>JAGTTD010000013.1:20063695-21263695 GCA_018398585.1 Simmondsia chinensis | reverse complement strand
TCTCTTGCTTTGAAGAGCAATTTGCTGGTTGTGAGGTCCTTTCAGCCCCTAAGATGGTCTTTTAACCAATACCTTGAGAGATTAATGTCGCCTCTAGGAAGGGGAGGGACTCAATGGACTCCTTCAAGGGAGATAAATCTTGGTCCACGTTGGTTCAAGAAACTATAACTTCACCATTATGTCTCTTTAAACATCAATCCATATACCTGGCAGCCAATCTTGTGCCCTAAAGATCTATTTTTCTATCACCAGACTCAGCTTGGTGTAGAAACTTATAGGCCTAGGTTGTCTGCCAGGCAGTTTGCAATGGCCCAAGATATTCCTTTTTCCCAATCTAAGGACCAAAAACCATTGGTGGACTAAGAGAATGTTCGTTCAACTCCCTTAGTACAGAGAACTTAGTGCATTGAACTACTGAGTCAAATCCTTTTATGGGTACTTTATTGTCTACAGGTACATCCTATGTGCCACACCTCATTTTATAGCTTGGTTCCAAGCCTATTGGTCCTCTTTGGTGGCCAAAGGCACCAAGCTATATTTCACACCTTCTTTTGAGCTTGCAGGTTCCAGCTCGAGAGGAGGCCAACTAACCAGCATCAGGCCAACACCACAGAAGGCATAATAAGGTAAACAACCACCCTTACAGTATGCTTTAATAATATTTTTGGGTGGCCTAAAGAAAGGCTGATCCTTGTCCTTTCTTTTTTACAATAATAGCAGTTCAGGGAACTCCCAGGAGTGCTAGGACCAGAAGTTTCATCCAAATGTTACTAGAGGAATCCCCTCCAGGAATTTCTCCACCAACCCTCGAAGTTGGTGGCTCAATGAATAGGAAGAAGAAGAATGTTTCCCCAACTCTTCCCACTGGAGCCATTCCAGCAGCAGAGGAAGAAGAAGACAAAGGGGTACCCATCTCACAATTAGTGAGGAAAAGAAGAGCCAGGCTCCCTAAACCAGAGGTATTAGCCTTTCTTAGCTAGTATCTCCTTCATCTTTATCAAAGTAGCTCCTAACTTGGCCTTTTACAGCCATAAGAAGAGCCAACTCCTGTTATCGTGGAGATACCAAATTCTCCACCTCAGGAAATTGTACAAAAGCTCCATCAGGGAAACCCCAGATGCGCTAGGACTAGAAGCTTTACTCAGATGTTGCAAGAGGAATCCCATCCAAGAACCACTTCACCAGCCCCCGAGATTGGTGGCTCAAGGAAGAGAAAGCAGAAAAAGGTTCCCCCAACTCTCTCTAATGGAGCCATTCAAGTTGCAGAAGATGAAGAAGACGAAGAAGGGCCTATCTCACAACTAGTGAGAAAAAGAAGAGCCAGGCTCCCTGAACTAGAGGTATTGGCCCTACTTGATTAGTGTCTCATTCATCTCTATCAAAGCAGCTTTGGACTTAGCACTTTTTTCAACCATAGAAAGAGCCAGCTCAGGTTATTGTGGAGATCCAATATTCCCCACCTCAAGAGATTGCACTAAGGCTCAGTCTGAGTACAAAATCATTAAGTTCAAGTATTGGAAAAGGAGGTGACATGGCTACCTCTGCTGTGGAGCCAATTATAAGCTATTCTCTGAAGATGCTTCTCTCCCAGTTACTCTGATATAAGGCCTTGTGCAAGTTTCGATCCTACTTCAAGGAGACTCAATCCCCTTTAAAGAGATCTTTGAAGGTAAGATTTTGTCACCTAGCTTCCCAACTCTTGATTTCTTAGAACATACTTGGTTCTAACATACAAGCATTGTTCTCAGAGGCTCCTCTCAAGGAAGATGTCCCTGCTGTTGAAAAGCTAGCACAAGTTCCAATGGCAGGGGCACTAGCAAAAGCTCCTTCTTTGCCTCAAACTGAAGTTCTTAAGGTAAGGGTAATTCCTCTAACTTTGTTTGTCTTCCGAAGTCAGGATTTAATCTAACTCCATTTAATGTTAACCTTATTACAGGTCACACCTCGAAGAGCTATTTCTTCCCTAATATTAAAAGGGATGTCCTCTCCTCTAAGGAAGCTAAGAGCGAGTGGCAGGTTGGCCTTTCAATAATTAGACCAAGTATCCCCAAGACTCCAAATACTAAGAAAGATTACACACCTCCCTGTTTTGACACTGACTGAAAGGGCCACTTTCCAAGAAGCTATGTCCCTAGTGAAAGCCTTAAAATAGGACCCTAAGTGGGCTTCTGCAATTGCCAAAGAACTTGAGGCCTTGGAGGAAGTGCTTATGAAGGTGAGCCATAAGGTCCCAACCCTCGTTCCATAGAAATGGCACTGCCATGATGCCATTAGGGACCTAGGGCGTTAAGCTAGCCTAGATGGCCTATAGCTTTTGTTTGAAGAACTCCAAGCAGCCAAGAAGGTCCAGAGTCAGTAAGCTCAGGAA
The DNA here is from genome assembly GCA_018398585.1 of Simmondsia chinensis. Lineage (NCBI taxonomy): Eukaryota > Viridiplantae > Streptophyta > Magnoliopsida > Caryophyllales > Simmondsiaceae > Simmondsia > Simmondsia chinensis. The sequence continues at coordinate 21,261,327 of JAGTTD010000013.1, read as the reverse complement.
ATTAGAGGCCTAGAGGATGAGATTCGTCGCTTGGAGGAGAGGTTGAGTCATCTTAAGGGAGAATTGTTTTCCCTGAGATAACAACATACCTCTCCAGGCTTAGTTGTTGGAAGGCTCGAGGAAGCTACCATAGAGGCCCAAAGAAGTAATCATATTCTTGAAGAAGAAGCCCTTTCCTTGGAACATGAGTTGAGTAATGCAACGAGTCAATTATCTTCTATATAGGAATCCCTAGTGAGAATTAGAACTCGACTCTTTGTATTTTTGCTTTTGTAAAAAGATTTTGGCTATACAAGTTACTTGCTTGTATTATTTTTGTATGGAAGCCACATGCTCCCCTATAATATTAATGAAATACGCATTTTTGTCAAATGTGTCTCTCAGTTTGGTGGTTCCATTTTTTGTTATTTTCATATCTTAAGGATCATGGAGTTGATCTTTAGGAATTGATATTGAAATTGAGCACATAATTCATGGAATTTCTACTTAAGGACTTCCTTGTTAGAATCCCAAGTTGATAGCACATATTTCTTTAAGAACCTTTCATTAATAGCCCTTGGGTGAGTTTCTCCATCTAGGTCTTGGAGTAAGTAAACATTGCCTCTGAACACCTTTATGACTCTAAATGGCCCCTCCTAGTTTGGGACCATTTCCCAAAGACACGGTCTTCCTAGCCAATGGGTAAAACTACATCCACTAAGTCAAGAGAGTTGGGTTTGACCTTTTTTTTGCAGGGTTTGGCCACCCTCTTTTTTTGTTTCTCTAACTTGTGAAGGGTGCCTGACTAGTTCTATGTTAATTAGTTCATCCAACAAGGCTTGCTAAAACTCAAGTTCAGCAAACCTCCCTTGATGAGCCATTTTAATAGGCTGAACTGTTACTTCCATTTGGAGCACGACATCATGGCCATATGTCAAATGGAAGGGAGTTTTCCTAGTTGTGTCACATTTAGACGTTCTGTAAACCCAAAGAGCATCCATGAGCAACTCATGCCACCTCCTAGGATTGTCCCCGATCATCTTTTCTATATTGGCCTTCAGAATATTGCATGTTGACTCTGCCTGGCCATTGGCTTGAGCATAGTAAGGGGTTGAGTTCAAGATTTCTATGTTGAAACTCTTGTTAAACTACTTAACCTCGGCCTCATTGAACACCTTAGCTTGGTCCATAGTTATGGCTTCAGGGATACCAAACCTACATGTGATGTACTCTTTGATAAAATCAATCATGTCTTGCTAATTAATATTCCTATATGGTTTAGCCTCTACCCATTTTGTGAAGTAGTCTGTGGCCATAAGAATGTAATAGGGTTGCTTGCTAGAAGAGGAGGGGGGGGGGGGGGGGGGGGTGTTAATCTCCCTTGTGATGTCTATTTCCCAACCTCTAAAGGGCCATGGATTAACAATATCATGCATATCAACCGTAGTGACTCTTGGTAGATGACCATGTCCTTGGCATCCTCTACACCCCTTAGCGTACTTTATGCAATCGTCCTTCATTAATGGCCAATGATAGCCATAACATCTGATGAGCCAATGCATCTTGTCGCTATCTAGATGGGATGCATAGATGCCCTCATGGGCTCCTACCATTACTAGCATTGCTTTGTCCCAGTCAAGGCACCTTAGAAGTACTCCGCTAATGTCCCTTTTATATAGCTCTCCAGATTCATCTTGTTGACTCATTAAATGGTTTCTTCGCACCAAGTCCTAGGTAACTTGTACCCTGGAACTAACTAAGCCATGTCATTGGCTGCTTTGTTTTATTGTCTAGGGATGTGCTCAAACTACACACCATTGAACTTATTCAATAGCTTTTGTCCTGCTGAAAAGTATATGTTCGAGGTGTTGCCAAAACATTGAAATTCCCCTTTTGCTTGGCAAATCATAGACTGCAAATCCCCTTTAACAATGACATCATGGACATGCATTTCCAAGAGAGTCTGCAGGCCTATTATTAATGCCTCATACTATGCCATGTTATTGGAACATTTCCTAACTAAAGTAACAGCTAAATCGATGATGATTCCAGCAGGGGATGCTATCACAATTCCAACTCCAGCACCTGAATTGGTATTTGATCCATCCAAGTATAGTTTCCAAGGGTCTATCTCGCTAAAAATTATGCTTAGGCTTGACCCTTGACTGACTTTTGTGATACATAGACCAACTCAAATTGAAGTAGAGCAATAATTCACTTGTTCAATCCCCCCTCATCAAGGGTCTATTTACCATGTATCTAATGGCATCTGTCTGAACAACCACGTATATGGTAAATGCCAAGAAAAAATGTCTCAATTTTACTAATGCATAGAATAAAGATAGACACAGTTTCTCAATTGAAGAGTATTTTATTTCACATTCATTTAAGCAACGGCTAAGGTAGAACACACCCTGTTCAAACCCTTGCTCATTGTCTTGCACAAGCAAACAACCAACAAATTCCTCAAAAGCGCATATGTAAATCTTTCAAGTTTTACCCTACTTTGGTGGATTGATAGCTGGCGGCCTCATCGAGTATTTCTTGATGGCCTCTAATGTGGCTCCTCCCATTTGAAGTCCTTCTCAAACAATGATACTAGTGTTAAGACTAATGCAATCAAGGCCAAGCCTTAGCCTCTAAAGCCTTAAACAAAAGCCTAAATTCTTAACTTATCAATTTTGGGAAAATAACTCGAAGAACTGTATTGCTCACAACAAGTACAATAAGATCTATGGTAACCTTAAGTTACGCTACTCTTAGGTAAAAAGCACAAGTGTTTTGTGAAGAAACTTAAAGAAGTTTGTATGAGTGGTGTTGGACACTTTACAACTACAATACAATAACAACAACACCACCAACACCAACAATAGCAACAACAGTCCCAATGCTTAAAGGCTCCCACGTAAGTAGGGGGGTAGGATGTACGTAGCCTTACCTCTTTAGAGTGGGACCCTAAAGAGAAGTTATTTCCTAGGACCCCCAATCTGGAAGGAACGAAGAGCGTGGAATCATATAAATCACAGAGAGCATAGAGATCATGGAGATCATGAGATCATGAGAAGCGTGAAACCATGTGAGCATGTAACCAAGTAAGCATGGAAGCCTACCATGTAAAAACGACAAGAAAAAGAAAACAAGCAACTAAGGGAGAGATCTAACATGCGCCATAATGTAATCAAATACAGAGAATAGACAAGAGTATAAAGAAATAGAGAGAGAGAAAGTAGAGATAGTAGGGAGAGAAGAGGGGGGGGGGGGGGGGGGGCAGATAGTATAGAGTATGCAATCAAGTATACAAGTAGCCTCCGCTATATTAGTTACGCCTATACTAATCTTCCACGGAGCTCTATCTTGGGCCATCTCCTCATTTAGGTTAAGATAGGCAAGGTCCAATCGAATTGTCTCCATCCAACTCTTCTTTGGCAGACCTCTCCCTCTCTTCCCATGTGTAATATGGAGTTGTTAGCATCTCCTAACAAGGTTGGTGGTGGGTCTCCTCCTGACATGCCCAAACCACAGCAGACGTTGCTCTCTCAACTTATACTCTATTAGAGCCACGCCTAATTTACTTCTCATGACATCATTTCTGATCTTATCCTTCCTTGAGTGTCCACGCTTCCATCTCAACATCATCATCTCTGCCACCTTCATCTTTTGCGTGTGATGACACTTAACTGGCCAGTACTCTGCCCCATAGGATATAGTTAGTCTCACTACCGTCTTGTAGTATTTACCCTTTAACTTTAAGAAGAACTTCCTATCACACAGTACCACTGAGGCCATCCTCCATTTATGCCAACCCACTTGAATCCTATTATTGACATATGCGTCCACTTCTCCATCTTTTTGCACCATCGAACCCAAGTAATTAAAGCATACACTTTACAACTACCGTAGTGTCTCTTATTTATAGAAAAAGGAAATAATTGCTGCTCCCCAATTCTGTGGCATTTTCCCCCCACGTTGGCCTCAAAGCTCTTTTGGCACTTGAATAGGCAGTGAACGTGCCCTGAATTGGTGTGCTCGAGTGTCTTTCTAGAAACCCATGTCCGCTTTTTTAGCTGGAGTTCCTTTTAGATGCCCCACGTTTTGTTGGATAGGCTTGAGGCTCACGTTGTTATGAATCAAGATCAATCTTGATTCATAACCTAGGTTTGTAGAATTAAGATGAGAAGAGAAGTGAAAGAAGATGAGAATTAGAGAGAGAATTAGAGATGACAGGGAGAATCTATAGATATTTTCATTCATGACTAGTCCTTATTACAATGCAAGACCACTACTTATACTAAGCTTCATCCAATGGCGACTAAATAAGATACATTGCACCAAGACACCTAACATAACTGACTCCAAACCAACTAGCCGCCAATAGACCTTTAGCTAACACTTGACATGAAGAGCTAACCAACATTAAGCTATCACAAGCTAATACATGACTTAAGCTACTTATTACATCATTGAATTATTAATATTAAATCGTCCTACATCCAAAATATAGTCAGGTCATGACAATACTCCCTCCCTTAAGAGATTCTTGTCCTCAAGAATCTGAGTAGAGAGTTGAGACTTTGAAGAACCCTTATTGATGTAGAAGTAGGAGCTGAATTTGATGAACATTTGCCGAATTTTGCAGAAGAAAGAGAGCTCATGGGTACAGTATGCACATCTGTAATGCGAACATTTGTGATTTGAATATGAATTGCATCTTGAAAACATGCTATTTCAAATTGAAGTCCAATTGTTATCTCTGTTGCAGCTCTTGCTACTGCATTATGAGGGTTGTTAATATCTTCCCTATTGCAAGGTTTCATAAAGAAAGCTTTAGCTTGCTTGATGACAAGATGAAGTACCATGATCATGATAGGAATACTAATCTTCATCTTCCACTTAAAAGCTTCCCAACTTGCTGCACCAATGCCTGAATTGCTAACAGATTGATCAACCTCACGGGCTTCCAAAACCAATTCAATCCCAGCCTCTTGAGCTCTCATTTATTGTTCTATGATGACCTCTTGTTGTTCTCTAATTACAGACACTAACATGAACTTTAATTGTCTAACCATGCAAGATCCAAATGCTATGCTATTGTTAATTGTTTCGAAATCTGCTTCTCTGAAATCTGCTAACTGTGCCTCATGTTTGAACATTGAAGTTACGAAAATCTCAGCTCCCTTTTCCCAAACTCTTGCACATTCAACTATAACTTGACTTTGACCCTTGTCATTCTCACTACATACTTCCACTTCCTTTACTAGCCAAGACATAAAGAGAGTGCATAAAAAAACACCTAGCAAATTGCTTCCCAGTGCAACATTCCCTCTTAGATTCTTGAGCAATTAAAACTGTGGCCTGAAATATCTGAACTTTCTGCCACCAAGATAAGTTCTCAAGTAACATGGCTGAACTACAAGGAGATTCCTTCATGGTTTGAACCATCAAGGTGGCCACACTAACTACATTCAGCCTGCAGTACACAATTTCCAGATTTTTCACAAAGTCTTCAGCTCTTGTTTGAATTCCTTTTTGGCTTTTGTGCACAGATGATTCTCTACAGCTAGCTCGATTTAAATGAACAAACTTTGAGCCCTCCTCAGCAAGCACAAAAATGAATGCAAAACACTCCTACCCATGAAACCACTGGAACATCAAGACAGCTTTGAACAGCTCAAGATAAAGGACAGATCTGTTCTTGATTTCTTTACTGAGCTGCATACTTCTTTCAACTAGAATTGATCTTAATCTGTTGTTGATTTCTTCAATTAAAGCATTTTGATGATTACTAACAAGCTAATCAATTACCTCAAAACCAAAATATATTTTTCTCAGTTGCGATTAGCTGGAGCAAATGTTAATACAGTGTCAGATGTTTCAAATTTAGTTGAAGGAGCTGGAAGAGCCCATGTTGTGTTCCCCGAAGGGACAAAACTAAACATAAGCGATGCTCTATTTTCCAGCAGATAACAGAGAAACTTGATTAGTTCTCGAGATATTCGTCGCAATGGTTATCACATTGAGACAATAAATGAGGGTGATAAAGAATATCTTTATATTACATCACTTACCTCAGGAAGAAAGAAAATAGTGGAAAAATTGTCAACACTTTCTTCTGAGTTATATTATACTTATATTAACCCGATTGAATCAAATACAGTGGTTAACTAGAAGTTAACTAATCACAAAACATTCACCCTATGGCATGACCATTTGGGCCATCCAGGTGTAACAATGATGAGAAAAATTATTGAAAGTTCTCATGGGCACTCATTAAAGAACCAAGAGATTCTTTCACCTGATGAGATTTCATATGCCGGTTGTACTCAAGGCAAAATGATTACTAGGTCATCCCCAATTAAAATTGGGACTAAATCTCCTACAATTTTAGAAAGAATAAAAAGAGACATAAGTGGGCCTATTGTTCCATCGCGTAGACCATTTCAATATTTTATTGTGTTGATAGATGCCTCAGTACGCTGGTCACATGTTTGCCTATTATCCACTTGCAACGTGGCATTTGCGAGATTCCTTACACAAATAATCCAATTACCGGCACAATTTTCGGATTACGTGATCAAAAAGATCCGGCTTGATAATTCAGAAGAATTTACATCCTAAGCTTTTAATGACTATTGTATGTCAATTGGGATTACAGTTGACCATCCTATGGCTCACCAGCATACACAAAATGGTCTTGCAGAATCTCTGATTAAACGTCTGCAGCTAATTGCTAAACCATTGCTCATGAAAACAAAGCTGCCTATTTTTGTACGGGGACACGCTATATTGCATGCTGCAGTACTTATTCGCGCTAGGCAAACTACTTATCATAAATACTCTCCATTACAACTTGTGTCTGGTCAAGAACCATATATATCCCATCTACAAATTTTTGGTTGTGTGGTGTATGTTCCAATTGCTCCACCCGAGCGCACAAAGATGGGTCTGTTAAGGATCTAGTTCAACTTGATCCTTAACTAGTGAAGAGAAAGAGTTGAGAGAGAAAAGAAGTGTAGAGAGATGAGAGATTAGAGAGAATTAGAAGTTGAGAAGAAGAATAAATCAAGTTTTTTATTCATGAATAAAAAAATACAAGGTCTTAACTATTTATACTAAACTAAGATACAATGTCACTAGACAATTCAAAAGCCAACATTGCCGCCAAAAAGGACTTAACTAGACCAAGCTTAACTAATGGTAGCTAACTACTACCTACCGACATACATTCATAACAATTCTCCCCCCTTAAAAACATTCTTGTCTCAAGAATGAAAAGAAGGGAATTGGGCGAAGTAGCATCCAAGTTGCTCCATTGTACCAAAACCTGCTGCTGCTTGCTGCCTGCCAAAGCACCGGTGCGAGACTGAAGGATAGCTTGAGGTTGTAAGACCAACATGCCTTGCAAAGTAGCCTGAGGATGGATCACTGCAACATCCTTATTATCTGGGACAAACTACTTCAATAAAGACACATGGAAGACTGGATGAACGGTGCAATCATCAGGAAGAGCAAGCTTGTATGCAAGCTTGCCTATCTTCTCAAGGATCCTATAAGGGCCAAAGAAACGAGCACTCAGCTTAATGTTCTTACGAATGGCAAGAGAGCTCTGCCTGTAAGGTTGCAATTTCAAAACAACAAGGTCGCCAATAGCAAAGGACTTGTCCATTCTCTTCTTATTAGCATAGAACTTCATCCATGCCTGAGCCACTTGCAAATGATCCTTCAATTGTTGAACCAATTGCTTCCTTTGATCTAACAAGTCATTGACTTCAGTAACATAGGAAATGCCCCCTTGAAACAGAACTGGGGCCGGAGGTTCATAACCATAGAGTGCCTTGAAAGGAGTGGTAACCAAAGCTAAATGAAAATTGGTGTTATACCAAATTCAGCAAGTGAAAGCCACCTATGCCAATCTTTGGGATGAACAAAAGTCATGCTTCTCAAGTATTGCTTAACACACTGATTCACCCTCTCAGTCTGGCCATCTGATTATGGATAATATGAAGAGCTCGTGGCCAAGGTGGTGCCCAATAAGAAGAAAAGCACCTTCCAGAAATGGCTAGTGAACAAACGATCCCTATCAGAAACAATAGAATGAGGTAAACCGTGCAATCTATAAATCTGATCAAGGAAAAGCTTGGCTAACTTCACAACAGTAATTAGATGTTGGATAGCGACAAAATGACTGTACTTGCTAAACCGATCAACCACCACCTAAATAATCGCCTTCCCTTCAGATCTCTGCAGTCTCTCATTGAAGTCCATACTGATGTGCTGCCAAGCTCGATCTAGTATTGGCAAAGGTTGCAATAACCCCTAATAAGGCTGATGTACACTCTTTGTATGCTGACAGACCTCACAAGAAGGAATTCAAGCATGAATCTCCTGTTTCAAATGAGGCCAATGAAAGTACTGATGAAATCTTTGATAGGTACCCTCTACTCTTGAATGTCCTCCCCAGGCTGAGCTATGAGCCGCTAAGATCACTTGTTTCCTCAAATCAATACCTGTCCCTATGTAAATCTTACCATTCACACGGATAATGCCTTGGGACACAACCACTTCAGAAGGAGCTGCAACGTTCCCTTGAACCAGATGTTCCTCGATCCACTTGTGAGCAATTGCATCTCCATCATAAGACCTTATGACATCAACCATCCAAGAAGGCACAATTTCTGATATAGCTAATCACTCGCCTGCATCAGAATCTTCCACTCTTCTGGATAGGGTATCAGCAGCCCCATTTTCCCTACCTTGCCTATATTTAATGGTATATCATAAGCCCAACATTTTCATGAGACCCTTCCTCTGCACCATTGGGTGATCTGTTCTAATGATGAACCTGTGACCCTCGAGATAGTGCCTCCATTTCTGAACTACTAAGAGCATAGCCAAGTACTCCTTCTCATATGTAAACAATGCCTGATGACTTGAGCTTAGAAGCTGAATCAAATAAGCTAAAGGTCTTCCATTTTGAGATAAGACTGCACCAATTCCCTTGCCACTTACATCAGTTTCCAACACAAAAGGTTGAGTGAAGTCAGGTAAGACAAGAGCAGGAGTAGTTGTCATGATCTCCTTAAGCTGCTCAAAGGCTTCCCTTGCTTGATAATTCCAATTAAAAGCTCCCTTCTTCAGTAATTTTGTCAGAGGTCCAGCAATTATACCATGGCCTACTATGAATTTCTTATAGTAACCAGTCAGGCCAAGAAATCCCCTCAATTGTTTGAGAGATTTTGGAACTGGCCACTCCTGCATTGCTTGTACCTTGCTAGGGTCAGCAGCCACACCTTCCTCTGAGATGATATGACCCAGGTACTCCACTTGTCTCTACCCAAAGGAACATTTAGAGAGTTTTGCATATAATCAATTCTGCCTCATGAGCTGAAATATTGCGCCAAGGTGCTGCAGATGTAAGTCCTTAGTGCGGCTGTATACTAATATGTCATCAAAGAATACCATAACAAAGTGCTTGAGGTACTACTTGAAGAGTGAGTTCATTAGAGCTTGGAAAGTGGCCGGAGCATTGGACAATCCAAAAGGCATCACAAGGAATTCATAATGCCCTTGATGTGTGCGAAAAGCAGTCTTGTAGATGTCCTTATCTTGAACTCTAATATGATAATATCCTTGACACAAATCCAACTTGGAAAAGAATCTAGCCCCATGTAACTCATCAAGCAAATCATCAATTATAGGAATGGGAAACTTATCTTTCATGGTTACTAAGTTCAGCTACCTATAGTCAATACACATCCTTGATGTACCATCCTTCTTCTTAACCAAAATGACAGGCGAAGCAAAGGGACTACTGTTGTGTCTGATGAATTTAGTCCTTAAGAATTCCTCAACTTGGTGTTCAATCTCACTTTTCTAAGAATGTGGATACCTATAGGGCCATAGATTAACCGGATTAGACCCTTGCTTTAGAGGTATTACATGATCATACTCCCTTTGAGGTGGCAAGGCAACTGGCATATCGAATACATCTTTGTATTGCTCCACCAGTGAGGTAATGGAAGGGTTACCTTCCATGTCTTGCCCCTGACTAATAGCAGAAATGGAATGCAATTGTCCCACCCAATGAAAATCCTTCTTTTTGAACATTTCCTGCAACTGTTTCCCACTAATCATTTGCATTTGGGCTTGTTCTCTGATCCCTTGCAACTTAACAGGCTTGCCCTCCTTACTGAAGGGAATTGTCAATTGGCCATAATCAAAGAGCAAAGAACTGATGGTTTTCATCCAATCGACTCTTAAAACCATGTCACATCCTCCCAACCTTAGGACTCTGAAATCAAACTCAAATTCAAGACCCTGCATTTTCCATATGAAGCTACTACACTTGGTGTGAGTCAAGATGGCATTCCCATTAGCTACTGTCGCTGCTAATGGATTGGTTTTGATCATATCATGTCTACCTTCCTCCCAATCTTAGGGTCAAGGAAGCTATGTGTGCTTCTACTATCAATCAAAATCAAAACTATTTGGGCCTTGGATTCACCCTTAATTCTAATGGTGTTATAGGAACCACCACCAGTTAAGGCTTTAACTGATATCTCCATATCATTACCTTCCAAATCCTCATTTTCATCTTCATACTGCACCTCTTCTGGCTTTTGATTCTCTTCAACCAATTCCTCATCCACAGCTTCATAACTGTGAGCAGACATCAAGTACTTTGGATCACACTTGTAGCCAAAGAAATACTTTTGGTTGCATTTAAAACATAGCCTCTGGAACCTCTTTTCTTCTTGGCTCAAAGGTTTACTCCCATTGTTAGTCTGCTTAGGAATAGAGTTACCAACAGGTTAAACTCTGGATCTAGGTGAGTCATTTGAAGCAAGGACTGTTTTTTCCACCATTCGAGCTTTGGAATAAGCTTGTGACAAGGAGGTAGGTTCCAAAGCTTTGACCATATGTTTCACCCTTGGCTTCAATCCACTCATGAAGCTTGAAATGTAATACTCCTCAATGGCGTCAGGATAAGCAGACAACAATCTAGCCCTCAAATCCTCAAACCTTGACATGTATTCTTTAACAGTTGTAGTCTACACCAGCTTGTTAAAACTGTCAACAACATCACTAATGTCTTCATCTCCATAACGAGCACATAACTCTTTCTCAAATTTAGGCCAAGAGATAAGTGGTTTCACTCGCATTAGACTGCAATACCGGCTCTCCATTTCTCCTTTGAGATAAACAGCAGCTATTTCCTCCTTCTCTGATTCCATGATGTTGTAGAACCTGAAATACCTCTCTCATTTTCTAATCCAAGCTTGAGGCAAGGTTCCATCAAATACTCCCAACTCAATTCGAGGTTGTCTGTAACCAGGTCCTCTCGTAGCTGATGTATTGTCACTATGATGTAGTTGTGTAGTTGTAACAGCTGGAGATGGAACAACATTAGCAACATTATGTGTCGTTTCTAGTTGACTAGCAGGGTAAGCACTCCTACACCAGGTGGTAGTTGCTGCTTTTGTATCTGTTCCTCTATTCCTCCAATTTGCTGCATTTGTCTGTCAAACTTCTGATTGAAGTTCTGTTGGCTCAGCTGAAACATGGACATCATATTCTCCATTTGCTGGCTCAAACGATTCATTCTTTCATCATGTCTATCTCTTACTTCAGTCACTTGTTCTGTTCCAGTCACAGCCTCAGCATAAGAAGGGAAATTGGTAGTAGCATTGTTCATAGTTCCTACTTCGGACCTTGTAGTAACCATGATTAAATCTTCAAGTTCAAGAATCAAATCTAAGACAACAAATCACTGCAATGAAGGAACTGAATGCAGAATTCCAACTCCCTAACTTCGTGGATAATCTAGGAGAGTTTGATTTTAGCAATTGTGATCAGAATTGTTGATTGATCTAAACCTGCAGCAATAACACTCAACGAGTAACAAATTCACAAAAAATTTGTGTTCACAATTAGGTTTTGCACTTAGCTGTCAAAGATCCTATACGAGGATCAACAACAACAGCTGTATTCAGTGTGAATAGCTCCAATTGGATCAATGTTGCTTGTTTAATGTGAGATCACAGCACCTTGCGTGTGTCAGCAACAATTTACACCTTAACCATTCTTAATCAATTAATCAACAGCTTATTTCCACTAATTGCAATGCTCAGCATGAAATCAGGATCAAATTAGCTTTGAAACTAAATTGTGGAGCTCTGATACCAATTGTTAATGATCTAGTTCAACTTGACCCTTAACCAGTGAAGAGAAAGAGTTGAGGGAGAAAAGAAGTGAAAAGAGATGAGAGATTAGAGAGAATTAGGAGTTGAGAAGAAGAATCAATCACGTTTTTTTATTCATGAATGAAACAATACAAGATCTTAACTATTTATACTAAACTAAGGTACAATGTCACTAGACAATTCAAAAGCCAACATTGCCGCCAAAAAGGACTTAACTAGACCAAGCTTGATTAACGGTAGCTAACTACTACCTACCGACATACATTCATAACAGGGTCCCCAAAGGAGATTGGGAATTTATGTTGGGTTTGAATCCCCGTCAATTATAAAATATCTTGAACCATTGACTCGAGATATTTTTATTGCACGGTTTGCAGATTGTAAATTTGACGAAACCATGTTCCCAAAACTAGGAGGAGAAAAATTAAAGCTGAAAAAGCGTGAAATTATATGGAATGCATCATCAATATCTCACTTTGATCCACGTACGAATTAATGTGAAATGGAAGTCCAGAAGATTTATCCATTTACAAAACATTGTGAACCAATTACCAGATGCATTCGTTGATACAAAAAGAGTGACCAAGTCACATGTCCCAGCTATAAATGCTCCTGTTCGAATTGACATTCCAAACGAACAGTCTTTTAAGACATTGGCAAGTATGTCTACTGCACATAATAAGTGTGGTAGACCTGTTGGTTCTAAATATAAGAATCCAAGAAAAAAAGAGCAACATAAACAAGTTGGCTCCTCTATTAAAACTTCTAAAGAGAAAACCCCTGAAGTGGTACAAATGCAATTCCAAGAACAAAGAAACAGAGGGCGAAATGGCTCCTTGAGGGTATCAAATGCCTGAAAATTGTGAAAATGATGAAAATGTCAAGAATGAGGAAATATCAATAAACTATGCTATTACTGGTATACGATGGAATTGAAATAAAACGATTATTAATCAAGTGTTCGCATATAATGTGGCTATTGATTTGACCATAGAAGGTGAAGATATTTCTAAATCTATTCAAGAATATCAAAGAAGAAATGATTGGCCAAAATAGAAAGAAGCAATACAGGCGGAATTAAACTCATTGGCGAAATGTACAATTTTTGGAACGGTAGTCCAAACGCCTGAAAATACAAAGCCCGTAAGCTACAAGTGGGTATTTATGCTAAAAAGAAATGAAAAGAATGAAGTCGTAATATATAAAGCTCGACTTGTAGCCCAAGGCTTCTCATAAAGGCCAAGAATTGATTATGAAGATACATATTTACCTGTAATGGACACAATTACATTTAGATTCTTAATATGGTTGGCGGTCTCTTAAAGACTCCACATGCATCTTATGGATGTGGTAATGGCTTATCTGTAGTGGTGGCCGTGGGCCGGGCCGGGCCCGAGGGCTTCCAGGGCCAGGACCGGCCCAGGACCAGGCCCAGGCCCGCTACAGTGAGGGCGTTTTTTAAATTTTTTTTAATTTAGTTAAAAAGGTCGGGCCAGGCCCGGCCCAAACCGGCCTGGGCCCGCTACAGTGAGGGCGGGCCGGTCTGGGCAGGGCCTGGCCCGATCTTTTTAACTAAATTAAAAAAAATTTAAAAAATAAATAGTCGTTTTGTACTAAAATTATTGTAATTCATTGATAAATAATATGAGATACAAATATATTTCTTTCCAAGTATACATTTTCAAAAAAATAATACTAAATATATATAATAAATAAAATACAATATACAACAAGTAATTATCAAAAAAATATCAGTAAATAAATAACGTATCAAATACAAATACAAAGTTGGGGCCTAATATTTAAAAATATAAATTTATTTATCAAAAAATATAAAGTTTGACATATGGAGTGTGCGGTCATCTTTTGACGTAAATATTTGAAAGTAAATAATTAACATACAAAAGTCTTGAATCTTGATATCAGTCATATCGGGGGGTTTCTACGCCATCATTTGACGTATCAGTTGTGCGGTCGTCTTCTTCATCGCTCGATGAATCCATCTTCATTCTCTGTTGATCTCTTGCCTCAGCTAGCAGCCAATCCTTCAAGCACACGGACATCTCCAAGCTCGATGGCGATAACTTCGCCCTCTTCGTTCCAAGCAACCTGCCACCAAGACTGAAAGCACACTCTGATGCTACTAAAGACACCGGACAACTTAGTATATCACGTGCCATGGTGGAAAGCACGGGATACTGGGTTTGGTTTGTGTTCCACCATTGTAACAAATCAAAATTCGGGTTGCCCGGCGGCCCAAAAATATGGACCATCGGTGTCCGCAAATAATAATCTAACTCGTCACATGATGTGGGGGCTGCTGTGGGCGTAAATTGCTCCAACAATTTCCACAAATATGACGTGTGTGTACTACTTCCACTAGATGTGGAAGATCCTACTGCAGCAGTACTAGGATTATTGGACGCTAATTGACGGGAATATTGAGAAAATAAACTATGCAAGTCGTTATCGACATCGGCAATGAAAGTGTCGATATTAAGAGAAGGATTCAAATACGTGAAAAAATGTTGGCAAAACAAGTTGAAACCTGAGCGTTTACAACGAGGGTCTAAAATAGTAGCAAAGCAGTGAGTAAGAGGTAGTTTAGAAAAATATTTGGCAAGCTTTTCTTTCATTGCCGCAATCGATCCGAACAAAATGGGGTTGGATTGATTACCCACCATCCAATTTACAATATCAAGCAATGTTGATATTGCTTGAGGCATGGTCGGATAGTAGCAACCCGAAAAAAATGTTGTCGCGTCTTTAAACATGCTAAAAAATTTACAAATTTCATCTATTGTCTCCCAATGTATACCGTCCAGGTTGTAATCGCGCCATTCTACACGATTTTCCTGGGCGAATTCCATCAGAGCGTCTTTGTATGGTAGAATGCGCTCTAACATTACTACCGTAGACGACCACCTAGTCTTGGAGTCTAATTTAAATTGTTTATATTCTATGTTATGCAACCTACATACATTTTTAAATCTTTTTTTCCTAGCGACGGATGCTTTAATTGATATTATTACAGATCTTAAGGTGGCAAGGGATGCGTCTATAAGATCTAAACCATCCATTACCATTAAATGCAAAATGTGACAGATGCAACGAATACGAAAACACTTCCCACCTAACATGGGTCTCATTTTCCTAATTAAATGTGCTACGGATGCAGTGTTATTGGAAGCATTGTCAAACGTAATACTGAAGATGCGTTGTTCTATGCCCCAATCGCGGACTGCCGACATAATCGCACCCGTAATTACCTCGGCAGTATGGGGGCAATCTAAAAGCCCAAAATGAATTATTCTCTTCTGGATGATGAAGGATTCATCGGTCCAGTGTGCCGTTATGCACATATAAGGTTGGCCGGGTTTGGACGTCCATACGTCCGACGTCAACGAGAACATGCTCGTGTTCGTCGCAAAAAGTGTATGTATCCCAATTTTAAGATTGTGGTACAACGTAAAAGCGTCCCGCTTTACGGTGTTCCGAGGAATTCTCACAATTGCGGGGTTCACATTTTGTTGGAGGTAGTCGACGAAATGTGGGTTTTCGCCGGTACTAAAAGGCCTTTCACTCAAAATTATATATTTAGCTAGCCCCCTACGGTTGCTCTCCTGAGAGAACCTAAAATTAGCAAGTGCACCGGTCACTTGCTGTACTAAACATTGTTGGCTCTTTTCCGGGAATTGCTCGGGGTGGCACCTAAGTATATGTCTATTTAGTGTGCCCGTCCCACTGCCGGGTTGATGGCTAAAATTCTTAGGTGGGTCACATAATTTACAGGTTGCTTTATTAGTTATCTTATTAAGGGTAAAGTGCTTCCATACCCCACTAGTTGTACGCCTACTAGTCAAGGTACTAGTTTCAGGCTGGGCATCTGTGGTGGGGTGGGTCCCTCATCAGTTTGTGAGTCTCCAACCCCACCACTACCTGACTCATGATAATCTTGTGGTTGTGAAAAGTTATAATCTATGCTATCATCAGGGTATTGGGGTGTTGGGTCTGGTTGTATAAAAGCTCGTTCTTTAGTATCAAGTAAGACAATTCTAGTCCTTTTTGGGATTCTGGGTGGCCGAGAAGAGCTAGAACTAGCACGACCGGCTCCATATGATGAAAAGTTGTGTGCCATATTAGTATAAATGATTATTATTTATAAAATGCAAGTAGTAAAGCAAATTAAATAACTAAAATTGCGAATCAAAAAAAATTACGATACTAAAATTACCGAAACGAGAGAACAATGAAATTCACACTTCAGCCAAATACTTTACGAACTTCGAACTTTAGAGCACAATTTTGCAATTAGCAAATTAGAGAAGATGGGAGATGATGAATGTATAGAGAGAGAAGAGAGAATTGAAGATTTTGTGAGAAAATGAGTTGGGGAGGTTTAAGTATTTATAGAAAAAAAATATATATAATTTTTTTTTTTTTGTGTAAAAAAAGAGCCGTTGGCTCTTTTGGGCCGGGCCGGGCCGGGTCCAAGCCCTAAAAAAAACAGCCCCGAGGCCCGGCCCGGGGGACCTCGGGCCTGTGCGCGGCCCGGCCCGCTACAGTACCGTGCGGGCTGGGCCGGGCCAAAAACGGGCCGGGCCGAGCCGGTTTCCGGGCCGACCCGGCCCGTTGGCCACCACTACTTATCTGTATGGATCACTTAATAATGATATCTATAAAAGTCCCTGAAGGGAAAAGTCGTGTTCAATCAAATTACAAAGATCATTGTATGGATTGAAGCAATCAGGGCAAATATGGTACAATCGTCTTAGTACATATCTTCTGGAAGAAGAATATGTTAACAATCTCGTTAGCCCATGTGTTTTTGTTAAGAAATCAAATTTTGGATTTGCTATCATAGGAACGCCTAAACCAATTAAACAAGTTGTTGCATATCTAAATAAAGAGCTTGAAATGAAAGATCTTGGAAAGACAAAATATTATCTTGGTCTGCAAATAGAGCACTTAACTGATGAAATTTTAGCCTATCAATCTGCTTATACAGGAAAAGTGCTTGAACATTTTTACATGTATAAGGAACATCCGTTGAGCACCCCTATGGTCGTTCAATCAGTTGATGTGAATAAGGACCCTTTTCAACCTCGTGAGGATGACGAAGAAATTCTTGGCCCTAAAGTGCCATATTTAAGTGCAATAGGTGCACTGATGTATCTTGCTAACTATACAAGGCCAGATATAGCCTTTTCGGTTAGCTTATTAGCAAGATATAGCTCAACGCCTACCCTAAAGACATTGGAATAGAATTAAACATATCTTTCAATATCTCTGTGGTACATCTGATATGAGATTATTATGAGAGACAACCAAATCCGAGATTAGTTGGATATGCAGATGCTGGATATTTATCTGATCCACATAAAGGGCATTCACAGATAGGATATTTATTTACCTATGCTGACACTGCTATATCTTGGTTATCTACCAAATGAACAACAACAACAACTTCTTCAAATCATGCCGAAAAACTTGCACTTCATGAAGCAAGTAGGGAATATTTATGGTTAAAATCCCTTATTCAGCATGTTCAAGAGGAACGTAGTCTTCCAACAATTAGGGGGAGTCCAACAGTACTGTGTGAAGATAATGTTGCATGTATTACTCAGATCAAAGGTGGATACATTGAAGGCGATATAATTAAACACATATCACCAAAGTTCTTCTTTACACACGAGCTTCGGGAGATGGGTGAAATAGATGTTCATCAAGTTCGCTCAAGTGAGAACCTAACAGATTTGCTCACAAAGGCATTGCCAACATCAACTTTTGAGAAATTAGTTCACAAGATTGGTATGCGTCGACTCAGGAACGCCCCTTAATAATATGTTCACATAAGGGGGAGTTAAATACGAGCTGTAATTTTTTTCCTTTCGCTATAGTTTTTCCCACTGGGTTTTCTCTTGCAAGGTTTTTAACGAGGCAGGTGTATCTAACTTGGACACTATACACTTTCAAAAGTGTTATGTCCCGTTATAAATGAAAATATTTAAAGGGGGAGTGTTATAAATATTGAATATTTTCATGATCAATATTGTGAATACATAAATGTCCTACGTGTGTCTTAAGAGGTGGCATTATTTCATGAGGGTACATGCGACTAATCACTTGTGAAAGTGTGTATAAATTGAAGCTAGGTATAAGCGAATAGGTGAGATAGCAAAAAGGAAAGAGAGCAAAATCAGATGGTGAGAATGAAAGCCGAAAGAATTTAATAATAAAATATTGAGAGAATTATTTTCTGATTATCTAGTTCTTATATAAAATATTTGTTATTTTTTTCAAGTATATTTAGATTTATTTTTTTATTTTTTCTTATAAAGTATAATATCTTTATAATTTTACAATATTTCTAACTTTTCATAAAAAAGCATGAAAAAAGAACTCTTCCTAAAAATCAATGATGCTCTTGATTTAGTTTCTTAAACCGTGTTTTGTGAGGTACATCCGCCCCGCCCCCCTTCTTCTCCATCTCTTTGTGCGATGAATTCCGCGGGACCATTCGCCCAGTCCCTGGTAATCCTTACACTCTCATACTCTCCCCGACGCCGTAGCAACCGCCGTACCATCCACGGCAACCGATTCCCTCCTTCCCGAGTACTGACCTCCAATCCAAGCGAGCTCCAGTTCACCATTGACGTCCAACACTTAAGAAGCAAAGTGTCGCTTTCTCTTCGTAGAACCCTTAGCTCCTGCCACTCTAAGTTGGATAAAATCCTATCTTCCGGAGCCGAAGCTTATAGGGACCTTCAAAATCTAGTTGCTATTGACTCCACGAGCAAGGGAATTACTGTATCATGCCGGAAATCGACGGTTCAATTTGTGGGTGGTTTCTTACTTTGGAGCTGTGTGATTGTGGTTGCAGTTAGGGTTTTGTATAATCTTGGATTGGGAATTTGGGGTGGTACTCATATTAGGGAAATGGAGATGGTTCGGAGGAGAGACAGGAGTCTGGGAGGAAGGGAAGTGGTTGTTGGATGGAAAACTGAGGAGAGAAGAAGGAGAAAAGGTGATCCAGGAACTGCACAAAGGGTTTGGGAGTTGGGGCAAAGGAATTTGATTCAGTGGCAAGACAAAAGGTTGCCTCAATGGTGGCCTGCGGTGGTTTCAACTCCAGTTTTGGCTGCTAATAGGGAGGAGTGCCTGATAGAGGCGAACAGATTAATTCGAGGTGAGTTTTGCCGTTTTATTTTCAAACAATGGCTAAATATGTTATAAATCTGTGAACTATTGTTTATAATCAAGTGACTCTTAAATTTTTAGTTCTATCTAACGTTTTGATGAATTATTAGTTTATATTACTTAGACCACCTTATAATTCCATCCATTTTTTAACTTAAAATAGCAAATAACAACAATAAATCACATGCATATCACATGATGTGATGCGGATGGTCTAATTTTAGTTAGTCATGCGTTATGAACAGATAGTTGGGGCACGGTTATATGAAGTTGGAGGGGGATCTACCTTAGGGAGACCAGGCTGCATGGACCCTGCAGCTTTACTACCTGACTTTTAAAATTATATGTATATCAGCATAAAAAGTTCTGATGCACTGTTTTATAGTAATAGAGGTGCACCCGCAGCATAATGGGAGTCCTGGATCGGTGGTTAACTAGTTTTGATACTACTTTATTGACGTGGGATCGATTCCCCAACACAATTCCTATCACATTTCCACAAACTTTTTTTGCATAGTGCCGTTACTACCCCATTCCCAAAACAATTTTTTTTTTTTTTTTTTTTTGCTAAAGAGGAATCTGGTTATCTCGTAAACCACGGCCTATGCAGCGATTCACATAACACAGAAGCCAGTTAGGTCAAAGATTGCTTAGAGAGAGATTCAAGGGAGGAAATCAAATTGCAAACTTTTGTATTTAAAGCAACATTCTATCCCCTCACCGGCCTCCTACCACTGAGCAAGGCCCTTTGGTGGGTCAAATTGGGCTAAAGATTTATCCCAATTTTTAAGTAATGTAACTGTATTAGATATATATGTTATGTTTAAGAAAATTAATTAACTATATATTTTAGGATTATTTATGCCACAAGTCATCACATTTTTCTCATTGTATTCATATGGTTCTACTTTTAATTTTATTAATGTATACATTGTGTCAATTAGTCATACAGTGAAATTAAAATTATTAGATGACATAATTTTTATTTTTTATTTTTTTTTTTGAAAATTACAATATGGGGATGGGGGAGTAATGCGTTGAACTCTAGATCCCAGGGTGAGGGGTCTGTCAAGAGTTCAGGAAATTTTTAATGTTCTGATCAAGTCAGATGTAAGGGGCCAAATAAACCCACCAGTTAATCCAACATACAGCCAACCATACGCAACCATTAAAAAATTCCATTGCTAATTTATGTCAATTTAAATTAATGCTAAATTGACCCAATGTAAGTAGTCTAATACTAAATTGATATAATTAAAAGTACTAGGATCAAATCAATATAGTAGATAGACTGTAGACGCTTATAATCCATTTACTTATGACTTCTTTTTCTTATAAACATGGACCTCGTTTTGTTAATTTTCTGGATCCGCCACTAGATGAAGTTAAAAGTTGAGGGGGTTACTTTGATGTTTAGCAATAGTTCATGGAGTCCTCGAGATCTTTGCCCTTCAAGAAGTGATACTTGGATGACGTCTTCCTGTATTCATGAATGTTATTAAAAAAAATTTACTAATTTTATAGAGCTCATTGGGAAAACAATGGATTACTGCTCTATATGTTGGTTGATTGGAATGTCTTCTTAATTTTCATGTTTGACTCCTTTGTCAATGTACTTATTCCAGATTTTGTTTACATCGGTAATATTGTGGCCGAGGGGGAAATCCTCTTAAATTCTCCATAATGGGGAACCATAAGTCCTATTGGGAATTGAACCTGGGTTGATTAAATTGGACTGGGCATTATAATATGTAATGCCCAGTCTAATTAAATTGGACTAAGTATTATAATATGTGAAACCTAAGCTAATTAATTAGATTAAGTATTATAATACAATTAAACCTCGCTATTATTTTGACTGGGTTATAAATAAAATAATGGACTAATTTTAAAAAAGGGCCCACTAGTGTGTGTGTATATATATATATATATATATATATATATATATATAGGAGATGAGGTGTGTTTAAACCCTAGTTTTCTCCTCCCCTCTTCCAATCTCTCCTACACACCTCTCTTTCATGTCTCTCTCTCTCTCTCTATCCCGCATCAATTGTTAATCCCATATTAGGTTTTCGGAGCTAATTCATAATAGAGATTCGAATATCGAGTTAGAAGAGAGTGAAGGTAAGTATACCACTTCCCCCTACTTGTTTGTGAAATATGAAAATTGCTTTACATCATTTGATGTACGAGACTTATATTTTGAATCGTTTATTAGTTAGTTAAAGTAGGTTTGGGCATATATGTTTGATAGATTGTGTGATTTGTACTCCTATGATTTGAATTATATTGATTTGTATGTTGATATGATGTTGGAATATGTGAATTTTCGAAGGAATTTGTACTTGTCATAATGTGAAAGAAATTATTGTGAACTTGTGATTTGAATTGAAAGGTTTTTATGAGAAGAGCTCGTAGATAACTACGTGACCCTTAGGGGTCTATCGACGAAAGAATGTGAAAGACGATTTGTGACCCTGTCGCGGGAATAATACCAGCAGGAAAGAATGTGACAAATTTGAATGCAATGACTTAGCAATTGCTGAGTTGTGTTTTAATGCAACATGGGTAAGTAATTGCGTAAGCCATGAAGTAGCTGAACTGGAGCCATATGAAGAGAGTTCTCCTACCCATGACCTTGGGCTACTTGCAGTAGTATTTATATTGGAAATTTGGATGCACTATTTATAGGAGATGACAAGTGAAGTTATCATAAGAACTTGAAGTATATTTATACTTAGAAAGAGTTGAATGTGAGACAGTATAGGTGGCTAGAGTTGCTTGTGGATTATAATTCGCACATAAATTATCATTTGGGTAAAGCAAACATGGTGGTCAATTTTTTAAGTAGGGAAGCAATAAGAAATTTGGCTTGTGTGGTCACTGCTTGGCCCCATATTATTGGTGACTTGAGAAAGGCTAGAATTAAGGTAAAATGAAAGTGGGATGCGCCATCTGAGGCTTTGTATGGGCAAAATGCAGAACTCCCTTGTTTTGAAACGATGTTAGGGGAAAGAAAATTATTGGGTCTTGAGATTGTGCAAGACGCTGAAGAAAAGGCACTATGTTTTCCCGACTAGTGAATATAGAGTAATTTATTATTAGAGGTAAAGTTTGTAAGGTGATTTTGGTGATTAGTTCATCTCTTTTGAAATAGTGATAATGTTAATGACAATGCCCTATGCACTGTTTTGGACAATAAATTGGGTTAGGCTAATATATTCACATTTCATTTTCGTTACTAGTGCCCTTTGTTTTATGCGTGCGGGCCCTGCTCAATAAATGACATCAGATTCTACGTAGTTGGCTTGGGTAAATTTTTCTATGAATTCCCTAATTTTGTGCATACTAGAGATTGAATATGTAGTAATTTGGGTCACAAAGATTTAAAGATAATTGTAGATCCTGTAAATTAAATTGTTGGTAAAGGTTGCTTGGAAGACATTACATGAGCAAGTTATATATTTTCGCTATCCAAATACTTTGGTAAGTAGAATCTCAAGTTTAAGTAGCTGTGATTGGTATTAGAATTGCATAGTGGAAGCGTGGTGAATGGAAGAGCGTAAGAATTGGTGGAGTTGATCTTAAGTTTAAGTCCTCCTTAATGAAGGGTCAAAGATTTTTCAAGCTTTGAAAAGATTTTGCAAAGACATTGCTATGATATAATTTGGTCGACAGTGAGCAAAAAGGATAGTAGTGCGTATTACATACTATTGGTTGTCATAGGATGTCATGTCCTCTTTAATTCAGAATTTGTAAGGTGAATCTAATTTGAAACAAGTACCCGTATTTATTTGAAAATGAAGGTAAGTTTTGAAGACGAAACTTTTTATTTAAGGAGGTGAGAATGAAATACCCAGTCTAATTAAATTGGACTAGGTATTATAATATGTGAAACCCGGGGTGATTAAATTGGGCTAGGCATTACAATATGTAATGCCCAATCTAATTAAATTGGATATATATATATAAATGCGCTGTGTTTAAATCCTGGCACTCTCTCTCTCGCTCTCCCCCCCAATTGTTAATCCCATATTTGGTTTTCAAAGGTAATTCATAATAGAGATTCGAATATCGAGTTAGGAGATACTGAAGGTAAGTATACCACTTCCCTACTCGTTTGTGAAATATGAAAATTGCTTTACATGATTTGATGTATGAAACTTATATTTTGAACGGTTTATTAGTTTGTTAAAGTAGGTTCGGGCATATGTGTTTGATTGATTGTGTGATTTCTACACCTATAATTTGAATTATATTGATTTATACGTTGATATGACGTTGGAATATGTGAATTTTTGAAGGAATTTGTTCTTGTGATAACGTGAAAGAAATTATTGTGAACTTGTGAATTGAATTGAAAGGTTTTTATGGGAAGAGCTCACAGATAACTACGTGACCCTTAGGGGTCTATCGACGAAAGAATGTGAATGTCAATCTGTGACCCTGTCGCGGTAATAATACTGGCACTTAGTCTCCGATTTGTCTGTCAGTTATTTTGAACTGACAGATACTACGTTGACCTTGATGGGTCTATTGACTTAGAATTGATGCGAATGTGAAAAAATGTGAATGTCGATCTGTGACCCTGTCGCAGGAATAATATCGGCCGTAGTCTCCGATTGATCCGTGAGTTTTACCAAGAGCTCTTGTGAAATGAACTAAAGTATGAAATGACGATTTGTGCTTCTTGTAACATGGATATTGAAAATAAATTGGTTTTACTTGTTTTCATTGGGTATTTTTCCGTTTTTAAATAATATGCCTGATCCGAGTAGGGTGTGTAGTGTACTTGCTGAGCACGTTGTTTGCTCACTCATTTCCTTTACTTTCCAGATTAGTAGCTCATGGCAATCCTTGAAGGACGAGGAAGATAGAGCGGCTTCCTATTCCGAGAATTAGTTTAACTTTCGTAGTTTAAGTATTAAATAAATTCTAGCAGGATATTATGGACTATCTGAGATATTGTAATTTGACCTTTCATACTATTAGTTCTAAATTGTTGGTGATGATGTATTTGGATTCGATTTCATATATGTATGGGAACCTTTATGGAAATTTGAGGAATTATGTTCGTACTATGATGAGGGGATTCATTATAGTATGGCCGTGTAGCGCGCTTTTGACTTAACCCTAATTGTTATAATATTTGGGGGGCGTTACATTTAGTAGTATTAGAGCCTAGGTTATTAATTATTGGGCAATTTGGGTGTTCGGATGAGTGATAGGCTACTAATTATTGAGAGAGTTGGGTGTTATGATGAGCCTTGGTTATTAATTATTGAGAAATTTGGGTGTTAAGATGAGAACCTTGGTTATTAATTATTAAGAAATTTTGGTGTCAAGGAATTGAGGAATTTAGTTGACTTGTTCTAGTAAATGCAACATCAACTATATAGTTTTAAATGTGCCCTTTTTGATGAATCTAGGAGGCTGTAAAATGCGATGTTTAGTGGGTGACTATGTGATCCGGCTAAAACTCAGGTCGAGTTCCTCTACTGTAGTGTAGAGATTATGGCATCGCTATAGTAGGGTTGAATTTGCAATCAAAGGGATTGATAAGAAGAATTTGAATGAGAATTTGTTGAAGGAGATTTTTATTTTGAGGAATATCAGCCGTCTTAATATAATTCGGCTATTTGAAGTAATTGAGGTTGAATTATCTATATTTTTGGGTTTTGTATTGAAATATTTATTATGGGTCTTTATTTTATGAAGCGAATACATGATATTGGGAGCTTGTCTAGTTAATACAAGAATTGTGTGCAAAGTGTTTTGGTTGTTAGGGTGATAGAAATAGAACTTTTTAGGGATGTGTTAAGACTAAATTTCTTTTTGGGGTATATAATGTGATTGTTGATCTTGTATGTAAGGGGTGTGATGAAAATAGGTGACATGGAGTTAGTGGCAGACTTAAGACATGGAGGATTTTGATGTGATTTTGGGTATTAATTGATTGTCTTCTTATCTTGCACCTTTGGATTTTTCAGGGAAAAAGGTAGCGTTTTAGATTCCTAACCACCTAAAATTTGTTCATCGTGGAAACGTGTTAGATTCTTCTACTGAGAGTAAAGACTCTAAGACTCCTCTTAGGATTACGTCAGCCTTGAATGCTAGAAGATACTTGAGAAATAAAAATGTGGAGGATACTTTTGTCATGTATATAATAATAGAAGGGATGATGTGAAGTTAGATGATATTCCCATTGTCAGGGAATTCCCTAATGTCCTTGCAAAGGATTTGCTTGGTTTGCCTCCAAATAGGAATATTAAATTTGAAATTGATGTGGTACCTGATAGTGGACCTATATCCAAAGCTCCTTATAGAATGGCTCCCTTTAAGCTAATATTCAAGGATAGGTGCTGCTATAGCAGATTTGATTGAAAGTTCAACATGAAGGGTGAAGGGAGGGAAATAGTGACATATTAATTTCTGAATTTGATTCCCTTTGAGTTTGTATGACCTTTTGACCCTATTAAGGTTGAGGAAGGTATGGAGAGAATAGAAAAGATGCTTTGGATTGCAAATGTTCGAGAAAATAAGAATGCGAAGCTTGCCTCCTAAATGTCTGTTGAAAAATCCGAGTATTGTTAGAAGGCTATTAGGCATTAGGAAGAGGAGGAACAATATATTTGAGAGGACTTTGTAAGGATATAGTGAAAGAGTTGTTTTATTCATGGTGCGTACAAAAAATCCAAAAGAGAGTTTCTCTCACCAAAGGGCGGATGAGAGTGATTTAATATAAAAAGTTCACAAAATTATCTAGATATACTACTCGATTTTGATCAAAATAGAACATATAGGTTTGAAGATGCTTCATGGTTGACAGTCAGAATGCAACTCTCTGGGTGCGCCTTTAATAATTTCCAAAATTATATTATAAGGTCTTGCGAATTGAGTGTTCTGGGAATATACGGAAACGGAAAATAAGAGTAAGGATGGAGATAAAGGGAAGGCAAGTAGGAATTTGAGGTCAGGATATTGTTAGTTCATGGGGGGGCTGAAGATGTTGGAAGAAGACAACATTTGGAGTCTGTTATGGGCATTATGGGTTTCTTATTATGTCATTTAGGTTGACAAATACATCTATTGTATTTAGGATTTAGATATTAAGGTATTTAAGCCTCTTCTAGATAAATTTCTCTGTCTTTATTGATAATATTTGGTGTGCTCAAACAGTAAAGATGAGCATGAAAAGCATTTGACGGTAGTCTTGCGAGCACTTTGTGCGACACGACTATATGCCAAGTTAAAGAGTGTGAGTTTTGGTGACCTAAGATTTCCTTTCTAGGGCATGTAATATCTAGGGATGGGATATTAGTAGATCTTCAAAGAGTCAAAGGTATTGTGAATTAGCTAAGACCAACAACCGTAACCAAAGTTAAAAGTTTTCTTGATCTTACGAGGTATCATAGTACGTTCTTGCAAGATTTTGCTAAGTTTCTTACTAGATTGACTAGAAAAGAAATAAATTTGAATGCAATGACTTGGCAATTACTTAGTTGTGTTTTTATGCAACATGGGTAAGTAATTGCAAATGCCATGGGTAGGGATGGCAATGGAGCGGGGTGGGTACGGGGGGCGCCGCCTCCATACCCATACCCGCCACCAAATCCTATACCCGTACGCGCCCCATTACCGGCCACGGGTATGAAGTGGGTACCCGTACCCTATGATACCCGAATCCTTCATTTTACCAGATGTACCCGGGCCGACACGACACGACACGACCCGACCCGGGATACGACCCTTCTTACGTGTCCGACCCTTTGTGTCCGACCCTTCGATCCGACTCTATTATTATTACTTGTACCTCTTTACAAGTACTTTAATGACATTATTAATTACAGATTTAATTGACAGCTATTATTGCTTCTCTTCCCCATATGACACGTCTCCCTTCCCCATGTCTTGGAAGCTATGCATGCTTTTAAAAGAAATTTACATTTCCAGTAAATGGAATTTTTAATATTATAATATTAAATTTTCATGAAATGAATTAAAAGCTTGATATTTTGAAAAACTGATTAAATATTATTATAAATGATAAAATAACATTCAATTTAAGATTATATTTCATTAGTATTTGAAATACAAAGGTAAATTAATAAATGACTAGAGCTTGAGTTCGAGTCGTACCCGTACCCAATAAAAAAGTCAAGGCACTTGTTGACCAGATCCCCATATCTTAGAATTTTATAATCCAAGTGTCCAACCCTCGGATCCACACCCGTAACCGACTGTTCTTCCCGAGTCCGAGTAACATAGCCCGTACCCGCCCCATTACCCACGAGTACCCAACGGGTACCCATGACCCGCTCCTACCCGCCCGTACCCTCCCTTACCCGCTTCGTACCCGCCTTGTTACCTATCCATGTCCAACTTATTACCCATAAATTCTTTTCTTTTTCTCTTCAATAGTAACCATAAATTCATACTTATAAATTGCATAAGAAATATTTTATATAAAATAACACAACGGGTAACTCTAATATGTGATTACGAGGCGGGTATATGCGGGTACGGGTACATGTAGGTATGGGGCGAGGCGGGGCAGGTACAAGCTTATACCCATACCCGCCCCATACCCGTGACGGGTATTGACATGTATACCCTACCCGTACCCGTTACCCGCCTCATCTATATTCGTACCCGCCCCAAACGGGGCGGATATCCGCAGGTAATGGGTTTTACCCGCCCCATTGCCATCCCTAGCCATGAGGTAGCTGAACTGGAGCCATATGAAGAGACTTCTCCTACCCATGACCTTGGGCTACTTGCAGTAGTATTTATATTGGAAATTTGGATGCACTATTTATAAGAGATGACAGGTGAAGTGATCATAAGAACTCGAAGTATATTTATACTTAGAAAGAATTGAATGTGAGACAATATAGGTAGCTAGAGTTGCTTGTGGATTATAATTCGCACATAAATTATCATCTAGGTAAAGCAAACATGGTGGTCAATAGTTTAAGTAGGGAAGCAATAAGAAATTTGGCTTGTGTGATCACTGCTCGGCCCTATATTACTGGTGACTTGAGAACGGCTAGAATTAAGGTAAAATGAAAGTGGGATGCACCATATGAGGCTTTGTATGTGCCAAAATGCAAAACTCCCTTGTTTTGGAACGATGTTAGGGGAAAGAAAATTGTTGGGTCCTGAGATTGTGCAAGACGCTAAAGAAAAGGCGCTATGTTTTCCCGACTAGTGAATATAGAGGAATTTATTGTTAGAGGTAAAGTTTGTAAGGTGATTTTGGTGATTAGTTGATCTCTTTTGGAATAATAATGATGTTAATGACAATGCCCTATGCATTGTTTCGGACAATAAATTGGGTTAGGCTAATATATTCACATTTCATTTTGGTTACTATGCATTGTTTTGGACAATAAATTGGGTTAGGCTAATATATAATGCCCTTTGTTTTATGCTTGCGGGCCCTACTCAATAAATGACATCAGATTCTACTTAGTTGGCTTGGGTAAATTTTTCTATGAATTCCCCAATTTTGTGCATACTAGAAATTGAATATGTAGTAAATTGGGTCACAAAGATTTAAAGATAATTGTGGATCCTGTAAATTGAATTGTTGCTAAAGGTTGCTTGGAAGACATTACATGAGCAAGTTATATATTTATAGCTGTCCAAATACTTTGGTAAGTAGAATCTCAAGTCTAAGTAGTTATGATTGGTATTAGAATTGCGTAGTGGAAGCTTGGTGAATGGAAGAGCGTAAGAATTGGCGGCGTTGATCTTAAGTTTAAGACCTCCTTAATGAAGGGTCAAAGATTTTTCAAGCTTTGAAAAGATTTTGCAAAGTTATTGCTAAGATATAATTTGGTCGATAGTGAGCAAAAAGGATAGTAGTATGTATTACATACTATTGGTTGTCATAGGATATCATGTCCTCTTTAATTTAGAATTTGTAAGGTGAATCTAATTTGAAACAAGTACCCATATTTATTTGAAAAAGAAGGTAAGTTTCGAGGACGAAATTTTTTATTTAAGGAGGTGAGGGGATTCATTATAGTACGGACCTGTAGCGTCCTTTTGACTTAAGCCTAATTGCTATAATATTTGGGGGTGTTGCAGGAATGTCTTCTTAATTTTCATGTTTGACTACTTTGTCAATGTACTTATTCCAAATTTTGTTTACATCGGTAATATCGCGGGCAAGGGGGAAATCCCCTTAAATTCTCCATAATGGGGAGCCACCAGTCGTAGTGGGAATCGAACCCAGGTTGCGTGGTTGGCCGCTGGTGTTCTCCGCCATTAGTCTATGTTTATTTCAAATTCGGATGCCTTGCCATTTCTTTTGACGAAATATTAGCTTTATGTTTTATCATGCACTTTCTAATGATGACTATGAGACGTAAAGTAGCAATGGTGGTGGATGGGAATTTCAGATTTGTTCATGACATGAAATCTATGTTGCAACTCGCAAGTCTATTGTCAAGGAAGTAAATAACTTTGATAGCTTTCATTTTTTGAGGTTGATACGCTCCGTGTGCTTTTTGTAAAGGAATACATATTCCAAGGATATAGCTGAACATGATGAAAATATATTCTGCTGTTGTAGTCTCTCCTCTCTGTCTACCCCTCTCTCTCTCTCTCTCTCTCTCTCTCTCGCTCTCTCTGTCTGTCTTTCACAGCACACATAAAACACACACTAGAGGGGAGGGGATTGGGGGTGAAGGCCTGTGTGAGGGAGTGGGAGGGGTAGACAGACATCACACTGTTCATGACCATTACATAACAGTAAGGATTGTTAGTAACTTGCAAACAAAAATTGTGCACTAAAAACTAAAAGTAGATCGTAGTACTTGGAAAATAGTCATGTGCAAATAAAGTCAGCAACGTCATATGTGAATAAAATCAGCAACACTGAATGTATTATGTCAAACTTTAACGAGTAGAAGACCTCAAAGAAATTTAATATCCCTAGTAAAGGTCATCCATGATGGTTGCTTGTTTTGAAATTTCCACAAAACCCAGCTTTTGCGATACCTCAACAGCAACGGTGATGCAACAGTGAGCCGTGATTTGATTCCACGACTAACCTTATTTACTTAGGCTTGTATAAGTTTTGGATATGTCAGATCATCTTGGTTTGAGTCACCATGGGAGTTACTTTTGGGTTAGGCCATTTGAATCTTAGATCACACCAATTTTGATCTATAAAGATCAAGGGTTGCTTAGGATTTAGATTGGGTCAGTTCGAGATTATATTCTCTGAAACTTTTTCCTAATTGGTTAAGTTTGTGCTTTGGGTGTCATGATTTATGTGATTTTGCTCACCTTTTGATACTTCTAGTCGAGAGTAGAGGAAAATATTAGATGGAAGACGCGATGCATCATCCACTAGTTTATGAAAGTTAAACAGACAACAAGAGGCTGCGCAGCCATGGGGGATTAGGTATTGGTAATTTGGTGACTAAGAACATGTCCCTTTTAGGTAAATGGTTATGACAATTACTTAGGAAACCTGATTCCCTTTGGCACATGGTGATAAGGAGTAAGTATGGTCTCCTGGAGAATGGGTGGAATGTAGGGTTGGTGGATGTGGTGGGTTATTCTTCACCTTAGAAGTTTACTGTTCTTTCCTTTCCCACATTCATCTTATGGTTGGGTTTGGTGATTGCATTCATTTTTGGGAAGATATGGATTGGGGATGCTACTCTCTCTCATGACGTTTCGTTGTTATATCGATTATCCTCTATTCGTGGTGGACCAGTTCCTTCCTTCACTACTCAACGAGGTGACTCACTATCATGGAACATGCACTTCCGTAGGGACCTTATTATAAGGGAACTACATGAATTCACACAATTAAGCCACAGTTTGCATCAAATTTACTTGTCTTCATTGCCTAATAAGAGGGGTTGGCTGCTAGATGGGTCTAACACTTTTACTTCGAAATCATTTTTTCATCATCTTTTATTAAATAATCGATTTCCTGCTTTCCCTTGTGCTCTTATGTTCGGAGAGAGCTAAGGTTCCCTTTAGAACAAGATCTTTTTATGGTCTTTACTTCTTAAGAAACTCAATATTCATGATCTATAAAGCATCGATGCTGTTTTTTGGCTAGAGTATCAGTGTCCAACACCGACATGCTTTCGACACATTCCCATATGTGAAACAAGTATCTGATACCTTTCTTCTTCTTTTTTTTGTTTTTTTAAATTTTGAATTTCCGACACTTTTTCAACAAGTTTTGACACGCTTTTGGTACGTGTCCGATATGTGAAAAAAAGTATCCGATTCATTTTTTTTGAATTTTGAATTTCTGACACGCTTCCGATACGTTCCGACACGTTTTTGATGTTTTGACTTTAAAATATAATATTATAATATAATAGTATGCATATTTTTTAATATGATTATATTAAAATAAAATTAAAAAATAAACTAATAGTTTCAAAAGTTTTATAGCTGTTTTGATAAAAAAAAAAAAAATTTTTGTACAATTTAATAGAGAGAGGGAATGCTAACAAAAGGAGAAGGAAGCCTCTTTTAAGTCAAGGAGAGGGAGAAAGAGAGAGCAACGTTGCGTGGTTTGAACCTTTGTTATTTTCGTTTTGTTAGTTGTATATGCTTGAATTTGCCTTATTCTAGTTAAGCTTTATTTATTTATTTATTTATTTATGTTTTTGAGGCTATTATAAATTATTTTCCCTTTTTTTAGGGTTTATACCTCATTTTTTTCATCTGTATCCGTGCTTCCTAGCTCATGATTGCTTGCGGAAATAGAGACCTTTATGGCTTTGTCTCAGAGGACCTGTGTCGTACTTCCAAAGAGGTGAGACGCACAATTGTTTATTTTTGCATTGTGTAGTGGTTTGGATTTATGGTGGAGATTTTTTCTTTCTTTGGCCATATGTGGTTGAGTCTAAGATCGTTTAACACTATCCTTATGATGAAATTCCATGGCATAAGGAAGAGGAAAGATGTCTTAACGCTATTCTGCTCGACCAAGATTGTAATTCTTTGGTGCATATGGTTAGAAAGGAATGTTAGAATTTTTAAACACCAGTATACAATAGTTAATTTCTTATGAGAAAAAGGCAGTCTTTTGTTGAGCTTTGTGGACTAGGACCTTCGGGGGCTTTGTTGATATAGCTTTAGCTGATTTGTAGTGGGATTGGAGGATTTAATGTTATTAGTTGTGGTTACTTTTGTTCCTTGTTTGTGTTTTGAGGAAATCTTTATCCTTAACTCTTTGTACATTCTTACTCCATTAATGATATTTCTTTTTTTTTTTTTAATTAAAAAAAAAAACAAAAACCAACAAGAGAATGCAAGGAAGCAATGACCATTCATTAACAGAAGAGCAGACGATGGTTAGGGAACTGTTCAAGTATGGATGGTCCAGAAGTGGAGTCTTACTATTTCTAGCTCTTGTAGGTGGAAATATGTGCGCATCTCCTTATATTATGCTATTTGCACGAATAACATAAGAAGACTACTTGGCCGCATTTCCTAATGGCACTACAACATAAGAAAACTGCTCTCCCCTAACTACTACTTGGTTAATGATGAAGAAAATAACATATTAAGGGCCCTAGTGAGCATTAGATTACTGAAAAAAAAAGGTGCATCTAGGCATAGCAAAGTGGGTGGGCCATACAAGATGGCATATATATGACCCCCAAGAAACTTGAAATTATGCATGTGGACTTGTTGAGTATGGATGCTATTGTGTTTGGAGTAACATCCAAAGTCTACTTGGCAATGACATAGAAGCAGTTCTTTAAGGTTGATAGTTGTGGTTAGTTCCACATTGGTGGAGTGTCATGAAGGCTAGTTCAAAATCTGAAATTTGATGACTTTATTTAATTCCATGGTACTTGGGAGTTGCAGTGAACTTAGCTTTTGTATGTGGCTTTTAGCCTTTCTTTTTCTTATATTGGTTTTGGACGTTGTTTATTTGCTGGTAACTAGTATATGTATTTGTTCCAGGTAAAGCCATATTTCTGGTGTCTCTGCAATTTGTATGGTCATGGTTTCTTCTGCAAGTTACAGTTTGTCAGCTTGATTTCCAGCAATCATGGATGATAGAGTGAGGGGGAAAGACATCTCAGAAGATGATATACTTGAAGTCAGTGCTATTCTAATCTTTGTCATCACTATCTACCATTATCTATAAGTTTGTTGCTGCATTATCTTGGAAGTGATTCTTAATGTATGCCAAATCCACTATTGTCAGTGTCGTTGAGTAATCTTACAGTTAATGTCTAATATACATGAGTATTATATTTAGCTTTTACAAGGTACCTCTTAGAAATTTAAAAATAAAAAAGATGTCTTGGAATAAGATAAGATCACATCAATCAATTTTTTATTATCTCACTGATTTTAAATGAGGTATTTTTGTCATTTATCCTAAAAAAAGAGGAAATGTTATGTGCAGAAGACTATTTTCAGTCTCTCCAGAGGTACTCTTAAGATGTAAACACAGGGATTATAATTCAAGACTTCTATTTTCTGTCTTTCTCCACACACCCCCCCCCCCCCCCCCCCCCCCCCCCCCCCCTCTCTCCCCCAAAAGGGGTTTTTTTAATGGGGGGGAGGGTCAGGAGAAAGGGTTTCTGTGGGGTTCTTCAAAATGTTGATGGAGCTACACATAGCGCTAAGCATCTGCTTGTGATATGCACAGAGCTTGAAAATATTGGTTTGGGGGGTGGGGTGGGGAAGGTGTTGAAAATGTTGATTGAGTTTGAGCCATGCAACTTGACACTTCAAACCATCGAATCAAGAAAAGGCTTCATTATGTCAGGTTAACAGTGTCACATGACATAACAATATTATATAACAGATTTTCAGCTAGTCGTTCTGCAATTGACTGCTATGTGATGATACTTTTGCAATCTCCCTTGTAATTTATATGTACTCATTTATAAGTAGATACTTATATATATATTTTTTTCTTTCATATTAAAAACTCCAGAGGCATATTGGAACTAATTCTTATATGACTTTTCATTCATACTTTTCAAAATATTAGGCGTAAGAGTAACTTACGTTCCATAAAATCGCAAAATCAATATTGCTATAGGCCATTACTTTATGTCTACAACATTTTGCTTTCAGACCCTGCTCATAAAAGCAACATACCCAATGCCCCAAGGGCTCCCGCCTAAGCAAGGTCGGGGGGGGGGGGGGGGGGGGGGGGGGCGGATGTACGCAGTCTTCCCCCTTCAGGGAATTACCCCTAAAGAGAGGCTGTTTCTGAGTGCTCCCAACCTAAGGGTGAGGACTTCCCAGGAGGTCACTCATCCTGGTATTGCTCTCGCCCAAGCACGCTTTGCTTTGGAGTTCTAATGGGATCCGGCGATGGCGTGTTGGTACCCTCTTTGGTTTTTAGACCCTGCTCATGTTTAAATCAATTCGCTATTGCATTTGCAGTCACTATTGTGGTTGCAGAGTTGTGAAAATGAGGTGTTGTGGAAGTAATATCAGAGTCACAATTGTCACGGGGCGGTTGTAATCCAACACTAAGCTAATTTCCATTCTGTAACAACCGTTACATTACATAATGACCATTTTTAATTGTATTTTGTTACTGTTCTCATATATATTTTTGCCAAAACCAGTTGAGTAGGGTAAGGTTGCTTTTGTTACCTCTCTTTTTTTTTTTTTTGGAAGGATCTGATAAATGGATTCTGCTGTACCCGTTATTCGTAAATCAAGGAGTCCTGCTTGAAATTGTTGATATTTTATTGTTGAAATCTTTATATCTTTCTTTTTTTTTTTTGGTGACTTATGTCGATATCATGAAAGAAATTGAAAGTTAAATATTGTTTCCTGTTGAATGAGTCATACTATTGCTCCTTTCCCTAAATATGTGCCTTGCTTCATCTTGGACATGCTTCTCTTGTAATTTTTTGATTCTATCCTTTATTAAAACTTAGTAGTAATGTAAAACACCACCCATTTCATGATGCTCCACCCAAATTGAAGACTAATTATGGATCTAATCTATCTCATTTATAGAAGTAAAACACTGGATGGAGGTCGTGTTCTTTAGTGAATTTGTCGCAATTATTTTGATGTTCAATACTCATT
This sequence comes from Simmondsia chinensis, assembly GCA_018398585.1. Lineage (NCBI taxonomy): Eukaryota > Viridiplantae > Streptophyta > Magnoliopsida > Caryophyllales > Simmondsiaceae > Simmondsia > Simmondsia chinensis. The sequence goes on along the minus strand of JAGTTD010000013.1, from coordinate 21,225,877 downwards.
GAGGGACTGAACTTTGCTTCTTCATTGCGGTGAGCAGCTCCGTAGAATATGCAGGAAGTCTGGAGCAAAGGTCTCTATTGAAATGGAAAATGCGAGGGATTCCTTTTATCGGTTTTCTGTTGACTTTGTCATAAAGACTTCCTGCAGGTATGTTATAGTGTTTCACGTAGCATGCACATGTTGTTTTGTGATATCTATTTGTTCTTTGGGATTCTTCTGTTTCTGCAGCCATGGTATGTTCCGTTATCCTGCAGGGCTAGAACTCTTCATCCTCAGATTGATGGTGAGGATGCTCGTCTATTTATTGCTGGGCTAGCTGATAATCTTGGTCTCTCAAGCATTCGAGCTGCTACAATTGTGTCTGCCACTGTTGCGGCAAGGACACGTCTGTGGTTCTTGCAAGCTTGGGTAAATTTTCATACCCGCCCTTAGCTCATTGCATCTTGTTTTCTGGCTTTCTGTTCTTCTTTTTCATCTTTTCTAGAAAAGACTTTCCAGTCAAGAAGAGCAGTCCGAGTAAGAAGTGTAGAAAATATTCAAATCAAAGGGCAAAGATTCTCATAAAGTAGAAGGGCAACAACAACAACAACAAACCCAGTGCCCGAAGGGATCCCTGTCACGGGATGACTCTTGACACCCTTGTCAAAGCCTGTGTCCCACTTAACTTCACTCCGAAAGTCCCTCGCTAAGTCATGCAACCCTCACACACAAGACACACTTTATGGGAATATTAAGGCAACGAAAGGAATTATGGAAGAGTAGAGGAAAGTTATGAACACACAAGTATATTGGCACGTTTTAAGTACTTGAACAATTGAGAGTTAAATGGAATGGATTTGATCACCCTTGGCAAATGCCTTGCCATCTTATTTATACTCAAGCATATTTACAATGAAAGAATACAACTCTTCGCAAAGGGACATAAATTATGTACATGCATCACAGGGTTGGGACACACCCCCTTATGCTACCCGTGTGCATGTATCTTATTCTAAGTGCATTAATTTAATGAACCAAGGGTGGGACGTGTCCCCCTTGGGCAAACCGTGTCCATGAACCATGTCAAGGTTCATTGGACACATCTCCCCTTGCCAAAGGGCATGCCTCTAGGGAAGGGACGTGACCCTTCATGAGGCCCGCGCACTTGGACCTTGTCAAGGGCCCAAGGGACGTGTCTCTCTATGCCAAGGGACACACCTCTTTCCCTATACATGCATCTAAGGCCCATGGTTTGGAGGTCTAGTACATTCTAGGGCCTTCTAGTACATCATCAAAAATAAAAGTACTGCTAAAATGGGCGGAGGGTGACACTCTCCCCCACCGAAGCCATTGATGCCCTCATCAATGCCAATGTCCCCAATGCTCCCAAAGCCTCAATGTTTGGAAGGCCTTCCAATGAGCTAAGTACTCCACGAGCTTAGTCCTTTCCCTGCGTCCCAGTACTTGTTCAGCAAGGTCCTTCGTGTTGGCACTCACCAAGTGCCTCAAGTTCGGCTTGTCCCAGCTTGGCAAAGGTCCGAGCATCCGTGGTCCCTGACATGCATCCTTTGTTAATGCCCTTGTCTTCTTGGTTCCTAGATGTTCGGGCCCCTTTTGAGTCAAACTTGAACAGCCCCTTCGTTGCAAAGTGATGTGCAGCCATGCGCATCCCATGCGTGTGCAGTCCCATGTCACGAGCATTCGTGGGTGACCCATGCGCACTCAGCCCCATGTCATGCGTGTCCCAGCGCACCTCAGGCGCAGCCTCGCGCACCCCGTGCGCAACCGTGGCCTTGTCCTCGATCTTGGGATCTGGTTGTTCTGGCAGTGTCACACCCTTGTCAGCTTCAAGTTCACTTTGCGCTTCCTCCATAACGTCATTCATTGGAAGTGAAAGTGGTTTTAGGGCATCGAAGAAGTTCATCCCCAACACCGTCTTGAAACCATCCTTTAGGACCACCGTTAGACCCGATGTGTTATGCCAACCTCTCATGCGAGTTGACACTACATGTTAACTACCATGGATGAGCTTGGGCGAAGAAGCCTCTAACTTTGTCCATCCCCACCCCCTTGGCAAGGCTCAAGCCGAGCCTCTCTGCTTCTTATCCTGAATCGGAGTTGTGTTTGGCACCTGTGTCACCAAGTGCCTCGGTCTCAGCAGCATGCACCCCTGCATTGACAACCCTGTGTCCCCATCTTGAGTGCTCCACTGTTGATGAGTCATGCGCACCTAAGTGCTCACCTTCTTGGACCCGAGCGCACCCACGCGCCAAAGCCCCTAACCCCAACGCACCCTCTTGGACCACTGTGCACTGCCATGCCTCGATCCTCTGGTCATGCGCGTCTTTATGAACCTCTGCACGCACTTGTGCCTTGGTCCTGACAATCCCTGGGGCCTGCGCAGCATGCGCATGCCCTTGAACTTTTGCACCCTCCAGTGCTTCGGTTCTAGCAACACAAGTTTGAACCTCTGCATGCTCCAATGCTTCGATTTTGTCAATAGGTTGGGCCTGCGCAACGCACGCATGCCCTCGAACTTCAGTACGTCCCAGTATCTTACGTCCCAGTATCTTAGTTGACCCTTGCGCACAATGTTGTGACTTTGCTTGACCTCCACGAACTCGCTCGCTTCGGCCACTTGGATCCCCTTGGCCTACGTAGTGTGCGCACCCTTGGCTGACCCAAGCGCGTTCCAACACGCACCATGTTGGACTTCAACACACCTTCGTGTCTCAGTCTTGTGGATTCCCTTGGCCTGTGCCTCATGCACACCCGCGGTTGACCCATGTGCATCATCACCTGTATCCATTTGGACCTCCACACCTCCAAGTGCTTCAGCCCCATGAGCCCCCAAGGCGTGCGCACCATGCACACCTAAGGCAAACTCATGCGCAGCAACTCCAGACCCTTGCTTGGTCCCATTGGCTTGTGTCTGGTCATTTGTGCACACCTGCGCAGTAAGTTCAGGACCATGCATAGTCCCATCGGCATGTGTCCTGACATCTGTGCACACTTGCGCACTCTCCTGGACCTCCGCACCCCAGCGCCTTGGTCCCCTGCATCTGGGCCTGCACCCTATCATGCGTAGCACCCGGGGCATGCGCTTGGACATGCGTAGCACCCTGTGCCCATGTCCTGACATGGGCCTGTGTCTGAACCAATGCAGCAGCCCGTGCCTCGCCTCCGTTGACTCATGGGACCTGTGCACCTTGCGCTGTCCATTGCTCCTGGGCACAGATTTGGGCACCGCCATGCGCAGCACCACGCAAGTCTCCCCCAACCTGCGTGCTGTCCCCAACTGGTCCTGTGCAAGCCTCCTTGTCACTTGATCCTGTTCCTTGCTCAAACGTAACCACCCGAGCCTCCAATGCCTGTCTTTTTGGACAGACACGTGCGAAGTGCTGCTCCCCACACAAGAAACAATTATGACGCCTAATTCGCTTGCCCCCACAACCCGAAGTACTTCCACCCGAAGTGCCCACGGTTGTATGGACCCCATGAACCTCACCCGGTACCAACCCCATCTTGACACCACTCATGTCAAGGTTTGTAAGCGCGCCCCGCATAACCCATGGGTCCTTACCCTTGCTTGACACTACCCCCGGTGTCTTAGGCTCAATACCTCCTCTCGATTTCTCCTCTACTTGTGATGTCCTAACGTTCCCTTCTTCCATAATAACACTCCCAGCCATATTCGTAACTCACTCTGATACCACTTGTCACGGGATGACTCTTGACACCCTTATCAAAGCCCGTGTGCCACTTAACTTCACTTCGAAAGTCCCTCGATAAGTCAGGCAACCCCCACGCACAAGACACTTTATGTGAATATTAAGGCAACGAAAGGAATTATGGAAGAGTAGAGGAAAATTATGAACACACAAGTATATTGGCATGTTTTAAGTACTGGAACAATTGAGAGAGAGTTTAAATGGAATGGGTTTGATCACCCTTGGCAAATGCCTTGCCATCTTATTTATACTCAAGCATATTTACAATGAAAGAATACAACTCTTCAAAAAGCGACATAACTTATGTACATGCATCACAGGGTTGGGACACACCCCCTTATGCTACCCGTGTGCGTGTATCTTATTCTAAGTACATTAATTTAATGAACCAAGCGTGGGATGTGTCCCCCTTGGGCAAACCGTGTCCATGAACCATGTCAAGGTTCATTGGACACATCTCCCCTTGCCAAAGGACACGCCTGTAGGGAAGGGACATGACCCTTCATGAGGCCCGCGCACTTGGACCTTGTCAAGGCCCAAGGGACGTGTCTCTCTATGCCAAGGGACACGCCTCTTCCCCTATACATGCATCTAAGTCCCATGGTTTGAAGGCCTAGTACATCTAGGGCCTTCTAGTGCATCATCAAAAATAAAAGTACTACTAAAATGGGCGGAGGGTGACATCCCGCTCGCGCAGGGTCTGGGAGGGGAAGGATGTACGCAGTCTTACCTCATTAGGGTGAGACCCTGACGAGAGACTGTTTCCGAGGTCCCCCAACCTTTTAATCCAATTAAGGATGGGTGCGTGTATGCCTGCAAGTAAGTAATCAATTCATTACCAATGAATAAATCACATATGAATTCACAAATGAATTAATGAAATAAGCCTGCAAGCATCTAAGTATGTGTGTACGTGAGAGCATACAAGCATGAGGGAGAAGGGGAAAGAAGGGGGGGGGGGGGGGGGGTTTATACATGTGACATAGTGCAATCATAGTTGGGGTTAGAGCGTATAGAGAGTAGAGAGAGAGAGAGAGAGAGAGAGAGAGAGAGTGGGAGGGTGCAGAGAGTAGTGCAATAGAGTAGAGTGGAGTGTAGAGAGTAGCACTATACCCCACGGTACTAGATCCTAGGAGTCCTAAATGACTAACCAACACCCGTACTACGTGTACACAAACGATTGTCAGCGTCCTATGTTGCATATCTGCAAGAGCAAATTCCTGTGAAGAAATGATTATCCGAGTCGGATGGATTCCTAGTCATTGGATTAGACAATTCCACAGAGAGTGGCTCAACTGGCAGTTGTATGCCCCTTGTGAAACCACGTTCATTATTTATCACTCAAATATCTTACACGAAGACTCCCGAGAGTTTGTCTATCTTTGGAAAGAATGCCACTTAACTGCATGGCAGAGGAATTGAAATTGCTGTTTGTCTGAAAATTCTCGCATTTAGACTTCTGAAGCAGATTAAAGGGAGAGTCAGGCACTAGCATAAGACCTTGTCTCTTTCCACCGAGAATCCAAGGCGTTTTCAACTCATGCAAAAATTAAAATTTCCTAGGCAATATTTTGCAAGAAAACTTTGTTTTCATAGAAAAACATGTTCAACAGGATCCCTTGTTGCTGGATGATCTCGGAGATGATTCCTTTGTAGGCGAGATCCATCATTATCGGTTTACTTAAGTAGTCTTACATTTTTTTTATTTTTATGAGGAGTAATCTTACTGTTGATTCTTCATAGAGGTGACAATAATGTGTTTAGCTTTTACAAGATGCCTCTGAGAAATTTCAAAGAAATAAAGGATCCCTTGTTTTCCCAGAATAATTGAGGAGGCTTTTTTTCTCTTTTTCTAAAATTTTCCAGGTGCTCTTTAATTTTTCATTTTGCATAGAGAATACATAGAAACAACCAAAGAGGGCACCAACGCGCTGTCACCGGATCCCATTAGAACTCCGAAGTTAAGCGTGTGCTTGGGCAAGAGTAGTACCAGGATGGGTGACCTCCTTGGAAGTCCTCACCCTCGGGTTGGGGGCATTAGGAAACAGCCTCTCTTCAGGTTAGCACTCTGAAGAGGGAAGGCTGCGTACATCTCCCCCCCCCCCCCCCCAACCCAAACCTTGCGTAGGCGGGAGCCCTTGAGGTACTGGGTATGTTCCTTTCCTTTCCTTTCCCTTCGTTATAGAGAATACATAGAAATGTAGAGAGAAAAATAGGAAATTAAAGTGACCGTTTGATAGCAGAAAACAATTTCCCCTTTCCATTTCCGGATTTTCTTTTCAACGGATAACACATAATACAATCCCTTGGAATTCAAAACTTAAATCAAACGGCTAGGATTTCCAAAAAGGAAACATAATCCTATTTATTTGAACTACTAACTCATAGAACTCAAAAGGAAGTCTTCTAAAGTTGTAACTACTTCAACCATGTAGATGGATTTAGATGGTGAAGAAAAGGGGTGATGAGGGGAGTATTTATAGGAGAGGGCGAGTCATTTGGGTGTTTAAACAAGGGGAATGGTTGAATTTCTAGTAAAAAATGGGGGGGTTTGATTTCCAAGTCCAAAAAGCAAAGCTTAGTAAGTCAAAAAGAGGAATTCTTTGTCATATATGGATGCTTTTCAAAGTTCCCAAAGAGGGTACCTTGCTTAAGCGGCAACCCTTGGGGCACTGGGTTTTACCAAAGAGGGTACCAACATGCCGTCACCGGATCCCATTAGAACTCTGAAGTTAAGTGTGCTTGGGCAAGAGCAGTATCAGGATGGGTGACCTCCTGGGAAGTCCTCACCCTCAAGTTGGGGGCACTCGGAAACAACCTCTCTTCAGGGGTAATACCTTGAAAGGGGAAGGTTGCGTACATCCGCCCCCCCCCCCCCCCCGACCCTACTTAGGCGGGAGCCCTTGAGGCATTAGGTATGTTGCTTTGCTTTGAAAAATTTCTTGGAAGATTCCATATTATCAATCAACCCCTAAATTTTTGGGAAGTGAATAGCACCTAGCTTTTTCAACGAGAATTTTTGTGCTGAACCTAAATAAACCGAGTGTTCTAAACTTTAAATAGCAAGTTGTAGACTGGCAAGAGAAACAAAGGTGCTCATGTGTGATTGTTGCAATAAAGGGATGAGAAGATGAGGAGTTTGGAGGCGTTTGATAACAGATAAGGAATATCTCTTATTGCATTCAGTTTTGGTCTGCTCAGAGTGTACTTTATTTATGTGGGTGGCATATTAAAGAAAAAAAAAGGCACCAGGAAAGCAAAAGTCAGGAAATGTTAAAAGCCTTCTGTGCAAAAGCGCTGCATAAAATGGATAAGTTGGAGGTGAAACATAAATATATCCTCTCTCTCTACAATTTCCAATTGAATCTCAAAATATTTGTTCCTGTGGGAGCGTTTCTTGGGTCTTGCTTTTGATTTCCTATGAATTGCAACTTATGTACAATCTCCATTTTATCCAAGTCTTTCCAATTAGAATTTGAGGTTCCTGTCCTTCAAGTTACAGAGGTTAGCTTGAATGCTCACAGTACCATATTCTTTCAATGAAAGGCTGTTAATTGGTAATGAAAAGTTCGGGGACAACTTTGGAATAGTAGGGGTAATCAGTACAGGTGGAATACTTGTAGAGAACATGATGGATTGTCTTGCGTTGAGGTGAAGCACAAATCTAAGGGCATGTTTTTGCAGATTTCTGAATTCAATGCAGGTGGACATAGACTGTTGAATGTTCTTGCTGGGAAGGATAATTCTGGTTGGCATTAATCCTTCCTAAGCATTGCTAATGAGTTTTAACCATCTAATTCTAATGTTGATTTCATGAATCTGAGGGATTCTTCTAATGGAGGGCTTCAAATCAAGGGTAATTTCCCGTTTTCCTCGTAGAAGCTTAGATGTGGTTTTCTCAGCTAGATCCTTCGTTGAGATTGATGCGGTTGTACCCGGAGAGTCTGTTCTGTAGTGAGGGCTGCCCAGAAGGCTTTTAACATTTTGTGCAGATGACTATTTTATGCAGAGCATACGCTCATTTTGTTTATTGGCTGGCTAAATTCTTTCTTGTTGGCTTCAGTTTGAGGTTAGGTCTTTTATGGATATATTTTTCGGTACCATTGTCATCTATAGTGTATTTTCTTTTTGGTAACTATTAACATAGTTATCTTGATTATTTTTTTTTCCACCTTCTACCAGTAATTTTAGTGTTCTTTTTGTATTTTCTTTCGTCGTTGTGGGCTTCCCTCATAGCGCATTTAGTGTCCGTACCCTTGGGCCTTAAGACATTGTCATCATCCCAACAAGAACAACCCCCCATTGCCTCAAAGAGGCCCCTGCCAAGGCAGGGTCTGGGGAGGGTAAGATGTAAGTAGTTTTACCCCTACAAGGTATTACCTTATAGGGAGGGTGTAATTATCCCATTATATTTTTTTTCTTTTGGTTGTGTGAATACTTAGAAATGAAGGTTGATCAAAGAATACTAAATACGTTGCATTTAGCTGTCCTAAGTCAAGTGGCACATAGAAGGTCCCAGAATATGTATTGTAGAATGAAGATGAACATGATCGATTTGTGGAAGACCTATATGACTGACCTTTTGAATTTAGCTAATTTAATTTTGGTTCGGATTTGATTTCATATGTCAATCTGATCGTTCTTCAAATTTGTTTTATCTTTTAGTTGTTAGAGATAAATTTCTGGTTCTCTTAGCACTCTACTTTTTCAGACTTGGTTAATTTTCTCATGCACAAGATATATCCATTAAATTTCTTTGGAGTTCTAGGTCAAAAGATAGCTCAAGAAAACCTTTTAATACTTGCCTTCAATTGGACTGGATTAATCCTTGCATTTAAATTTCTTCTCTTATTAAGGAGATGGCCTTAGATAGAGTTAAGTGGGGTTAAAAATACATGTAAACGACATAGATGTTAGGGGAGGGTAGCACATTGTTGCCAGGCTACAATGTATCTAGGCTTTTGTGTGCTCTATTGTTGCTGTGGTCATTTTATAGGTGTTTGCTTGCTGCATGTTTTGGTGTTGCTTCATCTAGTGCGACTTGACTTGACTTGACTTGATTTAACTTTGACTTAACCTGACTTATAAATGTTAATTCGTTTTGCTTTTTAGAGCTGGGCCCCTTCCGATACAGCCTCCCTTCAGGGTGTTGCGTATATTTTATTCTGCCCCCCCCCCCCCCCCCCCCCCCCCCGGGGACCCTGCATTGATGGGAGCTTCTTAGGCACTGGGTGGTGGTGGTTGTATTGTTTTAGTTAGCTTTTGTTTTATATTTAGGTTGTTACTAAATCCAGAGCAAATATTACTATAGCCAGGGCTGACATTTTTACTTTTTAAATCTTTCAACTTCCCTTCACCCTTTTCTCAATATCTTGAAATCGTTTTGCTATGAAGCAATAATATTAGCAAGAATTCATATACATCAAATATATAATAAAGAGTTATTAGTAAATAAAAGTTCGTATTTTAATATTTATCTATGTCTTTATTGTCAACTTGTGGCATCCGATTATATATCCAATATTCATAATAAAAATAAAATTTGTCAGTTAGATACTTTCAAATTTACCAATTACTCTTGACATTTTAATATAGGATAATATTCGTACACTCCAAAGTGACCCCCCGGATCTTTAATTTCATCAAAGACACCCCCAAACTATTGATCATAATCAATGTGACCCCCCCTATTTCTAATTTTATCAGAGAGATGCCCTAAGCTATTAATGAAAATTAATGTAACCCCCTCAACTTTTAATTATAAATCAAAGACACCTTGCGAACTATTAACGAAGATCAATTGATCCCCCAACTTCAAATTTTCTGGAAAACAACCAAAACTATTAAAAGGATTTAGGAAAAAAATGGTTTAGGTACCCAAATGTTTTGTAATAAATTTTATAGGTGTTTATTTATTTTAAAACATTTTTGAGGTACCCTAAACTTTCGTTACGTTTTTCCACGTATTCTTTGCAAAACTCCATTAGAATTACGTTAAAGCATGCTGATGTGGCACATAAAATAACAAGAAAATACTTCAGAAATAACTTAACAATAATTTATATTTAAAATAATTTAAAATATTTTAAAAATATTCAAAATAATTTAAAGGGTTATGTACATTTTAGTATCCCGGCGCTTTTGAAAATAACAAAAAGGACCTCATCTTTTTGAATTATTAAAAGGCCCCTCTTCAGTGTGGTGATATCATTTTGTGTCCATAGAGCTGATGTGGCAACAGCTTTTTTTTAGTAATGCTATATTTTACTCCTTAGTACCCTTATTATTACCTTATAAGCACGAAATTGGAGATGTTGTATTGAATAAAACTATATGTTTTCGCTTAATTTGTTTCAAAATATGGTTATTGAAGGGCATTTTTGTGATTTTGCTATATCATTAATAAAAAGAGTAGTTGCCACCCTCACCTCCATTGACGAAAAATGACGTCATCATGCCGGAGAGAGGTCTTTTATTAATATGACAAAAACTAGGGGCCTTTTTATTAATACGATAAAAACGTAAGTGCATTCTTAATATTTCAAAAAGTTAAGGTCCTTTTTATTATTTTCAAAAATGTCATGGTACTAAAATGTAAATGACCCTAATTTAAAATATTAGGACACCCATAAAATATTGAGGAAAGGGTGGTGGGAAGTTGAAAGATTTAAAAAGTGAAAAAGAAGAGGGCAATTTAGTCCATTGGGAGTTAAAAGGAAATGTTAGCCCTGACTGTAGTAATATTTGCTCTGTCGTTAGTAACAGCCTATATTTAACGTATAATCAGAATTGTTTTTTCTCATTGTATGATTGATATGCCATTTATCATGGCTCTCCCGGAAAAAAATAATGACAAACAAGAATCATTCTTTTGCTCTCAAATCCACAAACTTAACTCGGACATTCATGAACTATACAAATAACAACAAAAAATCCAGTGCCTTAAAAGGCTCCCTCCAAGACAGGTCTAAGAAGGGTGAGATGTATGCAGCCTAAACCCTACAGGGTGTTATCCTGAAGGTTGGCTGTTTTCGAAGAGTCCCCAACCCTAAAAAGCGAAAACAGAAAAATATTTATGAACTTTAGGTCAAATAAAGCAGTACCAAACATGGAAGCATCAATAAATGAATAACAATAGCAGAAATGTAAGCTTAGGGACGCTGTGAACTAGTATCGTTGTGCGCTTCTCTTCTAATAGCTATATCGTTCACACGTATTTTTAATCGCCACTTATATCTAAGGCCATTTCCTCATTAAGGTGTAGGTGGATAAGGTCATGTCTAATCGTTTCCATCCAGCTTTTTTTTTTTTTTGACCTACCTCTACCTTTCCTCTATATGTAATATGAAGTTGTTTACATTTCCTAACAGGGGCATTAGTCGGTCTCCTCTTAACATGTCCAGACCATCGCAGGCGTTGCTCCTTCAACTTATCCTCAATTAGAGTCGCGCCTAATTTGCTTCTTACAACGTCAATCCTGTCTTTCCTTGTGTGTCCACACATTCACTACAACATGCTCATCTCCGTCACCTTCAACTTATGTGTGTGGTGTTGTTTAACTTGCCAACATTCAGAACTATATGACATAGCCAGTATCACAATGTCTTATAACATTTTCCCTTCAATTTTAGATGAAATTTTTTATTGCAGAGTAATGTTGAAGCCATCTTCACTTATGCCATCCCACATTATTCCGATTGTTGACATTTTAGTCAACTCCATCGTCTTGCTGCACCATGGAGCCCAAAATATGAAATTTTTTTTTTTCGGTATGTGTTCTGACCTAATATTCACATCTTCCACGCTTGATGGGGTTGTGGTACAAAACTTAAATTCCGTATACTCGGTTGTTGATCTACTGAGCTGTAAGCCTTTTGAGTCTAAGGCACTTCTCCAAAGTTCCAGCTTCTCATTCACCCCTTTTTTGACTCTCCCGTGAGGACTATATCATTCCGTAAAAATCATACACCAAGGCACATCTCCTTGAATGTGCCTGGTAAGCTCGTCCATAACTAGAATAAACAGGAAATGGCTTGAGGTTGATCCTTGATGCAAACCAATTGTAATTGGGAAAGCATCGATAATGCCCTTATGTTGTATGCACATTTTTTTTAACACAAGTATGCACATTGTTTGATGCATCCTCATACATGTCTTTGATAACTCGAATATAAGGTATGGGGATGCCTTTCTTCTCCAAGCGCTCCATAAGACAAATTATACACCAGAAAAAGAATGGGTGGGTAAACAAATTATACATCTTAAAGAGGATTTCTAACAAAGATGAGTGCAATTTGTCGGTTATTGACATCCGTCAGAGGTAAAAGAACCAAATATTATGGTCTCTTACACACCTTTATGTAGGCAGCTTTATAGCTAGAGTAGGCCCACATGAGTCAAAAACTCTGTTCACCCGAATGGAATTCCGCATCCGCATCTACACCCACACCTGCATACGCGCGTGGAAAATGATTACCCCAGAGGAACATGTATAGCCCCATCATAGCAGGAATCAACGCTCATCACTGTCGTTTAGGATGTGTCCTTTTGTTTGGAGATCCCTACTGTTACATCACCTGACGAATCCTATAAGTATCAGTTAGCTTCGGCAAAATTAGTTATATTTGCTCCAAACCACGCGTCTTCGTGAATTTTCTATGTGCTGGGTCACCTACCCAGTAGCATTGTGGCAGAATACTTAATTACGATTTTTTGTTTCCTTTGCAGATTGTTGCTTTAATATATATGCTTATGTATTCACTCAGGATGCGTTTAGTCTGCTGAAATTTTATTAGTATTTTATATTTCTTTCCAAATGTTTCCTGTAGAAAATGGGAAACTACTTGGAAAATTTTGAAAATAAGCAACTCCTTGACGGCTGCGGAAAATTTGGAAAACACGGAAAAACTTTTAGCATGAGAGGAAGAATATCGGAAAATCGTGCTTTCCTAGAAAATTTGGAAAATTAGATCTTTTGAGTGCGTTTTCCTACAAATGTGGGGATTCAAAATTTTTTGTGAAAAGAGACTTTTGCAAAGCAATCATTGCCCTCAATATGAAAACACTCATTTCTTGATGGCTCAGGGGTCATATAGGAGCATCTAGCTAGCGGCTTCACAGACTCGAAGCTAATCAAGAAGCCCCTGATTTACCATCCCTTAAGCCGCGGAGCCTGGAAGAATGTTACGATTGTTTTCCACTCGAATTCTTTGGAATCTTAAAATCATTATTTCAATTAATGAACATTTCAAAAATAACAGAGGAAGTGATCGAATATGGAAGATCAAGAATACAAGTAGGAGTAGAAATACATATATGCGGTAGTCTATGAGTTCAAGTGTCGCCTTTCATTTAATGGAGAAGGATGCGTAATAGTAACTGTTTTCTTGATTATTCATTTTTCTCATTTCATCTCTAAATTATGATACTCACTTGTGGGGAACAGTTCCACATTTTTGCACATTTATAGGGTCACATAACAAGGAAAATTTCTAGGGCATGGGTTGATGTGGTGCTAAGTAGCAGTTGTCACATAATATAATGGTTTTTACATAGTGGCATTTGAGCTTGTTGATAAGTTAATGGTTGTCGTAACATGTTTATGTAACATTTGGGATGCCTGCTTCCCGTAACACTGAAATGTGAGCTCTGCAATGATCTAATTCCATGGTCATTGGGGATTTGCGGAGTTAAAGCAGAGTAAAAGTGCTTCTAATGAACATTTACTGCCATCCACTTCTAGTTGTATCTTTGTGGATGAATATGAACTTGTATTTTTATGTTTCAAGGAAAATTCAAGGGCAAGGTGACTTAATTTTTAATCAGATTCGGATAGATGGCCTGCACTTGGGCCATGCAATCTCTTCGAATTTTACCTGTAAATTTTGGCTGGACCACACCGTACTTGGTTCCAAGCCTGTCAATTGAAAGAAACTAGGCTGATAGCTTAGCTGTTTGGGCCCCTTGAATCCCTCCCCAGGAATTGGTGTGATTATTTACATCATCACTTGACACAGTTCATTTTTTAACTGTTTTAAGTGTCTCATATTTTTCAATGGTTCATTTAAAGAAAGGTTCTTTCATGTGAAACAACGTTCTGTGCTTAGGATTTGTTCATTTCAATTTTTTTCCCTTGTTTCATTTCTGTACTATATGTTAACAGGCTTTGGAGATGCAAGGAAAACATTCTGATGCGGAGGAGGAGTTGTTGAAGATATGTCTAACTCATCAGTTGTTCCCACCTGAATTGTCCTCTGTACGCCTCATTTCCTTTAAAGGTTCAATACCAGTTGTGCATGCTCTTATTTGGAACTTCAGTGTAATGTTTAGGCTACCGTTGTAGGTCATGGAATCCAATTGCGTTGCACATGTGTGGTGTCATGGAAGCAGGTGGTGTTGGTAATGTCATGTCATGGTTGCGGCAATCTTATAGGGATTTTAAGTTGACATATTTTTCTTTGAACTAATAAGTTGGTAAAATTTGAATGAATAGGCATATAATCATTAATTGCAATACCTCTCCTAGATAGGTTTTGAAGTGTAAATGGATTCATAAGAATGTTCTAATAAATAAAATAAAAATATATATTCGTACATTGTGACCAAAAGAATAACGGCTAGCTCACAATTTGTTGCATTGCAGTGGCGGTGTTTTGTAATTCTCTTTATTTGATTTCATAGTTATAATTTAATGAAAATGTCTTGCAAATGCAGAGAAAGATCCGTTTTGTCCAAGAAACTTAAAGGGCATATTAGTTTGTGAACATTTCTATTCTCATTTTTTTCTTAGGTCCTGTTTGGCGTATGGAATTGGAGGCTAAAATTAAGGATGAGACTAGAATTGGGGCCCCAAAATTCCTATTCTATTGTTTGGTTTACCTACTGAAATTGGAATTACAATTCCATGTAATTGGCTTTTACCTCAATATCATACATTTCAATTCCTTGTAGTGGTGGTAAGAAATTGTAATAATATATTAACTCCATTGTACCGAGACCCAAACTGACGCCACTTGATTAACCTAAATCCAAGATGACTCAAAACTGAAAGACTTGACACGACTTAAATTTGACCCGAATCTCGAAATTTCCCACCTCGAATCAACGTCCAAAGTGACCAACCCCAAAAACGACATTCCCAGTGCCCCAAGGGCTCCCGCCTAAGCAGGGTCTTTTTTTTTTGGGGGGGGGGGGGGGGAGTAGATGTACGCAGCCTTCCCCCTTCAGGGTGCTACCCTGAGGAGAGGCTGTTTCCGAAAACCCCCAACCTAAGGGGTGCAACACGAGGACTTCCTAGGAGGTCATCCGTCTTGGTACTACTCTCGCCCAAGCATGCTTAACTTCGGAGTTCTAATGGGATCCGGTGCTTGCGTGTTGGTACCATCTTAGATAAAATGACCAACCCCATTGACTCGAAATTGAAGATGACTCATGTCCCCCGACTTGAATGCAACGTAACCAAGCTGAGCCCATAGTTGAAAATAACCTGGCCAATTGACCCGAAACCCAGTATGACCTAACCCTATCTCACCCTCACCTAAGTTTGACTTGACTTGGAAGTAACCCAAAATATGAAAGATGCAATCCATTTGACTCAAAAACCTAGATGACTTGATCTTGAAATAGCCTAAATCAACTCAAACCTGACCATTCTAATTGAATTCTGAAAAGACCCAACCCGATTAATTGAAAATTCGAGATGACTCGAACACAAAATGATCTAACATGACTAAAACTCGATCCAATTTGACTTGAAACTTGATTAACTCAAACTCAAAGTGATTCGACCCAACCAAAATCTAACTCCAGCTTACTGAAAGCTCGAAATGCTCCAATTCGACAGCAACAAGTTGCTGTTACTGCTAAGCAGTTGTGCCTCAAAGGGCTCCCCCAAAGCAAGGTTTGGGAGGGTGTGATGTACGCAGCCTTATCCCTTCAGAGCGCTACCCTAAAGAGAGGCTGTTTCTGAAGGTCTCCCAACCCCTAAAAGCAAAAACGGGACAATAAAGCACAATAAAGCGCTTGACCATATTTTGATTGATCGACAATAGTTCAATCTGATTGACTGAAAACCCATGATAGCTTGAATCATTATGGAATGACCAAACAATAGAATTTTGATTTCATCAGAAATTGGAATTGCAATTCCATAGTTTAATTCCAATTCTACGTGCCAAATAGAGCTTTAGTGTTTCCTATAAAAAAAAAAAAAAATTGAACATCGAAAAAGGGAAATTATTACTTAGGTTCCCACCTAGGTACTTGACATTTCAATATATACAATGAGATACCCTGAGGTTTCGAAATTTATCACTTAGGTACCCTATGCGAGAATTTGATAAATTTTTGTGAAAATTCGAACATTTTTCACCATAAAATGCTGATGCAATACATGATTACAATAAAATGTGTGAGCTCATCAATTTTTTCCACGAAAATCAAACAAAATACGAACAAAACGTCATTGAATTGTGACGAAAATATCGGCATATTAGTGAAATAATGTGGTATGTTAGCATTTTACTATAGAAAATTATAACATTATGATAAATGACACCTATACATTGCTATAATTATATCCTACGTCAGCAACTTTTAATAAAAATTTATATAATTTCGGAAA
This sequence comes from Simmondsia chinensis, assembly GCA_018398585.1. Classification (NCBI taxonomy): domain Eukaryota; kingdom Viridiplantae; phylum Streptophyta; class Magnoliopsida; order Caryophyllales; family Simmondsiaceae; genus Simmondsia; species Simmondsia chinensis. The sequence continues at coordinate 21,209,545 of JAGTTD010000013.1, read as the reverse complement.
ATGGTACCTAATTGATAAAATTTTTATACTTCGAGGTACCTAAGTGATAAATTTTTTGAATCTTAGCATACCTCATTGTATATATTGAAACGTCATGATATCTAAGTGATAAATCCTTAAACCTCAAGTTACCTAAGTGATAAATTCCAATGGAAAAATGACCCCTTCGATCTGGTCGTCAGCACTGTTTCTTACTTTCTGTTCACTTGTGTTGCTGAAAATACTAGGATTCTATCACATCCTTTGGCCTTAGTTTTCTAATGAGTTACTTACACCATTGATTCCTTACATTCTTAAATTTATTAATTTTATAATGAATTACTTACACCATTGATTCCTTACATTCTTAAATTTATTCAAATTGGTCTTTCATCTTTTCTTTTGTACAAAATGGTCCCTAATGTTTTATTTTACGACAAAAGTAGCTCCTCACCTGTGACCAAAATTAGGTAAAAATTAGAAGGCCGTGGGATCAATTTTGTTAATAAATAAAACATTATGGACCATTTAATCAAAAGAAATGATGACCAATCAATTTAAACAAATTTAAAAACATCCAGGAGCCAACAGTCTAGATAACTTGTTTCTAATTGCTCCAGCACGGTTAAACTAAGCTATTTTCTAACCATTTTAATCAAAAGAAATGATGAGCGATCATTTGAACAAATTTAAAAACATCCAGGAGCCAACGGTGTAGATAACTTGTTTCTAACTGCTCCAGCACAGTTAAACTAAGCTATTTTCTAATGTATTTATATGTTTTTAGTCTAATTTAAGGTGTCCAAGTGTTGTACCATTATCTTATTACTTTATGTGACATGGCTACTTCAGCGAGAATTTCAAGTCTGGGTAACATACGTTTCCCCTGGTTTCTTTTGGCAGGTTGATTGTTTACAATGATATCTGTTGTGGATTTGCTTTGCATTCTGCATAATGCTAACTTTCACATATGGTCATTTGTAACGCACAGTTCTTTCTTTTTTTCTCCTTTTGGCAGCCAGAGATGGAAATGGTAGCCCGTGGTTTGGAGAAGCACCTCAAATTAGAACAAAGGAAATTTCTTCTGAATACCCTAGTTAGAGTTTGCGGTGAAGAGAATCAAAGGAGTGCTGCAGAGGCCCTTGGTCTAGCAGGTTCCTAGTGTTTCTTTTTCATTGCTGAATCTGGTAAGCGTTCTATTCATACAACCAGATAATGGTCGTTACATAATGAAAATTAGCTTGGGTGTTACGTTGCATGATCTCCAAATCTTTCACAAACATGCGACTGCGACTGCAATCACCATTGTGTTTGAAATTACTAAGTCATGGAAACTGTGATACCCCTGTGCCCTTGCATGTAGTCAATTGGATGACACTAGAGCTCCCCTCCCCCTTTGTATCATGCTGTGCAACTTGTCGTGGATGTTATATAACCAGTCACAGAGATTGTGTTGAACTTTCAGGGAAATAAGTAAGTCAAGATCCTATATTTTTAAGATTTGAATTAAAAGTCATGTGATCTGTAGTTGTAATATGAGCTTGATAACATTTTTAACATCCGAACACATCACAAATATGGTTCAGTAAATAAAATAGATGTTTGTTATGGAGGCAATAACAGAACTACTGAGGGGCAGCAGTCAATTGCTTGACTGCTAGCTCATAATCCATTTAAGTAATGGCATGGATGGCCTTTATTTGATTTGATTTGTCTGCCTGCTTGTGGTCCCAAAGAAATTGTCCAACATCCTGGATTAGTCTGTTATAGATGACTGCTCTTAGTAGATAACAGTGATCACTGCCACTCTTATTGGCAATACACTTTCATAAAACCGGCTACTGTTGGATCAATGCATGAATTTATTACTTAACTTTGTAAAACAGTGATGATTTTATAGTAGCTGAATTGGGTTGATACAAGAAACTGCTGGTGCTATTATTTTTCTGGACTTAAAAAAGACCTGGGTGTGTTTACTTACAGAAGATATCCATTGGTCTCTGGAAAAATGATTCCAGTAAATCTGTTTTTTGTAACACGTGTTCAAATTGAACATTGGAAATTGGAAATATGAACCATGTTTTTAGTTTCTCCTAAACATAACTGGCATTTGGAGAACCTTCTAAAGTTGTTACCCATTTTGCTTGGTGTAATTTGGGAGAATAGGAAATCATGGTATCCCTAAGCTTTTCTACAACTCCTACTTTACTCTGACTTACCTGTCACTATGATTGAGCCCACAACCATCCCCATTACCATTGCCTTTCCTCACCACCCCATGGCTCACATTGCACTACCATGGCCCATCTCCACTTGCCTACCCCTCACCCAGCTTCACCACTTCCCACCATTATAGTTCGTCCCACTGTGACAAAGTTAAAGAGTGGGGTTTGATTGTGTATGGTTAGTTGTCTATCAAGATAGTGGGACTACAACTTTTCAAGTAGGTGTTGGAGACTGATGCAAGTTAGTAATAATGTTTTGATGAGTAACCATTGAAGCTCTTTTAAGAGCCTTCGTAACCACCTCACTGTTCCCCTTCATCTCTAGACCTTTCAAAGTTGAAACCCAACATGATTCATGAGCGCTTGGTCAATAGCATCTTTAGCAACTATCGCTTCAACCATTACATTTTACCTATACTTCTTGCACTGCCCCAAATCATCCTTCCAACATGATCTCCGATGATATACCCTGTAGCTGCAGACATCGCTGTTCTTGACCCAGCAAAACCTGTTCTAATTTTTCCAACTTGGGACTCTTCACCACCCAATCCATATTCCACCTCTTCTATTTCCACAAGTTCTTGTTTCTGGCTTGTCTTTTGTGATGTCATCCAATTGAGTATAACTATGCCATTTCGTTATCATGTGCTTTGCCAATAAGAGGGGGGTTTTACAGAGCTATTAGAGGTACTACAAAATAATTTCTCATGTATGTCTTTCCAAATAGTGTCACCGTCACGTCTAATGTCATGAAATGGCGCACATGCAACAGTAGTGTGTAGGTCGCAGCGTCCATGCTTTGTGTACGCGCGTCTTTGCGTTTGTGAACGAGAGTAGATGTGCGCGTAGTATCATATTAGCGCGCTATGACATAGGACACGTCCCAGGTTGCGATAACCTCTGACTTTGGGAAATTGGTTAGGGGCCAACAGGCAAAAGTTTCCTTAGGTCCTGTTTGGAGTATGGAATTGGAGCCCGGTTGGGGTTGAGACCGGAATTGGGGCCTAGAATTCCAATTCTATTGTTTGATTCAACTATGGAATTGGAATTATAATTCCACTGCCCAATTCCATGGAATTGGATTTTAATTGAAATTCATACATTCTAATTCCTTTGAGTGTGGTTAAGGAATTGCAATTTCATATTAACTCCATTATCTTGAAACCAAAAAATGACCCCACGTGATTAAGCCAAACCCAAGATGACTCAAAATCAAAAGACTTAGATACAAAATAAAATTTGACTCAAACCTCGAAATTACCTAATTGAATGACTTGAACTTGAAATGATCAAAATCAACTTAAAAGCTCAAAGTCCGAAGTGACCCAATCCGATTGACCTAAAACTCAAGTTCACTCAAATCCAAAAAAGTGAAAGTACTCGACTTGCATATGATTTAAATAAGCTGAGCCTGAAGTACAAATGACCCAACCAACTTTACCCAAAACTTAATATGACCCAAACCCAAAATGACCCCACTTATCTCATACTCGGCGTAAGATGACTCGAAATTTTAAACTTTACAACTTGGTTGTCCCAAAACTAAGATGACTAAAGCTTGAAACGACTTAAATCAACTCAAAGTGCATTCTAGCATGATGATCTGAGATGAATTTATCACCAAATGATCCGACGTGATACTCGACCCGATTTGACTCGTAATCGAATAACTCGAACTCGAAATGAATCGCTCTAACCATAATAACTCAACACAATGTGAACCACTTTGACAAAATCTAGCCGTAGCTTATGCAAAGCTCAAAATACTAAAACCCATGATGACTTGAATTATTATAAAATTATAATTCCAACCTCAAAACCAAATAATGGAATTTCAATTCCGCCAAAACTGGAATTAGAATTATAATTCCTGTACAAATTCAATTCCATATGCCAAACAGAGCCTTACGATATAAGATGAGGGCTAATGAATTTGTTTGGGAATTAGATGTCCCGAACTCTGAGTGAGGGTGAGGGTGCTTAAGTTAGTTTTCCTTGGTAAGGGGGGTGGGCCTAAAAGCATGCCATGAGGGCATCATGGGGCCTCTATGCAAGTAGGACACTCCTTGGACACTGTGTTGAAGTCGAGGGCTGACAATACACGTTAACTTTCCTAGGCCAGTGAAGTTGGTTTGGGAATCAAATGTCCCGGGCTCTGGATGAGGGTGCTTAAGTTAGTTTTCTCCAATAAAGGGGCTAGGACTCAGTTCATGCCATGAGGGCAGCAATGTGGTCTCCATGCAAGTAGGACACTCTGTGGATACTGTGTTGGGATCGAGGGTCGACAACAATCATTAATTGTCCAAGGAAGGTTATTACCTTCCTCAAACTTGCGAGATGTGTTGTGAATGCATTAAGCAAGCACGGTATGACCTTCACAAGGTGATAGCACTCGGAGTGCTCAAGCCCATTTGTGAGCGGCGGTATGCACCGGCCTCATTTACAGGTTCTCGTTGTACGGGCTGAGCAACACCATGCGAGTGGATAATTGAGGGGTATTTGGACGTGCGCCAACATTTGTCATGTGGAATGGGTGCTACGAGATGATTGCTCGCTCGGTTGAGTGGTGCGCTACTTGTGCGGGATCACGTTGATTCTCGACAATTGCAGCGGCCATGAACATGAGGTGTGCTCGAGGGACTTGATAGTTCTTGGGTTTATTGAGGAGCTGGGTTACTCTATGCAACATTTGAGAGATAGCTGACACTATGGAGGACGGATAACTTGACAAACAACAAGGGGTGCGCGGGAGCAGTCGAGCCACTTGGATCCTATAGTTGGGCATTTTGAGCTTAAGTGGGAAGACGGCTACGATTAGGTAATGACATAATGACTTGTCGCTGTTGTGTTGCCGGGCACTAAAGGGGTCGAAGCTAGGGGTGTATTTAAGCCGAGCTGAGCCGACCTCGAGCTTGCCAGGCTTGAGGCTTGGCTTGTTCGCATTAAGCTTGGCTCGGGCTTGGCTTGAAGCTTGCCAAGCTTGGAAAGTCCAAGCTCGAGCTTGCCTCGTCAAAAGCTTGGGCTCGGCAAAGCTTGGCTGGGCTCGGCTGGGCTCAATCTAAGCTCGGTGAGCTTCGAGTGAGTTTGCAATATTTTGGCTCATTTAAGCTCAATGTGTGCTTGTTTAAGCTTCAGCTCGGCTAATTTAGTCCCAACTTTGGCTTCATTAGGTATATTTAAGCAAATATATTATAAGAAAGGCTTATTTAGGGTCGTGAGCCTACGAACTCGAGCTTCACTAAGCTTGGGGTCAGCTCGATAAGCTAAACAAGCTGGCCGAGATTAGCTCGATAAGCTAAACAAGCTGGCTCGCTTGACTCGAGCTCAAAGCGAGCTGAGTCTTTCAAGCTTTATGATGAGCCAATTCAAAAGAGCTCATGAGCCAGCTCGGCTCATTTACATCCTAGTCAAAGCTGAGAGAAAGACACGTAGAAGGTCCAACTGCGGGAGTTGGTAAGTACTCTACAACAAACAGATGTTCGGTGACAAAGTGGTCTGAAGTCAGCACTAGATTTTGAGAGGGCTGCTCATGAGGGAGTGGCCTTATGGAGGTGACATGTGCCCGGAATGGATGTGCACTATGGTACGTGTACGATTAGTGCGTTGCAGTTGGGGGACTCATGATAGAGTTACCTCATTGTGTGTGCTAAAAATATATGTTTGTCGTTGGGTGAGCATTGGATGAGTCGTGGTGTCAATGATGTCGGGAAGCAATGTCTGGCCAACTCCTAGTTGTCATTAGGCTTGTGTCGAGGGTCGCGGTGACCAGAGGACACAGAGAAGCAATGACAGTTTAACTTTGGGGTTGAGTTGTACAGTAAGAATCAAGCGATCTAGGTCTAGGTGGGACCGATCCTTGGTGGCTCCCAATGTCCTCGAGTCTGAGGGAAAACAATTCTGTTGAAGGACTTCGCCGGTGTGGCGCTGAGTTTTGTTCATGATGAAGCTTTGGAAAAGGGACAACAAGTTGAGGATGAGATCTAAGTTAAGAGGACTGAGATCGCGATGTATTCCACACTAGAGTAGTGTCAACTTACCTAAGGAGTTGTGCAAGAGCCTGCACTTTAATCCGTTAATGGATATCTTGTGACCGAAGCCACGGCGATAAGATGGTATCAACTGCGTCTAGGAGAGATGAGCCTTGGGGTGCTTAAGGATAACGATGGAGGTAAACCTTTCATTGAGTGCTTCGACAACATTTCAAGAGTTGTGGAGTAGCTTCACAATAAATGTTAGGACAAGCGGGAGTTTCAACCTGGCTAGTGTTAATGAAGTGCAAGCTTGTTTTTGATTCTAGGCCCAGTTCGGCGGTGCGTTGTGTGAGGCCTTCACAGTGGTGATCTATAGAGGTAGTGGGAGCAAGAGGAGCCATTAAAGAGAGTGTTGACAAAGACATCGATAGATTAAGTGGGGGAGAATGTCACTATCACGTCGAGTGACATTGTGTGCCTGAGGGCCTTAGTGTTGTTTGCTGTGTGCACTTTAGTGCTTGTCTGCTTGCCTCAGCGCGATGTGCGAGCGTGTTTCTGCATATTTGAACGAGAGCAGCTGAGTGCTTAGTGTCGCGTAAGAGCGTTGTGTGGTTGGACACGTTTTGGGTTGTGTGAATCTAGGAATTTGGTGTCAGGCCTAACAAACAAAAGTTCCCTTAGGTGTAAGATGAAGGCCGGTGAAGTTGATTTGGGAATCAGATGTCTGGAACCCCAATTGAGGGTGCTTAAGTTAGTTTTCCCAGTATTGGGGTAGGCCTCAGGGCATGCCATGAGGGTGGCAATGGGGTCTCCACATGAGTAGGACACTCCATGGACACTGTGTTAGGGCCGAGGGCAGACAATGAGCATTGATGGTCCAAGGATATTACCCTGGAGAGACTTGTGGGACGTGCTGTGAATTTACCAAGCAAGTGGGGTGTGATCTTCACAATGCGAGAACACTCGGGGTGCTTGATACCCATTTTTGAGTGTCGATATGCACCAACCTCCTTTATAGGTTCTCATGGATATTGTGGCATAGGTTGGGCGACATTGTGCGAGTGGATAATCTGGGGGAATTTGGACATGTGCTAACATGCGCCCACTTGGAATGGATGCTACGGGATGGTTGCCTGCTTGGGTAAGTGGTGTGCTACTTGTGCAGGATCATGTTAACTCTCAACTTGGGCAATGACCATGAGCATGAGGTGCGCCCTAGGGATTTGATAGTTCTTGGGTTTACTTAGGAGTAGGTTTACTTTGGGCTGCTTTAAAGAGGTAGCCAATGTATGGACGACGGGTAACTTGATGAATGACCATGGGGTGTCGGGACTCAATGGGTTAAAATTTTGTCCAACATGAGTTATGGTGTGCGACAAGTGTGCTAGCCTAATATTGGATGAACGCGCACGTATGCGATTGTTTGTAAGGACCGGCGGTGAGGAGACCTTAGTACGCTACGTGCTTTAGAAGTTGAGGTCTTGGTGGTTGGTGATTGTCAATATCCTCTTGTGGGTTGACCTTAGGGTCAGTGGGCTCCGGTGAACCTAAGACACGACGTGGGACTCTGGGGCTGAGAAGGGTTGTGCTTGACAAGTCGCGTGTCACTCAAAAAAGTTGATATGAGGTGTTGAAGAACCTCTCTTGGAGTTAGGCTGGTTATGACTTGGTGGAGTCTACTGCATGGTCGAATTATTCTGCTGCACTTTGTAGGACCGTGATACCAAGCAAGGGCGATACAATTTAGTGGATTGCCATGAGCAACTCCTTTCTACAACTTTTCTTCAGTTCACCAATGTCCCCAAAAAGGAGTGAAGGTGGGGTTTCTTGCGGATCCTTCCATTGTTAAAACTTGACCTCGCATATTTCCAATTGGGAATTCCAAAGACATGTATTCCATCTCCTACCTAAGAAGGTACGAACATGCAAGCACCGGATCCCATTCGAACTCCAAAGTTAAGTGTGCTTGGGCGAGAGTAGTACTAAGATGGGTGACCTCCTGGGAAGTCCTCGTAGTGTACCCCTCAGGTTGGGGGTTCTTGGAAACAGCCTCCCTTCAGGGTTACCCTGAAGGGGGAAGGCTGTATACAAACCAACCCCCCCCCCCCCCTCAAACCCTGCTTAGGCGGGAGCCCTTGGGGCACTGGGAATGTTGCTTGAGGTATTCCATGTCCTCATTTCCTTGCTACCACCTTGTGCATTAGTTGTTGCTTGGATGTCTTTATGAGTTGGTTAGTAAATAACCTGCTATAGACAAATCTTTACTTTCAGCTGGATCTTGAGCTCCTAGATCTACATGAATCGCCAAGAGTTTGTCATTCCAATCTAGCTTATGAGTCAAGAACTTCACCGATTTGACACTGAATATCCTCGATGTCGTGAATCCACAACATAGTTTGTCCTTCGTTATGTACCTTGGGTTTGAATTCACAAAAAATTATCACATGTCGGAACTCCCCAAGAGATTCCTATTTCGTCAACCTTCTCGAACTGCATGGGAAATTTTGTCTTTGGGTCGTTGGCCTCCTTCTTATCTCTGTTTTGAGCTCCTTGAGCGACTTGTTTGAGATCCCTCTATCGTTCTAGAAGGAGATAGATTCACCATCTCTAATCTTCCCTCTGAGACCTGCTTTCGGAAGACTCCTAGTTGCTTCAATAATTTTCCAAGTCTGAGGACATCAGTACACATGATGAAAGAAAACGGGTCTTGTTGTCCAATCCCTCTTCTTGGTGTAAACCTCCCCCTAGATGAGTCTCTGGCCAAGCAAATGTGACATACGTGCTCGTTGATGTTTTACTCGATCCTAAGAATCATAGGAAAACAGGATGACCATTATAATGCTTTAAATTAATCATGTGACTATTGGCCTTCCTAATTATTGTTACACTTAATTATCAACCTTGGACATGGCCATCTTTTATTGTAGGCTAACCTTTGGTGCCACCTTATGCACACTTACTCTTCCCCTACTTTTCATCTTATAAATTACTCCTTATTATCATTCATTTTGCATATTTCATACTCTGTTATATAATTTGAAGTGTTATAGTAGGGAGAAAGTTGAGTCCAAGGCAAAGCCTTTTAGGGAGACTAATCTAGATTTTGAAGGTTTGGAGGTAGTTTTGTTATCTTTGGTCTACTCCTTAATTTCACTAAGTAAATGATTTATCTGTTAATCCTTCCGCTGCTTTGCCAAAATCTATATTGTTTTATTTTATTTATTTGTAACTATGTTTTATGGCTTTCTTAAAAGTTCTTCAAAATACATTCTTTGAAATATTACTCATTATTATTATTTAAATTTTTTTTTTTTTTTTTTTTTTTTTGGACAATTGTAATCTTTGAAACATTACTTATTCTTCTATGTTGAAAATAAAAATGTGATCTTTGCCTTAAAATGTTTGTTTATGTTATAAATTTTATAATACTTTGGAAATATGATTTGATTTATGTTCTATAATTTCCAAATATGCCATGCATTTTGTATTTTTTGTTTCTTATGCTTTATTTTGTGATTTTTCCCTTATTATTACAAGGAAAAACATCTTTGGACCTATAATAGGGCCTACAGCTTCTGTATTAGTAGTGTGTTCATAATGTTCCTCTAAACCCGAAGTTGGTTAATGACTCATTTCTAGCAGCCAATTTTGAGGTCAATGGTAGGGATTATATGTAGCCACAACTCAGGGCTTGAAGGCCTAAGACTTCAATTGATGTTTTGTGAAGTTCTTCCTAAATAATATTTTTAATGCTACTTCTACTCATGCTTTTTGAAATGTGCCGTATGTCTTTAAGAATGCTTGGTCCTTGTTTGTTGGTGGATTGTTACTTGGGCTTTATATTTGCCCCATTCTTTATCATTCTCAGATGAGGCGACATGTGTCTTATTTGGATATTAATGATTATAGCCACCATGTTATTGGAAGTTTGCAACAAACAAAGTACGCCTTGGATACATCAATTATTTCGGACTTTCTTATATTTGTCAAGATTCGAAATTTGTCATTGAATATTTTGGATGTCACACTACTTTTCTTTCTCTTGAGTGGATTTTTCTATTTCCTTTCTTGGGAGTGTGAGGTATATTTATGAAAATGCCCTACTATATTATTTATGATATCCAACTGATTTATGGTTAGACTTACACGTCATAGACCATATATTTGTCTGGTGTTGAGTCATGGCAGGAACACTTGCAGTAAAAGTGGAAGGTTCACAATTGTATGGGTCTAGTGTTAAATCGTCAATATTGAACATTGCTTAGTAATCCACCTGAAGTTGACCTTTCCTTTGTACCTTCCTTTATAAAGTTTGCCATCAGTGAATAAGAGCGCCATTGCTTCTTTGATCAAATGCATGTGAGGGGAATTTTTTAGTCTAGTGGTTGCCTTTGACGGATCTTGCTTTTGATTTGCCATGGATTGGAATTCCGTCCAATCTTGATGGAGCCTAGTCTTTCCAGTTCAAATTTATAGTTGTCGTCTTTGAGTTACTAAGACCTGTGAGAATGCTAACCTTTCTCTCGTCTTTGAATGATCAGCTGCTAATTTGTCATTAAAATTTTGGGAGGCGCCCAAAGTGTTAGGTTTAATCAGGATGGGTGCAGTACTTGTAAGGAGAATGATAGACTATTGTGTTGTGGTGAAGCATTAACCCAAAATGAGTTTGCAGATAACTGAATTAAATGTAGGACGGCATATTGTCCTTGTTAGCTATTCCTACTTGAAAGGAAAATTTTGGTTAGTTTAATTTTCGAAAGCATTGCCGGTTTGTTTTGACCATCTATTTCGATACGCTAGTCAGTTAATCCTCAATTAGGTCAATTTCCCATCTAAGTTGGCCATCTATTTCTTCGAATCTGTGGGCTTTAGATTAATTGTATTTCCGTAATTTGTCAAAGGAGCTTGGTTGGTGCCTGCTGTGCAAGATCTTTTGTCAAGGTTGTAGTGGGACGTACCACAATGTTCAAGGCCTAGTCCGGTGAAAGAATTGATGGTGCGGAGGATGAGGGAGAATGAAGTGAAGGAATTTCAATCAAGAGGTGGAAGGCGTGATTCTAAGGGCGAGATTTTATGAAGCCGCCAATAAATTTGTTTAATTTCAAATATGGATGTAAGTGGACTTTTTTTAAATTAGCCAGAGGATGTCCAGAAAGAGTGCAAAATTTATGGCGACTCTTGCTTTGCGTGGTCCACAACATAAGCTGGAGCTTAAGGACAGACTTGTCCTAGTCTCACGGCCCACATTGTTTAGCATATCATTAGAGAGAATGCTGTATGTGAAGTTGCTATCAACTATTGTCGGAGTTTCGATAAGGGGAAGCAATTGATGCTCATTTTCATCGGGATGGCACGAGTGTCACTTATTTGATTACCCCAGTGGCACTAACCCTAAGGTTGACTTGTGTGCTACTCTGGTCAATAGTATTTTTGGCCACCTGAGCCTTTTGAATCTCCAAGTGCCACCCATCTTGTTCTGTAACTCTAGCTACCCTAAGAACCACCCATGCGACTTAGTGCATTTGGCCATTGCCAACGACTACGCAGCCATCAGGCCCCCCCTTTGAACCATTGGTTGCTACCTTGGATATAACTATTAGAGCTTGAACCTAATAGATTCTGCAATATCCTTAATAGGATATTATGTATCTCAAAATTAATATTGATCTGATATGATTTAGATTTGAATTGGGTAAATATATAATTTAGATTAAGTTACCTAAATAAGTTTGATTTGAGATATTTGATATTTTGAATCAGATTAGATTAGGTAACGCAATTATAAATAGGCTTAAAGTTGAGGGTTGAGTGGAGATGAAAAATAGAGTAGAGAAAGAGAGAAAAAAACATGAGGGGTTTAAGTGATTTGTAAAGGGCAGGTAGGGGGGGAGAGATGATTTGTTTTGTGAAGTATGTGATGACTAAGCTGTGTTTAATTGAGTGTCATTCATGAGAGTTTTATACCTTCCTTTATCGAAAGCTACATTTTGAGAGGGTTGGTGACTTATAGTGCATAAGTTACATTTTGAGAGGGTTGGTGACTTACTGTGCAATAGTCACATTGATGATGATGATTGTATAAGGTTTGAGATTATAATTAGAGATTGTAATCCTTAGATTTCATAGTGGATGAGGCATCTGTTTAGGTCATGTGGTTTTTTTCCTGTAGTTTAGAGAGGGTTTCCACATCAATATTGATATAGATTTTTTTTTTTTTAGCTTCTACTTGTGCTTGAATGTGTGAATTTTCCCAACAAGAGCTCTCACCACTTGTTGGTAAAAATCCTCAATTAAGCACAATGGAAGCTAAAATCAAACATAAGCATCGAAATAATAACACTAATATTTATGTGGAAACTTTCTCTCAACTAGAGGAAAAAATCGTGTGACCGAAAAGAGTGCCCCATCCACTATAGAATTTAAGGATTATAATATCTAATTGTGGTCCAAAACCCATATACAATCATCATCATCATCATCATCATCATCATCATCATCATCAATATGAGTAATGCACGGCAAGTCACCAACCCACCCATAATATAACTTTTACACGGCGAGCCACCAATCCTCTTCAATGTAACTACTACATGACTAGTCACTAACCTTTATCAATGTAGCTTCTGCACGGCGAGCTAATAACTATTTCAAAACGTAGCTTTTGATAGAAAAAGCTACAAAAACTCTTATTAAGGCACCACTCAATCAAAACCTCTCAAAAACATCTCTCCCCTTACTCGGGGGCCCCCTGTTACAAATCCCACTAACACCTCACACTATTCTTCACACATCTCAAACTTCAATTCTCAACCCCTATTTAGAATTGAGTTACCCCCTCATAATTGCAATCAAAACTCTATTAGATTAGGTGACTATATCATATCAAATATCACTCAAATAAAATCTAAATCAAATCAATCAATATTAATTTTGAGATAAATAATATCCCAACAGTCTTTTACTGACTTTCTACTTTGAATGCCCTTCTTCTAGTCATTGTGCCAGTGCGTCTAATGTTTGGGTGCAAGGTCAAAAGTCATCCTGAACGGGATTTGAATTCCTATGTATTTCTAAGGCTTCAAAGTTGGACTTTTTCATGGATGACCTACAAAGACATGTTGATTGCTCAGATGATATGGGACAAGAGGTTGTCCTAACATATTTCCATAAGGATTTGGCTAACCAAGTGTCATGATTCTACAAAATGGGGCTTATGGAATTAAGTACCAATAATCCATAATAATCCATGGGCTTGAATAAATTAGTATAACTCCTTAGTTCTAGATTAATTAGCCTAATGAGTCCTCTTTAGTTCACTTACATAAGTCAAGGTAAGTCAAGTGTTAGTTAACAAGTCAAGATTGGCAGCTAAGAGGGGGAATGTCGGTTAGGATATGAAGTCCAAATGCAATGTATTCTCAAACCATAAGTAGTATAAATAGAGTGGTTCATCATGTAAAGAGTATTGTTGAATGATATTGATATCTCCTCTCTCTCTCAACTCTAATTCTCTCTACTTCTCATGTATAAAGTAAAAATATGAACTTTTGCATTAAATGAAGAGAGAGAAAATGGAGTGGGGAGAGGCTAAAGTACAGTAATCGGCTTCGCATTAAATGAGGAGAGAGAAAGGGGACGGGTTGGGGGGGTGAATGGGAGGGCCTTTTTGAAGGAAAATCGTACGGATTACTATACTCAAAATGTATATTTTTTTTCTAAATACACATCCCAAAAATACACAAATAAACACTGATTTTACACAAATATAACCCATCATACACTGTGTATGAAGTGCATCATACACCAATAAAACTTGAAATATATGTATATAAGCAGATTTCAGACCACTATACCACTAATTACATAAAAAAATCTGTAAAAGTTGATTTCATGCCATTAACACCTATAATAATTTGTGTATGATAGGTCATTTACCACTAATTACTTAAAACATACCTGAAAAGCTTCATATTAAACCATTTTAACTCATCATACCCATTGTATGATTCGATTTCAGCCCACTGTACCCCTAATTACTTGAAAAAAAACTGCAAAAGTTGATTTTATGCCATTATAACGTATCATACATTGTGTATGATAAGTTATTTACCACTAATTGCTTGAACTACACCTGAATAAGTTTATTTTACACCATTAAAATGCATCATACCCAGTGTATGATTCGATTTCAGACCACTATACCCCTAATTACTTGAAAAAAACAGTAAAAGTTGATTTTTTGCCAGTATAACCTATCATACATTGTGTATGATAAGTCATTTACAACTAATTGCTTGAAATACACCTGAATAAGTTCATTTTACAATATTAAAATGTATCAGACCCAGTGTATGATTCGATTTCATCCCACTGTACCCCTAATTACTTGAAAAAAAATAGCAAAAGTTGATTTTATGCCATTATAACCTATCATACATTGTGTATGATAAGTCATTTACCACTAATTGTTTTAACAACACCTGAAAAGGTTCATTTTAGACCATTTAAAAGCATCATACCCATTGTATGATTAGATTTCAGCCCACTATAACAGAAATTACTTGAAAAAATGAGCAAAAGTTGATTTTGTACCATTAAAACCTATAATAATTTGTGTATGATAGGTCATTTACCACTAATTACTTGAAACATACATGAAAAGGTTCATATTAAACCATTTTAACTCATCATACCCATTGTATGATTCGATTCAGCCCTCTGTAACAGTAATTAGTAGAAAAAATCAGTAAAAGTTGATTTTATGCAATTGAAACCTATCATACATTGTGTATGACAAGTCATTTACCACTAACTACTTGGAATATACCTGAATAAGTTCATTTTACACCATTAAAATGCATCATATCCATTGTATGATTCGATTTCAGCCCACTATACCCCTAATTACTTGAAAAAAAATAGAAAAAGTTGATTTTATGCCATTATAACCTATCATACTTTGTGTATGATAAGTCATTTCCCACTAATTGTTTTAACAAACCTGAAAAGGTTCATTTTAGACCATTTCAAAGCATCATACCCATTGTATGATTAGATTTCAGCCCACTGTAACAGTAATTACTTGAAAAAATGAGCAAAAGTTGATTTTATACCATTAAAACCTATCATACATTGTGTATGACAAGTCTTTTACCACTAATTGCTTGAAATATACCTGAAAAGGTTCATATTAAACCATTTTAACTCATCATACCCATTGTATGATTCGATTCAGCCTACTGTAACAGTAATTAGTAGAAAAAATCAGTAAAAGTTGATTTTATGCCATTAAAACCTACCATAATTTGTGTATAATAAGTCATTTACCACTAATTGCTTAAACTACACCTAAATAAGTTCATTTTATACCATTAAAACGCATCATACCTAGTGTATGATTCGATTTCAGACCACTATACCCCTAATTACTTGAAAAAAACAGCAAAAGTTAATTTTTTGCCATTATAACCTATCATACATTGTGTATGATAAGTCATTTACCGCTAATTGCTTGAAATACACCTGAATAAGTTCATTTTACACCATTAATACGTATCATACCCAGTGTATGATTCGATTTCAGACCACTGCAACAGTAATTACATAAAAAAATCTGCAAAAGTTGATTTCATGCCATTAAAACCTATAATAATTTGTGTATGATAGGTCATTTACCACTAATTACTTGAAATATACCTGAAAAGGTTCATATTTAACCATTTTAACTCGTCATACACATTGTATGATTCGATTTCTTCCCACTGTAACAGTAATTAGTTGAAAAAATCAGTAAAAGTTAATTTATGCCATTGAAACCTATCATACATTGTGTATGACAAGTCATTTACCACTAATTGCTTGGAATATACCTGAATAAGTTCATTTTACACCATTAAAACGCATCATACCCAGTGTATGATTCGGTTTCAGACCACTGTACCCCTTATTACTTGAAAAAATTAGTAAAAGTTGATTTTATGCCATTATAACCTATCATACATTGTGTATGATAAGTCTTTTACCACTAATTTCTTGTGATATACCTGTATAAGTTCACTTTACAGCATTATAATGCATCATACACAGTGTATGATTTTATTAATTACTTTAAGCACACCTAAACAAGGTCTGGGAGGGAAGAAAAAGAAAGGGCAAATTTGAAAATTATATTTTTTTTTTGACAAAAAAAAATTCAAAAGGAAAAAAAATGAAGAAAAGGAGAGTGAAAAGTCAAAAAAGTGTACTTTTGCCTGCCTTGCATTAAATGAGGAGAGAGAAAGAGAGAGAGGACGGATGGGGGGGGGGGGGTGAGGTGGGAGGGCATTTTTGTCTAAAAAAGTCTATTTAAGGTTAAAAGGGTCTAAAAAACATTAAGGGGGGGCAGGGGGTCCAATCCGTACGATTTCCCTTTTCTTTTGGGGGGGGGGGGGGGGGGGGGTGTAGATAGAAAGATATTATATTATGTTTGAGGGCAAATTGATAATAGGATAAAATTTAACAGTTATAATATTCTTTATATTTCATAACGTTTATTAAACTCTTTGTTATATGTTACTGTAGTTTTACTAAAGTCGTGTAACGTCGTTTTAAGTTCTTTATAATTGTACAATTTTTTTCTATCTATGTACATGTATATATGTACATCCGATGCCTAAATAGAATATATATATATATATTCTATTTAGGCATATAAAGCTTTCCATTTTTTTTTTTTTTAACCTTTGTATACATGAATAAATATAGCTAAAAATATTCTTTCCAATACAATCCTTTTTGCTTTTTTCTATATAGGCATATAAATTTTTTCATTTTTTTTTCTTTTAGTATAGATAAATAAGGCTAAAAATATTCTATCTAACACAATCGTTTTTCCTTTTCTATTTATGTATATGAAATTTTTAATAGAAAACATTAACAAAAGGAAAATATCTTTTCTTTTCCTTTTTTTTCCCCCTTATATGCATGCACAAATTTTTATTTTTTTTTTTTTGGGGGGGGGGGGGGGGGGGGGGGGGGGGGGGTTATATATATACGCCCAAAATTTCTTTCCATTTTTTTTTTTACATATATGAGTATATATTTTTTTTTTTTTTCTGAAGTAATAAATAATTTTTTACACCACCTACATATATATATATATATATATATATATATATATATATATATACACACACACGCATTTCTTTGGTAAGATTTTTAACATATGTACCTATAAATTCATAACATTTTTTCCCAAGCTCACATGCACTTATTCTAATATTGAAATTGCATTTAATACTACTAATATCAATGCAAAACCATTGCCATAATTTGCTCAGAGAGTCAATTAGAGAAAAAGGCATAAAAAGGCAAGAAATTATAGTTGGAATCGACCTTGTGAACATTCATATTCTTGTTTTCATCAAAGCTACATTATACTAAATAAATTTTGGCCACATATTGCAACAAATGACTATGAAGATCATATACCTTTATTGATTTCAAAATCTACTACACAAAAAAACAAATTGCAACAACGTCGTGTAGGTCATCGGTAAGCAGACATCGGAACATTCAAGAAGAACTTCATGGTTGTGAGTTTAATCTTCTTTTTTGAAGTCCACAATATGCTGTATGGAGGCAGTGTGTGGGTCTACTGTGATTTTACTTTTTTTGGTTGGTAGTTGTTTATAATGTAAGATGGGAGGGGGGAATTTGGAAGCTTGTTTTATATGTAAATTATAGCAATTTAATTGTTGAATTTCATGAGATTATAACTGTTGCATCAATTGCATTGATAACTCTATTAACTTAATAATGCATTTAATTTAATATTTTATTTTTTGTACATGTTTTTTGTGCAAAGTGGTGAAACATGGAATTTGGAAAGGTAGATTATGAAATTGCAGGAATGAGAGTTTGCTTGATTTTGGGAGAAGAGAGAACTTTATAATAATAAATAGAGAGATATATAGAGAAAGAGAGGGGGGGAAGGGGGGCGGGGGGGGGGGGGGGGGGGGGGGGGGGGGGGGGGGATCCGCGTGTGCCACATACATAATTAGAAAGCTAAAAGTAACCATTGAACGTAATATCAGCTTATTAGATGCTTACTGAATAAAAGTTCCGTTACCGTTTTTTGTCCCAATACCATCAGTCTCTATGTTTCTCTTTTTTGGTTATCTTTTCGGATTATTTTACATCCTTACCTTAATTGTTTGTGAAAATGGACCTCCTTTCACCCCTACCTTCGATAATGGCATGTTGGTGCTAACACATGGGAAGGAATTAGGTGCCGCAGCAAAACCATAGCACCTTTGGTTGTTACAGAGGGGGGGGGGGGGGGGGAGGAGGGAGGTTTTTTTTTTTAATTTAAGTTATTTATATAAAATAATTTTAAAATTAAGTTATTTATGTAAAATAATTAAAATTTTTGTTGTAAACATCAAATGATAACAAAATTTAACAGATATTTAAATAATAAATAGTTTAAATATAAATTTATATATAAATAGTCAAAATATAAATTTATATATCAAAATTATTTTATATAAATAACTTAAATTTAAAATTATTTTATATAAATAACTTAAATTTAAAGAAAATAAACCCCCCTCTCTCCCTCTTTCTCTCCCCTCCCTGCCATAGCCAAAGGTGCTGTGGTTTTGCCATAGTACTTGATCCCCTCCTGTTAACATATATAATAGAGCAGCTTCCCCCACTCGAAGCACACAAATAGAGGAACTCGTGTTTTCTCCTTTTCTACAAATGCTATCCATATTACAGGTGCCTAATTCTCTATATGCTAACCTCCCGTATCTTTGTTTTTTAAAAAAAATGCAAAGCATTTATGTATATATATCTTTTGTCTTATTAGCAGTCGCTTGTTTGGGCATTTATATAATATGCTTACATAATTGCACATTGAATCCTCCCTGACTCCTAGTTTGCTTTCAGTTACTTTGAATTAACATTGTTGTACATTGAATTATGTGAAATTTAGTTTGTTTTTAATTTTAAGACCCTTGAGTTCTTTCCACTTGTTTTTACTCTAGTTTAATGATTATCTTCGATTCCATGCTTTATTAGGCTTACCTTTTTATCAGCTTAAGAATTTGAAAAGTCTAGCCTTCAAATTGCAAGATAAATATAAATTGAGTTGTTTAATAGTAAAGAGCTCTCCAAATTCATGGTTCGTCTCCATATATAGCCTTTGTTAAAGATAAGTACTGGATTGACTCTCGCTTTATCCACTGAACCTATAGTACATCTTCATTCGTTGTATTGTTATAATTAGTATGGAAATTAAAATATGATATTCACAATACTTGAATATAGCATAGTCTATACATAAATGGTGATAATAATTTCGAATAATAATAGAGGTTAAAGAGAAAAAAACTACAATTAGTTATGTTATATGCAGTTAACAAACAGGGAAAAAGTGCAATTTTCTTTTACATTGGTTTTTTTAGTTGCTCTTTTTCCTTATATTTACATGCAATTATAAGTATGTTATTTTTTGGAAAACCAATTTTTTTTTGCAGAAGTAAATTTTTGTTAGAAATAATTTTTAGGGTTATTTCTATTTTACTACACTGACTTTTTTGGTAATTATAAAAGGACTTTGATGTTTCAAAATTATTAAAAAAGACCTGAGGTTTGATTTTATTAATATCAAAGATCCTCTCTGGCCATCTGACACCTCGGAAAAATAAAAAGACAAAAATGCCTTTAAGCAAAGTGACATCTTTTGGGTTTGATTCGGCACACTTACCAAAATGACGTTGTTTTGGTTTAAAAAAATAAAAAAAAAATTTATAATGAGTTATTTAAATTAAAAAATATATGGGTTTGTATGAAGTAAAATTAACGAAAAACGAGCGAAAAATAACATTTGAAAAAATATTTTAAATCTACCACAGTAAATAAAGCTTAAAAATGACACTAAAAAATATTTGAAAAAGCTCAATGTAGCCTTCAATGGTTGAATTTTGTAAAAAAGATAAAATACTTGAGCTTTTAAATAAAAAAAGATGAATAAAATAAAGAAGATGAAGATGAAGAAGAAGAAGAATTTTAATTTTAAAAAAATTGGGGGAAGGGGTGGGGGTTTATCTAATTTTTGTCTAAGGATTAATATGGTAAATATACTACAACAAATTTTAAAATAGCTTTGCCACGTCAGCATCAGTGACAGAAAATGATGTCAGATGGTCAGAGAGGGTTTTTTTTATTAATACGATAAAACCTCAGGGGCCTTTTTTAATAATTCTAAAATGTCATGGTCTTTTATTATAATTACCTTGTAAAATATAAATAACCCTCATTTTTATGTTATAAATTATATACTTTCTCTAAATTTTTGTGAATTAATTTTTTGTAATCCATTGATTTTCTTTAAAATAAATAAATAGAGTATATAAAATTTTTTTAAAACTAATTTACTTATTTTATAGATTTGATAGATCTCTTTTCTAATCAATATTTTAAGATTTTTTTTTTTCTCTTATCATGTAAATCTAACTTGATCCAACTTTTATAAAATTATCTACATATTTTTCAATTCTAGATTTTCCTCAATTCTTTTTTAGCAAATATTTTTTAATTTTTTTAGTTTTCTATATTTCTATTATTATGTTTAATCTACATCTATCTAGTTCATTGTAAAGTCATTATTCTATAAAGATATTTTTTTAACTATTTTAATTTTTTATTTTATTTGAAACTTTTTAATTTATTTTATTAATTCAAAGTAAGTCGATTGGGTACCATTTTTGATTAAAGGAATAGGTATTGTAAGAATTTTTTGAGTTATAATATTTATTTATCTAGAATTTGTTACCCAATATGTGGAAATTTTTTAAAGAAATATGCATAGATTTATCAATATAAGCAAATATGAAAAAAAAAAAAAAAATTCATAAAATAAGTCTTGTTACACACTAAGAAATATAGTAGACTTATGCAAACTCTTCTTTGAATGTTGAATTTTTGAAATAAGAAAAGATAGAAAAGAATGAGAAAGAAAATCTTGGGATGCGGAGTAAAGAGGAAATATGAACTTCCATACGATCATAGAGGTTGTGGAAGAGAAATGGGGAGATAAATTTTGGGTAAAATTTTGAAACAAATATGTATAGAGATGATTTATAAATATAAGCACATGTAAAAATAATTTATCAAATAAGTCTTATAACACATTGAACCTAAGTAACATACTATGTTTACCTTGTCAATTCTTCTTTAAATGTCAAATTTTTGAAATAAGAGAAGACAAAAAGAGAATGAGAAAGAAAATAAAGGGGAAATATAAACTCCTCATATCATCATTGGTGGTTTTGGCAAGGAAATGAGTTTTATTTTATGTATATATATATATAATAAATGGTTAAGTTTGGCTTAGGAATAGTGGGTGGTTAAGATTATAATTATATATAATGAGATTTTAATTTTTAATCATTTATAAAACTAAAATTTTAGTTCTTTAAAAATTAAGAATTTAGGATAGGAAGAGATTAGAAGGGCAGGCAACTCCTCCTTAATATATTAGATAAATTAGGTATTCTTTGTTTTGGATTATTACAAAATATTCAACAATTGAATATTTCATACTTAGGTTCAAAATCTTATCAAATTAAACTAATAATCTAAATCGTTCAACTCTTTCGATATATAATCTCATTGGATCCGAATTAGAATTATGCTCCCTGATTGAATTCTAACTCATCTAAAATTTTAAACAATTTAAAACTTTAATGATCATTCATTCTTATTGTTAAACTCTTTAACAACAATCTTCAAGTCTACATTTTTCCTTTAATAAAATTCCCAATTTCATATTTTTATAATTCTACATACTCTAATTTTATCGTACCTGATGCTTTTAATGTCAATTATGAACATATTCAGAGTTGGCTCTGATACCATTTGTTGAGAACGTATATCAAAAATTTTCCCGAAACGATTAGAGCGGGCGCAGTGAAAAACCAATAAAAAGTTTTCAATTTTAAATCTAATACCCTAATCTAGTTAAACTATTTAATTAGACCTAAATTTTTCTCTAATAGGCTCATAATATGATAAATGAAAAAACAATGAATAAAACAAGTATAAACATACCTGAAGCACGAATCCAAAAACTCCGACTTGAAGATCTGAATTTAGAAGAAGAATGTCTTGACACCTCACAGTTTTCTTCGTAATGACTTCTTTTAACATTAGAGTTTGACTCTCAAAATATTTAATTTAGGAAAAATTTTGGAACAAAATTTTTTTCCTTTTAATCTATCCGAAAAATAATTTTCGAGAAAATTTACGCTAAAACATAATTTAGAAAATCCCAAAATAATTTTAAATTTTTTACCGTGGGAGAAACCAGGTTCCAAAACCTTAAAAAAACTATATTTCTTCTCATGACTCAAACGCATATATATAAGCAATAAGCCACGCCATGGGTCAATATGCTAATCGTTAAAAACTGTGCACATGGATTGCCACATGTGTCGCAATGCTATTTGTCTGTGGCTTTTGCTATGGACTGATGCTCCCTCTAACACTTGCACTGCACGTGCCGGATTAATGTTGCACACGGCCCAGTTCATTTCAATTTCATTTCTCTCACATGTATAAATTCATTTCATGAATATTATTTGATAAAATTAGTTTATTCATTTTATGAATAAATAATTTATCTCATGAATTATATTTAGCAAAAAATTATTATCTCATAAATAAATAATTCATCTCATGAATTTAATTTTAAATATTTTTAAACAGTACTTAAATTGAGGCTTCTAATGGAATCTCAGGAACAATCTAACTCTAGCTCCAAATTGATCAAATCTGATTATTATCTTATGATAACAATTGATTACCATTTAGCAAACTTAATTTCACTAAATAATTTTTACTACACTCTAGAATTAAATATATTCACTCAAGAATTTTTAAAATAACTTTTAGTATAACAATTAACCCATCTATTAGACATCCTTGAGCAAAAACAACTATATTATCATTATTTTTCTCACATCTATCGTTATACTTTCCGACTCGCCCTTCTCGAATAATTCATAGTACAGAAATAATTTTTGTATTAATTGCAAATGTCCAATATATGGAATACTCTTACCAAAGATTCTAGAATCTATTCATATATTTGTGAATTAACTAAGGAGACATCTTACCTTTTAGATTCCTATTAAAATGTCCATTCCTGCCGCACTTTATGCAATTGCTGAACGACTTATCATCCTAGTTATACTTTTAATAACCTCATCATGTTACTGTATCAAAGCAATTAATACTCCATGTATGAGTCCGAACTATTTTTTGGATTTAGAGTTATCGTCTTATAAGATTAATTATTTCTAATGCAGTTAAAGAAACAACCAATTTAGGTAGTCCTACTCAGCGTTCCAATCTTATTCAAAACACCAACATAATACTACTAGATCCCTATCCACATGATTAAGACAAGTCATCAAAAGTATCGTATTATAGTCTTATTAGACAAGTTGTCCAAACTTATTACCGACTACGAACATACTTTGACAACATATTTCTAGTTTGATCTAAGTCTTTACGTGGTTCAATCTTATTGACCATTTAAACCAAACCTGACATATGATCTTGGACAACATCCGTCTCATGGAACGTTTTTTAGAAAACAATCACGCGCATGTTTGACTCGTAAAGCATAATTAGACAATAAATAAATAAAATAATTTCATTTATTTAATATTTAAAATATAACTAATTGGGTTTTCTACGACACCAATTCCAACGAAAAGAATTCACAAGATGAGTTATTTGTTCATGAGATGAATAAATTATTTTTTTGCTAAACCTAAAATTTATGAAATGAATTTATACTAGAAAGATTTTAGAAAAAAAAAAAAAGGTAAATATTGCCAGGCCAATCAGAGTGTGACCCTATGGAGGGGGGGGGTCGATCTGCACCTCGCCTCCCTGAGCCAACTAGCGTACGACACAGCAGCCCCACACCAGCAGTCCGCGTCACCTGACGTGGACGAATCGCGTGCTGCACGTGGCAGTGGTGATGCGGCTGGTGATGCTGAGATATTTTTATTCGTTTTGGATTATGTTCTTGATAGATTTTCGTATTTTCACTTATCAGAAATCTTATTTTTATTTTATTTTTTATTTTAATGTAATTTATTTTTGATATTTTAGCTTATAAAATATGTGACCATGGTTTAGCAAAGTAGACTTTTTGATTCTTTCTTTTCAATTAGAGAATTGTAGAGAAAGCTCTCTTCCTTTTTTCCTCTTAAATAGTTTAAGAGAGTTCTTGATTTTTCGATGCCCACTCACTCGGTGTGCAAAGGAATTGAAGAGAAGACTATTTAATATGAGTATGTATGCTGTACATTATCATGTTTTAATTAGAATAGGAACTATTTAATATATAAAATTTAGAATTTTAAATTATGATTCTGTTGCATCCGATTCGTTAATTTAGGAAATTTTAGTTTACGAAATTAAAATTTTCCAACAGTTTCTGGCTACCTTCTGGGTTGTTTTGGGGCCTCTTCCCACGGGATTGCTTTTGCTTCATGCTCGAGCTAAAGCCTCGGTTGGACGCCCCTTGTTCCATAACTTCTTGAACCTACCATTTTTTTCTGTACTCTTTGGCTCAACTAGGTTAGCAGACATAGATGAGTGCTCAAATGACCTTTCTTTTGCTTGTTTTCGGTTGTGGTCCTCTAAGTTGATATGGGAAATTGGCTCGTACAAAATAATGTCCTTTTTATGTTTCAGTTGAGCCTTATCGTTTTCCCAAGAGGGAGGCTGTTTCTCAATGAGACAATTTGCTTGAAGCGTCTCACACATTTTCATCCCTTCATTAAGGATGTCAGCACACAAATTCTCATCCTCATGAGTTTGGTCTAGGACATCTTTATCATCAATTAATCAATCATGGTGAAGGACATCAATTCAACGCAAACATATTTCTTGGTAGCGCTATCGTCCGTTCCATATTTATGACATAGGGCCTCCCAAATTTCCTTAGGTGTTTTCATTTTACTATAAATTTGGTATAGTTAGGTCGTCATATAGTGCAACAGCATTCTTCTACAAGTTAGATTATCCTTCTCGAAGTCGTGGCTCGACCTATAAAAAGCCTTGTCATTCAAGAAGGTGTAATGAACATTAATTCGCCCTGGGAAAAACTCCATTTTATCAAACGATATCTTGTAGTTTTTTTTTTTTTTCTCTCTCTCTCTCCAAAGGTTCAGTCTTTGAGATGTCGGGAATTATAAAACCAGAGCTAGCCATGTTTTATTTACTCATTTTGGGAAACGTCTTAATTTGTTGGAAAATTAGGACAAATGGGTAATCAAAATTCTCAAGCTCGAGATGTTAGATGCTAACTCGAACAGGAGCGAAATACAGCTTGAACCGACTTATAGAGGAATTGCAACAAAAAGACTTAAACTAAACACTATAGACCTCATATTAAAATAGTGAGACTTGAGATAAGATAATTAAACAACTTGAAAATAAAAGATTTAGGGTAGAAGGATTGAACCGAAAAAAGTTGCCACACCAAGGAGTTCACCACTGCCTTAAGTTGTTACGCCCCCGCTATGGTAAAGACGGGATCATTAGGCACTCCAACTCTTGGGATTAACACGACACCTAACATAGGAGTGTATAAAACCAACAAACAAGGACAAAGTCCACTCTAGTTTCTCCAAAAAGCGTCCTACTTTTGGTTTTCCAGATATACCAACAAACAAAGATTCTCTCTCTAGTGTTTTGTAGGTTCTCATGCTTCACTTTATAGCACATTGTTTTCCCATAATAGAGAAAGATCTAATCCTACATCAAATCCTCCATCATCTTCTTAAGATCCCAGAAGAGCATCATCCCTTCCATGAAATGATGATCTACCTTATCTCCATGATATGATCATGTCTTTCATATAAATGTAAATTGATTATGATTATCTCTTTGATTTTATTATAATACTCTGTGATCTCTTGTAATCTTTTTATTCATCTATAAATGTAAAGTAGTAGAGAGGCTCTCGCATTCAACAAGCCCTCATTGTAAACTTTACTAATCTATTACTTTTAGTTCTTTTAGGGCGCCAAAGCATTAAAGACTCAAAGTCGATCCAATCCAAAATATGGCCTCCTTAACTGCACCCAACCTTCTCCTCTCTGCACAAAACCCTTCAAACAGCCACTATAGTCTTGAGTGCCATCCATTGTCATCAAGCTTGACCGTGATAATTAATTCTTATTGAGAAACCTTATCCTCTCTACTCTTAAGGCCTGTGATCTTGAGGAGCTACTCTCTGATGAGCCTCTCCAAAAATCCCAACACTATGCTGGCCCTGACTCCAATTCGGTCGACTCTAACATCAACCAAACCAACGCCTGTCAGTCTTGTTAGGAAATGACACACACAGAAACCCTAGATTGGGTTCCAAAAATAAATGAAATCAGGATAAAGAAAGAAAATGACACAAAGATTTACATGGTTCAGCCGAAGCCTACATCCACGGAGGGGGAGCAACGAAATTTCACTATAAAAATTTAGAGGTATTACAAGAGCATTTTACTCTCTCACTCTTCTCTGTCTTTTATTTTGTTCACTTTGCCCTGCCATTCCATAAGACACAAGGCTCTATTTATAAGCCTAGAACAGCCATGGAGCTCAATTATGTCTTCCCATTACTACCATCAACAGTAGCTAGTTGGTCAACAAAAGTGACTGAGCATTAAATGTGGAGGAGGAAGAAATCAGCTTCCAAATCTTTGCTGAAACAAATCAGCCAAAACAGTCTCCACCTAACAAATCTCCCCCTTGGAGACTAATGTAGCTTATAGACAACCTCTGCTCATAGTATTCCCCATGCTCCCCCTCGAACACTATCATCATATGTTAAGTCCAACTGAAACTGCAAAGAGCTTCAGCTTATCAAGGGTCACACCCTTCGTTAGCATATCTGCTGGATTCTCACTTCGACGGATTTTCTCCAAACACAGCTCCCCTTCTTCAAGCAAATGACGAATGAAGTGATATCGAATTTGGATGTGTTTGGTTCTGGCATGAAAAGCAGCATTCTTTGCTAGAAAGATCGCACTCTGATTTTCACTGTATAAAGTGCCCTTCTCCAGTTTCTTTCCCAACTCTGTCAAGAAGCTCCGTAGCCAAACCATCTCCTTTGCTGCTTTGGACACAACAATGTACTCTGCTTCTGTTGTTGGCAACGCAACAACCTTCTGTAAACTTGAACACCAAGAAATGGCAGTGCCACCTAAGGTATATGAGTAACCAGTAGTACTCTTTCGACTGTCAATGTCTCCAGCAAGATCAGCATCTATGTAACCTTGCAAACTCTGACCAACAGATGTAAAATTAAGATAAACATCAGTAGTACCTCGAAGGTATCTCATGATCCATTTCACTGCCTCCCAGTGCTGTCTTCCAGGATTGTTCATGTATCGGCTCACCACTCCCACTGCATGGGCAATATCTGGTCGAGTACAGACCATAGCGTACATGAGTGACCCAACAGCTGAGGCATACGACACCCTACTCATCTTCTCACGATCTTCCGTTGACTTAGGTGCTTGTTCTCGGCTAAGTCGGAAATGATCTGCCAAAGGAGTGCTTACGGGTTTAGCTTTATCCATGTTAAACCGCTTCAATACTCGTTCAACATACTCGGCTTGTGATAACTTCAACGTACCAATGGCTCTGTCTCTGATAATGCGCATGCCAAGGATTTTCTTTGCGGGCCCCAAATCCTTCATGGCAAAGTGACTTGACAACTGTTTCTTCAGATTCTCAATCTCCTCAATATCTGACCAAGCGATCAACATATCATCGACGTATAGTAACATAATGATATATGAGGAGTCAAAGTGTTTGATATAGCAGCAATGGTCTGCTTGACATCTGGTATAACCGGCATTACTCATGAAATTGTCGAACTTCTTATACCATTGTCTCGGAGCCTGCTTCAAACCATACAAACTTTTCTTCAATTTACAGACCATATGCTCCTTCCCGGATTCTACGAATCCCTCTGGCTGATGCATGTAGATGTCTTCTTCCAGGTCACCGTGTAGGTAAGTTGTTTTCACATCTAACTGCTCAAGATGCAAGTTTTCAGCTGCCACCAGCCCTAGAACAAGCCTGATGGTTGTAAGCTTCACCACTGGAGAAAAGATCTCAGAATAATCAATTCCCCGCTGCTGCTGAAAACCCTTTACGACGAGCCTAGCCTTGAATCTCTTACTGCAGTCAGGTTCATCTTTCACTCGATAAACCCACTTGTTGTGCAAAGCCTTCTTTCCTATCAGTAACTCTGTCAACTCCCAAGTCTGATTGTCATGTAAGGATCTCATTTCATCTTCCATAGGAAACTCCCACTTGCTAGCATGTTCATCTTCAAGGCTTTCTTCAAAACTCTGCGGTTCTCCTCCATCAGTCAGCAGAATGTAGTTCAAAGATGGAGAATATCGTTCCGGAGGTCTGATAGTTCTGTCAGACCTGCGCAAGGATGGAGCAGGTGTACTCGGCTCTGCTTCACGTAGAACTTCCTGTTGAATGACCGGCACTGGAGAGCCTATCGGTTCACTGGACTGAGGAGTGATGTCAAGAAGCAGCTCCAAACTGACAAACTCTGGTTCATCCCGAGCAGATCTCTCAGAATCTTTCTCTAAGCTGACTCGGTCCCGGTACAGGACTTTCTCATCGAAGACAACATCTCGGCTTCTAACGATCTTCCGGTTTTTTTCATCCCAAAACCGATACCCGAACGACTCATCACCATACCCGATGAAGAAACACTTCTTTGACTTGGCTTCAAGCTTATTCCTGGCATTGGAATCAAGCAAGACATAAGATGTGCAGCCAAAGACTCGTAGATGAGTCAATTTCACCTCCTTGCCACTCCAGACTTGTTCCGGCAATCTGAAGCCTAAGGGAAAGGATGGACCACGATTGATTAGATAAACAGCAGTGTTAACAGCATCTGCCCAGAACATCAGGGGCAGACCAGCATGCAACCTCATGCTCCGAGCTCGTTCATTTATGGTTCTGTTCAGGCATTCAGCAACACCATTAAGCTGAGGTGTCCTCGGGGGAGTTTTCTCCATTCTTATTCCATTTGCAGCACAATATCTGATAAAACCACCATCAATGTATTCACCTCCATTGTCGGAGTGCAAACATTTCAGCTTAGAATCTGATTCCATCTCTGCCATAGCCTTCCACTTCTTGAATATTTCGAACACCTCTGACTTGTGCTTCAAGAAGTATACCCAGACCTTCCTGCTGAAATCATCAATAAAGGTCACATAAAATTGGGAACCACCAAAGGAAGATACTGGGGCAGGTCCCTAGACATCAATGTGCACTAACTCCAGCCGCTGTGATCTTGGTGCTCGACCTTGCTTTGAAAAACTGACTTTCTTCTGCTTGCCAAGGATACAACTTTTACATGTCCCAAGGTCTAATGACGTCACGTTTGGTAATTTCCCTTTTGCAGCAAGGATCTTCATGCCCTTCTGACTTATATATCCCATCCTGCAGTGCCACAGTTCAGAAGTATTCTTGGATTCTGCAACAAAAACACTGTCAACTGGTTTCGAGGTTAAATACAACGTGCCCGATTTCACACCACGGGCTAGCACCGACGCACCCTTCGAAACCTTCCACTTTCCATTTGAGAAAGTGACAGAATGACCGCTATCATCTAGCTATCCCACAGAAATCAAGTTCTTTTTCAATTTTGGCACATGTCTAACATCGGTTAGAGTCCAAGTCGACCCATTTGGTAACATTATACAAACGTTACCCTTTCCCACGATATCTAGTGGTTGACCATCAGCTAAGTACACTTTACCGAAATTTTCGGCCACATAGTTTTTAATCACCTCCTGACACGAGGTCGTGTGAAAAGATGCACTAGAGTCTAACACCCAATCATTGATTGGAGAATTTACAGCAAGAAGCAAAGCATCATGTACTTCCTCGGTTACAGTATTAGCTGAGTCTGAGTCAGACTTCTTAGCGGCTTTACAATCTCGTTTAAAATGACCTAATTTCCCACAATTCCAGCAAGTAATTTTACGACCCATTCGACTTTTACTTCTCCCCCTAGGTCTAGACTTAGACCTACCTCTACGTGAATTTTTCTCAAAATTTCGACCTCGGGTTTCAACATTTAAGGCCGAACTCGAAGTGTTTGACTCGCCCGAGTCATGCCGCCTCACTTCTTCCGACAAGATTAAATCACGTATATTGTCATATTTTAACTTTTCTTTGCCCGCGGAATTGCTAACAGCCATTCTCATGGCCTCCCAGCTGTTAGGTAACGACGCTAACAGCACTAACGCCCATATTTCATCATAAAAATTAATATCCACTGATGACAACTGATTTGCGATGGTATTAAATGCATTCAAGTGTTGAGTAACGGGAGTACCTTCTGACATCTTCAAGTTGAACAACTTTTTTATCAAATGTACCTTATTGTTCGCTGATGGCTTTTCATACATCCCTGAGAGTGCTGACATCAAGGCCGCCGTTGTCTTCCCCTTAACGACGTTGTGAGCTACTGACCTGGACAAGGTAAGACGGATGACACCCAGAACCTTTCGATCCAACAAATCCCATTCCTCGTCCTTCATATCGTCAGGCTTTTTACCCAACAAAGGCAAATGCAACTTTTTCCCATACAAATAATCTTCAATTTGCATGCGCCAGTACCCAAAATCAGTACAGTCAAATTTTTCGATACCCGAAATTTTTATGTCCTCGGATGCCATAAAAAAATAAATTATATTGGCCTGAATTTTTTTTTTTTAATTAACACTGATTTTTTTTTTTTAAAAATTTTTCACTTTGGTCAACTATTAAAGTTGACCAAAGCCAAAAAAATCAGAACTTCAATTCTGTCTCTCTCTCTGCGTCTTCTCTGTCTCTCTCTCTGCGTCTTCTCTTCCTCTCACCGGCGATTCTCACTCTCCTTCGAACACCACCGCTCTGACGCCGAGAACCACCAATTTCGACAACTTCGTCGATTTCAGAGAGGGCTACCACCGGGGACCCGTCTTTGTTCGATTTCACGACCACCACCGCCACCACCGGATCTTCGTCACCAAGCCCGAAAAACACCAGATCTGGCCGGATACCACCAGATCTGCTCACCTGTGCTCCGATTCGACCACCGAGCACCACGAACCACCAGATTTGGGATGGAGGCCACCAAATCCGTACGCCTCCGACCACCGAGAGCACCGCCGGAGCACCACCGAGGTTCGTCAGTTCTCCTTCTTCCTCCTTTTCTTCTGTCAGACCCGATTTGGGTCTAAAACGGCTCTGATACCAGTTGTTAGGAAATGACACACACAGAAACCCTAGATTGGGTTCCAAAAATAAGTGAAATCAGGATAAAGAAAGAAAATGACACAAAGATTTACGTGGTTCAGCCGAAGCCTACATCCACGAAGAGGGAGCAACGAAATTTCACTATAAAAATTCAGAGGTATTACAAGAGCATTTTACTCTCTCACTCTTCTCTCTCTTTTATTTTGTTCACTTTGCCCTGCCATTCCATAAGACACAAGGCTCTATTTATAACCCTAGAACAGCCATGGAGCTCAATAATGTCTTCCCATTACTACCATCAACAGTAGCTAGTTGGTCAACAAAAGTGGGTGAGCATTAAATGTGGAGGAGGAAGAAATCAGCTTCCAAATCTTTGCTGAAACAAATCAGCCAAAACAGTCTCCACCTAACAAGTGTTGGTGTACTCAAGATCACCTGTCTTGCTCTTGCTCAAGTCCACCACTAGTAAGCATGTCCTTAGTCATGTTTTCAGGGCCATCGCAGGCAAAGAAGTAATGGATCATCCTTGAACAAATTTTTCATGAATAGTCTTGTGCCCGCATGATGCAAATTTGGTGGCAACTACAAACCCTTCTTCAGGGCACCCTTTCCATCTTTGATGATGAGAAAAAACGCCTCCTTGCATGTCAACACACCGGAGCACTTCATTCGGTTTTGCAGCAACATCTAGTCCAATACATCTTTGGTGGATTGGATGCAAAATTTGGGTCCCTTTATCACTTCCATAACACTCGTACTGGCCTTGTTGATGCATTATTTAGAATGCTATTACATGAAGAAAAATGGCTCAAGAGTCCTTTCAAAACCACTTCTCACCACCAACGTTACACAGCGCCACCCCTCCACAACCCTATTATGGGCCAAGACCTAACCTAACCTAGGAAACCTAAGCCACCTGAACTCCAATGCCAAGAATCGGCAACCACCCAACTGAGGTCCCAATAATTGAAATCGAGGCGACAACAAAAAACAACGAGTTCAGTGCTAGATTTGCCAAAAACCTAGACACTAAGTGCTACAGCCGCTTCAATCACCCATAATACCTATGGCAAAGTTACACAAGGTTTCGGCCATGTTAGCCTCTCAAGCACCATGACCGATTCAAGCTACTATGTTGATTTCTATGCATCAATCCACCTGACCACCGACCTCAATAATGTTTCGGTTCATGTCGAATGTCAAGGGAACAATAAGATTCAGGTTGGTAATGGTATGCTTCCTCCTATCTCTAATACCAGCACCACACTTATACGCACTAATCAAACCTCCTTAAAACAACCTAATACTCTTCTCATTCCCAATCTTATCAAAGATCTCTTTAGTGTCTCCTAATTCACCAAAGACAATAATGTTTATATGGAGTTCTATCCTAACTTTTGTTTTGTGAAGAATATAAAGGGTTAAGTCCTCATTTAAGGAACCCTTGATCAAGTGCATTACAAGATCCCTAGCAATGCAACCACTCTACCAAATTCTTTACTACATTTTTAGGAGAACGAGCCTCTCTCCAAGGATGGCACAATTGTATCGGTCATCCAAACTAGAGAGTAGGATAGTCTCTACCTTTCACCTACAATTGTCATCTAATACACACTTTTTAATTTATGGTTCATGTTGAATGGGTAAAAGTCACAATCAATATTTACCCAATTCACATGTTTTGTCAAAGTCACCCTTTAGTTTAGTCTATTTGGATGTATGAAGTCCTGCTCATGTTTCTTCAAGGAAGGGAAGTGTCTATTTTGTTTAGTTTATCGATGATTACTCTTGTTTCGTTTTGATTTATTTCATGACCCTAAAAGATTAACTTTTCAAAATATTAAAACCTTTTCACTAATGCAATTAAAAGCCTTCGAGGAGGGGGAGGGGGGGTTGTCCATGTGTCTCGATCTCTTTACATGTTTAATGTCAATCATAGAGTCTCGTGTCTTGACACTCAGGAGCAAAATGGTGCATTGGAAAGACGCAATCGTGATGTTATGAAAAAAGGCCTCCACCTATTAGGCATGCTTCTCTCCCCTCAAAATTTTGAGAATATGCCTTCAGCACTACCCTTGACTTAATAATTTGACTCATAACTCCCAATATGAACAACAACTCCATCGTGCCCGACAATAAAAACATACGGGCGCCTTTGTTACCTGTTTCTACGACCCTCTAACAAACATAAATTGGATTTTCACTCCTAACCATGCATCTTTATTAGGTACACTACTAGACATAAGGGTACTTATGTCTCCATGTCCCAACAAATCGAGTCTACATTGTCCATCATGTTATCTTTGATGAATCACAATTTCCTTTCCATCGATGATTGCGTCCTCCTCCCATCGCTTCCTCCTCGTGTCGCCCTCCAGTACCGCTATTCCTACTCCAAATTTTGCCGTAGTGAACTCACCCACCCTAGTCAGTCTCTCTCTCCCTCCCAGTCTCCACCGTCACCTACACCCACACTCGAGTCAATGTCACCTGATCTATCTCCCCTTATGCTGCTAGAATTGTGCACCTCAGCCCCAAATCAAGGTTGTTCGAACTTGAACACTGACCCTGCTCCACCAATACCCACTCTTGTCACCCCCTCATACATGCGGCCTCCTGACAAATAGTCCCATCTCATGAGTACCCGATCCTGCACAAAGTCCCTCAAAACCAAAACTTTCCTCACTACCTAGCATCCCCTACCACTCTTATTGCTGAGTATGAAACTGAACCCTTTTCTTTGCCACTGCCTAAAAACATGCCTCATGGGGACAAGTCATGGAAGGCAAAATTTCGGCTCCACATCGGACCTCCACTTGTGCTTGACGTTGGTGCTCAGTTTCGCCGCCGTCGGAATCATCGTCCTGTGCATGTTCTCATTCATTGTCTTCTCCACAAGATCAATCTAGATTCTGCACCTCGATGTTGACGTCTCTGGCAGTTCCTTCTTGTCCTCCTAAAAATCCAACGACGACAGCTCCTACTCGACTGATTTTGCTAAAATATATGATGTAATATGCACTTTGTATTTTGTATTTTGTATTGTATTTGTTTATATGTAATTAGGTACTAGGAATAAATTAGCTTCGTAGTAAATAGAAGTCTTCAATGGGGGCTTTTCATGACCCATAATCGACCATTTATAGCTTTTATGGCCATCAATAGGGTTTTTATTTCTTTTATTATTTTAATAGTTTTTATGGTATTATGACTAGTATCCTAAGCTCTTGCTCCCTTTCATATACTTGTAAGTAGTATAGGTAGGCTTTGTTGTTTATGTGAATACATCATCCAATTCCAAATTTTCTAAGTGTTTTTGTATTGTTTAATTTTATAGTATTTCTAATGTTTACAGATTTCGGCACCTCTTCTACCACTAATGGTGGTGGTATAGGCTGTACCGCTGTGGACTCCGCTAGATCTACAACATCCACCTTCAATTTGTACCAATTTTTGGTACTCCTCTGGTAATTCTCAAAATGTTCCTATATTTGATTTTTCAGAAAGCAATGATCTTCTTTCACTTGATTTCTCATATTTATGAATCCTTCTTAAACTTTTCCTAACATCTTTGATACCTTCGGCATTGCCCTTTGCATGTTAGCTAAAGTCAATGGATCTATTGTGACCTCCATTGATTGATGTCGAGTACCACCATTGTGATACCAATGGATGCGAACCATATTAATCCAACCAATTCAATCACCAAATCCACAGTCAAACAATTAATAAACTCAAAATAGTAGCATATTTATATAAAATTAGTATAAAATGCAGAATATAGGAAGATTTACAAATAATGTAAGATTTGTATAGTGAAAGGAAGGGTAAGGGAAGGTAGAGAGATAAAGAGGGGAGGGAAAGATATAGAAAGAGGGAGAAAGGGAGAGAGAAAACTCAAATTTTAAATCATCCATGCTCCTCCAATATATAGAGTTAAGACAGTGGTAGTGTTGGAATAAATGACTTAGCCTATCTCTTAATGCCTAAATTATCCCTCATTTAACTGCTATATTTTGGACTGTATCATATTTGAGCTTTCATCTCCGAAAGAACAATTAAATTGGCAATTGAGCTGTACCTTTAAAAAATATATTACAAAATAGAAAAATAGCAAAATGCCCTAAATCTTTTATTTCAATAACAAAAAATCACAATCACAAAACAAACAAGTCACTTGACCCCTTAACTTTAAAAAATAATAAAAAAGACCCTAACTTTTTAGAATCATTAAAATGGTCCCTGCATTTTTGTCATATTAATAAAAATTTGGGAGCATATTTTCAAAATTTTTCCCCATTTGACTACAATGGGAGCAGTGGAAAACTAATTTAAAATTTAAAGCCCAAACCTAATTAAACTATTTAATTAAATCTAGATCTTACTCAAATAGGTTCATGACATGACAGATAAAAAACATTGAATAAAACATATATAAATATAGTATGTAGAATAAATAAAATAAAGGAAAGTAAATTAAATATCAAATACTTAATTTATACACACCTGAAGCGCGAATTACAACTCTAACTTGAAAATCTAAAAATGGAAGAAAGTCTCTTAACACCTCAAGATTTTATTCGTAATGATCTCTTCTAATATCGGGAGGGTGGGCTCCCAAAAATATTTAACTTCGGAAAAAATTTAGGAATAAAAATGTTTCCTTCAATCTTTCCGAAAAAAATTTTTTTAGAAAAATTATGCTAAACCATAATTTAGAAAACCGCAAGATAATTTTAGGGTTTTCTTCGTGGGAGAATCCTAAACCATAATTATTGTATGATAAAACAAAACATAAAAATTTATATCGTTGACTACCCCATAACGCAATATATAGGGGAAGATTTTGGCATAGTTAGTTAATATGCGTATAATACACGTATCAAAAGCGTATAATTCCCATATCAAACGCGTATATGAATTTTTTACGTATAATACTCACGTTTACGTATTTTTTCATATATACAAAAAAATATGCAAATATTTAGTATAAGCCGAATTATACGTATTTTATGAAAAATTCATACATTTTTTTAAAATAATGAGGCACTTATTTATTTTTGCTAAAAATAAAAGTAAAATATAATTTTTTTTTTAAAATTAAAAAAAAGGGCAGTTGAAGGCCCTTTCTGAAACTTGATAGCAATATATGTTGCAGGGGGTTATGTACAGTAGTAGCACTTGTCTCTTCATCTTCTTCCCCCCACCAGAAAACCCCCCTTCCTCCACAAGTTCTATTTTTTTTTTTTTTTTGACATAATATAAGTTTTATTTTGTTGATGTTGTTACAATTTTTTTGGTTTGAATATACTCTAATGACACATAAGGGGACATTGAATTGTTTTAGTCCCAACATGGACCTAAATTTTGCAAAAAATTATCTGAATTTTTGGACCGTATATCAGAGAATGTAACCGTTTTAAACATGAATGTATGAATACCTGTTTTTTAAAAGTCAACGTATGATTGGCCAAAGTTTTGACCGAATTTTTTATGAGAAAAGACGAATAATACACGTACATATTAAACTCCGTTTTATTCTCGTACTGTATTTAACTAACTATGAAGTTTGGGCTGGGGTGACGTTACTAATTTGTGCAGGTTTTTACTTAATTTTCTTTTTTTTTTTCCGGTTAAAACAAGATATAATTTATCATATTAAATATTAATCTCATAAATATTTGTCGAAAACTTTTTTCTTATTTAAATTAATGCAAGAAATTGAGGAGTTAATACATAAAAGAGCATGCAAAATGTTGCTTGAGAGAGAATATTAAGTAAATTAGGATTTTCAACCATCAATATATAATAACAACTTGAATATCAAGAATAGAAAAGCATATTGATGCAACTAGGTAAAATTGGATGCCTTGGATCTCATTAAATTATTAAAATCATCCAAAATCAGTACACCTTTCATAAAATCGGTAAACATTTTTGTTCTTTTCATTTTGTGTTGTTTCATATCAAAAACTTCAAATTTCGGTCTTTCAAATAGTGCTAAAACTACTGATTCCAGTACTAATTCAATAACAATTCTCATGGGATGATATTGTGCTCATTTCTATATTACTTGATACGACTTAGTGTACTTACTAAGCAAATACATTAAGTATCAAGTTTTTGGTGCCGTTGCAGGGACTATTCTTATTTGAGTGATATTGATACCCACTAGTTTTAGCACTAATTTGAAGTTGTTTTGTAAGAAATTTTTTTTCTTTCATTTATCTCATTCACTTGATTTTATTTGTAAAGTTATTTTTTTTCCTTGAAAAATTCGTATAGTACCCCTAAAATTGTGTTTTTATTAAGTTTTGAAATTTGTGTTATTTTATTGTTTTTCTTGTGTTTTCTCTTTATTTTCATCTTCCTTTTGCATAAGTTCACTTTGATAAAATATTAAGGTTAAAATTATTATTTTTAAGATTTTCAAAACATTAGAACTCCAAAGAGGGCACCAACACGCCGTCACCGGATCCCATTAGAACTCCGAAATTAAGTGTGCTTGGGCGAGAGTAGTACCAGGATGGGTGACCTCCTGAGAAGTCCTCACCCTCAGGTTGGGTGCATAGGGAAACAACCTATCTTCAGGTTAACACCCTGAAGGGGGAAGGCTGCGTACATCAGCGCCCCCCAGACCCTGCGTAGGCGGGAGCCCTTGAGGCACTTGGTATATTCCTTCCTTTTTTAGTGTTACTATCTTATTAGTTTTATCTTTATTTTAACCTTTTAATACGCCTGGATATGTTTTTTTCAAAGTTAAGTTTATATTTTTAAAGCTTTTCGATATATTAGTATTCCTACCCCCTCTCTAAAATTTGGTTTAGTTAAGCTTTGTATTATATTTAGTGTTTTGCTTCTTTGTCATTATTGTTATCTTTCTTTTGACTTTTAAGTGTGTATTTCTTACTTCGTATGCAAAATGAAAACAAAAACGAAATAATCCCTTTGGATCCTGAAATCGAAAGAATACTTTGACAAATCAGGAAAACCAAACAAACTGAAACAATGGCCAATGATAATGAAAAAGCTTTAAAGGATTATGTTGTCCCAATTCTTGGTGGATGCACTTCTTGCATCCGACGTCCACCTGTACAAATGATTCAACAGAGTATTCAGTTTGGTGGTCTACCGAGTGAGGACCCGAATTTACATATCACTAACTTTCTTAAGATATGTCATACATTTAAGCACAGCAGCGTCACTGATGATGCCATTCACTTAAGACTATTCCTGTTCTCATAAAAATGTCATTGCATGGTTAATGTCATTGCCCCTAGTTACCATCACCACATGGGATGATTTGGCAATAAAATTTCTTGTTAAATATTTTTCACCAGCCAAATCAACCAAAATAAGGAATGACATTACCTCTTTTACCCAATAAAGAGCTTTTTGCTACCAGTTTGGATGCAAACCCAAACGTTTTATAATGATTTGGCACCTAATACCCAAACAATGGTGGACGCGGCTGCAGGAGGAACTCTAAACAGCAAGACACCAGATGAAGCATACGAGTTGCTAGAGGTAATGGCTAGCAACAACTATGTAAGATATGTTGATTGAACAATGCAAAGGAAACCTGTACGTATTCACAAAGTAGATGCATTAACCACATTATCCACTCAAATTTCAATGATTCAGAAATAACTAGATAACATAAGTGTTAATGCCACATAATCTCCTATGCTAACACACAAGTTTTATGTAGGAAATCATGCGAGCGTAGAATGTCAAATAGGTAAACCCTTTGCCACAGCCTCTTCAAATCATGAGTGATGTGTTTTTCTACGTCTATTAAAATTTAATATAAAACCCTATCTATTAAACACACCTAAATTGAAGTGTAGGGCGAGAGGGTGTCGAACCACAGGGAATAAGAGTGCGTGAATTTATTCCATGACTTAAATTGATTTGAATAAAATTGAGAGATCTTTGTGTTAATTAATCTAGAAAAGAATAATTAAACTAAAGTAATCTATTACTAATCGGGAACGTGCATTAAATTGGAACCTAGGGTTTCGAATCCATCGTTAGCCAATTACCTTTGCATTAACTTTTCACTTGGGATTATTAATTGTTACACGGGTAGTAGTTTATGCTACAAGCTTCAACCTACTAAAATAATGTTGTTAGTATTGCGTATTGACCCTATCTAACTAAAGCATCAGAAAATTAGGCTCTGCCTAACGTATTGTTAATTATTACGTATTGACCTTATCTAACTAAAGCATAGGGAAGATAGGCTTTTAATTAGCAATTCGGTTAATACTATTGTTTGCTTAATTAATCCTAAGGCTACAAGTACAAAGAATTAATTTATAAATATCAATATCAATAATTAAAGGTTACAAACTCAATAATCATGTCAATTGAATAAACAATAAAAATATAATACTTCAAGTATTTATCTCAACCAAGCAATTTATGTAAACAATCAAATTAACCCGAATTAAAAGTAAACAAAAGTAAAGGCTAATATTTCATCTAACCCCAGAGAGCAAGTTAGCTCTCCATCAAGGATGATCCGGTGAAGAAGAAGTTGAACAAACTCATGTTGATTTTCACGCAAATTTCGCTCTCGTTCCAATTTAACGAAAAATTAAAATAAAGAAAAGAATGAAAAAGGAAAAGAAAGAACAGGAGAGGGAGAGAGAGCTCAGAGAGAGTGCAGAGGCTGGTGAAGATCCGAGCACCAGCGACCCCCCCTTCCTTTTAAATCGAAACTAACCCTAAGTTGGTGCCGTTGGGCCGTGCTGGTGCGGGTCGGGCTGGTGTTGACGCTGGGCCTGCGCTGCGTTCGAGTAGGAGGGCCGGAACAGTGCTGGTGGGCCGGGCTGCTGTTGAAGGCGGTGAACAGTGCTTGATCTGGGCTTGTGGTGGTGGCGAAGTGGATCTGGGCCGGTGGTGGGTTGTGGTTGGCTGTTGTGGGCCGAGGTTACTGTAGCGGCGCAGTTTGGGGATGAAGATGATGAACAGTGCCGGTTCGGGTACTGTAGCGGTGCGGGTCAAGCTTTTACGTTCTTGTCCCGAATCTCGATTGACTTGATTTAATTGTTTACGCATCGAATTTGTCTTATTTGCACTAACATTTGACCATTTTCGGAACTTTAATTTCAAACATGCTAGACATAAAAATTGCCAAAATGAGTGTAAAATTATAATTAAATAAGTGCAAAATAATTAAATTATCAATTAAAAGATGCGTAAATATGAGACGCATCAATAAGCAAG
Source organism: Simmondsia chinensis (assembly GCA_018398585.1). Lineage (NCBI taxonomy): Eukaryota > Viridiplantae > Streptophyta > Magnoliopsida > Caryophyllales > Simmondsiaceae > Simmondsia > Simmondsia chinensis. The sequence goes on along the minus strand of JAGTTD010000013.1, from coordinate 21,168,777 downwards.
CCAATTTTGTTTCAAATTTTCAAAAATCACAACACAATTCCTACTCCAACACTTACAATCCGGGGTGGAGAAACCACTTAAAATTTTCATGGAGTACCCCAGGGATTCAAAAACAGCCCATTCAAGCCCAAATAAAAAAGAAAATTGATCTCGAAGATATGTTTAAAAAGTTAATGCAAGAAATTAGAAGTTTCATGCAAGAAACAAAAGCAAATCTTCAAAATCAAGAAGTTTCTATCTGAAGGCAAGAAGCTTCGATTAGAAACCTTGAGACCCAAATCAGACAACATTTAGACCAACTCTCTAAAGGTCTCAAGGTTCCTTGCCTAGTAACACAGTTACTAACCCACGAGAGCATGTCCAAGCAATTGAATTAAGAAGCGGGAAAGTTTTTAATGAACCAACTCGGGTAACCAAGACTGTACAAAACAAACAACCCCTAATCAACCTGTCCATAGACAGGAACCAAGAAATTGAGAATGAGGAAGGGACAAAATTCCAGACCAAAGATGAACCAAAAAGGGCTGAAGCTCAACCCTAAAAATCGAAGGTCCCGTTCCCTCAATGTTTGAAAAAGACAAGCGGACAAACAATTTGCTAAGTTTTTGAATGTTTTCAAAAAATTACATATTAATGTCCCTTTTGCTAATATGTTAGAGCATATGCTGGAAAATGCAAAAATTTATGAAGAAAATCTTTTCTAACAAAAAGAAAATGGGAGAGTACAAAATAGTAGCACTAACTAAAGAATGCAATTTCATACTCCAAAAGAGGTTACCTCCCAAGCTAAAAGATTCAGGGAGTTTCACTATACCTTGCACCAGGGGCACCAATAGCTTTGATAAAGTTGTATGTGATTTAGGTACAACCATTAATTTAATGCCTCTCTCTGTGTTTAATAAGCTTGGCCTAGGAGAGGTTAAACCAACTACAGTATCTCTCCAACTTGCGGACAGATTGATCAAGTATCCAAGAGGAGTGGTTGAAGACGTCATAGTGAAGGTTGACAAATTCATCTTCCCTGCCGATTTTGTAGTACTTGACATGGAAGAGGATCGAGAGATACCTCTTATTCTTGGATGACCATTCCTTGCTATAGGAAGGACCCTGATCGATGTGCAACAAGGGAAACTCATCTTAAGAGTGCAAGATGAACAGGTAATCTTCAACGTTTTTAATGTTATACAATTTTCCACTGACATGGATTCTTGTCTTGAGGTTGATATTGTAGACAATTTGGTAGCTGAGACATTCAGGGACAACATTCCCTAAATTACTTCTGGAAACATGTCTAACAAAGTCAGAAATCTTAGACACTGAGAATGAATTGATAAGGGAATGTGCCCAATACTTAGAAGATTGTGAACCTTTCAATTCGCACCATGAAGTGAGAGTGGAGGATATACAAGTGATTGAAACTCAATAGAGAATAAGGGACTATGAGCCGCCAAATCTTGAGCTCAAGCCATTGCCGTCTTATCTTAAGTATGCTTATCTTGGCAACTCTAACACTTATAGTGGTATTATTAACAATTTTTTGAGTAATTTCGAACATGAAATGTTGCTCAGAGTTCTAAGGAAGCATAAATCAGCCATCTAATAGATCCTTTCAGACATCAAGGGAATCATCCCTTCTTTTTGCATGCATAAGATTCTCATGGAAGATAGCTTCAAGCCCACTGTGCAGCCACAACATTGATTAAATCTTGCTATGAAGAAGGTGGGGAGGAAAGAAGTTGTCAAGTTATTAGATGCCGACTATCCCATATCTAATAGTCCATGGGTAAGTCCAGTAAAAATAGTTCCAAAGAAAGGGGGATAACCGTAGTGAAAATGAGAACAATGAGCTCATCCGTACTAGGACCATCACAAGTGGATGATATGTATAGACTACAGAAAACTTAATGATGCTACTCGAAAAGACCATTTTCCCTTACCATTCACGGATCAAATGTTAGAAAAACTTGCGGGCCATCCATTTTATTACTATTTCCTTGATGGTTATTCCGAATACACCAAATTTTCATAGCACCGGAAGATCTGGAGAAGACCACTTTTACTTGTCCATATGGTACCTTTGCCTATAGGAGAATGCCTTTTGAATTATGCAATGCTTCTACCACATTTTAGCAGTGTATGATGACAATCTTTTGGGATATGGTGGAAAATTTTATAGAGGTATTTATGGATGATTTTTCAATTTTTGGTGCCTTATTTGATGACTGTTTAGCTAAACTCTTTATGGCCTTACAAAGATGCTGTAACACTAATCTTATTTTAAATTGGAAGAAATGTCATTTCATGGCACATGAAGGGATTGTGTTAGGGCATATGATTTCGAAAAAGGGAATTGAGGTTGATAGAGCAAAAAATGAAATGATAGAGTGATTGCCGCCCCTACTAATGTTAAGGGCATTCAGAGTTTCTTGGGTCATGCAGGTTTCTATAGAAGGTTTACTAAGGACTTCTCTAAGATCACTAAGTTTCTTTGCAATTTATTGATGAAGGATATCCCTTTTAACTTTGATAGTGATTGTATGCATGCTTTAGAAACTTTGAAGGAAAAATTAGTATCAACACCAATAATCATCGTACCCAATTGGACCTTGCACTTTGAACTTATGTGCGATGCTACTGACTATGCAATAGGGGCCGTGCTAGGGCAAAGTAGGAACAAAATTTTTTATGTAATTTACCATGCTAGTAAGACTTTAATGGACGCACAGGTTAACTATGCTACCACCGAGAAGGAATTACTAGCTGTTGTTTTTGCATTTGGAAAATTTATTTCCTACTTGCTAAATTCTAAGGTAATTGTTTACTCTAATTACTCTGCTCTTAAATACCTCTTTGCAGAACATGACGCAAAACCGAGACTGATAGGATGGATTTTGTTGCTTCAGGAATTCGATTTAGAAATTTGGGACAAAAAAGTAACAGAAAAAGTTGTGGCAGATTATTTAACACGCCTTGAAATAGAGGATGAAAGCTCCTCTATTAATGAAAAATTCATGGATAAAAGTCCTATGATGGCAAACAAAAATCTTAATTATCCATGGTACTCTTACATTGCTAACTACTTGGTTATATAGGAACTACCCAAGGACATGACATATCAATAAAAGAAGAAGTTCTTCGCTAATTTAAAGCACTATTTTTGGGAAGAACCATTCTTATATAAGCATTGTGCAGACCAAATCATTAGGAGTTATATACCTAAAGAAGAAATGGAAGACATTCTGCATCATTGTCATTCCTTGGAAACTAGTGGTCATTTGTTATGATTCAAGATCAATCTTGAATCATAACCAAAGATAGATAAAGAATTGGAGTTGAGAAATAGAGAGAAAAGATGAGAAATAGAGAGAATTAGGGTTGAGAGAAGAAGATAAGAACAGTCTCATTCAATGAATCTTATTACCAGAAATATCTAACTATTTATACTAATTTTAGCTAAGCCGAGATGCAAAGCATTTGGACAAACTAAAATAACTGACTTAACTAGCAACAATCGCCAAAAATGACTAAAACAGCTGAAGCACCAACTATCGCTAACCACCATTCCTGCCAAAAACCAATGCAAACCTTACCAAGAATTTTAGCATTTATTCGAAGAATACAATCCAAAAATAGACTAAATTGATCAAAACAACCTTGATCAAGACAATACTTGCCCCTTAGGGACATTCTTGTCCTCAAGAATAAAACGAAGGAAATTGTGTCTTGATGAACCTCAAATCCTCCCATGTGGCATTCTGTTGTCCCAAATTTGCCTACTAAATGAGCACTTCTTCTTTGTTTTTGTCATGTTGCTGCACAGTGCGAGAGCCCAAGATAGCTATAGGTTCCTGAAAGAGTATTCCATTGGCAGAAGCTACTGAAGGTGCTGCAGAACTTGTCATTCCCTTTGCTACATGCTTCTTTAGGAGAGACACGTGAAACACTAGATGCACACATGAATCTGGAGGCAATTCCAACCTGTAAACCATATTTCCCAGCTTTTCCAGCACCTTACATGGTCCAAAATAATGAGCACAAAGCTTGGCACTCTTGCGCACTACTACTAATGACTGCCAGTACGGCTGCAACTTCAAGTAAACCTGATCACCAATAACAAATGTCTTGTCAGTTCTTTTCCTATCAGTGAAGAACTTCGTCCTTGATTGAGCTAATTGCAAGTTGTCCTTGAGTTGTTGTACTAGCTGTCTCCTCTGATTCAACAATTCATTAACTTCTATCACCGAAGATATAGCTCCTTAAAGTCCTATTGGTGAAGGTGGGTCATAGCCATAAAGTGCCTTGAAAGGAGTTGTTCTGAATGAGCATGCGTGTTGTATCAATACTCAGCCAACGACAACCACTTGCGCTAGTTCTTGGGATGGGAAAATGTCATGCCTCTGAAATATTGTTCAACACATTGATCCACTTTTTCTGTTTGACCATGCATTTGAGGATGATAGGAAGAGCTTAAAGCAAGTGTGGAACTAAGCAATAAGAACAATTCACTCCAGAAGATGCTGGTGAACAGCCTATCTGGATTAGAAATGACGGATTGAGGTAGCCCATGAAGTTTATAAATATTATCCAAGAACAATTTTGTAAGCTTCTCTGTTTAAATTAGATGATTGAGGGCAATAAAGTTTCCAAACTTGGTGAAACGATCCACCACAACACAAATGATCTCGTTCCTCTCAGATTTAGGCAAGTCTTCTATGAAGTCCATACTGATGTGCTGCCAAGCTCTCAACGGAATAGGCAAGGGCTGAAGTTGCCCTTGGTAATGCATATGATCACCTTTTTTTTTTTTTTTTGTTGAGACATCACGCATACTTGAAAACACTCCATCACATTCTTTATCATGCCTGTCCATTGAAAGTATTGCTTCAATCTCTTATAAGTGCCTTCAATTCTAGAGTGACCTCCTCAAGCTGAAGTATCGAAAGCTAGAATAACTTGCCTCCTTAGGCTTGTCTCAAAGCCAATGTAAACCGTTCCCTTAATTCTTACAATACCATTGCTGATAGTCACTCCAGAATCTTCAGTTGAGGAGTTCTTAACACTAGATGTTGTAATACAATCCTGAGCAAAGTTGTCTCCTTCATAGGATTTGTGCTCTTCCTCCATCCAAGATGGAAAGGCTAACGAAATGGCATGATAGGCAGTAGATCTCCCTTCCTCTTATCTCCTTGATAGTGCATCAACTACAAGATTATCCCTTCCACTTATGTATTCTACCAAATAATCCAATCCCAACATCTTCATGAGCCCTAGTATCTTTTGCTCAAGTAAGCACTTGAGACTTTGGTGGTCAGTTTTGATGATGAAGTGGTGGCCTTCAAGGTAGTGTCTCCATTTCTGAACTACCATCAAGATTGCGAGATATTCCTTTTTTATAAATGGACAAACTCAAATTCCTTGGACTAAGAGCTTGGCTAAGACAAGGCACGGGTCTACCACCTTGAGAGAGAACTACTCCCACTTCCTTGCTACTGGCATTAGTTTCCAAGATGAACAGCACCCTGAAATCTGGCAATGCTAGCACAGGAGTTGAACACTTGGCTGACTTGAGGTGCTCAAATGCTTCTTGAGCTGCTTCTGTCCAAACAAATGCATCTTTCTTGAGAAGGCCTATTAATGGCTTAGCTATCATACCATATCCAGAGACAAACTTTCTATAATAACCAGTTAATCCTAAAAATCCCCTCAGTTGTTTGAGTGAAACAAGTGTTGGTCATTCCTTCTTCGCTTGAATCTTTGTAGGATTAGTGGCTACTCCCTCACTTGATATGACATGGCTCAAATATTCAACTTGAGAATGAAGAAAAGAACACTTGGAGATTTTAGCATACAACTTGTGTTGTCACATAGTTTCAAACACTTGCCTGAGATGTATAACATGAGAATCCAAGATAGAACTGTAAATCAAAATGTCATCGACAAACACAAGAACAAACTTCCTCACAAAGGGCTTGAATACTGCATTCAGTAAGGCTTGAAATGAAGCTGGGGCATTGGATAACCCAAAGGGCATAAGCACAAATTCATAATGACCAAGGCGGGTTCTAAATGCAATCTTGTGTATGTCCTGATCCAATACTCAAATCTGATAGTGACCCTGCCCTAGATCTAACTTGGAGAAGTAATGAGAACCATGAAGCTCATCCAAAAGATCATCAATGATGGGAATTGGGAATTTATCTTTGATTGTGAGGGAATTAAGTTGCCTGTAATCAATACACATCTGGAAGGTCCTGAGAAGTCCTCACCCTCAGGTTAGGGGCACTGGGAAACAGCCTCTCTTCGGGTTAACACCCTAAAGGGGGGAAGCTGCGTACATCTCCCCCCCCCCCCCCCCCCCCCCGACCCTGCGTAGGCGGGAGCCCTTAAGGCACTAGGTACATTCCTACGTTCCTAATCTGGGAGGTCCCGTCCTTCTTTTTAACCAATATCACAGGCGAGGCAAAAGGAATGTGGCTGTGTCTAATAAAATTTGTTTTCAAAAGCTCCTCCACTTGCCTCTCAATCTCACTTTTTTAAGAATGAGGGTACTTGTAAGTCTGAGATTCACTAGATTTGAGTTTGATTTTAGAGAAATAGCATGGTCTAGCGATCTCTTGGGAGGAAGGGAAGTTGGTTGCTTAACAAGATTTTTATAATCTTGAATGAGCTTGTCAATTAAGGGATTCGAATTCACCTGAGCATTGACAGATTTTGCATCAGTATAGAATAGGTGGCCAATCCATTGATAAGCCCCTTTCTAGATCACTCCTTTCAATCGTTTGCTCCTCATCATCTGCAATGGCCCTTGCTCCATGATCCCTTGCAGCTTGACACTTTGGCCATTTTTTTTCGAAAATAACTGATAACTGAGCAAAATCAAACAAGATGGGACTGATTGTTTTCATTCAATCCACTCCAAAAACCATGTCATAGCCACCCAACCCCAAAACTCTAAAATCATACACAAAGCTATGTCCCAACATCAGCCAACAGAACTGCTTGCCCGTAGTATGTGTCAATATAGAATTTCCATCAGCAATTGTTATTGCCAAAGGGCTTGTAGTGATCATAGCATGCCCCATTGCCCTCACAATCTTCGGATCTACAAACTATGCATGCTACCACTATCAATTAAGATCAATAGAGGCTTGTGACTAACTTCCCCCTTGATCCTGATCATGTTGTGAGAGCCACTCCCAATCAAGGCTTTAACAGAAATTTCCATCTCATCGTCATCAGACTTTACAAGTAACTCCTACCCTTGGACATTAAGACCTATTTCATATCCTGATCCCTTGAATCTTCTTCAGTATCGGCTCTAGTGTCTCCCATGAGAAATTTAGGATTGCACTTGAAACTAAAGAAATATTTCTGATTACACTTAAAGCCCAACTTCTGAGCCGTTTTCTCCTCTAATCTCAAGGCTTATTATTTATTGCAGCAGCTATTTGCAAGGGAGCTACAACCTGTCCAATCTTGTTATGCTACCCTTCTGGTGCAGCCAAAACTGTATTCTCAAATGGCCTTGCCTTGAAATAAGCTTGAGACAATGTAGAAGGACTTAATGCTTTAACAAGATTCTTGAAACATCATAAGCTTCATTAGCACCCGGATTCCTTGCCATCATTCTTGCTCTCAAATTCTCAAATCGTGTCATATACTCTTTAACTGATGTTGCTTGTGACACCTTATTAAAATTGTCCACGTCACCAAGATCTTCATCTCCATATCTCTTACATAATTCATCCACAAACTCAAGCCAAGTGATGGAAAAATTACCTAATATCAAGCTATGATACCACACCTCCTGATCTCCCCTTAAGTATACCGCAGCAAGCTCCACTTTCTCAGAATCAACCACATGATAAAAACAAAAGTACCTCTCATATCTTCTAATCTATGATTGAGGTTGCATTCCAACAAACGACTCAATCTCCACTTTAGGCTGTCTAAATCCAAACTCCTGCTCACAGTTACGCCTTCAACACTCTCTTCTGATGCTCTACAATACAAAGGATCAAGAGGTCTCGCATGCTAACTTCTAGAAGACAGTAATCCAGCTCCCGGTGGTAGAGCTTGGCAATTGATCTGTTCCTGCAATCCCATGAGTTGTTGCTGCACCTAATGCTGTGATTGAGAGATGTTACCAACTGTTTGATTCACATTTCCAACTCCAACACCAATTCCTGGATTTGTTGCTACAATTCAGCAATCTTTTCAGTCTGATTTGATTCCACAGCTGCAACACCTACCATTTGTGCCTGTTTCTTACCTCTAGCCAGTTTGATCAAGTGTAAACAACGTGATCACGCAAATTGTGCAAGCTCTGATACCAATTGTTATGATTCAAGATCAATCTTGAAACATAACCTTAGATAGATGAAGAATTGGACTTGAGAAATAGAGAGAAAAGATGATAAATAGAGAGAATTAGGGTTAAGAGAACAAGATAGGAACAATCTCATTCAATGAATCTTGTAACAAGAAATATCTAACAATTTATATTGATTTTAGCTAAGCCAAGATGCAAAGCATTTGGACAAACTAAACTAACCGAATTAATTAGCAACAGCCACTAAAAAGGACTAAAACAACTGAAGCACTAACTACCGCTAACCACCCTTCCCACCAAAAACTAATTCAAACCTCATACAAGAATTTCAGCATTTATTTAAAGAATACAGCCCAAAAACAAACTAAATTGATCAAAACAAGCCTTGATCATGACATCATTGTGGTAGAACAAGGACTGCAACTAAGGTTTTACAATCAAGATTTTATTGGCCTACACTTTTTATGGATGCTTGCAAATTTGTTAGTAAATGTGACCGAAGTGAAAGAATGGGAAATATTTCTAGGAGACATGAAATGCCCCTAAACAACATTTTAGTTGTTGAATTATTTGACATTTGGGGGATTGATTTCTTGGGTCCTTTTCTTTCATCATTTTCTAACATATTTATTTTGGTTCCTGTAGATTATGTTTCAAAGTGGGTCGACCAATGATGCAATAGTCGTGGTCAACTTTGTAAGAAAGAACATCTTTCTTAATTTGGAACTCCTAGAGCAATTATAAATGATGGCGAGAAACACTTTTGTGATCGTCAACTTAAAGCTTTATTGAGTAAGTATGAAGTCACACACCATGTGGGTGCCCCATACCATCCACAAACAAGTGGTCAAGTAGAAATTTCAAATCGAGAATTGAAAACTCTTCTTGAAAATACAGTTTGTGCTTCTAGAAAAGATTGGTTGAAAAATTTAGATGATGCACTTAGGGCATATAGAACAACATTCAAAACACCAATTAGAATGTCTCCATATCAACTGGTTTGGCAAGGCATGTCATTGTAGAACTGGAACATAAAGCATACTAGGCCATAAAAACCTTGAATTTCAACTTAGAAGCTGCAGGAGAGAAGAGGTCACTGCAAATCAACGAAATGGATGAGTTCAGAAATGAAGCTTACAAAGATGCACGAATTTACAAGGACCGAACCAAAAGATCACATGAAAAGCACATTCTGAATAGGGAATTCGTTGTCAGGCGAAATTTTTTACTTTTTAAGTCACGATTACAACTTTTCCCTGGGAAATTGCGCTCTAAATGGTCAGGACCCTACATTTTAATTTGTGTCTTTCCATAGGCATAATCGAGATTCAAGATGAGAAGAAGGGTACATTCAAAGTTAATGGTCAAAGGCTGAAACCTTATATTGATGGAGAGCTCGAGCCACAGAAGACCTCCATTCATCTCAATGAAGTCGAATGATCTACTTGAAAAGTCAAGCTAATGACTATAACTTAAGCGCTTCTTAGGAGGCAACCCAAATTTTCCTATATTCACTTCTTTTCTTTTAATTTCCTTTAATTTTTATTTTCTAATATTTTTGTACATTTTGTTCAATAGATTTTTGAAACAAGTTTGGATGTAACCTAATGACAACACTTACCATCTACTTGAGCACTTCTTAGGAGGCAACCCAAATTTTCCTATATTTACTTCTTTTCTTTTAATTTCCTTTAATTTTTATTTTCTAATATTTTTGTACATTTTGTTCAATAGATTTTTGGAACAAGTTTGGAGGTAACCTAATGACAACACTCACCATCTAAAAAAGTTCTTCAAACCTGGGAAGTATCTCTTACCTACTGCTTCGTTTCTTGTATTTTTTTTAACATATAGGGCAATGTTAACTTTAAGTTTGGGGGTGGGAGAGACCTTTTGTCACATTTTTTTATTAAATGTTAAACAAAATTTTTCAAAAAGTTTTCTTAGCTACTCCTTTTTTTTTTTTTTTTAAGTGTCGATTTTAGTGCCTCCCAAAGTTTGAAGCCTTTGTATGGGGATGTAGATAGTGTCAGCCAACAAAAAGATTTTATGTTTTCTATTGTTTAGATCATTATTATTTTATTGCATATTTTGAACCAATTTAAAATCATTAAAAAAAAAAAAATTGAGATCTTATTATCATACTTTTCAGACAATTTTTCTACTCTTTTAGCTCGTTTACTTTAATTAGATTTGAAAAACTTGAGAATCAATTATTTTTGTGTTCTAATTGCAAAACGTGGTCTATTCTAAAGACACTATCTTGATAAGACTATGGTATTTAAATTCACTAGTTAGCATAGCTGTTTTACCCTTCTTTCTTATTACAAGATGCTCAAATTTGAATATATTGCATTAAGATTATCATTTGTATAATAAACTTTGAAGAGTTATGTCTAAGTCTAAAGAAAAATATGAAAAAAAACGAGATAGAGAATATGAGGGAAGCATCTCTGGCACCGCTATCCCATATAAACATTTCAGGATATATGATGCCCATCAAGAGGGCGTCTTAGTGGTGGCGTCTCTTACGTATGCGGACATCGCCCAGGGTCAGGAGTTCGATTCTCGCTGAAGATATACTCATGCAATCACAATGAGGGCGTTTCAGTGGTGGCGTTTCTTACCCATGCGGTCATCACCCGGGGGTCCGAAGCTCGATTTTCGCTGAAGATGTACTCACGCAGTCATATTGAGGGCGTCTCAGCTGTGGCGTCTCTTACCCATGCGGTCATCGCCTAGGGGTCAGGAGTTCGATTCTTGCTGGAGACATACTTATGGGCTGGGGTTGACTGGGGCAGGTCAGTCCCTCAAAAATAAAAAAAAAAATAAATAAATAAAAAGAAGAAAAGAGAAGAGAAAATTTTGTAAATAATTTTAGTCTTGGACATACCTGAAAAGTCTTGTTATGAGTGGCATGAATTTTGTTATCTATTTAGTTTGAATGTCTTGAGATTAAAAAAATGGATAAACTTAATTTGCTTATCCAACTGTTGAATTTGGTTACCTAGGTGATTGACAGATTTTTCTTAGAAAGATTTTTTTGCCTTTAAAACCTTAAACTATGAGCCTTGGTCATTCTTTCCTAATAGAAGTAGTCTTGCTTTGAATTGTGTTAAAAATTATTAAAAAGCATGAGATCCTGCGCTTTAATGTTTAGCCTTGCTTGAGGATGAGCAAGATTTAAGTTTGGGAGTATTTTGATAAGTCTTATTTACTATATAATTATTTATATCATTTAGGTTCATTTTCAAATCATTTTACATCAAACTTTTATTGCTTTTGCTCCTTTTCGCTCGTATCGTTATGTCCTTGCGAAAATGCTGATTTTATACTAATTCTTGCTAGTTTTTATCATCAACATAAACAAGTGAATGCAAGATACATCAAGAAAAAGCAAAAAAATGGGTTAAACACATCAATCTACACGGCCAAAGCAAGGATGAACAACAAACTTGTACAATTTGTTACAAATTGCAAATTTGGGCCGAAAAATGGACAAATCAAGTGCAATTACTTCTTGTACACTTCAAGAACATGTTCAAGTTAATGTCAAGACTGATTTTGGGTGGCAAAGCTGAAGAAAAATTAAAGAAATCATCAAGTTTATTCAAAAAGCTGATTTTGGGCGGCAAGAAGAACAAATGAGAGTAAAGCTTTTGTAATTTTTTATTTTTTAAATTTTCAACCTCAAACACTATAAATAGTTTTTTTTTTGAAGGTCTTTTATCAACAATTAATCCAGAAAAAAAAAAAAAAAAACTCAAAATAAAGTAGTCAAAAATTTAGGAAAACCGTAGAAGGAAGGAAGGAACGAAAGTTTGGTTTGTAATTTCATATTTCAGGGTTCTTTTCTATCCTTTTCTTTTTTAAGTTCATGAATTTTGCCTTAGTTTCGCTTTATCTTATGTATACCATGAACTAATTTTGTCTTTCCAAAGCTACGATGTAGCCTAAGTTGTAATATATACTCTTTTCTAATTCAACGTATTCAAAGTTTGTTTATTGCGCTGTTTGAGTACTTATCATTATTCTTCATGAGTTTTGAATGTTTGATCATCATTCAAAGCCTATAATAATTCATAATGAGTCTGAGAAAAGATTTATGATGAATACTAAAGTGATATACACCACAAATTGAGCAAATGCTAGAGATAGATTAACGTGATTTGTGTGGTCTTAAGTGAAACTATGAATGTTCAAAACTCCTTTTTTATTTAAATTAATGTAAGAGATTGATGAGTTAATATGTAAAAGCGCATGCAAAATGTTACTCGAGAGAGAATATTTAGTAAATTAGGGTTTTCGACCATTAACATGTAATAACAACTTAAATATCGAGAATAGAACGACGTATTGATGCAACTAGGTGAAATAGGATGCCTTGGATCTCATTAAATTATAATATCATCCAAAATCAGTACACCTTTCATAAAATCAGTAAACATTTTTGTTCTTTTCATTTTGTTTTGTTCCATATCAAAAACTTTAAATTTCAGCCTTTCAAATAGTGTTAAAACTACTAATTTCAGTACTCATTGAATAACAATCCTCGTGGGACGAGACTCTACTCATTTCTATATTACTTGATACGACTTTAGTGAACTTGCTAAGAAAATAGATTAAGCATCAATTAGGGTTTATTTTTATTGAATTATGTAATTAGGTTTAGGATTTTGAGTTTTGTTAGAATAGTATTTATTTAAAGTTGGCGTTAGTGTAGGTTTAGTCTTTGTAGTTTGAATACAATTAGGATTATGGTTTAGTAGTGCCTATAAATAGGCCATTGATTTCTTATTTTCGGAAGCTTTATTTTGATTAATTTGAGTTATTTCTTTGTTTTTCTCTAATTCTCTTGGTGAGAATTAATATTGAGCCCTATCCATCCCTTGTCCTTCCCTAGCTTTAGCTAAAAAAATTAAGAAAAACTGTTGAATCCTTCCTTTCAAAATTTGGCGATTCACATCCTATTCTATGGCCAAATTGTTCAAGACAAGTTTAGCATACTCCACTTTAGGTAAAGCCGTTGTACACCTTAACTTTACCTTTCTTAAACTAGATGATGAAGTCTTCCACTAACTCCTTTGATTTTTGTCACATTTAGGCAGGTCGAACATAGGTGTCCCCAGAGGTTGCCAGTGGGCTGGGCCGGGCTCCCCAAAAGAGGGGGGTCCAAGCCCGAGTCCAGCCCTGCCCGTTGGGGGGCAAGCTGCTACAAATTATAGCCATTGCCCCCCCAATGGCTGTGGGGGCCAATGGCTCTCCCCCCAGTTTTTAAAAATAATAATAATAATAATAGTTTTTTTCCTCCTAAATACTTATTCAAATTTCTCATTTCACTACAACAATCTCTCCATTCAGTTCTCTCTTCTCTACATTTGTTCTAAATTTCTAAAGTTGCAACTGTGTTCTGCTCTTAGAATCTCGTAGAAGTTCAAATATCAGTTTTCGCTTCTGTAAATTTAGTATCGAAATTTTATTTTTTTGTCATTTTTATTTGCCAAACTTGCATCCTGAGTTGCATTTTTCAATTAGTAATCAACAATACTACCATGGCACACAATTCATCTTCATCTGGAGCCGGTAAATCTAGTTCAAGCTCTTCATGACTGCCTAAAATTCCTAGCACGGGTAGAGTTGTCGAACTTAATACCTAGGAACGAACATTTATAGAACCTGATCTATCACCTCCCCATACAGACACTTTAAATTGGGAGGAGCAAAAACAGTTCTACCACGACTAGGATTTTCCTGAATCGAGGGGTACTCTAACTTCACAAATCAAACAAGAACCCAAATCCACCAACAACGAGACTGAAATCCACGCCACCACTAGTAGTAGGCGTAATACTAGTGGGTGTGGAAACACTTCACACTAGATCGGGTACATAATAAAGCATATTGTAAATTATGTGACCCCCCGAAAGTTTTTAGACATTCATGTGGTGGTGGGACAAGCATATTAAAAAGACACCTAGTGAAAAGCCACCCCGAACTAGACCCAAATAGATCCCAACAACATTTAGAAAACCAAGTGACTAGTGTGCTTGCTAGCTTTAGGTTTTTACAAGAAAACAATATAAGAGAATTAGTAAGATATGTCATTGGGGTTGAAAAGCCATTTAATGCCGGCGAATATCGCAGATTCGTCCCGTATTGGCAAAACGTGTTAAACCTCGCCGCCGTAAGGGTTCCTCTGAATACTTTCAAATAGGATGTATTTCAAGAATTTTATAGAATGAAAAATAAGCTTGAGCTTCTAGACATTTTTAGGACGAACACGAGCATGTTCTCATTGACGTCTGACACGTGGAGGTCGAAACCCAGTGTGCCTTTCATGTGCATAACGACACACTAGATTGATTCTTCCTTTGTTATGCAAAAAAGAATAATTTATTTTTGCTATTTAGATTATCCCCACACTCGCTAGGCAAGAGAGGGAGAGGTAGGCCAAAGAAGAGATGGCTGGAGATGATTAGACAAGACCTTACCCACCTAAACCATCGGGAGGAGATGACCTTAGATAGAGCCCACTAGAGGGCTGGCATAGGAGTAGCAGATGGCTTAGAGTAGGATAGTCCATCCTTTTGTGCTATCACTAGTGTTCTAGGCCTTAGGATAGTCCAGATTCGGCTCACTTTTGTATGTTCTATTCTCTTGATTGACTATCTATTTACTGCCTATTTCTCTGCCTAGTATTTGCCTAACTTTTCCTTGCTTATATGCTTATTTGCTCTCTTGATGCCAGGTTGCAAGGCGTCATTACTGCTAACTAGCTTATCAGATTGGGGGTCTTCGGAAACAGCCTCCCTTCAAGGCAGCCCTGCATGGGGGAAGGCTGCGTACATCTACCTCCCAAACCCTGCTGCGGGAGCCCTTTGAGGCACTAGGCTGTTGTTGTTGTTGTTGTTGTAGATTATCTCCACACTGCTAAGATAATCACATGTGCAATTATGGAGGCATGCCGCGAGTGGGCGATAGAATGCAGAATTTTTAGCATTACTTTCAACAATGCTACAGACAACAACGCATCCGTAAAATAATTAATTAGGCACATGAGACCCAAGTTAGGTAGGAAACATTTTCACTTATGTTGCATATGCCATATTTTGCATTTAATTGTAACTGATGGCTTGGAGCAAATACATACTTCTCTTGAGCGTTTAAGAGAAGTAACTATAGGAATCAAATCATCCGAAACTATACGGAAAAGATTTAAAAATCTTTGTGACACGCATGATATTCAATATAAAAAATTTAAATTAGATACAAATAATAGGTGGTCATCAACAGTAGACATGTTAGAAAGATTACTATCCTATAAAGATATATTAATTGAATTTGTACCGGATATTCGTTCATATCTAAGGGTTTTTAATTTGAACACTGTAAATTGGTATGCAATTAGTGAAATTTGTAAATTTTTTTGTCTGTTTAGAGAAGCTATGACTTTTTTTTCTAGTTGTTATTATCCTACCATACCACAAGCAATATCTAGATTGGTAAATATTGTTGCATGAATGGCAGATAACCAATCCAACTTCGTGTTAGAGGCCTCTGTTGCCGCAATGAAGGTAAAATTTTGCAAATAATATTTTAAACTACCTCTTACTTATTGTTTTGCCACCATTTTGGATTCCTGTTGTAAACTTAAATGTTTGCAATTGTTCGTTAAAAATTTTTACAAAAAATTAAATCCAACTTTTGATAACGCATCCTTTATTGCGGAAGTCAATGCAGATTTACATGAATTATTTTCTTGTATTCTTGAAGATTATCAGCTGATAATCCACACATTTCTTCCACATCACATGGTTCTTTCACATCTAGTAGTAGTAAAGGAGAAAAATCACATACGTTGGAGTTGTTGGACCAATTCAAGCCCAGACAAAATCTCATGTCATGTGACAAGTTAGATTATTACTTGCGCTCTCCTATGCTCCAGTTCTTCTCGACATCGGCGAGTCCGCGCTTTGATATTTTGCAATGGTGGCATTCCAATCAAACCAAAAATCCCGTGCTTTCCACAATGGCATGGGATATACTAGCATGTCTGGTGTCTTCAATAGCGTCGGAGTGTGCTTTTAGGGCAGGTGGCAGGTTGCTTGGAGCCAAAAGAGTGAAGCTATCATCATCCAACTTGCAAATGTCGGTATGCTTAAAGGACTGGCTGCACGCAGCAGATAGGAAGTAAGGCCAACTGAATTTAGGTTCATCGAGCGAGGATGAAGACAACTGTACTAGCAATAGGTCAAGTCCTGGTGCACCAACCCCTGCCAGCTTAGACTAAGTTCTTTATATTATTGTAATTTTATTTCTCCATAGTATATTTTTTATAGAATATATTTGTAATTCTAAATTGTGTAGTTGTATTTGTTAATAATTTATGATATATTTTATTTTATTAGTTATATTTACCATTATTTATGATTGTGTTGTATTGTGATTGTAAGTTATATTATTCATTAATGAATTATAATTATTTTTTAGACAAAACGAATGTGTATTTTGTATTTTTACAAGTTACATTAAATTGAAAAGGGAGGGAGCCGGGCCGGGCTGGGACCTGTCCGTGGTGCCTAGGTTAGGGCCCGGCCCCCGGCCACCTCTAGGTGTTCCTAATTGCATTATGGGGCTGTGAGCTTGGAACTTCATAGCTATATCGTCCCAAGTGTAGATTTAATTTAGGTAGTAGACTAATGTGCATGGAAAAGCAGTCCTCATCAAGAAACTAGGGAAGAGCATCACCTCAAGGAATTAATTATCAACGACCTCCCTATACAAACAATTGAACCTCAATTGGTGCTCAAAGGTAGAATAATTATGTTGGACAAATGGTCCCGGAGGGATAGGTTAGGAACCCGGTACATCATAGGTAACTACCCCCAGTATAGAAATCCATTCCTCAAGGGATTTGTTGGGAGGCCTTAAGCACCTATGAACACTTGATTGGGGAACCGAGTCTATCCTATGTTATTGCATTTAAGCTTTCAAGGCTTAGTGGGTCTGTCTGATACCCTTGGACTACTAAAGGGGCCTACATTGTACTTATTTTCCCATCTTGGTAGGATCACCAAGGAAGACTTGTGTCATAATGTAGTTTGGGCCACATATACCCTTCACCACACACCCTAATGTTCGATTTTGTTATTACATTGACCCTTAGGTGAAACTATTCACCAATCTTTGAGGCTAAACAAATACCATATACACCCCCCCGGCCCTATGGACCGGGTCATGTTAAATGAGAATTTTCAAATTCATCACGGGATAAGGTTCGATCTAGAAGCTTGCTCGTGCCCCCTAAATGCCTAGATTCTGGATTACAGGGGGAGCATCTATTCTCAAACCACTACCTGATCCTTTGAAGCTAAGCCTCTTGTTGAACTTGTTCTATTGATTTTTGAGATTCTCAATCGCTATGAATTGAACAACATTGGATGTCCCTATTCTCATAGAGGTTGTATAAGGGTATTCACTTAGTGGTTCATTCCTATCAACCGGGGGTTCAACTCCAATTGTTTGACATCTTCCCTTGATTGACTCGTTGGACCCATTTTGAATCTCGGATTCTCTCAAAAGAATGGGCTCAAGTCTCAATACAGTTTCTTTAGCAACATCCCCGGCTATTATGGTTGTAGTTGAGGCTAAGTTCATGCTCACGTCAACTATGATCCTTTCAGCCGCTTTTTGCATCATCTTACATGGAGGCTCCCACGTCGTTCACGACTCCCTCAAGATAGTCATGCCTTCGTGCTAGCCTATAAAAGTACTTTCCGTCTTGGCTTGTTTCCTTTAAGTGAAGTCATTCATGCACTTCTCAGTTTTATCCTCCATAACTTGAATTTGTCTCTTGAGCAATGGCCATAAAGCTCTTTCAGGAATAGTCATTTAGATATATTTGCTCACCACTAAGGATATTTTCATCACCATTTCTATCAAAACCATTCTAACTACTTTCTCTCTCAAAAGAGGCTTGGGCGTGCTCAAGTTGGTGCTTATCATTCCGCTTATGTGGAGCCAAATCCTCGATTTGTTTAGCCTTAAGGGTGGTTGTTGTCATAGTTCTAGCCATTTGTAATTTGGCCTCCCACTGTGGTTGCTAGAAAATATTTTTTGCTTATTTCACCTACTAGTTTGTCTATATGGTAGCCATAGATAAGGAAACAAAATTTCTCAAGGATTACCTCAATCTGGGGGCAAATAAAGTTCGAACCATTTGTGATTTACCATAACCAATAACTTTGTATGTGTTTTGGTTTTCTTGGTGACTTCATTAGCAACTATTACATGGATTCAATCATGCTCCATTTAAAAAAAAACGTTTATATTTTTCATGTTTCATGTATATTCAGTGTGAAAAATTAAAGAATCGAACTCGACCTAAATGATAGTTGGGGCAAAGTAATGCAGGACACTCCTTACATAATTTTACCTCAAACACTTATGAGCTAAGAATTAAGGTAGTGATAATTTGCGAGCTTAGCAGCTATCTTGAGCCCGATCCAATTAGGTTTATGCCCGACAACTTTGACTTATGATAACTCAAACGAGATCAAACTTAAGAAGAGAAAGATGGAGAGTACCGAATTGAGTCACCAATCCATAATCAATGCATTCAAGCTTGAGGCTTGACCGCCAAAACCTTGGACCAATGACACCAGCTGAATTAACTATAAGGTTGAATGCATAAACTATGGCAAAAGGGCATACCTTCACTCTGAATTTCTAATGCAAATTTATTTTTTTTAATCATGGTAAATCCAGGGAAGGGGGGTGCTCTAGTGGGGGCTCGAACCCCAGCGCTCTCACATAGGCAACCGGAAACCACACCACTAGGCTATGAGCTACTTGCTCAATTTCTAATGCAAATTGCTACAAGTATAACAACTCTTAAGCAAAAGAAAAGGAAATAATGTACAAGTGTGTTGTAAAATTAAACTAAAGTCATCATTCCCTTATTTAG
Organism: Simmondsia chinensis; assembly: GCA_018398585.1. Lineage (NCBI taxonomy): Eukaryota > Viridiplantae > Streptophyta > Magnoliopsida > Caryophyllales > Simmondsiaceae > Simmondsia > Simmondsia chinensis. The sequence goes on along the minus strand of JAGTTD010000013.1, from coordinate 21,149,479 downwards.
ATGCTAGATATTCCAATTGTTGCTCCTGATTTTTCGTGGGCACATCATTTAATCTCTGGACCTTGAGCCTCCATGGTCGCAAGGATTGCACCAAAATGGCACATGTTAAAGTCAACAAGCTTCTCTCTCCGTCCCTCAACTCTTTTGTAATTGTCTTTCAGTCCTACGTTTCTTTCGGCGTCTCAAATAACTTTCATGATTTGAAGGTTAGTCATTCTTGCAACATCCCAAATGACCACCTCGAGCATGAGTCTATCTATATCCGTTAGCAATGTCCCTAATAAAAGTCTTGAGTGTTTGCTCACCTCGATTTTTTAATCACGTGCGGGCTAGTTATCTTTTAATGAAACATCATTCCCGACTTGTCAAAATTGCAAGCTAAACAACTACTTTTTTATTTATATGGCAGCTATAATGATGAGCATGATATGGGAATATTGATATTGTAGAATTCCAATATGGGAATATTGCTCAAAAAAACTATTGTTAAGTACCTGTAAAAGAATCACAAATCAACTAGAATATGCAGTAAATCCTATAATTAATCTCATAAATAGCTAAGTTTTGCATGTCTAATTGCTTTAAGAGTTTCAGGGGAATTGGAATCCACCTTGCCCTGACTCTGCTCCACTACCTGTTAGTGGATTAATGGCAATATACAACAACGAAATGGTGACCGCAATGAGCCCTGCCCATACAAACACAATGGTCGGAGTCTTCCTTCTCCTCCCCATTAAACCTTTAGCGAACGGATAGATATGCGCCAGCACCCAAAAGCTGAAGAATGCACCGCCTATGAACTTGCTCCACTGTGGCACAGCGGCATAGACTTGCTTGGCAAATGCGTAGCAAATAGCGATGATGTTCACCATGGCGATGACAATCGGAGGGATCATTAGGGACGTCCATTTTACCAAGTAGAGTTCCGCAAAGACCTCATCATCATCGTCACCCGCTGACTTGGAAGTCAAGGTGAACGATATCTCAATACCTGTGTCAAAAGAAAATCGCATATGAGATTAGTAATTAGTTACATGTTAGGGACTTGAGAAAAAGAATAGCTAAACTTATTAGCTCCTTTCTTTCATAGGGTAATTTGTTTAGGGCCCATTGGCCAAATGGTGAAAAGCAACTTTTTTATGAACTCTTTTTATAATATAAGCACTTGGGTAAAAAGCACTCTCCATAAATAATTTTTTTTTTTTTTTTTTTAAAAATTTAAGTTCTTGTTTGTGCTTATAATTTAAAGGAAAAGCATTGTTTCTAATTTGTGCTTAAAACATAAACACAAATTTTACATTTTTGTAAAATACTTTTTTCTCCAAGGCAAACATTCTTAAAGCAAAGGAAGGATGACATACCGGCAATGACTTTGAGAAGGCCTTGTACGACAGCAGCGAAGTGGGAGCTAGTACCAGAGATAAGCCAGAACTGCTCATTACGCCACCACTCTTCAAGCCCAATCCCAGACCATTTAACCTCAAGAATGGCAAGCCCAATTAGGCAAAGCGTTATAATCAAGAGGTAAACAAGGAAAGTTATACTAAGCGTCTGCACAATAAACTGGCCGAGAAGAGGGAAAGTGCAGGGAGGAAGCAGTAGAGGATGAGGAACATGGAGGTGAAGGGGTATACCCCCACGTTGATATAGGCGAGGCGCTGGAGCAGCTTGAGCCGGCGAGAGGCTAGAAAGGCATTGTTTTGAGAGAAGAAGATTTCGACGGAGCCGGTGGCCCATCGCAGGACTTGGTGGAGGCGGTCTGTCAAGTTGATAGGGGCGGAGCCACGGAAGGCGTCCCGTTTGGTGATGCAATACACAGAACGCCAGCCGCGGTTGTGCATGCGGTAACCTGTGACCACGTCTTCTGTTACAGAGCCGTAGATCCATCCTACTCGGTCTCCCCATTCCGTCTTGTCCTCATACCTAAAAACACATATGATGGAAAATTTAGAAGCGCGTAAGTTGTGAGGCTGATATGTTTGAGAAAGGGAATAAGTGGGAATGAAATGTTTATTATATACATAAAAGAAGGATAATAGGAAGGTTGTTTTTTAATCAAAATCATTTATATTTTAAGTAAGGTATCAGAAAATTATCGAATTTTTCAAATTTTTAGAAGCCACACCTAAACTTTTAAAAACTTATTCAATGACACACCTAATACAGATACTGCTCAATTTTCATTAACATAAATATGAAATTACTGAACTACCATCAATAAAACTTGTTTTTCATCAATTAATTATAAACAAGTTTACAAAAAACACTTCTAAATTTCTTTTTTTTTTCTTTTTTTTGTGGCAAAAGCCTACAATTTTACAAATTCAAAGGTGTAAGGTAATTTCGTCTTTTGCAAAATACATTACTAAATATAATTTAATTTATTTAAGTTACTTGGTGTTTTGATGCATTTATACCCCAAAACACGGCGTTTCATTTGACAAAAAGTTAACAGTGTTAGAATTAGGTGTGACATTAAAAAGTTTTGAAAAGTTTAGGTGTGACTTTAAAAAATTAGAAAAAATTAAGTGGGTTTTTGTCATGACCCGAGGTAGATTTTGGATCATGACTTAAAGAATTAAAAAGAATTAAAGTTTGGGGTAAGGAAAAATTAAGAAAGAGACGAGAATTAGAGAGAATAGAGGGAGAGGTAGAGAGGATTGATTATTGAGGGAGAAAAGTTGAGTTTGTATTTTCATTTTGACTGAAGAACAATTACTTATACTACCTAAAGCCTAGGAAGATATCTAACTAATATACTAACTAATGGGTTAACAACATAACAATGATAACAACTCAATCTAACTACAAGAATCTCCCTAACTAACTAGCTTGTAACTAGCATTGCCTTCAATACTAACTAACACAATATAAGGACACTTATGACTTAATACTAAACCTACCTATTAAAATCATGACATCACATCCTCTTTAGAGATTCTTGTCCTCAAGAATATAATTAGAGAATTTGTAGCTTGATGAACTTAATCCTGCCATGAGCTGTTCTACCAGTTCTTGTTACTGCAACATTATTCTGAGTTAGCCTTGTTCTTTTCCACTATAACAGCATTTGTACTAAAGACAACAGTGAAATGTTCACTGGAATCCACTAGCTTATTGCAAATTTTCCAGCTGAAATAAATCTTTTGCTTGCATTGGATGAGTAACAGAATGTGACTTAGCCGCTGTCGTGTGGACTGCAGTAAGAAAACCCAGCCTCCTTGCTGAACGTGTATATTTACTGAGTGAATTCCACTTCTTTCTTGACAATTTTATTGTCCTTTTGATCCATGAACATGCTCCAGGTCTATCTATTGACAACATCACCATCTTCGGCTGCCTCAATTTCGTCCTCTTGAGCATGTATATCTTTTGAAGGATCTCCTTATTTGACTCAAGGAGTACAAAATCTGGTTGTTTTCAATGATAAACCAAGATTGGCTTTTCCTTTACCCTCATTCCATTGCCTTGATAGCATCTCTTGCGACTGAGATGAGCAACAAGATTGATCACAACATGTTGATGTAATGTGAGCTTCAGTTGTATGAACTTGTATCTCAAGATTTTGATGCACACTCGTGATTTCTCCTCTGCACCAATCGAAGGTAGTAACTCTTGTTAAACAAATTGAAATGCCTTAATTATTTCCCATGTTGAAGCTAAGCTTGCTGTAATGGGCTTCTTACAAGCTACCAAATCAGCCTTATATTGATCCCTTTTGGCTTGTTTGATGATAGCATCTTGTTGCGCTGAAGTTACTGCTGCAGATTTCACTTTCAACTCATGAAACTTGTAATTGCTTCATCTTATCCAGCTCAAGTAAAGTTGCTGCATCATTAACCCGTTTTGTTGCTGCAACCTTGTGATTAAAGCCAACATCAGCTCTATCTGTTGGATTTTGCACGAGATCATGATCCAAATTCTGCTTCAAGACTGATCCATCTTGAGTCTTCTTGGTATAACCGAGTTTCTTGCATTTATCCTGCTTGATCTCGACATTCTGCTGATTTATTGTGGCACACAACTTCCCTTCCACTTCAACAGGAACAGCAAGATGTAACGGCACAACTAAAGTTTGGCTTGTTGGTGCTACCACTGAGGCACTTGCTGCAGCACTTTGGCTATTAATTTGTTGTTCGGATTGCTTCTTCGATTGAGCCATTTGTTGCTGTAATGTAATCTGCAGTATAAGTATCTTTTCTAGCATCTGCTGCTACCATGGATTAGGCAGCTCTGGCCGAACCATAACTTGTTCCATATTTTTGATTAGCTTGATTGAATGCAAAATTTCATAAGCTCAAGATCGAGCTCTAATACCAATTGTCATGACTTGAGGTAGATCTTGGATCATGACTTAGAGAATTAGAAAGAATTAGAATTTGGGGTGAGGAAGAATTGAGAAAGAGATGAGACTTAGAGGGAGAGGTAGAAAGGATTGATTAGTGAGGGAGAAAAGTAGAGTTTGTATTATCATTTTGAATGATGATAACATGATAAAGAACAATAACTTATACTAGCTAAAGCCTAGGAAGATATCTAACTAATATACTAACTAATGGGTTAACAACATAACAATCCTAACAACTCAATCTAACTACAAGAATCTCCCTAACTAACTAGCTTGTAACTAAAATTGCTTTTAATATTAACTAATACAATATAAGGACACTTATACTCTGACTTCATACTAAACCTATCTATTACAATCATGACAGTTTTAGATACCTCACCAAAAATGTAGGTGATTTTTTGATACTTCACGTAAAATATAGGTGATTTTCAGTAAAAAAAAAAAAACCTAATAGATTTGGAGAAAGGAATAAGCAACATCTTTAAAAGAAAAAAGAACAAGCAGAGTATTTACTTTATCATACACAATGGGAGTAATGATGTTACAATTATAAAGATGGCATATCAACTAAAAATGATACAACCGAGAAAATGATGCAACACCAATGATAATGTCAATGTTCTTCATGTTATTAGATGAAAGCGCAACATGATTTTATAATACTCTTACCCCTCACGCAAATAGCTATCAATTTTTATGTAAATAATACACATGTGCATCTAATTTGTGTTGAAATTATATCACTGTTAAGAACAGAACTATTGTCATTTAAACTTACCACCTCTCAATTAATAAGACTCTAATTTCGTACTAAGGAACCAACTACGCAAAAACTTAGCTTTATAGGTCAAGAGGTATATACCAGCAAGAGATAACAGAGACGGCCTCAGCAACGGTGGCAGAATCAAGAGGATCACGGGGCACTCTAAGAATACCGGGGGGTCGACCATACTTAACGGCGGTGTGATCAGCAACAGGACGGCCTTGATACTCAGCGATGGGAATAGACTCAGCCAACATGTTAGAGTTTCCAAATCGCTTGGGCAAGAGGTTCACGTCTAGCTCTGGGTCGAAATCTGAGTGTCTTAATGCCTCTGACTTGGTGTCTTTTCCTTGCTCAATTGATTTATCCGGATTCGGCGGGTCGAACCCGTATAGTGCGAACCTTCTAAACATGCAGCCTGTCCCTACATACACTGGTCCCTGCATATGTGTTAAATCCAAGTATTATTTCCTTGTGTGATATCTTGTATTTTGTATATGTATTCTACTTTTGAATATAGTATATAGCCTAGCATACACTATAGCATGATTTTCTTTCTTTTGATTAGATGAATTGTTAACTCGACTTTAGGATCCTAGTATTTATTTTGTCTCTAGTAATTTTGTCTTTGTTAGGTGAATTATTAACTTGACTTTAGGATCCTAGTGTTTATTTTGTCTCATGTAATTTTGTCTTTGTTCAGTGAATTATTGGCTTGACTTTAGCATCCTAGTGTTTATTTTGTCTCTTGTAATTTTTTTCTTTGTTAGGTGGATTATTAGCTTGACTTTAGGATTCTAATGTTTGGTTTTGTCTTTTTTTTTTTTTTAATGTAATTTTGCTATTTAAGTAGAGGAAGATTGTATCTTTGTTAAAAAAATTGAAATAAAAAAGGAATATTTTCTCCATATTTGTTCTTGTTTTGGATTATTTTTCTATTTTTAACATGATATCAGAGCATGGTTTCGATCTAGTGGCGTTTGGATTGAAGAAATTTGCTTGTGTTGGTCGTACAGTGAGCTCGTGTTGAGTACCGGATAGGTAATGTTTGCACTTTGGTATGGTATGTTTTGAGCAGCAAAACATTGACCATTTCTTTGATAATTTTGGTCCTGTTTTTTGTGAGTCGTCTATCTGCTCACTATTTGAGTATTTCCTTGCTTGATTTGTTTTATTGGTTAAATCATGACTGATTCTAGTTTTAACCAAGATTTTGTAGAGGTTTCCACAACAGGGGAGTGCTTGATTTCCTCTCTTCAATTGGTAATCGTTCCTTGGATTACCTAGGCATGAATTTTGTTACAAGTGTCAATTTGACAGGTTAGGTTGCCTCTACTTCTTCTAGTTGGATTATTGACACCGGTGCCACCGATCATATGGTCTCATCCTTGTCTTTGATGTTTGATGTTACCATTAATAATTCAGTTGGGCCCGTTAAATTGCCTAATGGGTTGTGCTTGTCGGTTACTCATGTGGGAAAAGTTCAAATTTTAGAAAATCTCATCCTTAAAGATGTTCTATACCTGCCCAGTTTTCGGTATAACTTGTTGTCCGTGAGTAAATTAGTGCGTCATGAAAATTGTGCGTTGACCTTTCATTATAAATTTTGTTACATACAGGACCTATGCTCAAAAAGGCTGATTGGAGCATGTAGGCAAAGAGATGGGCTATACGTTTTGGAGGTTCGATCAGTGGCATCTTCATCTTTAGTGGCTCCCTCATCCTTTTCCGTTCAAGGTGGAAAAGAGGCCATTTTATGGCAATATCGTTTGGGTCATGTTCCTTTTTCCAAGATGTCAACTTTTCCACATTTAAATTTTGAGAAGACCGATTTTGTTTGTGATTCTTGTCATCGTGCCAAGCAGGCATGTTTGCCTTTTCTTTTATTCATTTCAAGGACTAGTGCTTGTTTTGAGCTAATACATTGTGAAATTTGGGGGCCTTATCGAACCATGTCGATAACTGGGGCTCGCTATTTTCTCACGGTAGTTGATGATTTTAGCCGTTGTACTTGGGTTTATTTGATGAAAGAGAAATCCCAAGCTCACAAATTTCTTATGGACTTTTGTCAAATGGTTAACACTCAATTTGGTTTTCAAGTGAAGCAAGTGAGGAGTGATAATGGACAAGAATTCAAGTATAGCCCGTTCTTAGAGTTTTATGCTCAACATGGAATTCAGTTTCAAACTTATTTGACCGGGACTCCTTAACAAAATGGAGTTGTTGAACGAAAGCACAAGCATCTCTTAGAAGTTAGTTGAGCGCTTCGTTTTCAGGTAGTTTTGCCTAAGAGATTTTGGGGTGAGTGCGTTTAAAAATAAAAGCCCTTATGAAATTTTGATGAGAAAATTGCCTTCTTATGATCATTTACGAGTTTTTGGATGTCAATGTTATTTTCATAAAAAATCTCTTGATAAGTTTGAGAGTCATGCTACTCTGAGAGTTTTCGTTGGGTATCCACATGGTCAAAAGGGGCACAAGATTTATAGTATTGAGGATAACAAGGTTATTGTTTCAAGAGATGTTCGGTTGTATGAAGATGTTTTTCCTTTTAAAATCGATAATGCTCATTTTATTATTGATAACAATTCATCTATATAGAATTCCATGGATGTTGGTCGAAATGATCTGTTTTGTGAAGTGGAACCGATTCTCGTTGAACCGATCCCTGTGCTTCAACCTGCGCAGCGGATTGCTGCGTAGGACCTTGCGACCGGGTCTGCACCGGAAGCACAAGACGATGCCGAACCAGCCGACAGTACATTGGCCAGCAGAATTGAGCCACCAGTCGACACTAGAATTGGAAGAGAGTCCCAGGCTTAGTCCCAATGTTGTTACTTAAAAAAGTGGTCGCATACGATCCGTTCCGGTGAAGTATCAAGATTATATTTGTGACATCCCATCTTCTATACTCTCACTACCACTCCATCGGCCAATTCGAGTATAGTATATCCTATATCAAATTTTATATTTAACACACAATTTTTTAATGCTCGCATTGCTCTTTTAAATGCCATCACTTTTAGCAATGAGCTAAAAATTTTTCAACAGGCTGTATAGTTCAAGCATTGGAAAGATGCAATGGAGAAGGAGATACAAGCTTTGGAGCAAAATCACACCTAGACTTTAGAGAATTTACCTGACGGAAAAAGGGCCATTGACTCAAAGTGGGTGTATAAAGTGAAGCATAAGTCAGATGATTCGATAGAGCGGTACAAGGCACGTTTGGTTGCTAAAGGGTTTACTCAAGTGAAAGGTATAGATTTTCTTGATACCTTTGCTCCGGTTGCTAAGTTAGTAACTGTTCATTGTGTTTTAGCGATCGCTTCGGCACATAATTGGATTATTCACCAACTTGACGTTAATAATGCCTTTTCTTTATGGGGATTTAAATGAAGAAGTTTATATGAAACTCCCTTTAGGTTTTGAATGTGAACACGAAGGAAAGTGTGTCACCTTTGTAAATCGCTTTATGGTTTAAAACAAGCTTCTCGTAATTGGAATGAAAAATTCACTTCCACATTAATTGGAATCGGCTTCAAGCAGTCAAAATCGGATTACACTCTTTTCACATTTTTTCGATAAAACACTTTCACCACTGTGTTAATATATGTAGACAATGTCATAATTATGGGTAACAATATGGAACACATATCAAGAGTCAAGACTATGCTAAATGACTCGTTTGGGATTAAAGACTTAGGTCCTGTTAAGTACTTTTTTGGAATTGAGGTGGCTCGTTCCCCTATAGGGATCATGTTGAGTGAAAGAAAGTATGTTTTAGACATTCTTAGTGAGGCGGGATTATTAGGAGCGAAACCGATTTCGACTCCGATTGTCCAAAATCATGGATTAGCTGATAAGGTTGGTGATCCAATTTCTAATGTGGGTCGGTATAGGCGGTTGGTTGGACGTTTGTTGTATCTCACAATTACTCATCTTGATATTTGTTACACTGTTCGAATATTGAGTCAGTTTATACATGATTCAATGCAGCCTCATTTTGATGTTGCTAACGTGTGTTGCGATACCTAAAGGGTACACCGGGACAGGGTGTACTTTTGCCTTCGGGTAGTGATTTCTCGCTTCGTGGTTATTGTGATGCCGATTGGGCTAGTTGTCCAACCACGAGATGTTCTACGACAAGTTATGTTATCTTCTTAGGTCGGGCGCCGATTTCATGGAGATCAAAGGAACAAACAATCGTTTCACGCTCATCAACCGAGGTTGAATATCGTTCTATGGCCACTATTACTAGTGAGATTGTTTGGTTAAGGCGTTTACTATCTGATCTAGTTGTGCCTATTAACGATCCTTTGTTTTTGTTTTGTGGCAATCAAACAGCTTTATATATCGCTTCTAATCTCTTTTTTCATGAGAGGATGAAGCATATTAAGAATGATAATCATTTTGTTCATGAAAAGTTGTTGACTAAACAAATTGCAACGTCATTTATTCGTTCAAAGGACCAAGTTGCGGATGTTTTCACCAAAGCTTGGATTCTTCCAATTATTTGACGCTTGTTCGCAAGTTGGGCATGGTGAATCCCCATGCTCCAACTTGAGGGGGAGTTAAAAATGCAAGTATTATTTCCTTGTATGATCTCTTGTATTTTGTACATATATTTTACTTTTGAATATAGTATATAGTCTAGCACATAGTATGGCATGGTTTTCTTTCTTTTGATTAGATGAATTATTAGCTTGACTTTAGGATCCTAGTGTTTGTTTTGTCTCTTGTAAGTTTGTCTTTGTTAGGTGAATTATTAACTTGACTTTAGGATCCTAGTGTTTACTTTGTCTCTTGTAATTTTGTCTTTCTTAGGTGAATTATTAGCTTGACTTTATGATCCTAGTATTTATTTTATCTCTTGTAATTTTTTTCTTTGTTAAGTGAATTATTAGCTTGACTTTAGGATTCTAATGTTTGGTTTTGTCTTTTTTTTTTAAGATGTAATTTTGCTATTTAAGTAGAGGAAGATTGTATCTTTGTTAAAAAAATTCAAATAAAAAATGAATATTTCCTCCTTATTTGTTCTTGTTTTGTTTTGGATTATTTTCCCATTTTTAACAATATGTGTTGTCACGGGATCATGTTTAGCTAGGACTAGGAGGATTCATACTGAAATGGTATTTTTTTTGAACAAGTACTCAAATGGTATTTGAAATCAGAGTTATTGGGCACAAGTTATCTTTATTTCAAAAAACAATTTCTAGAAGTATTTTTAAAGAGAACATGATTTAAATATATATTTTTCTTTGTTCATTTTAAGAAAACGATAATAATATTAACTATACCTAGATTTTGAAAATAGTCTTGACTAGGTTGAGCTTGAGCTGATTCATAAATGAGCTATTGAATTTGTTTTATAAAAAGCTCGGGTGTTTAAAGATCGACTAGATTCGAGTCGACTCTTTAGTCCAATAGACTTAGTCTAGCTCACATTGAGTTTAAGTTGTTTTAGCTGCTACCTAGAGATTGTCTTGCATCCAGTGTCTATCTTTTGACATGATATTTGAACTACATAAGGGATCATTAATAAGCCATTAATGAGAATTTAGGGCCTATTTGGTATTGTATTCTTTTTGTAGTTTTTGGGTTCTGGAAACTAATCCTATATTTTAAGAACGATTTTTCTTGCTTTTTGTTTTATGTATTATTCACAAAGTTTAATGAGTTAAGCATTCCAGGTATGGACTTGCCTCAACGGACTTATCAAATCAGCTTGAACTTGAGTTGTTTATTTAATACGAGTAGTTCATTGCACGGTTACTTTGTTTATACCCTATACATGACATTGTTGGTAAATATAATGTGTTAGTAAGGAGGAATACGAACCTGGATACCATCAAGAGCGCGCATATTGCCGTCAAAAAACACAGTATTTCGATTTGCGTAACGGTCAGAAGGATCAATCCCTTCAAACCGTTGAGGGAACTGAATGTAGCAAATATCTTCACCCCCTTTGTCCAACATAAAGCACATTCCTTCCCTTATGGCTTTGCAATTGTAGAAGTAATGATCACAGTCCAAGTTGAGAATGAAGGGACCATTGGAGAGTACGGCCGATGCACGCACGAGCGCATTCATGGCCCCCGCCTTCTTATTGTGGTCATAGCCTGGCCGCTTCTCTCTTGACACGTACACAAACATTGGCAACCGAACATCCACGTCAGAGAAATCTATGATTTTGTCGTCTGGAATGCCCATTTGCGGGTCACAACTCGGGGGCTTCAACATTACCTATATGCATCATCCATCAATATGAGTAATTGCATCCTATCGATCAAATTTCATACAAAGGATGATTTGAAGGCAAGTAGGTGCATTGGAGGTTATTTTTCAGAAATGAAAAATGTCTCAATAATGATTAGTTCAAGTTGGCTGCAATGACCTTTTAGTTGGATCGCCATGAAATATGGTTTAGTTTACCGTAACGGTGGTGATGATTGCAACTTAAATGTTCATCGATCGCAAATATTCTATGCAATAAACTAATACAATAAATTAATATTCTTTGATAAACTAATATCAAATTTCAAAATTTCTCATCTTCACACTATCGCAATTCATTGCCCTAAACTAGAATTGATCACATATTCAACACAATTGATCTACTTTAGATACGATCAACCATAGTTTTTACTTTTCCGCTTCTATTGTGTTGTAATTTTTGGAGGCAATATAAATATAGCTACCTTTTAAAAACTAACATGCATTCCTACCTCAAATTTGAGGGATGAGGAGGGAATGCTTTAAGGAAAAGAAGTGCAGTGTTACATGGTCCAGGGGTGAAAAATGCTGAGGGCCAACTGCATCACCCGGGTTTGAATAATTTGAGGGGATTTATTGTCCCTCAAAGTCCTTACCAATGTAAAACAAAAATGTTATATGGATATATAAAAATCTATATTTAATTCAAATGTTTAAATATTTAATGTAAATTTTTTAGTTCATAAAAAATAATTATTTAATGTTATTTTGAGTTAGTCATACCACACTTAGATTTTTTTTTTATTTAATATTCAGAGTGTATTACTTTACTTCTTATACTTTTAATTGTATTAACTTATCACACAAATAATTGTATTAGTATCAATATAGTTTTAAGAGTAAATAAAAATCCCTTTTTTGATTGAAAAATTAACAACTCATGTCATAAAATTAAATAAAATTAGACTAAAGTTAGGACATGATATCGCATCTAACCTACCTAGGATATTAGATTTTTTATACAAAATAATAATATAAAGGGCATTTGAGACTAAACTAATGCTTACACAGGAGCCCTTGGAACACTGAGCCTGTTGTTGTTGTCGTTGAGACTAAACTAATACTACTTACCAGAACTCACCATCATTTTATTGTTGTGCTTCTTCAAATATGGTATGTAACTTGTTTCCTTTTAGTGTTAAATGTATGATCAGTTGCTTTATGACAAAATAATAAAAGGTTAAACCAATAAATGTACGTAATACCTGAAGAATGCCAGCATGGTCACCTTTAGAATGATCACAAGAAGGGACACTCCAAGTGCCAGGCCAATGCGTCCCATCAGCCATCCACGTGGCCTTCTGTACCCTAATGGGTTCAGTGGGGTCAGCCCCACTATCTCTCGTCTGCTTTATCATCTTCATCTCCTCCCTTGCATTGAACGCCTCTGATCTCCTTCTAATCGAATCTGGCAACCCATTTATTCTTATCTTAAACTCATCGTATTCCCTCTTTACTCTTCTCCTATCCTTCACAAAATCTGACCTCTTCTTATTCTTTGTGGGGTCCCCCTTCACCCCAAAATAGCTCTCTGGGTTTCTCGGCTCAATGTCATGCTTCCTACAGAATGGCACCCACAGCTCCGCAAAACTCGCTGCCTCTGCCATGGCCTCGAATGTCAGAAGGGCGCCCCCGTCGTCTGAGATGTAGCATGAGATTTTCTCGACCGGGAAGTCCACGGCGAGGATGGAGAGGATGGTATTGGCCGTAACTAAAGGGGGTTCCTTTTCGGGGTCTGCCGTTGAGACAAAGAGATCGATGCCTGTTGAAGAGTATATACATATCGGAGTTTAAAGAAAGGAAAAAAAAAAAGTTGATGTGTAAGTATGTTTATCTAATATCCATTGATTTTATACAGAAATATACCGGGTAGGTCAGAGCGGCCGGTTGGGTTAGAAGGGGAGGGCATGTCGAATTTTTCGCGAAGGGCGTCGAGATCAGTGAGGCGATTGATGGGGCAGAGCTTGGGGACTTGGTCGAGCAGCCATGAGAAGGCGAACCAGACCTCGCAGATCACTGACATAAACCACAACCATATGGCCTCTTCGTTTGGGTGTTTCAGTCGCCATGACAGGAAGAGACACAGGGCCACCAAGCGAGTGAAGGCCAATAACCTGCAATATCTAGACGTCAATGAATACATAAATATGAATGTGCGCAAGAACATGGATTTCTAGGATTTAACCATCTTGATTTTAGGTCAATTATGTTGTGTTACTCTTAGGTTCAAGGTATAAGGGTGTGGGGTATATTTTTGACCTCAAAATTAATTATACATAAAATGAAAAGAAAAAGAAGAAAAAGAAAAACGAGAAAGTGAATCTTTTAAGTAATGTGTTGGGAAGTTTACTTCCACAAGTAAACTAATAGGTTAGGTGTGGTTATAAATAAACTTGTTGTGTTGAATGAAAAATGTAGGAAAGAAAAATAGAGAGAAGAAAAAGGGAAAGAAATATGTAGAGAGTGAGTTGGGTTTACAATGGGGTGCCTGGGGGACACCTGGATAGGGGGAGAGTGTGAAAATAATTGTTGAGTGTTTGTGTTTGTGAGGTTGTTTTGTTGAGATATTGAGTGGGGTTCACTCGAGTATGAAGGGAGTCATACTTGGGTGCCTTGATTGAGAGTGTTGAAGAGAGTTTTTGTAGCTTTTTCTGTCCAAAGCTACATTGTGAGAGGGTTGGTAACTTACCGTGCAATAACATTTATTGAGGTTGATTGTAATATGGGGTTTTTGGGGATTATAATTGGATAAATTCCTAAATTTCACAGTGGATTTGGTACCCCTTCGGATCCTATGGTTTTACCTTTTAGTTGAGAGTGGGTTTCCATATAAAACTATCGTGTGTTCATTTTTGTTGTTCTTGTTGTTTTTTCGCTTCCGTTGTGCTCGATGTGTGAATTTTTCCCAACAAGTGGTATCAGAGCATGTTGGGAAAGCTTGATGAAGAGAAGAAAAATCAGATATGTAAAGATTGAAGAGGATGGCAAAGATGGCTAGAATGGATGGTTCGCTGCGGTGCTAGAGGGTGCCGACCTTGACGCTGGTGGCCGGAGAATGATGAAAAAGCCAGAGTGATTGGCGTTTGATGTTTAAGGGAGGGAGATGATTGCAACATTTTTGGTGGGTTGTTATGTTTGTGTAAAAGCATGAAGAGGAGAGAGAAAGAGTGGAAGACATTTTGAGGAAGGTGAAGAAAAAAATTAAGCGTGTGAAAAGTTAATTTTGAGATAAGGGGGAGATTAGTTGGGTGTATTTTTTACATCAAAATTAATTATATATAAAATAAAAAGAAAAAGAAAAAAAAAGGGAAGTTGAATCTTTCAAGTAATGTGTTGGGAAGTTTACTTCTACAAATAAACTAATGGGTTAGGTGTGGTTATAAATAAAGTAGTTGTGTTGAGTGAAAAATGTAGGAAAGTGTGTAGAGAAAAATAAAGAGATGAAAAAGAGAAAGAAATGTATAGAGTGAGTTGGGTTTGTAATGGGGTGCCCGAGGGGCACTCAGGTAGGGTGAGAGTGAGAAAATAATTGCTGAGTATTTGTTTTGTTGAGATATTGAGTGAGGTTCACCCGAGTATGAAGGGAGTCATATTCGGGTGCCTTGATTGAGAGTGTTGAAGAGTGTTTTTGTAGCTTTATCTATCCAAATCTACGTTGTGAGAGGGTTGGTGACTTACCATGCAATAGTTACATTTGTTGAGGTTGATTGTAATATGGGGTTTTGGGTGTTATGACTGGATATTGTAATTCCCAAATTTCATAGTGGATTTGGTACCTCTTTGGGTCCCGTGGTTTTACCCTCTAGATGAAAGTGGGTTTCCACTTAAAAATATTGTGTGTTCATTTTTGGTGTTCTTGTTGTTTTTTCGCTTCCGTTATACTCGATGTGTGAATTTTTTCCAGCAAAGGGTTGGGTCAAATTTAGGACCAATTTAGTTGAGTTAAATCACTTTTAGTTCGAGTGATTTATAGATTTCGGGCTAATTAGATTGGGTTATTTACAGTTTTAGGTCATCTTAGTTGTGGCTCCAAGTTGGGCCAAGTCTAGTGGAGCCACTTTGGATTTGGGTTACCTCAAATTTTAAATAAAATAAGGTCAGATTAGGTTAGTTCAGGATTGAGTCATTGAAATTTGATCATTTTGAACTTGGGGCCCAGTCTTACCGGGCGTTTCAATTTCGCATTATCTTGGCTTTCTAGTCAATTAAGTTAGATCAATTTGGATTTCAAGTTAGTAGATTCCTTCTCACATTTCAAGAAATTAGAATGTATGATTTTTAATTAAAACTTAAAATTAGGTTGTGGAATTTCTATCCTAACAACTAAGTCAGAGGTGGCCACTGGGCCGGGTTGGCCCGGAAACCGGCCGGGCCCAGCCCACACTGTAGCTGGCTGAGTGGGGCCCGAGCCCGGGGTACCCCGGGCCCGGTCTCGGGCCCATATTTGGTGGCCACAGGGCCCGGCCAGTAGCCCGAGCCCAGGGTGCCCAACGGCTAAGAGCCGTTGGGAAAGAGCCGTTGAACGGCTCTATTATTAAAAGAGCCATTCAACGGCTCTTTTAATTAAAAAAAAAATTTATATATATTTTTTTCTATAAATACTTAAACCTCCCAACCCATTTCCTCACCAAATCTTCAATCCTCTCTTCTCTCTCTATACATTCATCATCTCCCATCTTCTCTAATCTTGCTAATTGCAAAATTGTGCTCTAAAGTTCGAAGTTCCTGAAGTATTTGGCTGAAGTTCGAATTTCATTGTTCTCTCGTTTCGGTAATTTTAGTATCGCAATTTTATTTGATTCGCATTTTTGGTTGTTTAATTTGCATTACTACTTTCATTTTATAAATACTAATAACTTATACTAATATGGCACGCAACTCTTCATCATCCTCTGGAGCCGGTCGTGCTAGTTCTAGCTCTTCTCGGCCACCCAGAATCCCTAAAAGGAGTAGAATTGTCTTACTTAATACTGAAAAATGAGCTTTTATACAATCAGACCCATCACTCCCATACATTGATGATAGCATAGATTATGACTTTTCACAACAACAAGATTATCATGAGTCAGGTGGTCGTGGGGTTGGAGACTTACAAACTGATGAAAAACCCACGCCCACCACCGAAGCCCAGCCTAAAACTAGTACCGGTGCTAGTAGGCGTACAACTAGTGGGGTATGGAAGCACTTTACCCTTAATAAGACAACTAATAAAGTAATTTGTAAATTATGTGACCCAGCTCAGGATTTTAGTCATCAACCTCGCAGTGGGACGGGCACATTAAACAAACATATACTTAGGTGCCACCCTGAGCAATACCCAGAAAAGAGCCAACAACGTATAGTACAGCAAGTGACCGGTGCACTTGCTAATTTTAGGTTCTCTCAAGAGAGCAACCGAAAGGGGCTAGCTAAATATATAATCTTGAGTGAAAGGCCTTTTAATACCGGCGAAGACCCAAATTTCGTCAACTACCTCCAACGAAATGTGAACCCCGCCATTATGAGGATTCCTCGGAACACCGTAAAGCGGGACGCTTTTAGGTTGTTCCACGGGATGAAAGCTGGGGTCTTCACACATTTTGTGATGAACACGAGCATATTCTCGTTGACGTCGAACGTATGGACGTCGAAACTCGGCCAACCTTATATGTGCATAACGGCACACTGGACCGATGAATCCTTCATCATCCAAAAGAGGATAATTCATTTTGGACTTTTAGATTGCCCCCACAATGCCGAGGTAATTACGGGTGCGATTATGTCGGCAGTCCGCGACTGGGGCATAGAGCGACGTATCTTCAGTATTATGTTCGACAATGCTACCAATAACACTGCAACCGTTACACATTTAATTAGGCAAATAAGACCCATGTTAGATGGAAAGTGTTTCCATATTCGTTGCATTTGTCACATTTTGCATTTAATGGTAATGGATGGTTTAAATCTTATAAAAGTATCCCTTACCACCTTAAGATCTGTAATAATATCGATTAAATCATCAAGCACTAGAAAAAGAAGATTTAGATATTTATGTAGGTTGCATAACATAGAATATAAATAATTCAAATTAAACTCTCAAACTAGGTGGTCGTCTATGATAGAAATGTTAGAGCGCATTCTACCATACAAAGGCGTTCTGATGGAATTCGCACTGGAAAATCGTACAGAATGGAGCGATTACAACCTGGTTGGTATAAATTGGGGGACAATAGATTAAATTTGTAATATTTTTAGCATGTTTAAAGAGGCAACGACATTTTTTTCGGGTTGCTACTATCCGACCATGCCTCAAGCAATATCTAGATTGCTTGATATTGTCAATTGGATGGTGGGTAATGAATCCAACCCCATTTTGTTCGAATCGATTAAGGCAATGAAAGAAAAGTTTGCCAAATATTATTCTGAACTATCTCTTACATACTGCTTGGCAACTATTTTAGACCATCGTTGTAAACGCGGGGGTTTTAACTTGTTTTGGCAACATTTTTTCAAATATTTGCATCCTAGTCTTAATATCGACACTTTCATTACCGATGTCGATAATGACTTGCATCATTTACTTTCTCAATATTCCCGTCAATTAGCGTCCAATAATCCTAGTACTGCTGCAGTAGGATCTTCCACATCTAGTGGAAGTAGTTCACACATGTCATATTCGTGGAAGCTGTTGGACCAATTTACGCCCATAGTAGCCCCCACGTCATGTGACGAGCTAGATTATTATTTGCGGACACCGTTGGTCCATATTTTCGGGCCGCCGGCCAACCCGCATTTTGACCTTTTACAATGGTGGAACACAAACCAAGCCCAGTATCCCGTGCTTTCCACCATGGCACGTGATATACTAAGTTGTCCGGTGTCTTCAGTAGCACCGAAGTGTGCTTTCAGTCTTGGTGGCAGGTTGCTTGGAATAAAGAGGGCGAAGCTATCGCCGTCAAGTTTGGAGATGTCCGTGTGCTTGAAGGATTGGCTGCTAGCAGAGGCCAGAGATCAACAGAGAATGAAGCTGAATTCATCGAGCGATGAAGAAGACGACCGCACAACTGATACACCCCCTAGACGACTGATATCAACACTTTTGTATGTCAATTATTTACTTTTAAATATTTACGTCAAAAGACGACCGAACCCCCTATATGTCAAATTTTGTATTTTTTGATAAACAAATTTGTACTTTTAAAAATTAGGCCCCAATTACGTTGTATTTGTACTTGTATTTTTTATGTTATTTATTTACCATTATTTTTTTTGATAAGATATTTATCATTACTTATTGTATATTTTATTTTATTACATATATTTAGCATTTTTTTTTTTAACATGTATATTTAGCATTATTAGTGCTTGAAAAAAAATGTATTTGTATCTCATATTATTTATCAATGAATTACAATAATTTTAGTACAAAACGACTTTATATTATTTTAATTTTTTTGTTTCTGTAAAAAAAGGGCCCAGGCCCGGCCCGGCCGCACTGTAGCGGGCCCGGGCCTAGCCCTGGTGCCCCTAGGGCCCGGCTCCCAAAAGGGCCCAGCCCGGCTCGGCCCGCTACAGTGGCGGACCGGCCAGGCCCCGACCTAGGCCCGACCCGACCCGCCCGTTGGCCACCTCTACATCTAACCCTAAAAACAGAATGCAAATTGTAAATTTTAATTTTGGCCTCAACTGCAGGCCACAATTTCATGCACCGAACAAGTTGTAATGGAAGAGACGAATAATGAATGGCAAAAAAATAGTTAATTTATTAAGAAAATTAATTTAATATTTTAAAATGGTAGAGGGGGGAGAGGGGGGGGGGGGGGAACCCAAGGTCAATCGTACACACCGAAGTGCATAATACATGCTTGTGAAACTTATTAGATTTGCTAATATTTTAATCTATATAACGAGATATATGTAGTTTAAGATTTTAATCATTTAACTATAATGAGGCATGATTTAGATTTGCTTGTGAAAATCTTATTCTCTATCAAATCCTTTATATTCCATCCAAAAATGTCAAATGGAGCATGATTTAGATAATGCCCTAGTACCATTTGCTCTAGTTCGGAGATTTTATGTTGGAATTTAAAAAGACTAACATGGCATATACATATTTCACAATTTATGTGTCTCATTAGCAAGTTTGATTCGAAATTTGTCAATTCATTAATAAGTTAGAGGGTATCTAGATAATAAAACTTTAAATTATGAATTTACCTCTACGTTGAAATATAATGATCCTTAGATAATAAATCATCAAAACTGAGGGTAACTAAGTGATAAATTTCCTATATACACATTATGTGCAATGTTGAAGTATCTAATAATTCCTTTTATAGCCAACTGCATGTGTAATATGCACAATTGTACAACTAAAGGGTGTATGAAAAACATTTTCCTTCAACAAAATTTTTGAGCTCTATTCGAGCTCGGTTCAATAATAAACTTGACTTGATACAATCAAACTAACAAGTTAAAGGTTGTGATGAGCCGCACACTAAAATCTCATTGAAAACAAAGTTTCATAAGCCACTTTTGTGGGTCGGGTTCTGCTCTTACGGAATATCGGGTTCTGCATGGCATTTTATTACTATCTATCAAATAATAATAATAATAATAATAATTAGCTCAATTAAATATCACTTTAATTCAATCTAGTTGGCTTGTACGCAAACTTGTTAAGACTTACCTAGTTTAACTTCTTAATGGACTTGACTTGGCCCGTTTACACTCTACTCTAAATCATTAATCATGTACAACAAAGACTTAAAAGGACATTTCGTTACCTGTAGGGACTAATAATACCACTAGGAATAGGTTGGACCCTGCTGAGGGGCTTAAAAGGCTTATCAGCAGCTTCAAGCAAAGACCCTCCCAAGCCTCCCCCATCCACGTCCTCCGGAGGCCAGTAAGCCGTGCCATGGCCATACGTGCCCTTCGTCTCAAACAACCACTTATTGTTGTCGAAATCCCCAGGTTGGTTTCTCTTCATCATTTGTCGGTCTCCCCTTCCCTTTTCCGGTGCTGGCAATGGCAACGCCCCATTTGTAAAATCTGTTGTGTCATCGTCGTACTCTCCTCTGTAGGGCTCCTTACATCCTGGACATAGTCCGCTCTCCTTTTGAGCATCCATGTAGCAATCTTTACATATCTTAAACCTGTAGGACAATATGCAAAAACACATTTATAAATGGAAAAATCTTTGAGAATTAGACAGAAAATAAATGTTTCACGGTTCCTTTCCTTGGCAGCGCCTTCAATTGTGGACCATGGGCAAAGCTGGGCGGCTATAGCTTCGCTTTAACCTTGTGATTCGCACTTGTTCAGAGTTTTTAGCTTTGTATTTTTTTTTTTTTATAAAATTATTTTTTATATAAAAATTCATTGATTTTCTTTTCTTTTTGTTTTGATAGTTAAAATTCAATATTTTTACCTATCAAAGAAGAAAAGAAAATCAATGGATTTTTATATAAATAGTAGCTTTGGGAATATTGAATTTGACATAAATATTAGTGTTTAAAAATTTTAATTTTATAACCTAATATATTTGGAGCAAAAAAGTAACTCAAAGAGGCTTAGTGTCTAGGAAAAAGGACCAGTTATATATAAACTAAATAAAAGAACATTTTAGTGTTCAAAAACAAAAGAACATTTAAGTTGAAAATATTTAGAGAAGGAATGTTCTCATAAAAGGAAAATGTATCCCACTAAAAAAAAAAAAAAAGGGGGCCTCGATTTAAAGATGACACGATCTTTACAGTTTGTAATAAATCATAAATTATCGAGGCCATGTCTACTTATCAACATCCCAAAAATTTTTCAATGAACTATAGTTATTGATGTTTTTCTTAGTATTTTATCAAAATACGCTGCATTTCTAGTATACTATGAAGAGTCTTTGTGTTTCCGTTCTTCATGAAATTATATTACCAAGAATAGTACAAAAGTACTTTTATATAATCCCCAACTGCATAATGATCAATTTAAAATATGTTAGCAACCGAGTTTTCTTTATAGTTAAATTAAACATGTTAGATAGCATCATTTGTTTGATATCAGCTGTGTAAACATTATGTATGTTATTTGCATTCACATAGGACGACCCGGTTGACCCTCATTCTTCACAACAAAAGTACCGTTATACAACTATAACTATCTTAAAATATATTATCTAATGACACACTCATGTTTTTCTTATAATTGAACAACAAAATACATCAGACAAAATTATTTGTCCAATTCAGGTATGCATAAAACATGTATATTACCTGCATTCACAAGGAATGACATCGTTCCCCCTCTCATCCTTCATCACCATACCATCACAAGCAGGCATTTGGCAAGAAGATGCACCACCTTGACTCCTGTTATTTCCATTTGAGTCTGTCACTTTATCCATTAGATGTGCACGTGTGACACTGTTGAACCCTCCTGTGAATAACGAGTTTGACACATATTGTTCCTCAGCCTTTACTGCCACTGATGTATCCATTGGCTGATTATCTGGGGTTGGAGGTATGTGCACTGTGTAGTTCATATAATCACCTGAGAAATCTCCAGACATGTCTAGATCTTCCCTAGACAAGCTCACGTACCGCCCGCTCGATGTTCGCCTTGCAAATTTAACTGTTTGTCCAGTTGAGTTTTGTGTGTTATTCGAGCTACTTCGGCCGGAGCTACCTTGGGTTCGCAATACTTTCTTTGAGCCTTCTGAAGATGACATGATTATGTTTCTTTTTCCTCTTTTTATGGGTTTAGTATTATTTCGTTTTATGTTCCTAATAATGTCCTTTATTGTTGTAGCTAATTAAGCGAAACATTTCCATGATGTGAAAATTCGGAAGAAAGGAAAACGAAAATGCATGCAAAGAAAGGTTTTCCTTGAAAATTTTCTTTTTCTTTTGGGGATTTTGTTTGGTATTTGGTTAAGGGTGGAAATGAGATTGAGGAGGGAAGTTTTTAAGGAAAAGCAAAATGAGTGGTAGGAGACTTGGTCTATCTTAGACTAATAATAGAGGGTTTCACCATTTGATTTTCATGGATGTTATTTGTAGATATTAAAAAAAACAGAAATATACGTGCATGTTTGATGATCGCTCTTTTCCGTTAATCATGTTGAGCGGTTTTGCACATAACTAAAAATTTGCTTTTTTACTCATTTTACTTAATTTATCTATGAGCAATATGACTAGAACATATGTACCTCAGTATAGATAGAACTCTGCAAGAAAACTAACAATTAAAGAGGGTCAAAGATGTCTCAAAACATTTTGAAAGCCGTAGCAAAATATAAAACGAAAAATATTTGAAATCAAATCTATCTTGTAATTTGCGATGGCTTTAAGAATAATCTCTAATTCCTAGCAAAAGCACCAATGGTTGATATTTTGTGATAATTTTGTTGTTGTTTTGTAACATCATATCAGCAATGACTTCACAATTTAAAATATAAAAATTCTAAGGGAATTTACATAAGTACCCTAATTTCTATGAAAATAATAAAAATGCTCTTAATCTTTTTTGTTTATCTTTTTGGTACTTTATATTTTTTTTGTATTAATAAAAGGCCCCATTGCAAACCCCCTATTAGAAACATGGAGAGATGAAATTGCTCCTCATTGACTTCTAAGTAATGAAAAGAAAAATATCTAAAAAATTTACTATTTTTATTTAAAACAATGTTCAAAATTATTAAATATTTTAAACATTTAGAACAATGCATTAAATAATGAAAAGTACTTTAAATATTTAAAAATATATTAAAATAATATAAATAATTTATATATTTTAAAAAATACTTAAATATCTAAAAAGTTTACATATTATAGAAGTATCTGAAATTTTAGAAAATATTTTTATAATTTTAAGAATGTATAAATATCTAGAAGATGTTAAATATTTAAAAAATATCTTCATATTTAATAAATATTTTGATTTTTTGCAGCATTTTTTAAATAATTAATATATTTTTAAAGATTTAATTTTTCAGATATCCTGATTATTTTTAGAATATATAAAATATTTTTTTTAATTGTTTGACTTGTTTTTTAAAATGTTAATCGGCCTTTTTGATATTTAAATATTTTTCAATTTTTAAAGATATTTTACATACTGGGGTAGTAAAAAAAGGTCCAGGTACACATCAAGGGGCTTTTTTGTTAATACGAACAAAAATAAAATGCTAAAAAATACATAGAAAAAGTAAGAGACCTTTTAATTATTTTCATATACATCATGATGGTAAAAGATAAATAATCCAACTTCTAAATAAGTACAAAAAATATAAAATTATTAAATTATAAATGTGTATGATCCGGCTCAAGGACTTCAACTAAAGCGGATGAATCAAGCACAATTAGCCAGGGTTAGTATCTCAAAGATCGTGGTTTGTGAAGATATACACTATTGGGAGAATGCGTTGGTAGGCCATCTTGTGTGAAGTAAACTATCTTTTTAGCTATTAATGAGGCAGTTAGGACCCTTTGGCCATCGATTAACCATAGATCCTCCTTCATGATGAAGGGTGGATTTTCTTTGTATTTGATTTGAAGACTCATAGAGATAAAGTTCTTGACGTGGTTCCTTATATGTTGAGGTAGTACCCTTTTTATTGAGACAATAGACATTTTGAGGTTGATGAAATGAGTAAATTGCCAATATTTATTATTGTTTTAATTTGAGATTGTTTTTATGGAATGTGGATGTGTTGAGTAAAATAGCAAGATGTTTTGGCACTCCTCTTGATGCTAATAGTATGAAGGCTCAAAAGAAGAAGGTCTCTTATGCGAGAATATTGGTTGAAGTTGATATATTGGTGCCTCTTTAGACAAGTGCAAAAATAGAGCTACTTGATGGTGATGTTGTTGATCAAATGATATGGTACTAGCGGATGCTGAAATGATGCTCATCTTGTATGAATATTGGTCATGGCATAGAAAATTGTCCAAGAATCAAGCAAGTACGGCACCCCAAAGAAACGCAAAAGGCTTCATACGAGGAATGGGTAACAACAGGAAGGAGTAAATAGACTATGAGTTCAGATGTGAGTAACGAATTGGATACACAAAATAGGTTGAATGAGCTACTTGAAAAGGAAATGCAGTAGAAGCGAATGAAACTCAAGATGAGGTTTTCGTTCAGGATAACAGCTTTGAAGGAGGGTAGAGAACACTTCAACTTCAAAAATGATATGACCGAGCTGTGAAATATTAGAAGAATGAATAAGGGATAAAGCAGTGAGATAAATCTGGAACAAACTGATATACTCTAATACCAATTTGTTAGGGAAAACTTGATGCGGAAGCGTAAACCTAATCACTTGATTCGATTCAAATAATATGACTCACACAAACGAGAAGTAAACAAATATATGAGAAAGAAAGAAGAAACACAAACACACAAGAATTTACATGGAAACCCCTCTACAATCGAAATGGGAGAAAACCACAGGCGGAGTATTGATACTTTAATGGAAGAATTACAACGACACTTCCTCTGAACGAGATCTATGAAGGAATTATAATCACTTCCTCTTAACTCTCGTAGGGCTCTATCTTAGATGTGGGGGCACTCTCTCACTTTGATTGGACGATGAAAACAGAAACCCTAGCCCCAAATTTATAGTTGCGGGTCTCGGGGGGGGGGGGGGGGGGGTGGTCCCGATCAATCGGGTGGGACCCGATCGATCGGCTGACCTACTGCAGCCCAAAGAGAAAATGCTCCAATGTCCAATCGATTGAATATTTTCCGATCGATCGGCTTGTTCACAGCATTCCCCCTAACTTAAACAAGTAATTTGAGACATAATCCTAATAAATCTCCACCTTGGCTCAAATTACATACATGAAAGAATTTCCTCCACCTTCTCCACTAAACGCCTCACACACGGGGCTTATCTCAAAAAAACACAAAACCTAACCGAGTCCGAGCGAAGCTTAAACTTCCTGCTAGGTAGTAACTGAGTGAACATATCTGAGAGGTTCTCAGCAATACCAATCTTCTTCTTCTCTGAATTGGCTCTTGACACATCTTCTGAAATAGCCACCTGCTGTTGAACTGTGTTACTCAACTGAAATTGAACGCCCTCTGGCTTACTCTCCTGACCTGAATCACAATCAACTGATGACATCGTTTGTGGAGACAATAACGAAAACTCATCAAATATGACATCTCTACTCATTAGGAATTGTTTGAAGTGAAACCCTTTCTGCTTCCCATAAAGCCCTTGTTTACAGATTATCAGTCCTGTAGACTGACCACACAAAAAGCCCCTCACATTGTGCTCAGATAGACCCCTATCACCTGAATGATTTAATCTCAAACGTCCTGAATTTGTGATCTCTGGTTCTGTCAACAACAATGATGATGAAGATGCTGTAGCAGAGCTAACAATTGTGGAATCGACAAGCTCATACAGAGTACCTACCCTTCTACCTTTCATGACTATCAAAGCACCCTTAACGACCTTCAAAACTCCACCTTCAGCTGTGTACCTATACCCTTTAGACTCAAGAGTACCTAAAGAGATGAGATTCTTCTTCAAATCAGGAACATGGCGAGCGTCGCTCAAAACTCTGATAGTGCCATCGAATATCCTAAAACGAATTGTTCCTATACCCAAAACTTTGCATAGAGTATCATTACCCATCAAAGCAACGCCACCTCGAACAAACTCATACGTGGAAAACCAATCCCGGTTGGGACAGACATGCAACCTGAATCCAAAATCCAACTATCTCTCAAACTGGACTGAGGTTCAGACATAGACAGTAGATTACCATCAATCTCATCATCCATAACACTAGCTACTATGGATCTCTGGTCAGACCTGTTATCTGCTTCAAGTTTTCTCTTAGGCATGTAACAGTCTTTCTTAATGTGCCCTTTCTTATGACAGTAGCTACAAGTTAGGTCTTGATGCCTAGACTTAGACTCGCTTCCACTATGATCATACTCAGTTCTCCCCCTCACAAATAAACCACTACCTGAGTTATTAACAGAATCAGATAATTCTATATCGACTCGTTCTTTACTCAGTAGGTTTCTCTTAACTTCATCAACAAATATGGTTTGTCTACCACCGTAAATCATGCTTTTAACAAAACCCTTACATGAAGTAGAGAGAGAACATAACAACAACATTGCTTGATCTTCTTCCTTAGGAACATCATCCAATTCTTTCAAATCTTGAATAATTGAATCAAATTCATTGACGTGATTCTTAAGTAACGTACCTTCTATCATACAAAACTTGAACAGCCAATGCTTAACTGTGAGTTTTTTGGAGACAGACTTGAAACAGAACTTATCTTGCAATTTCTCCCACAACTCCTTAGCAGTTTTCACTTCCAGAACTTATGTCAAAACGTCATCGGTAAGACATATCTGAATTGCAGTGAGAGTCTTTTCGTCTAACTCCTCCCATCGTCCGCAATATTGGTCATGCCATAGAAAATTGTCCAAGAATCAAGCAAGTACGGCACCCCAAAGAAACGCAAAAGGCTTCATACGAGGAATGGGTAACAACAGGAAGGAGTAAATAGACTATTAGTTCAGATGTGAATAACGAATTGGATACACAAAATAGGTTGAATGAGCTACTTGAAAAGGAAATGCAGTAGAAGCGAATGAAACTCAAGATGAGGTTTTCGTTGAGGATAACAACTTTGAAGGAGGGTAGAGAACACTTCAACTTAAAAAATGATATGACCAAACTTCTCAACTTCGGACCTAATTGCGGACGTCATAGTATCAAATCGAAATAAACAGGGCTCTGATACCAATTTGTGAGATAAATCTGGAACAAACTGATATACTTTGATAACAATTTGTTAGGAAAAACTTGATGCGGAAGCGTAAACCCTAATCACTTGATTCGATTCGAATAATATGACTCACACAAATGAGAAGTAAAGAAATATATGAGAAAGAAAGAACAAACATGAACACACAAGGATTTACATGGAAACCCCCCTACAATCGAGGGGAGAAAACCACGAGCGGAGATGGAGATTCTTTATTGATACTTGAAGGGAAGAATTACAACGACACTTTCTCTGAACGAAATCTATGAAAAAATTATAATCACTTTCTCTTAACTCTCGTAGGGCTCTCTCTTAGATGTGGGGGCGCTATCTCACTTTGATTGAATGATAAAAATAGAAACCCTAGCCCCAAATTTATAGTTGCGGGTCTCGGGGGGTCCCGATCGATCGGCTGACCTACTGCAGCCCAACGAGAAAATGCTCCAATGTCCGATCGATTGGATATTTTCCCGATCAATCGGCTTGCTCACGGCATGCCCTATAACTTAAGCAAGTAATTTGAGACATAATCCTAACAAAAGCAATGGAAGTACAAATGTTAATATGGAGGGAAGGAATAAGGCTCTTTGCTATATTAGAGCCCCAATTAAAAGAAGTGGAAAGTACAACATTTTAGAAATAAGTACTTAATGGTTAGGAGCTTGTTTCCAATCATGAGCTAAGTAGTGGTGAAAGTATTTGGGTGATTTGGGATCCTGTATATTCTCATATTAGTGTCAAGAGACTGGGGATACAATTTATTCACATTGAGGGAAGGTTGAAGAAAGTAAATGATTTGGGGACTTTTTATTGTATCTTTTCTTATGAAGATAACACATTCGATGTGAGAAGAGATCTATGGAATGTATTACGTGAAATAGGTACTAGCATGCTGGGTGCTTGGTTGTGCATGGGTTATTTTAATACAATTAATGCGTATGAAGTCTATATTAGTCGGGTTGAGGTTTCAATTCACGAGGCCTTTGACTTAAATAACTATATGGAGGCGGCTTGACTGATGGAATTTAGGAGGATTAGTTTGCTCTTTACATTGTCTAATCAAAGACTCGGAAGGTAGAATGAAAAGTCCTGCATTGATAAAGCAATGGAAAATCAAACTTGGCATGAGAGGTTGGATGTTCAGCTTCAAGTATTGACATCGGGTTCTTACCACTCACCACTTGTCTTAATAGTTTTGTGATAGAAGGAAGGGGAATCGTCCTTTTAAAATAGGGAATTGGTTATGTACAATTAAGGGGTTTAGACAAGAAGGAAAAAAATCTTGGAAAACTGATATTCAAGGTACAACTATGTTTATCCTTAAATAAAAAAATTGAAGATTGTTAATTGAAGTTTGAAAGCTTTATAAGGTTGTGTTCTGGAAGGTATTCATGGGGCAGTTGCTAAGGTAAGGGAAGACCTTGAGGCTTAAAACGAGGGCACAGAGGATCGAGTAAAGGGGAAAATGACTCAGCTATTTGAGGCTAAAACCGACTATATGCTTTAGAGAGCAAAAATTCCACACTTGAATTTGGCGGACTTTTGGACAGAATATTTTCATAGCTCAATAAAAATGAGCGGAAAGAAGAATGTGATTTGGGCTATTTTGAATAATCAAGGTGAAGGTCTTAAAGATACTTAAGCCATTGAGATGGAATTTGTGGACTTCTATACAAGCTTGCTGGGCTAAAGTGCTCAAGTTTGACCTATCCAAGATGAGGTTGTTCAGAAAGGGTCGGTCACTGAGCAAGTGGACTACACCGAGCTATGGAAACCGGTTATATCATAGGAAATATGTGACAAGGTTTTTTGCATAATGCCTTCTAAAGCTTTGGGACTTGATGGTTTACCTTCAAAATTGTTCAAGAAGTGTTGGGGTATAGTGGTGTCGAATGTATACTGAGCATTACAGTACTTCTTTATGACAGAGAAATTGCTTTATGGCCTTAATGCTACAACTTTTTGTTTAATTCAAGAGATTGATAATTCGCAAGTGGTGGGAGACTAATGTGGGCTTCGAGAAAGTGACTGATTTTGCTTAAGGGGCTTTTGTTTAAGGAAGAATGATGTTTGACAATATCCTTTTAGCACAAGATATTGTCAAACACTGTGATAGAAAATATATTTCCCCTAGATGTTTTTTGAAGGTGGATGTGCGAAAAGCTTATGACTGCATTATAGGAATTTGTGGAGGCTTTGTAACGACCCCAAACATTATTCCGAATAGGCTTAAGTTAAAAGGGCATTATATGGCTGTACTATAATGAATTCCCTCATCATAGTACGAAGCTAGAAAATTTCTCTCCATGATTCGTCAAAATTTCCATAAAAGTTCCCACAATATATAATAGATAATCCCAGATACATCAATACTAACAATTAAAAACTAGTAATGCGGAAGCTCGAAATAACATATATCAAATAGTCTATTATATCCTACTACAAATTTGTTTAATACTTAAACTATGAAAACTAAACTAATTCTCAAAATACAAAGCTGCTCCATCTTTCTTGTCCTTCAGGAATTTTCCATGAGCTACTAATCTGGAAAGTAAAGGAATTGGGTGAGCAAACAACACAATCAGCAAGTCCACCACACACCATACCCGGATCAAGCATATTATTAAAAATGGATAAATGTCCGGAAAACAAGTACAATCAGTTTATCTTTAATAATCATGTTAAAAAAGCACAAATCACTGCTTTATACTTTAATTTACTTCGCAAGAGCTCTTGGTAAAACTCGCAGATAAATTGAAAACTATGGCCGGTATTATTTCTGCGACAGCGTCAGTGATCGACATTCACATTTCACATTTTGAACCGGTTCTAAGTCGATAGATCCGCTAGGATCAACGCAGACTACTTGCTAGTATTATTCTAGCGATAGGGTCAATGATCAACTTTCGGTTCTAAGTCGATAGATCCATTAGGATCAACGTAGATTACGTGCCGGTATTATTCCCACGACAGGGACAATGATCGACTTTCACATTTTTTCACATTCTTTCGTCGATAGACCCCTAATGGTCACGTAGTTATCTGTAAGCTCTTTCCATAAAAATCTTTCAATTCAAATGACGAGTTTACAATAATTTCTTTCACATTGTCACAAGTACAAATTTCTTCAAAAATTCACTTATTCCAACATCAAATCATTGTATAAATCAATATAATTCAAATCATAAGAGTATATATCATGTAGTCAATCAGCCCAAACCTACTTTAACAAACTAATAAACCATTCAAAATATAAGTCTCACAAATCAAATCATATAAAACAATTTTTCATATTTCATGAACAAGTAGGGGAAGTGGTATACTTACCTTTACACTATCTTCTAATCCGAAACTCGAATTCCTCTTATGAATTAGCCTCGGATCCTATCAAGCGCGGAATTGAAATATAGGGTTTCGACGAGAAAAACAGAGAGAACGCGAGAGAGGGGAATGTGAGCGCGAGAGAGGAGCGGCAGTAAGGGTTTGGGTTATGGTGGGTTAAGTTTATATATATATATATATATACTTTTTTTTTCTTTTTCTTTCTTTTTCATATATACATACTTCAATTATTTTAGTATTACCAAATAATACCTTTATAATAATTGGTCTATTAACTTAATTATATTTCAATACCTAGCCTAATTTAATTAGAATGGATATTAATCCTCTTAATCCATTAATTTATTCAATCCAATCAGAATAGTAGGGGGTTTGAATTGTATCATAATATCTGGCCTAATTCAATTAGACCGGGTATTACATCCTCACCCCCTTAAATAAAAGTTTCGTCCTCGAAATTTATCTTCATTTCCAATAAATCTGGGTACCTACTTCACATTAAACCCATTTCGCAACTTCTAAATTAAAGAGGATATAATATTCTATAACAACAAATAATGTGTATACACATTACTATCCTTTTTTGCTTACTGTCATCCAAATTACATCTTACCAATATCTTTGCAAAATATCTTAAGGTATGAAAACTTTTTGATCCAACATTAAGGAGATCTTAAACTTAAGCTTTTCCATTCACCATGCTCCAACTACGCAATTCTAGTACCAATCACAATACTTAGGCTTGGGATTCTAATTACCAAAGCATTTGGATAGGAATAAATGTAACTTATTCGTTTAATATTTTCTCAATACAGGGCATGTAGTGATAGCTTGCAAGAAGGTTCCATCCCACTTTCAGTTTACCTTAACTCTAATCTTTCTCAAGTCACTTATAATATGGGACTGAGCAATGATCATATAAGCCAAAATTTCTTACTTTTTCCTTACTTAAAACATCAATCACCATATTTGCTTTACCCAAATGAAAAATTGATGTGCAAACCGTAATCCGTAAGCACTTTGGCTACCTATATTGTATCACATCAACTATTTCTAAGTATAAATATACTTCAAGTTCTTATGATCATTTCATAATCCATTTCATATAAACAGTGCTTCCAAATTTAATGCGAATACTACTACAGGTAGCCAAATGTCATGGGTAGGAGAACTCTCTTCTTATGGCTTTAGTTTTGCTGTCTCATGGCATATGCAATTACTTACCCATGTTATATTACAATACAACTAAGTAGTTGCTAAGTCTTTGCATTCAAGTTATCTCTCTCTCTGTCAATCTAGTAAGAGGCATAGTCAGCTTTAGCAAAATCTTACATGAACCTTCAATACTACCTAGTAAGACCAAGAAAACTCTTTAACTTTTGTACCGATTATTTGGTGTTAGCCAATTCACAATTCCTTTAACTCTTTGAAGATCTACTTATATCTTGTACTTAAATATCACATACCCTAGAAAGGAAACCTTAGGTAACCAAAACTCACACTCTTGTAACTTTCCATATAGTCATATCTCACAAATGGTTTACAAGACTACCATCAAATGCTTTTCATGCTTATCTTGATCGTCAAAATATTATCAATAAAGACTATTAAACTTATTAACAAGAGGCTTAATTACCTTTTTATCCCAATCCTAAATGCAACAAATGTATTTGTCAACTTAAGCGACATAATAAGAAACTCATATTGCCATAACAGGCTCTAATTATTCCCACATCTCTAGCCACCACTATGGCCTCAAATTATTCCCAAAGAATATACATGCTCTTGGTAATTCATTAGTTCAAGGCAAGGGAACCAATATAAAAACTCATATTGCCATCTTTCTTCTTCACGAACAATACTGGAGCGCCTCATGGTGAAACACTAGGTCGGATGAAGCCTTTATCTAACAATTCCTGGAGTTGCACCTTCAATTCTCGTAGTTTAGAGGGAGCCATTCTATAAGGAGCTTTGGATATGGGTCCACTATCAGGTACTAAATCAATTTCAAACTCGATTTCCCTACTTCGAGGAAAACCATGCAAGTCTTCTGGAAAGACCTCATGAAATTCCTTGACAATGAGAATTTCATCTAACTTCACGTCGTCCATCCTACTATCAAACACATGACAAAGGAATCCTCGACATCCCTTCCTCAGGGACCTTCTAGCATTTAGGGCTGAAATCATCCTAGTAGAAGTCTTCGACTTTTTACTTCCCATAGGAGGAGTTAACTCGTCCCCATGATAAGCAAATTCTGGTTGGTTAGGAATATGAAACACTACCCTTTTTCCAAAATAGTCTAAATATGCGTGATAAGAAGATAGCCAATGATCCCTAGAATCACATTAAAATCCTCCATATCTAGGAGTACTAGATCTGCCACTAACTCCATATCACTTATTTTATTCACATAATTCTTACACACAATATCAACAGGCACATCATACCCCAGTGGGGTTGCCACACAAAAGGGCTCATCTAGCAATTTCGGCTCATAAGTCAACTTAGAGGCAAATTTCTTAGCCCCAAAATAGTGGGAGGCCCCGATGTCGAATAATACATGCACACTAATAGAATTGATAGGGAGGGTACCTGTCACCACACGGTCACTGGCTTTCTCGTCCTTCTGGATCATAGCAAATACTCTAGCGTTACCTCAGGGTCCCTGTCTATCATCACTAGCTCTATTCTTGGCACCACTTTTGAGAGGACAATCGCGAGCTATGTGTCTTTTCTCTTTGCACTCGAAGCACACTTCTAACTTTATGTAGCATTCACCAGAATGGACCCTTCCTCAGTGCTCGCATTTTCTGAGTCCACTGCTAGAGCTCTCTTGATTCGTCCTATGGAACTTTTTGTCATTGCCACTAGATCAGTTAGGCTTCCCACCCTGAAACTTGCCATCGGATGACCTTTTCTTGGCAGCATATTCCTGCTCTTCCAACTTCCAATCTGCTTCGACCTTCAATGCACGTTAATGGACCTCCTTGTATTTCTTGAAAATGACACTTGATAGATGCCTCGTAATGCGAGGAAGCAATCCTCTTTCATACCTGTTTGCTTTACTATTCTCAGATGCCATGTTGCTAGGGCTGAAACGCCCCAATTCATGAAATTTGTTTGCATACTGCAGTATCGTCATCTGTTCTCCTTGTCTCAGCTTGTAGAATTCATTCTCTTTCATCATTCTGAGTGCTTCAGGGAAAACCTAGTTGTAGAAGGTTCCCTTAAACTCTTCCCAATCCAAAGGCTCAGTAGCGTTCTGATACGCTACCTTGACTGTAGTCCACCATAACTCCCCATTTCCCTTAAGGAAAAGGGTGGCTACAGGAACCTTATCATCATCGGCAATTGAATTGCCTCAAACAAGGTCTTCATCTCTCGTATCTATTTTTCAGCTTCTAGAGGGTCACCCGCTCCTTCAAACTTTGGGGCCCTCAACTTTGACAACCTTTCAAAGGAGGTCTCTTCGATGCTTTGAGTGAGAGGAAGAACGGCTTGGACTTGTTGTTGAAGTTGGAAAAGATTCACCATGGGCTGGTGCATTGTTGCAACATCAAACTAATTAGAAGAACCACCTGAATTCTGGCCATTCTGACCATTGAGTCTATCCCCCAATTGGACGAGTTCTTCACTAGGGGTGCTCCTCTTCTGTGTCCTCCTCTGACTTACTAATAAGGTACTCCTCGATCGGAGGCAGAATCCTGCTTCTTCCCTTCAAAGTTTTTTTGATCTTCAGGGATGCTAATGTTTCGCTCCTATCACTCATCTTAACCTAAACCCACATCACATAAGAAACCACATTGTCAAATAAATTTTACACTTTCATATATTTGAGATACTAATTCAAATAGTCAATTAAATCCCTTCACACACTTTTCTAACAAATAAAAACCTAGACTCTTATCTTAACACTTAAATTTTGCCAAGGTTCATAACCTTGCACTTCAACTTAACACTTAAATTTTTTCCAAAATTCACAACCTAGTGCTTTCAACTTAACACTTAAATTTTCTCCAAAATTCATACCGAGTGCTCTGATACCACTTTATACAACGCCCCTAAACATTATATTGAATAGGCTTAAGTTAAAAGGGTGCTACACAACCATACTATAATGAATTCCCTCATCATAGTACGAAGCCCGAAAATTTCAATCCATGATTCCTCAAAATTTTCATAGAAGTTCCCATAATATATAATAGATAATCCCAGAAATATCAATACTAACAATTAAAAACTAGTAATGCGGAAGCTCGAAATTACATATATCAAATTCTCTATTATATCCTACTACAAATTTGTTTAATACTTAAACTACGAAACTAAACTAATTCTGAAAATAGAAAGGGGCTGCATCTTTCTCTTCCTTCAGGAAATTGCCATGAGCTACTAATATGGAAAGTAAAGGAATTGGGTGAGCAAACAACAGGCTCAGCAAGTACACTACACACCCTACTTGGATAAGGCATATTATTAAAAACGATAAAGGTCCAACGAAAACAAGTAAAATCAGTTTATCTCTAATAATCTTGTTAAAGAAGCACAAATCACTTCTTTATACCTTAATTTTTTTTCGCAAGAGCTCTTGGTAAAACTCATAGACAAATCAAAGACTACAGCCAGTATTATTCCCGTGATAAAGTCAATGATCGACATTCACATTTCACATTTTGACCAGTTCTAAGTCGATAGATCTGGTTGGATCAACGCAGACTACGTGCTAGTATTATTTCCGCAACAGGGTCAATGATCGACTTCCGTTTCTAAGTCAATATATCCACTAGGATCAACGTAGACTACGTGCTGGTATTATTCCCGCGACAGGGTCAATGATCGACTTTCACATTTTTTTACATTCCTTCGTTGATAGAGCCCTAAGGGTCACGTAGTTATCTGTAAGCTCTTCCCCTAAAAACCTTTCAATTCAAATCACGAGTTTACAATAATTTCTTTCACATTGTCACAAGTGCAAATTTCTTCCAAAATTCACATATTCCAACATCAAATCATTGTATAAGTCAATATAATTCAAATCATAAGAGTTGAAATCATGTAGTCAATCAAACACGTATATGCCCAAACATACTTTAACAAAGTAATAAACCATTCAAAATATAAGTCTCACAAATCAAATCATATAAAGCAATTTTTCATATTTCACAAACAAGTAGGGGAAGTGGTATATTTACCTTTACTATCTTCTAATCCAAAACTTGAACTCCTATTGTGAATTAGCCTCGAAACCTATCAAGTGCGGAATTGGAATTTAGGGTTTTGACAAGAAAAAGAGAGAGAACGAGAGAGAGGGTAACATGAGCATGAGAGAGGAGTGGCAGTAAGGGTTTGGCATGTTAGGCACACCCATTATCATGTGAGTTGCAATTTCTTTATAATTTTGTTAGGTAAACAAAATATTTAAACATTTTTTTTGTGATAATACAACTTAACCAGGTCTCAAACCAGGACGGGCCGGGCCTCCCCCATTTTGGGGAGTGGCCTGGGCTCAGGGATGGGCTGGGCTGCGTTCCGGGCCGACCCGGTGCATTGGCCACCTCTAGGGTTTTGGTTACGGTGGGTTAAGTTTGTGTGTGTGTGTATATATATATATACTTTTAATTTTTTTTTTCTTTTTCTTTCTTTTTCCTTTTCCTTTTCTATTATTATTATTATTGTTGTTGTTGTTGTTGTTGTTCTTATTATTATAATATTATTATTATTATTATTATTATTATTATTATTACTACTACTACTACTACTACTACTACTACTACTATTCTATATATACATACTTTAGTTATTTGAGTATTACTAGAGAATTCTCTTCATAATAATTGGTCCATTAACTTAATTATACTTCAATACCTCGCCTAATTTAATTAGACTGAATATTTAAGTCACTTAATTTATTAATTAATTTATTTAATCCAATCAAAATAGTAGTGAG
The DNA here is from genome assembly GCA_018398585.1 of Simmondsia chinensis. NCBI lineage: Eukaryota > Viridiplantae > Streptophyta > Magnoliopsida > Caryophyllales > Simmondsiaceae > Simmondsia > Simmondsia chinensis. The sequence continues at coordinate 21,113,015 of JAGTTD010000013.1, read as the reverse complement.
TTTTAATTGTACCATAATATCGAGCCTAATTCACTTTACTTAGAAAATTGGATTCCCTGATAGTCTATTGGGATTCCCTAATAGTTTGTTGTGATGGTAATGGAATGTGTGATAATGCCTTCACATTCAATTGAAATGAATGTTGGGTTGGTAGGGCTCTTTAAGTGGGCACGAGGCTTGCACTAGGGAGATCCTGTCTCCCCTATTTATTATGTACTTTGTATGGAATATCTGCCTCGACAACTGAAAGAATTGAGTGCGAATAAGGGGTTCGGGTCCATCCTCGGTGCTTGAATTGCGGCTTATGCATTTTATCTTTGTAGATGACTTGCTTATGTTCTCTAGAGGAGATGAGGTGCCAGTAGAGGCGGTTTGAGAAGCGTTTATGGAGTTTTCTCGATGTTTGTGTCTAGCACCAAATTGTTCCAAATCCTCTATTTGTTTTGCGGGCATTCAGGAAGATGTTAAACAACATATAACTGAGACATTAGGATTTATTGAGAAGCTTCCTCTAACATACCTGGGCGTTCCCGTAGTTGGCTCTCGGCTTCATTTTGATCAATTTGGTTTCTTTATAAATCTGAGCATGAATAGCAATGTGGAAGAATAGAAAGTTATCTTATATGAGTAGGTTGGAGCTCATTAAGTCAACGTTGATTAGCCTATTTTCTTATTAGTATAGTGTTTTTCATCTTTCCCAAAACAAATATTAATCGCATTTAAAAATTGTTGATTAACTTCATATGGGTTGGAAATGCGGATATAATAGATCCTTTGTTCCTCGAGCATGGGTTCATTTACCAAGTACTAATGCAACCGGATCCCATTAGAACTCCGAAGTTAAGCGTGATTGGGCGAGAGTAGTACATGATGGGTGACCTCCTGGGAAGTTCTCGTGTTGCCAACCCTATAAGGTTGGAGGTCCTCGGAAACAGCCTCTTGGCAAGGTTACACCCTGAAGGGGTAAGGCTGCGTACATCCACACCTCCCAGACCCTGCTTATGTGGGAGCCATTGAGGCACTAGGTCTATTGTTATTATTGTTGTTGTTCCTCGAGCTTGGAGTAAAGCATGTTGCCCAACATAAAAAGGAGGACACAGAAAGCAATTGAAAGTGGAATTAGGCTTACTTTTTGAGGGTTCTATGGAATACCAAGTTTAAGAAGGACTCATTATGGGTCCAATGGATTTATGGGTTCTGTGTGAAACACATCGACATTTGGAATGTAGCTGCAAAGAAACAGGACTCAACGGAGTGGAAAGCAAAATTAAAGGTTCGTGATTATTTGCTTGAACAAATACAAGGTCAGAATGCCAGGGTTGAATTGGGTAATTTTGAACATGATGGGCATTGTAGCATTGAGAAAGCATATGGCTTTATGATAGAGGCACAGCTGATTTATTGCTGGAAAAAAATGATTGGTCTGCTTTGTTATCCCAAGACATGACTTTATATTGTGGATAGTCTATACTATTAGTAAGAATAGTGATCGTAATTGAAGCATAGAGGGCTTCGTATGAGTCAAGATGTAGGCTATATCAAAAAGATGCTGAGGACACGAGCCACTTATACTTTGAGTGAGTTTTGGAACAAGAGTTGTAGATAGTGTTGGATAAAATATGAGAAGATTCTGACAAAGACTCTTGAATGGTACAAAAGATTAATCCATGATAGGTTGAATACCAGTAAGATCATGCGGCTTCATTTGGCAGCTATAGTCTATATGCTTTGTTAAGAGAGAAATAGAAGGATCTTTGACAATAAAAGCAATCAACTGATGAAGTCTTCCATCCTTGTCAAAAGACAGTTTGGTCTGGATAGATATTGAGATAAGTATAGTTTTTACTAGCCTGTTGTTTGAATTGTTAAAATAATAAAACATGTATAGATATTGAGATAAGTATAGTCTAAGTATAGGTGTCGTATAGATTTGGAAGGTTTTTAATTAGCATTGTTTTGAAAGTGATTGTATATGGTTATATTTTTTATATTAATTAGAATATTGCTCTTGCCTTTTGGCAAATATGTTTTATATGTTATGACTCATACGAGAGGGTGAGAGATGAGAGGAGCAAAAGATGAGAGGAGTAAATTATGACTATTAGATTTAAATCAAGAGTCTAGATTTTAAAATTACTTTTATACCTCTCATTAGAGTTACAACTGTTAGGAAAAGCATATGAATTTTGTTGAAAAATAAACTCTGATGCCGACTATTGGTTTCACAATTCTCAATTATGGTCACAACAATAGGCACCTATTAGAGCACTTAGAGTAAGAGACTCTTCTCTCTACCCAAGCCCCCGGTCGGAGAGTCACGATTCGTGACACCTCACGTGCAAGAGCTCCCGGGAATAGGTTTATCTCTATAAACCCCTTGTCCTAATATCAATTTTTGGGATGAATTTCAAAAATTCCCCCTAAAGATTACGCAGTGGAACGGATTTTGAATTCGTAACTCTAAACCTAGGGTTGATTTAAAATTCCTAATTTAAAATCTACTGACTTAAATTCATAATATAAATCAACAGATCTAAATTTTTAATTTAGATCCACAGGCCTTTTACTCTAATACATTCATAACAATACATAAACTTAAACAGGTATAATGACGAATACTGTAAAAAAATATAAAAGTGAAACTAAAAGAAAAAGGAAAGAAAAACATACATGGAATTGCTCTAAAAGAAAATTATTTTCTTCAAAATCGAGACCTCGAGACCTTCTACGCAATGACCTTGAACTGCTCGGAGGTTGGACTCCGAAAAATATTAAACTGGGTCTCCGAAAAAATTTCAGAAACCCTAAAGAATTATTTTGAACTCCATTACCAAAACCTCGGAATAAACCCCTCTATTTATAGAAATATACCGGAGCGAAAAAATCCAATTATAATCAAAAAAGGATTCGCAGTTTATGTCAAAACGCAGAGTTTAATTACAAAAGCGGTTAAAACACGTCGTTCAATTATTGTTCAAAGTCACCTTATTTTTAAATTCAAAACGTGTGGCACGTGTGATTGGTCATCGCGTATGGGGACGCGGATAGCCTAGGTGGGCGTCCCAGCACGTGACACGTGTCGCACACTGGTTCGTTGGATCCGGTTCACGGGGATCGCTACTGTGCAGATTTTAAACGCGTTTTTTTTTTGTTTTGTTTGCCACATGTAAAAATTTATCTTATGAATTTTAATTTTTCAAAATTATTATATTTGGTAATTTTTAACTTTTATTCATCTCATGAATAATATTTGGCAAAATTAATTTACCCATTGTATGGATAAATAATTCATCTCATGAATTCTTTAATAATTTTCTAATGGCAATAAAATACAGAGGCTTGCGCAGGGACCTCATGGACAATTTAAATCTAGCTCCAAACGGGTTAAATTAAATCATCTCATGATATTAATTTAATTACCATTTAATGAAACTTAATTCTACTAAATAAATCTCACTGTACTCCAGACTTAAATAATTTATTCGATATCTCCCTTATATACTGCATTGATGACAACAACCCCTCCACTAGATGTCCATGACAAAGGATAAACATAACTACTACCATTATCCTTCTCACAGCTTCTCCATTAGTTTCCGCTCGCCGTTCACTGAATAATTCACTTATACTTGAACATATTCACAGTATAAATTCCAAATTTCAAACACTTGGAATACTTTGGCCAAAGTTTCCGAACTATTCAAATATTTGCGAACCAACTAAGGGGACATCTGTGTCTCATAAGAGACTGTAGATTCCCTACTGAATTCCTGATCCTTGTTACACTTCACGCCGCTACCCAGTGTACATGGGATTTCAGTCATTCGTTTTAGACTTTGCTTATAGTACACCAAAGTAACTAATGCTCCATGCACAAGTCCAGAATACCCTCAGGATTTAGAGTCGTCGTTCAAACAATACAACGTGAATCACTTATCTCCGATAGTAGTATAGAAATAAGTAACCCACATGGTCCAACTCAGTGTGTCAAACACACTAACTTAACACTTTTGGATCTCCATCCACATAACCAAGACAAGCCATCTAAAGTGTCTCGTTATAGTCTTAACATACAAGTGGTCCAGACTTGTCTTCGACTACGAGTCTTTTAAACAACAATCTATATCATTTGTTCCAAGTCTATCTGTGGCTTAGTCTCATAACCCACTTGGAACAAATATATAAATTGTAGTCTGAGGACTACACCCTTCTCTTGGATGCCTCCCGAAAGAAAATCACGTACAGTATAAATGCTCAAATACACAAATTTAACTAGAAAACGACTGGGACTTCAATTTTATTTATTAATTAAAATAATATATCCAGAATAAATTTGGATTTCAGGACACTGTTCCTAGCAATCTCCCACTTGTCCTAAATTCAATTTATGACAAAGTCCATACTCACCCCTTTTAAGTTTGAACCAAAAATCTACTGAGCCTAACCCTTAGTGAGCACAATTACTCTATTGTGAAGTCAGTAATACAATACTGTTTGACATTCCCCTCACTAATGGCTCCCACTCCAAGGGTAAAGACATACTTAGGCGTCGAACGTCTATCATATTAATCTGACTGGGAATCTTAAATCAGTATAACCAACTGGAACCAGCTTATCACCTTGAAAGATCATCATAGGAAATCTAGCTCTTCTCAAGAACTAGAGAAAGCACTTCACTGCCACCTAGTCCGTTGGACCCAGATTAGACCAACACTTGCATACTATCCCATAGCATGGCAGACATCAAGTCTCGTGCACAACATGGCATACCTGAGGCTCCCACTGCCAAAGCACGTGGAATATTCCTCAATTGCTCCTCCTATTGAAGTGTCCTAGAACACTACTCAAAAGAGATAGGGACTCCATGCTATACCTTGACAACGTCTTGTCAATATAAGTGGCTAGGGAAAGACCCAACATCTCACTCTTACGACCTCGCAGAAGCTTAATCCTAAGAGTAGAGCCGGCTTCTCCTATGTCTTTCATGTTGAGCTATCATAACAACCAAGTCTTTATAGCTAACGACACCCTTACATCATTCTCAATGAGTAGTATATCGTTGACATACAATACTAAAAAGGTCACTACTTTCTCTTAATGTTGGTTGTACACGCATGATTTGAGCAACGATTGCACAAAACTAGAAGGCTTAATTAGTTCATTGTGGCTAAAAGGATCAGATTCAATGCCACGATCAACCACTAAGGCTCCCGCTATGAACCCGTCAGTTGTCCTGACAATCCTCCCTCCACACCTAAGCTCTCGTGTACCTGAAACATTCTCATTCCTATTAGTAGGTGAATCTAATGCATCCATTGTGTCTAGCTGTTCAGAATTATTGTCATTTTCCTTTAATACTATTTTTCTTTTTGTTTTTATAGCTTACTTGCAAAATCCTTCTCTAAGTATTTTGCATTGTAATTACAAAAGACCTTTTAAATCAAAACTATAGAAAAAACCGCCCTTGTTCCTTTTATTTTTAACACCATTCTGCTGCGGTGTAACTAGAGTAGAAAGCTGAGATCTCATCTCATTTTGCAGTTTGGAAATCCAAAAACTCACCTGAAAAATAGTCACCACCTCGATCTAATTGAAGTGATTTAACTTGTTTACTTAATTGCTTTTTAACTTCAGTTTTGTACTCTTTGAACTTTTCAAAAGAGTCCGACTAATGTTTAATCAGGTAAACATATACATGCCTTGAGTAATCATCACTAAACGTGAATAAGTACTCATACCCACCTCTTGCCTGAACACGTATTGGTCCACATACATCTATGTGAACCAGCTCAAGCAAGCTACCAACCTTGTTGCCTTTACTCTTAAAGACAGACTTGGTCATCTTTCTTTCTATGCAGGATTTACAGACTAGTAATGACCTCAAGTCCAAAGCCTCTATCAGTCCATCTTTTACCAGTCTTTGGATCCTGTTCGAATTAGTGTGACCTCAACGTTGGCGCCATGTGTAGGCAATATCCCTTTCAAGGTGTTTTCTTTTAAAAGATTGAACAAGTGAACTTACGTTAAATTCATTTAAACAATTACCATAGTTTTGATAAGGAAATAACATGAATAAACAATTTATTCAAGTACATGTGTAAATAAACAACTTATTTCTCATATTAAAATTTTTATTATTAAAATCAATTGAATAACAATTATTCATAAAACAAGATACAGAAATCAAATACCTGTGCAGAGTAGCTACAAATAAACAATTTTTAAAACAAAACTCTATTACTAAAGTCTAAGCTAACATCTCTTACACTTAAGACCACCGTTATTGCACTGTCCCTGACCATCAGGTACAACACCCATCGTGTAGCTTTTAGCCTAGTCTGAGCTCCTGTAACATATTATAGACTTTGTCAGTTGAACCTGAGTCCACACACCAGGAATCTGGTGAACTCACAACTACACAAGACTCAAATCAGTGAGATATCAACATATCTTCACCAGATGGCTTAGCAGTCTTTGTGGGAAGAGTAGCTATGTGCTTAGTGTAGTTTCTTTTCCAGTTGCCTAGTTTTTCTTGCAAAAGAAACACTTTTCTTTTGCTGACTTTCTTAGAGACTTGGTTGCTACAATAACAATCTTGCCCTTTCCTTTCTTTCTAGTAGGTCCCTTGTGAGTAATAACTAAGTTTAACTTATTTTTCAAGGCAAAGTAATTTGGTTCAATGAGTATATTTTGTATTTAAAAAAAAGCAAAGTTCGCCAGCTCTCTCCATATAAAATATTGTAAATACAAACATATGTGTAATTGTCTAACAAGAGTCATGTATATTGTAGTGATACATATATTCTTTCAATTTACCATACACAATAAGTCAGATATCTACCAAAGTGTACTATCATGCATACAATGATGACCAAACACACCACTCCTTACTCCCCGGCAGCGGGGCCGCACGAAGCTAGTTCAGCTAAGAACTATTCTCAATTAACCTGTTTCTCTTATAACTCATACTAAACATGATTAACTCACCACTTTACCTTAGTCTCTAACATGACACAATAGAGCTCATCGGGAAGGCTAATGCATCACGCTAGTCAAGTGTAAACCATTACCTAAACCTCCTTACAAATACACGAAATACTCCACGGCAGCGTGGTCGCATCGCTTCTTTACACTTTGGTTTATCCTAAAGAAGTCTAACCTTGTAATCTGCAAACCGAAATTCTCCGCAGGGAGGTCTATCGATCTACTATACTGCTAGACCGGTAATGGAGACGGTGATGTTACAACAATTGCAAACTCGCTCCCACTTGATTTTTATAACCAGTGATTTTTAATTAACTTACATTTGCAGCTGGATTATCTCATAATCCCCTTTAGAATCTCATTCTAAAATCAACCAAAATTAATTAATTAATTTATTCAAAAATACTATTGCTTTCAAGCATAGATTATCTCATAATCTCGCATTAGAAATCTCATTCTAAAATTCAATCAATAAAATTAATTAATTAATTTTAATTAAACAATACCGACATTTAATTTAGATTATCACATAATCTCATTTTCAAAATCTAATTCCAAAATTAAATTAAAAATAATTTTATTTAAAATCAATAGCAATTTTGTGCTTAGACTTCCCCATAGTTTATTTTTCAGAATTCTATTCTAAAATCAAACAAGCTTAGACTATACAATAGTTTAGTTTAGAATATTATTCTAAAATTTAATTATAAAATTTAACTTTTATTTTAAAAATAAAGTTAACTTAGACTATCTTATACTCTACTTCAAAATTTTATTCTAAAATAATTTCAAATAACTTTTATTTAAAATACTCTGATTTATAACTTAAATTCTCTCATAATTTAATTTAGAATCTCATTCTAAAAGTAAATTAATTAATAAAATAATTAATTAATAATTGTTAAGCAAATTAGTAAATAATTTTTTAAAAATATTTGACGCTGACGTCAGTGCTAACGTCAGCATGACTTCAGCAGCTGACGTCCATGACATCAGCGTCAGCCTGAAGCTGACAAATGCGTCGGAATTTTTTTTTAATTTTAAAATTAAAATATTTAATTCTAAAATAAATTGAATTTAATCTCATTAAATCCATTTTATCCAATTTTGGATAAAATAATTAAATCTAATCTCATTAGATCTACTTTATCCAAATTTATAAAAATATTTGAATCTAATCCTATTAGATCAATTTTGTCCGATTTCGTAAATCATGACAGATAACGTGCAATCTCGTTATATGAACAACACAACCACAAATTTATGGGTTGTTTCAAATTAACTATTAATTCTTTGACTATTCAAACAATTTAAATAGTCAAAATAAACAACTTAGTAAACTATAAACTCTTTTAACCGATTTAACCAATTTAAATCGATACTTTAAAACAATCTAATTAACAATTAATTACTTTAATGATTCAACAATTTAAATCACAAATATAAACAATCATCTGAATTTAATTATTGATTTAAACAATTTAAATCGAATCGTTAAATTAAACTAACTTTCCTTCTTAGTAAAATCTCTATTTTATTAAATCTCAAATCTATTTATTTCGATCTTATTAGACCTAGTCATGTATATTATGAATGTAATCAAAGGTTGGCTCTGATACCAATTGTTGGGAAAAGCATATGAATTTTGTTGAAAAATAAACTCTGATGCCGATTATTGGATTCACAATTCTCAACTATGGTCATAACAATAGGCATCTATTAGAGCACTTAGAGTAGGAGACTCTTCTCTCTACCTAAGCCTCCGGTCGGAGAGTCATGCTTCGTGACACCTCACGTGCGAGAGTTCCCGGGAATAGGTTTATCTCTATAAACCCTTTGCCCTAATACCGGTTGTTGGGATGAATTTTAAAAATTCTCCCTAAAAATTACGCAGCAGAATGGATTTAGAATTCATAACTCTAAACCTAGGGTTGATTTAAAATTCCTAATTTTAAATCTACTGACTTAAATTCATAATTTAAATCAACAGATCAAAATTCTTAATTTCGATCTACAGGCCTTTTACTCTAATACAGTCATAACAATACATAAACTTAAACAGGTATAATGGCGAATACTGTAAATAAATAGAAAAGCGAAACTAAAAGAAGAAGGAAAGAAAAATATACCTGAAATTGCTCCAACAAAAGAAAAACCAGAAAGAAAATTATTTTCTCCAAAATCAAGACCCCGAGACGTTCTACGCAATGACCTCTAACTGCCCGGAGGGTGGACTCCGAAAAATATTAAACTGGGTCTCCGAAACAATTTCAGAATTCCTAAAGAATTATTTTGAACTCAAATACCAAAACCTCGGAATAAGCCCCTCTATTTATAGACATATACCGGAGCAAAAAAATCTAATTATAATCGAAAAAGGATTCGTAGTTTAAGTCAAAACGCAACGTTTAATTACAAAAGCAGTTAAAACGCGCCATTTAATTACGGATCAAAATTGCGTTATTTTTAAATTCAAAACGCGTGACACGTGTCAAGGCGTGATTGGTCCCCGCATGGAGACGCGGATAGCCTACATGGGCGTCCCAGCACGTGACACGTGTCGCACACTGGCTCGTTGGATCCAGTTCACATAGATCGCTACTGTGTAGATTTTAAACGCGATTTTTTTTTGTTTTGTTTCCCACATGTAAAAATTCATCCTATGAATTTTAATTTTCCAAAATTATTATATTTTGTAATTTTTAACTTTTATTCGTCTCATGAATAATATTTGGCAAAATTAATTTACCCATCGTATGGATAAATAATTTATCTCATGAATTCTTTAATATTTTTCTAATGGCAATTAAATGCAGACGCTTACGCAGGGACCTCAGGGACAATTTAAATCTTGCTCCAAACGGGTTAAATTAAATCATCTCATGATATTAATTTAATTACCATTTAATGAGACTTAATTCCACTAAATAAATCTCACTGCACTCCAGACTTAAATTATTTATTCGATATCTCCCAAATATATTGTATTGATGACAACAACCCCTCCACTAGATGTCCATGACAAAGGATAAATATAACTACTACCATTATCCTTCTCACAGCTTCTCCATTTGTTACCACTCGCCCTTCACTGAATAATTCACTTATGCTTGAACATATTCACCGTATAAATTTCAAATGTCAAACATTTGGAATAGTTTGGCCAAAGTTTTCAAACTATTCAAATATTTGGGAATTAACTAAGGGGACATCTGCATCTCATAAGAGACTGTAGATTCCCTATTGAATACCTGATCTTTGTTACACTTCACGCCGCTACCCAGTGTACGTGGGATTTCAGTCATTCATTTTAGACCTTACTTATAGTACACTAAAGTAACTAACGCTCCATGCACAAGTCCAGAATACGCTCAGGATTTAGAGCCGTCGTTCAAACAGTACAGCGTGAATCACTCATCTCCGATAGTTGTATAGAAATAAGTAACCCACATGGTCCAACTCAGTGTGTCAAACACACTAACTTAACACTTTTGGATCTCCATCCACATGACCAAGACAAGCCATCTAAAGTGGCTCGTTATAGTCTTAACATACAAGTGGTCCAGACTTGTCTTCGACTATGAGTCTTTCAAACAACAATCCATATCATTTGTTCCAAATCTATTTGTGGCTTAGTCTCATAAACCAATTAGAACAAACATGTAAATTGTAGTTTGAGCACTACACCCATCTCATGGATGCCTCCCGAAAGAAAATCACATGCCGTATAAATGCTCAAATGCACAAATTTAACTAGGAAACTACTGGAACTTCAATTTTATTTATTAATTAAAATAATATATCTAGAATATACCTGGATTTCAGAACATTGTTTCTAACAACAACAACAACTGTCCCAGTGCTATAGGGGCTCCTGCAAGAAGCAGGGTCCGGGGGGGGGGGGGGGGTGTACGGAGCCTTCCCCCTTCTGGGTGAAAGAGAGGCTGTTTCCGAGCACCCCCATCCTGAAGATCGAGTCGTCATGAGTACACGGTATCCTAGAAACCATGGAAGCCACAAAGCATCAGCTTAGGACATCGCGTTGAACTAGCAGTATAAAATATACCGCACAGAAGACAACTACAAGGCACATATTAAAGAAAATAGTACATGACCAATAATAGACGAATAATCGGGAAGTAACTAAACAACAGATAAGTGCACTACCTGGGGTTATGATTGCCTAGAAATCTTAAACTACAAGTCACTCGCCGCACTACTCTACTCTACCACATCCGCTATCCCTATGCTAGCCCTCCATCATGCTTTATCTAAGGCCATCTCCTCCCTTAGGTTTAGGTGGGTTAGGTCATGTAGAATTGTCTCCAGCCAACTCCTTTTCAGCCTGCCCTTCCCTCTTCTGCCTAGCGCAGTATGTATCTGTTCACACCTCCTGACTAGAGCTGTGGTCGGTCTCCTGCTAACATGTCCTAACCATCTCAAGTGGTGCTCTCTCAATTTATCCTCGATCAAGGCTACACCTAATTTATCTTTGATTACATCGTTCTTGATCCTATCCTTCCTTGTGTGGCCACACTTCCACCTTCATCCTCTGTGTTTGATGTTGTTTCATTGGGCGACACTCTGCCCCTTACAACATGGCCGGTCTCACTACTGTCCTGTAGTATTTTCCCTTTAGCTTTAGCGGAAATTTTCTATCACAATGCCCTTAAGGGCCTAAATTTGCTTGATTAAGATTTAATAGTCATAATTTGTTTAGCTTATGTCTCACCATCTCATGTGAGTCATGCCCATATATATGTGTGTGTATATAATAAAAGTACAAATAATTTAAAATTATTCTTCAACGGATGGATCAGTTTAGATCCAAAGAACTAGATGGATCAGAGGGAGGATCATTCGGGTTTGGTTGTTGAGGAGGATTATTCAACAATTGATTATGAAGGTTGATAAGTAGCTACAACAACATATCCATATTTTGTTTTAAACTAGCCACTTTTGATCTTAATGATTGAATATTATACCCCTCATCTTGTGACTGATTGGATTCTACAAATGGTTGCGAACTTCCCATTGGGAGATCCCATCATCTAAGTTAGGCTTTGAATATGATATCTCGAGACCAAGCATTAAAATGAAAATCCGAAGAGTCCTCTCTATATTTGATACATCACTTCCACGTATTTATTTAATAAAATAGTATTTTTCGCATTTTACCACCGAAGTTTTGTACTATCAAGTTTTTAACCATCTTTTTTTTCTTTTATCTTTTTTTTTTTTTTTTTTAACTTTTAACCACCTAAAAAAAATTTGGTTGCAAATGAACACTGATGGAATATTCCGTTAGAAAAAATTGAATATTCCATCCAATTTTGAAAAATTCCGTGTTCATTCTTAATTTTAGTGTTGTTTGTAAATGACTACCTTATTTTATAATATATAACTTTTAACCACTTCAAACTTTTTTTTGAATTAAAAATATTATTTAATCAAATCTTAAATTTCTGTATTCATTCCAAATGTTAAATATATGGAATATCCTGGCCACATATTCTAGAATTTGTTCGTATATTTGTAAATCAACTAAGGGAAATATTCTAGAATTTGTTCTTATATTTGCAAATCAACTAAGGAAAAGATTCTAGAATTTGTTCGTATATTTGCAAATCAACTAAAGAAACATCTTTATCTTATTAGATGCTATAGATTCCACGTAAAAGAACTATTTCCTCCACTTTCATGCTGTTACCCAACATAAAAAGATTCAAGTCAACACACTTTAACTAACCCTTTTGACACATCAAATCAACAAAGAATCCATGCACGAGTCCAGACTGTTTCCTAGATTTAGAATTATTGTCTTACAGAATTTATTATATCTGATAGCTATTAAAGAAACAACTAATTCAAATGGTCATTCTCAGTGTTCCAATCTTATTGACAAGACCATCATGGTACTCTTGGATCCCTATCCACATGACCAAGAAAGTCAACAAAAGTATGATATTATAATCTTATCAGACAAGTTGTCCAAACTTATTACTGATTACGAACATACTTTGACAACGTATCTTTAGTTCGATCTAAGTCTATATGTGATTCAATCTTATTGATCACATAAGCCAAACATGACATGTCATTTTGGACTACGTCCATCTCATGGAACGTTTTAGAAAATAATCACACACATACTTGACTCGTAAAACACAATCAGACAATAAATAAATAAAATAATTTTAATTTGTTTAGTATTTAATGTGTAACTAATTACATTTTTAGGATACCAATTCCAACAATACATATTTGCGCACGCGCGCACACAGAATATCTATACTTCTTTTATGTTTTGAAAATATAATTGAACCAGCTTTGTTTGTGTTCATCTATATATCGTTCTTGGTGCCTCTAACTCTTTTATTTGTTTCTAATTGTTCCTGCCACTGTCGACTCGAGCATCAATAACATAACTTACCCCAATTCCCCTCATATATCTAGATGGATGGACAATCCCTTCACATAGGATAATTTGAATTATATTTAGTAATATTAATTTGATAATTTATTTCAGCAAATGTAAGTATGTAATATATTATTATTAGTATCAATCATTATGTGTATTATTGACATATTTGTAAGTTGATACACACATTTAATTTAAAAAAATTCAACAATATAACAAAATAGGTTACTCATTGGTTACCTATTCAATAATTGAGTTGGGTAAGGGTTGAGAGTTTCTAAACTATTTAATAAACATGTTAGTTGAGATTGACTCCATTTCTAAGACTCTTGGCATAACAAGAACACGACATCACATGACAAGACACGACACATTTGTCAGCCATACGTGGCACGATTAAAAATATGTCACAACTATTAGTTTCAAGATTCTATAATATAAAAAAATTGGGAGGGCGTTCTGTAGATGGCACATCATACCAAAGCACCCGACCACTGAGTGCGCCTCCTTCAAAAGGTTCCTAAAAAGATGGTTGGAAAAAGGAACTATCTTTCTTTCAAAGGAAGAAGAGATATACATGGGCATCTCTGTCGATGAGTATTAGCAACAGTCTTTACCACCAAAAAGGTGGTGGTAAGGAGGTTCGTGGAGCTGACTCATTCCCTCTATGGTGGTTATGGCTATAGATTTATTTCGGAGATGAAAAAGCTAGTTTGATATCTAAAGAAAACATTAGCACCCCCTGGGAAAGGCCCGTTCGTTAAGCAGACCAAGATTTCTTTACCAAAAGCTCAACTGATCATGAGGACAGGGCATCCAAAGAGGAATCCAAAATACCACCTAATTGGAATGAAAAGTAACCATTATCCATGACAACGGAAAAAATAGAACTTTCAATTTGGTAATATATGGAATTGAAACCAGCTTGATTAAGAGAATGGTAGATTTTCCAGTCTTACTAAAATGTAAAAGAGAAAGCTGCTACATAAGAAAGCTAAAAAAAGGAGAGCTTAGGCTGACTCTTGTATGGTCAAGGACCTTCCTCATAAGGAGCTTGACCTTGAAAACGCTGAAACAAATGGAAAAACATCTTTGGGGACCACAAAGGTCCAAAAAGAGCCTCGTAGGAAGCTCGAGGGATGGGTTAGTTTCTCATCTTCAAAACGCAACGAGTCTTGATGAGATCAATTCTCTAAGGACTCATGGGCTCATAAGTTGTCTGATCATGATGAGGACTATAGTCCTCCCAGCATCAAATTAGTAGAATCTCTTGACTGGGTCAACTCAAATGTGGTCAAACATAGCGAATGATGTCCACTATGAGGACAACCCAAAGCTTATGGAGGAGTTCAATGCTTAAAAGGCCAAAGGAAAGAACCAACCTCAAGGCTAGAATATGTAGATTGAGAAAGGTCTTAAAAAGGAGACTATCAAGAACCTCCACATTCAGTTTGGATCACTGTTTGAACAAGTTAAAGCCAAAATTTATGTACTCCTACCCTTGGAATTCATGGAAAAAAGGGCCCAAGATAGCCTGGAGGAGGATGTAGTGGCCGCAAATGAAGTATCCCAAATGGAGCTAGTGGCTAAGGTAACGTCCCCTAAAGGTAATCCTTCATCTTTTAAAGTTAATTCTTAAACGTTCAAATTATCTGATGATCATCCTAATGTGATAATGATGATGTTAGATGGGCCTACTATAGCGAACAAACACATTAAGCCCTTGTACATCACAGCCAAGTTTTATGGCTTAATAGTGAAAATCGTCTTAATGGATAATGACGTGACCATTAACATCTTATCTTAATACATTGGCAAGTCTCGAGATGACTTGATAATTTCTAACGTGCGAATCCATGGCTTTTCTTGATTTGCTGCCAAGTCTAAGGGGTCAACTCAACTGAGTTGACTATCGGCCATCTGAGTGAGCTAACAACCATTTTTGTAGCGAATACTGCCTTCAGCTATAATGCCTTACTTCAGAGAGATTGGCTGCATGCCAATTAATGTATTCCATCTTCACTTTACTAGTTAGTGATTTCTAAAACCATGACAAATATGAGATTGTTATGTCAAATGATAGGGCATTCATGGCTTACGCCAACTTTGTCGAGGAAAAGTTTTACGAGGACAGTGTGGGCCCCTTGATAGTAATAAAAGCCATTCCTTGAGCAAAACAAACGAGAAGGTGTTCTAGCCATCTTTAAGAGCCCTATCACTAAAAGGTGGAATCAAGTGTCTCGTAACTTTAAGGGATGCATGAGAGCCCTCTTGGATGGGGGACCTACAAAGCACTCAAGATAACTTATGGAGGGAAGCCATTTCCCTAACCATTGCAAAGCTAGTGGCTTGGCATGTGAAGGACCAACTGTGGGATGAACAACCATTTACCTATAGAAATGGCTTCAAGGTCCAAACGCTGCATGAAAATAGTTGGAGTTGTCAAATATGAGAGTAGCACTAGGTAAATGGAGGATTTGAGAGCAGATGTCCAAGATACTCTGATCGAAGTCAACTTGGGCTTAGAAGAGAAACCAAGGCTCACATACGCGAGTGCTTTGCTTTTTGAGGAAAGGAGGAAACGATATGTAGGCCTTCTCCTTGAAATCAAGGATTGCTTCACTTGGGACCATCTCGAGATGCCTAGCTTAGAAAAGAATTTGGTTGAACATAAGCTTCCCATTAAGCCAGCCTTGTGGGCTATCATACATGCTCAAAGAAGGATGTCTCGAGAGGTAATAATTTTTTACAAAGAGGATATTGAGAGACTCTTGAAAGCCAAATTTATTAGAACTGATAGGTTTTATTGAATGGCTACTGAATGTAATCCCTGTGATTTAAAAGAATGGCAAAATTCGAATATTGACATTAGGGACTTGAATGTAGCTATACCAAAAGGATGAATATTCCACGCCCATTGCGGATTTCCTTATTGATTCATCCTCAAGGCATGAAGTATTATCTTTTATGGATTGCTACTGTGGGTATTACCAGTCATGATAGCTTCACAGGGCAACCACAATACCACGTTCAATTGCCAAGGGTGAATAAGGACCTTCAAATGGGTGACCATGCCATTTGGTTTAAAGAATGCTGGTGCCACCTATTAATGTGCTATAAACATGATCTTTAATGATCTCATTGACAAAACCATGGAACTCTATTAGATGACAACATGGTCAAGCCAAAAACCCAAGTTGAGCACTTGGAAGATTTAAACGGTGCGTTCCTACTAATGGGGAGCCACAATCTTAAGATGACCCTTTGAAGTGTGCCTTCAAGGTAAAAGTTGGGAACTTCTTAGGCTTCCTTGTGCACTAGAGGGGGATTGTGATTGATGGAAATAAGGCTAAGGCCATTCAGGATGCAAAACTACCCTCATATATGAAAGAACTTCAATGGGGCTGGTCAATTTCCTAAGACATTTCGTTTTAAATATTGTAGTAAAGAATAAGATCTTCTCACTATTGTTGAGACTCAAGTCTAAAAAGGACTTTGAATGTGAAAAGTAGCATCAAGCAGCCTTTTAGATCAAACTAGTGATATATTATCAAAGTATGTTTGTAATTGATGATAAGTTTGGACAACTTGTCTGATAAGACTACAATATGATACTTTTAATGACTTGTCTTGGGCATGTATATAGGGATCCAAGAGTATTATGTTGGTATTGTCAACAAGATTGGAACACTGAGTAAGACCCCTGATTTATTTATTTCTTAACCGTTATCAGAAATAATTAATTCTATAAGACCATAATTCTATATCCAAGAAACAATATGAACTCGTACATGTATTGTTTGTTACTTTGATGTGCTAAAAGGACTCGTCAAAGTGCATTGACTTGAACCTTACATGCGTTGGGTAACAACCTAAAGTATAGCGGGAACAATTGTTTTATGTGGAACTTGTAGTCTCTAACGAGATAAAGATGTCCCATTAGTTGATTTTCAAGCAGACGACTAGATTCTAGAATCTTTGGCCAAAATATTTGATATGTTTGACATTTGGAATTAATACAAAAATTGTCTCTATATTATTGTATTATTTGAGAAGGGCGAGACAGGAACTACAGCGAGAAATGTGAGGAAAGTAACGTAGCAGTTAAAGTTACTTTTTGTTCACGGATATCCAATAGATGAGTTAATTGTCATAAAAAAGTTATTTGGGAAATTCTTGAATAAATATATTTAATTCTAGAGTGCAACAAAACTTATTTAGTGGAATTAAGTTTTACTAAATGATACTCATTTATTGTCATGAGACGATAATAAGATTTGACCCATTTGAAGCTAGAGTTAAATTGTCCCCGAGGTCCCTTCGTAAGCCTCGTCTTAAGCACCATTTGAAAATATGTAAAAAAAGAATTCATGGGATGAATTATTTGTTCATAAAATGAATAAATTAATTTTGCAAAACATAATTCATGCAATGAATTATATATATGTATATATTCATAAGATGAATACATTTAATTTACCAAATAATATTCATGAGATGAATTTTATACATATGGGAATTTAAACAAAAAAGAGAGGGGGAGAGAGAGAGAGATAAACACGCGCACAGGTTTTTATCCGAGGCAATCGCTATGGACGAATAAGGGCGCGACACGCCCCAACACGGGATTTACGTGCCCCTGGGTGGACGAATCACAGATTGCCACGTGGCGTTTCCTACGTGGCCAAGATGCACGTGTTTGTATTGATGAAACTGTGTCATTTTTAATTGATTGTACGTGCGGTTTTAAGTTTTATCTTTGAATCCCACATCGATAATTTGGAAAACGTTTCCATCTGAGACCTAAATAGGGGTCTTTCGGGTTTATTTTATCAATCGAATAATTAATGAAGAATATGATTTTTTAAAAAATTAAAAAGGAGAAATTTCAAACCAAATAAATATTTTTGGGAGCCTACATTTTTAGTGCTAGAAGAGGTTATTGCAAAGAATTCTTACTCTAATAGGTGTTAAGAATTTTTCTTCTAATAAATAATCTAATTAAGTCAGGGCTTTAGATTTAAAATTAATAATTTAAAATTAGTTTTTCGTTGCACCCATTTAGGAAAATATTTTTGAAATACATTTCTAATAATTGGTATAAGAGCCACTCTAAATACACTCATGATTCACATTAAAAATATCAAGTTTGATAAAATTGAAGTATGTACAATTACGAAAATTATAAAATTGGGTATGTTATTAAAGAAAAACGACAATCTTGAATATTATTGTTAAAGAGTTTAATAACAAGACTGAATGTTTATTAAAGTTTTAAATTGTTTAAAATTTTAGATGAGTCATGATTCAATCAAGGAGTATAATCCTAAATTAAATCTAATATGATTAGATATTCAAAAAGTTGAACGATTTACATTATCAATCTAATGTGCTTAGATTTTGAAACAAGGCGTGAAATATTTAATTATTAAATAATTTATGATAATCCAAAACAAAGGATATCTAGTAGGATTAGATGTTCGGTCTGAAAACTTTCTCTCTCTCTCTCTTACATCTAAAAGACATCTGACACACACAAATCCCCCACCCCCAACGGCTAGCTAGCCGGACACCGACCTACAATCGGCCACCTCGCAGACCGGTAGTCCGTCCGACCTCCACTGGCTCCGACGACACCAAGACGGTCGCCCTCCGCAACGCAGCAGCCCCCCTCCCGCCAGGTACACAACCCACACCCCCTACCTCTCCCCTCTTCCTCCTCCTCTGCCTCCTCTCCTCCCCTCCTCGACCGTGGCCTTGCCACCTCTGGACCCACCAACAACCACCCCACCACTTCCCCAGCACAGCCGGTACTCCACCTAACCTCACCACCCAAAACTCGTCCTCTGACCCTCCACCTATCCCCCCCACCTGCCCTCCCCTCCTCGCCTCGCCCCACTTCACCTCACCTCCAAACACCTCGCCCCCCTCCGTACACCTTGCCCTACCTCAACACCACAGGCCACCCCACTACCAGCATAAACAACACTCCTCCTCACCACCACTACAATCACCTCTCACCACTGAACACACCAACCCTCCCCCGTACACCTCGACCCACCCCGCCACCGAACACCCACAACACACACAACACCCACAGCTCCATCTGCTCTCCTCCACCACTCCCACCACCTCTCTCCCCCCACCTCAAGGCAGCCCTGCTAGCCACCTCCTTAGGACCAAACTGCAACCAGCCGACCGAACCAGGTAAGTAAAACCGGTCAGCCCTAGGTTTGAACCCCTCACCTTTTCTTTGTTTGATGCTTTTAATATTTCTCTTATTACTTGTGCTGGGTCTGGTATATCACTACCTCAGGGGATTGTATACGGGTATAATAGTGACTAGGGACAGGTAGTTTATGAACTTTACCATCAATGGAGCTCAAAATGTGAAGCCATCTCTAAATGGGGTTGGTAGGGGTAGGAAAAATTCACGAGATGAGGGGAGTCTACGAATTGGGACATTAAATGTTAGCACGCTAACCAAGAAAAGCTTTGAAGTGGCCCAAATGATGGTTAGGAGAAAGATCAACATCCTGTGCATTTAAGAGACTAGGTAAGTGGGCACAAAAGCAAGGGATGTGTTAGGTTACAAATTATGGTATTCGGGCTAGGTAAGGGGGAGAAACGGGGCAGGTATTATGGTGAACCGCTCCCTTAGGGACGAAGTAGTAGAGGTCACTAGGACTAGCGATAGGATTATTAGCCTCAAGTTAATTTTAGGCGGGGAGATATTTAACATCATAAGTGCATACGCCCCATAGATAGGACATACACAGTAGGAGAAGGCCAGTTTTTGGGAGGACTTAGACCGAACAATGCAGGGGATACCTCAGAGTGAACACGTTGTGATTGGGGGGGGGGGGGGGGTGGCTTTAATGGGCATGTGGGAGTGAACACTAACGGGTATGCATCCCACCATGGAGGGTTTGGCTATGGGAGGAGAAACGACGAGGGCAAGGCTCTGTTAGACTTTGCCGTCACCTATGAGTTAACTGTGGCCAACACCTTCTTCAAAAAGCATGAGGACCACATCATCACCTATCGGAGTGGTGGAGCAAAGACCCAGATTGACTATATATTACTAAGAAGGAGAACTCAAAAGGATTGCAAGGTCATTCCCGGGGAGGACCTCTTAACACAACACAAAGTAGTGCGTGTTGAGATTAGGATCAAGAGAAAGAACAAGAAAGCCATCAAACCATCATAGCCATGCACGCAATGGAGGGAGCTGAAGGGGGAAAACTCTCAAGCCTTCAAAGTAAGAGTTGAGGCTGTGCTTGGAGAGAAGTGTAAGGAAGATTTAAACCACCTGTGGAACCAAGTAGCCCAAAAGTTCAGAGATGTGGCATGAGAAGTCCTAGGCGTATCTAAAGGTAGGGCACCAAACAACAAAGAGACCTTGTGGTGGAGCAGGGAGGTCCAAGAGAAGATTAAGGCGAAACGAGACTGCTTCAATGAAATTCATACTTATGTTGCCAAGCTCTTTCTAGAATTAGCAGAGGTTAAAGCAAACCTTGGTATGGCACATGCTCACTTTTGGTTCTCTGACAAACTTCACATTGCTGAAGTAGCTCCTGAACCTCCCTCTTCATACCCTTCCAATGGAAATACTGCTGCAATCTTTGATAAGTGCCTTCGATTCCAAAATATCCACCCCAAGCTGAACCATGAAAGGCCAATAAAATTTGCTT
This sequence comes from Simmondsia chinensis, assembly GCA_018398585.1. Lineage (NCBI taxonomy): Eukaryota > Viridiplantae > Streptophyta > Magnoliopsida > Caryophyllales > Simmondsiaceae > Simmondsia > Simmondsia chinensis. The sequence goes on along the minus strand of JAGTTD010000013.1, from coordinate 21,091,916 downwards.
TCTTAATTCTGAACCCTCTCCAACATGCACCTTTCTCTTAATCCTTATTATGCCACTGATAACAATAATTTCAAAATCAGCTTCCTTAGTTTCCTGAACACAATGAACTATAAAAGAATCTAGAGCAAATGTGTCCCCTTCATATGACATAATCACTTCATTCATCCAAGTTGCAACAACTTCTGAAACAGCGGCATAATTTGTAACTTCAGAATCGTCGACCCTTCTTGAGAGAGCATCTTCTGCTTGATTATCTTTATACTCAATAGTGTAATGCAAGCCTAACATCTTCATGAGCCCCTTTCTCTGCACCCTTGTAGTGATCTATTGCTCGAGCAAATATTTGAGGCTTCGGCAATCTGTCTTGATGATGAATTCATGTCCCCCCAAATAGTGCCTCCATTTCTATACTGCCATTACAATTGTAACATACTTCTTTTTATGTATAGATAATGCTTGATTCCTGTAACTCAAGGCCTGACTTTGATAGGCCAATGGCCTTCCATTCTGAGACAGCACTACAGCAATTCCCTTGCTGTAAGCATTAGTTTCCAATACAAAAGGCAAGGAAAAGTTAGGCATAACCAATAATGGAGCAGAAGTCTTAACACTTTCAATCATTCAAATGCTTCTTCAGCCTCTTTATTCCAATTGAAGGCATCCTTCCGTAGCAGATCAGTTAAAGGCTTTGCAATCACACCATGCCCAACAATGAACTTCAGGTAATACTTTGTTAATCCAAGGAATCACCGTAACTATTTGGGAGTTTTTGGAACAGGACATTCCTTCATTGCTTGCACCTTGCTTGGATCAGTAGCCACTCCATTATCTGATATTAAAAGGCCAAGATACTCCAATTGTGTTTGGGCAAAGGAACTTTTAGAGAGCTTAGCATAGAGTTTATGCTCCCTCATGGTCTGAAATATCAGCTCTAGGTGAACCAAACGAGTCTCCAAAGAGGAACTGTGAGCCAATATATCATCAAAGAACACAAGTACAAACTTCCTTAAGAAGTTCTTAAACACCAAGTTCATCAAAGCTTGAAAAGATGCTGGGGCATTGGAGAGCCCAAAAGGTATCACCACGAACTCATAATGTCCATGATGTGTCCTAAAAGCAGTCTTGCGAATGTCATGTTATTGAACTTAAATATGATAGTAGCCTTATCAAAGGTCTAGCCTGGAAAAATACTTAGATCCATATAGCTCATCTAACAAATCATCAATAACTGGAATAGGAAATTTATCCTTGATAGTGAGGGCGTTCAATTTATGATAATCTATACACATTCGAGAGGTTCCATCCTACTTTTTAACAAGAATAATTGGAGAAGCGAATGGGCTGTGGCTGTTTTTGATGAACTTAGTTTGCAGCAACTCATCAACTTGCCTTTCAATCTCACTCTTTTGAGAGTGAGGGTATTTATAGGGCCTACGGATCACCGGATCAGGCCCTTCCTTCGGTGGAATGACATGATCAAAAGCTCTCCTGGGTGGTAATGTGCTTGGTTAGGAGTATGGTAATGTGCTTGGTTGTTCAAATAAATCTAGGTACTTCAGTAATAATGAATCAGTAACTGGATTAGAATCCACCTGCTAAGCATCCGAAATATCACTGATGGAATTAAGTTTCCCAATCCAATGATAACTCCATTTCTTAAGCACACCTTGCAATTGATTCCCACTCAGCAACTGCATATGCCCTTGCTCCTTAATTCCTTGTAACTGAAGCTGCTAGCCATTCCTCTCAAATGACACAGCTAAGTGAGTAAAATCAAAGAGGAAAGGGCTGATGGTTTTCATCGAATCAACCCCCTAAGACCATATCACAACCACCTAGTCTTAGCACTTAGAAATCATATTCAAATTATGTCCCTGCATTAGCCATTTGAAGTTCTTGCATTTAGTCTATGTTAAGACGGAAGTCTGAAGTTCTTGCATTTAGTCTATGTCAAGATAGAATTACCATTTACTACTGTTACTGCCAAAGGAGTGGTTTTAATCAACTCCTACCCCACCATCCTTACAATCTGGGGATCTACAAGCTATGCGTGCTCCCATTGTCTATCAAAATCAGTATGATCTTTTGTCCTGCTTCTCCCTTGATTCGAATGGTGTTATGTGAACCACTTCCAGTCAGAGCCTTGACAGATATCTCAATCTCATCTTCATCAAGCTCCTACCCTTCCTCTTCTATACTTTCTCCTGGATCAAGTTCCCTTTCATCCACTTCACCTTAAATGGCAACTACTTTAGAGGCTAACATGAGGTATTTTGGATCACATTTGTGCCCAAAGAAATAGTGCTGATTGCACTTGAAACAAGGCTTTTGAGACCTCTTTTCTTCCAAGCTCAAGGACATATTGATGGACTGGAAGGTTTTGGAAGTTGAAGCTCCAACTGATGCCATTCTCCACCTTTGAACTTCAAAAGTAGCCAAAACCATGCTCTCTACTTTCCTTGCTTTAGAATAAGCTTGAGACAAGGTTGAAGCATCAAGAGCCTTAACCATATTCGTGATTTTTGTCTTTAGTAGACTCACAAAACTCAAAACATAATAGGCCTCTGGAGCTTTAGGATACAGAGTCTAAGGACTCTCAAATCTAGGCATGTATTCCTTCATAGTTGTTGTTTCAGTCACCTTATTGAAATTATCCACAATATCGCTTACATCTTCATCCCCGTACTTCTCACAAAGTTCGGCCAAAAACTCAGGCCATGAAATTATAGGATTGCTACGCACTAAGCTATAACACCACAATTCCAATTCATCATGCAGATAAACAGAGGCCAGCTTAAGCTTTTCTACTTCAGCAATGTTTTAGAAACGAAAGTACCTTTCACATTTTCTCACCCAAGACTGAGACATTTCTCCATTAAAAGGCTCCAATTCCACTCTTGGATGTCTAAATCTGTTACTTCTTGCAGTTGATGCACTATCTCCATTGTTAACAGGACCTGGAGGAGGAGTAGGATCCGGTGGTCTAACTTGTTAGCTAGTTCTGACCTGCTGGTTTGCTGGAAGAAGAATACCCTCTCCAACAGCCAGAATCTACCTTTGCACCTATTGCTGTAATCCTACTAGCTGCTGTGATTGCATTTCAAATCTCTATGATTGCGCTTCAAACTTCTAATCCATGTTTTGCTACATTGACAAAATCAGATTCGTCATCTGATCAATCCGGTCAGGTTGATTACTACTTGAATCAGTTCTAGCTATAGCAGCAGCACAAGTAGCATTAATATGAGCAGCATTGTCAGCATTAGTAGCTGCATTAGCTCGCTCTAGACATTCCTCCTGCTATTAATATCAAATTGCGGCAGAAATCGAACAGATAAGGCTTGGCAAATGGAAATGCAATCAAATTGAAGCAAGATCAATCCAATCATATGCAAATCTCAAGCTCTGATACTAATTGTTATGAATTAAGATCAATCTTGATTCATAACCTAGGTTTGTCGAGTTTAGACGAGGGAAAGGAGTGAAAGAGATGAGAGTTAGAGATAGAATTAAAGATGAGAGAGAGAATTCTAAAATATTTTCATTGATGAATGATTGAGCTGTTAATACTAATGCTAGATACAAAGCATCAAGACTAACAACTGAACGGCTCTAACTAGCTTAGCTGCCAAAACGGACCAGCTAACCGACTTAAGAAAGTCAAGACAACAACCATTACAACTATTTTTCCCGTCAAAGGGCAATTCATAAGCAATTGATCTAAAATAAGCTAAAAACATTATTCCAGACCAGCTAAGCCAATGACAATTATAACACATTTATTCAGCAGTGGGAAGTTTGTCAAAGAACCAACAGTTACCACATGCCTTACCAGGGCTTGCTGCAGCCGTTGCCTGTCCCAGATGGAGCTTGGACACACATTAGTATAGATTTTATTGAGGGATTGCCTAAATCTTAAGGTTGAGAAGTTATATGGGTGGTGGTTGATCGCTTCACTAAGTTTGGCCGTTTTATTGCTTTCCAACATCCAATCTCAGCTGAAAAATTAGAAAGACACTTCTTGGATCACATTTATAAGCTTCATGGACTTCCTAAATCAATCTTGTTGGACAGAGATAGGTTGTTCGCTGGCAACTTTTGGCGTGAGCCGTTCCTGCTGCTTGGTACAACCTTAGCATTGAGTTCCTCTTATCATCCACAGTCAGATGGCCAAATAGAGAGGGTGAACCAATGTATTGAGCAATATTTATGGGGAATGACATTCTCTCATCCTAAGAATTGCATATATAATTGCAGAATTTTGGTACAATACTCATTTGCTTTCTTCCTTGGGCACAACTTCGTTCAAGGCCTTGTATGGATATGATCCTCCTTCACCATTGATGTGCCAAGGAGCAGCATCCCATGTGATGGAAGTTAATGATCTTCCCAGTCAAAGGAAGCAATTGGATGAAAAACTCAAGGAAAATTTACTAGTTGCTCGAGCAAGGATGAAGTACTATGCTGAGAGGAAGAGGTCAGATAGGAACTTTGTTGTGGGAGATCCTGTCTACCTTAGGGAGTACAAGTCAAGAAAGTATTAGTCCAACGGTCGAATTTTTGGCCACGAGAATGCTACTTGGGAGGAGTGGTCCTTCCTCAAATCTCAGTTTCATTCTCTCCATTCTTGAGGAAAGAATGTGCTTGAGAGGGGGGTATTGTCATGATCGGAGCTTAATTGAAGAGTAATTTCTCTACCCCAGTCAATTCATACTAATAAGGTGGGAAAGCTAGTTAGTTAGTTCATGCTTGTATTATGCTAAGTCAAGTTTGGCGGCAGGACTAGCTATTAAGTCGGTTTAGCTGTTTGAAGTGTAGTCTGGATTCATTGTTTTGATCTTAATCTGGTATTAGTATAAATAGGAAGATCTCTTGTAAAGTTGGATTCATGAATGATAAAATTGATGATTTCTCTCTCTTATCTCTAAATCTCTCTCTACTTTTCATCTCCTTCACTTCTTTTCTCATCTAAACTCTCCCTAACCTAGGTCATGAATCAAGATTGATTTTGATTCATAACACTACGTTAGCCTCCACGAGACGTTATGTCGTATGACCTTTGAGGCTAAGGGTAAAGTGGCATGTTAATTGAGTTTAGTCAGAGTTTACAAGAAAACAAAATTATTGATATCTTGATGGGGCCCCGCTACCAGGGAATATTGGGTAGTTTGGTTGGGACACCATTGCATACATTTTAGTATGGGATTGCAAATTTCCTACTTGATTGTTTGCTAAAATAAAGAAATATGTCCATGTATGTTATGTGACTTGTTTACAATTTTATTTTTCAGTCTGCTTATTTTTTAAATTTTATAATGCATTGCGATCAATATTGATGTCCTCTTAAGCTTACTAGTAAATATATGTTTGTTACATTAGAATGCTCTAGTTTACTACTAAAACATCTACTAAGTTGAAAAACATCTTTGAACAATGGCCTCGACTAATGAGTTACTAGAGTGCTTGTTCCAAATATTAGTATTGAATGTATTCTAGTATAAGATACTTGAAAAATCTATTGTGGTAGAGATGTCCAATTTTTGTAAAACAATTTTGATGGGCTATTAGGTAGTATGAGAATATCTTATAGGAAAAATTATTGACAGTAGAGCTTAAGGATTTTTAGTTCAAGAGCGTCTCACAAACAAGGTTATCAAAATCGGGATTTTACGTAGAATCAATGAGGGGTCATCAGAATCGAAATCGCAGAATCGAATTGAGAATCGTAAGATTCTACTTTATGTGCATATAAATTACTTATACCGACAAAATTAGTATAACAATTCTCAAATATAAGATAAAGAACATAAAAAAAGTCTAAAATATAATAATTTTACAATACATTGGACCCAAAGGTAGGAAAAAGAGTAACATCATTCTAAGATTAATATGGGGGCAGATGTCCAAACGATGGTGGTGGCAGAGAGCATGGTAGTAGGACGCATGGATAACCCATGCTTGTGGTTGGATTCAATGATGACTGAGCGGGAGGAGAAAGAAGGAGAAGTCGGGACTCAGGAGGAGAGAGACTTAGAGAGTGTTTCGTGTTTGGGTTTTTTTCGTATTTGTTTGACATTTTTTGATTTTGACTTCTTTTATATATTAAATGAAGCTGGCTGCAAGCATATGACTAAACTTGAACAAGAATCATTGTAAAAATACAAAAGTAGAAATATACAACTTATATGATCTAAGTATAAAGTTTAAAAAGTTAAAACAATTTGAACTAATTTCATACAAACTAAAATTTTTGAAAAGTGTTCATGAATAAATTATTTGTAATTTAAAGTAATTGGCGTATACAATATTATTTATTTTTAATTTTTGCAAAAATATCTAATATTTAATATTAAATAAAAAACAAAAAGCTCTAGAATTAGAAATATATGTAAAGCTCTAGAATTTTTGCTAAAATATCTAATATTTAAAATTATATATATAAATAAAAAAAAAAAAGCAATAGAACTAAATACCAAAAAAAAAAAAAAAAAAAAAAAACTCGAAATGGCATAGTGTGGGAATCAAACTTGGGGTCTTGCAATTTCCAAGTAAGGCCACTCACCACTAGACTAATGATGACCTAAAATCATTGTTGCTTCTTTATATTAAATATATCAAAATCCTATGCTTGAATTGATAGAATCACGATTCAACCGATTCTACCGCAATTCTACTGATTTTAAACCGATTCTACTCCGATTCTACTTAAATGCAATTTTTTAAGCGATTTGAATCGATGGACTCAGGTAGAATCATAGAATCATATGATTCTATGATTCGAATCATGATTTTACCAACCATGCTCATAGAGATGATAGCTCTTTTAATTTAACTGGAATTCTTGACGCAGATATTGATAGCCAATCTCAACCGGATATGATCCTGATTTTCCTATCGAGGTCCTTTAAACCATTCAACATGCATCGATTAATGGCGATTACGCGTTGTCTGAACTAATGAAGGTACAAAGAGTGAGAAAAAGGGTGTCATGGGTACAAAAAGTCAACTTAGTTGGAGCAATGATCTCAAAGAACTTGGAACCTCTAAAGGGTAAACAAAACATAAAGGCTTGGTCATAAAAATCTAGAGAGAGATGTTGCTACGTATTTGAAAAATATTTCTTAAGTTAATCAAACTAATTGCAGTGGAACAATTTAAAATTTTTAATTTTAAACCTACTAGCCACTTAGAATTTCAAATTCTAAATCTATAGCTTTAAAATTCTTAATTAGACACCTACACACCTCTAATCTAATACACTCATAATAATACCATAAATAACTAGCAAAAAAAAATACTATAAATAAATAGAAAACGAAAAACTCAAAGGAAAGGGAAAGAAGAATACCTAGATGTGGACCGCAAAGTCGCTCCAAAAAATCACTGAGACTGCGAGACCTTCTACACAACTCCTTAGAACACCTAGACTGTGGGCTTTGAAAAATACTAACCTCTTTATGTTCTACGAAAGTCAACACCTTCATAAAACTATTTAATTTTTGATTGAATAACTCAATGATAAACCATAATTCCAGCACTCTTATTTATAATAGGCTACCCGAATGAAAAAATTGGGAAACTTCGATGTGAGACTGTTCCAAAACCAACAAAGCGACATCGTTTTAAACCCAGGAAAAAAATTCGATCCACCAGTGCATAGCGGCCACGTGGCATACGCTGATTAGTCCACGCCCGAAGGCAGGGTTGCCCCCTTGGGGTGTCTAAGAGCGTGCCAAGTGGCATGCTCTAATTGGTTCACGTCCGAAGCGGATTGCCATGCTGTATTCGATTTTTTTTCCCTTTTCCATTTTATTTTGTTCTCTACATGTAAAAGTTCATCTTATGAATTTTATTTTAACAAAATAATTTTATTTTATAATTTTAAATTTTATTCATCTAATAAATAATGCTTAGCAAAATTAAAATTTTTCATCATATGAATAAATAAATTCATGTCATGAATTTCTTTAAAATTTTTAATGATGTTGTAAAATTAGAGGCTTGTGTAGGAACTTGAGGGACAATTTAAATCTAGCTCCAAATGGGTGAAAACTCATTATCATCTCATGATAATATTTGATTACAATAGGACTTAATTCCACTATATAAATCCAGTTGCACTCTAGAGTTAAATTATTTATTTGATAATCCCAATTTATAACAATTAAATGATCAACCCCTCTATCTGATACGTAAGAGAAGAAATAATTAAAACTACCACCATTATACTTCTCACCGCTTCTTCTTAAGTACCCGACTCCCTATTTTCAGATAATTCTATGATACAAGAAGATATTCTTCATATCAGTTTAAGTGAAGAATACTCGAAATACTTTGGCCAAAGATTTTGAATTTTTCAAACACTTGCGAATCTGTTTAAGAGGACATTGATGTCTCATAGAACACTATAGACTCCATGTTGATTATTTTGTTCCCGCTACATTTCTTGTAATCACTCAACGTACGTAAGCTATTGGCCACTTCATAGAACCTCACTTTGAGTATACCAAAGTGGCAAACACTACATGCAGGAGTATAAGACAATCTCTGATAGCAGCTATCGCCCAATCACAAAAGAACCATTTATTTCTTATAGCAGTTAAAAAAGAAACAATTCTGGTGGTCCAACTCAGTGTTCCACTCTTATTGATGAACATTAACTATAATAATTCGAGATCCCTATCCACCTGACCTAGACAAGCCATCTAAGGTATCATGTTACAGTCTTATCAGACAAGTTGTCTAGAGCTCATCACAAACTATGAACTTGTTTTGACAACACATCACAATTTTGATTTAAGTCTAGCCATGGTTTAATCTCATTAACCATGTAAACTAAACTATGACATGTCGCATTGGACTACATCCATCTCATGGAACATTTTAGAAAAAATCACAGGCATATTCGACTCGTAAATCATAAGTAGACATAAAATAGATAAGATAATTTTATCTAAAAATATTTAAACACAAATAATTTGGTTTTTAGGACATTGGTTCCAATAGGGAGTACTCCTCCTCATCCTTAGCTACTCCCTGAGACAAGGAATTCTTCGCAAGTTGGTCCCACCAAGACTCTCTCCCTTTGGAGGATGAGAGGCTATCCCATCTCTCAAGCTTCTTATGTGACCCTTTATTCATCATAGTAGAAGGCATGGGCTTAGTCGTTGGATCCTCGAGATCCATTTGCTAAGTTTCCTTGCCCTTGCGGACTCTCGATTCCGCTAAAGAGAGCATATTTAAGCAAGTATCGAGCAAAGTCCTCCGCTGAGCTGGCTTCTGCCATAGCTACCTTCTCTTTTGAGTTTTAGTAAGGTTAGAGGGACCACCTCCCCTTGTCCATGGTGATTTCTCCTCCAAACATTATCAAATTGGACCCTAGAAGGTTAATGTCCTGAACGCCATGGTACTTGACTGGTGTCCACATCTAATAGGTAGTAATTCAGATTTTTTTTTTTTTTTTTGATTGGGTGCCCACATCTCATGATGATCTGGGTCTTCTGAGGAGGATCCTTGGTAGGTTCAACTCAACGAGACTTCTCTGATGGCATCTTTAATTTAAAGAGAGCGTCTGCAGGAGATATATATTGGGGAAACAGCTTGAGTTTTCTCATTGCCGCCTATATCCTCACACCATTGCTAGCACACCCTAGAGGACATCCTTTCGAGATTGCAAGATATTTTCTCCTAGCTTGTGAGGCCTTGAGAGAGCCAGTAGTTGTCATTGACCTCTATAGCTAACTCCTCAGCTATTGTTAGCATGATGGCGAAGGTATTCCTTATCATGATCAACAACTTTCCAACCACCACTCACTTGCTTGTTGGATGCAGTTCAGTGATATGCTAACAACATATTCCATCATCCAATGTGCACAAAAGTCTAGGAAAGCTTAATATCCCTTCAATGACCAACTGCTCAAATAGATGGTTAGCCACCCATGCGCTTTGAATATTGCCAAGGACCATTTTTTCTTGTAGAGGGGAAAAGGATTAGTTAGAATACCATAAGGATTACTTTTGATGACTATGTAGATAACATTGACTTGAAGAGGACTAGGGAAGGGGTATTTGTCAACACTCATCTGTTGTTCTCCTGGAAAGATTAATACTCTTGCTTCTGTGGTATCCTGAGCCACATTCATGAAGATAATGCAGTTCTTTGTTGAATGGGTTAACAAATAGTGCCATTTACAATATACCGTCCCCTTATTAGAATGGGGGTCAGATTTTCTATGTTTACCCCAGATCTTGAGTTTGTTATTTGCCTTAAGCCAATCAAATATTTACATCGACTCTTGAGAGGTCAAATGAGTGATATGAACACAAGGAATAATTCTGTGATATGAAAACATATTCTTTGTTTCAATTCCAGTGACGAACACTAGAAATACTTTGACCAACAATTTTGAATTTTCTAAACACTTGGGAATCAACCAAAGGGGACATATGTCTCTTATGAGAGACTATAGACTCCATGCTGACTACTTTATTCCCGCTACATTTCATGCAGTCCCTCAATATATGTCGATTATTGGCCACTTTATATGACCTCACTTTTAGTATATCAAAGTGGCGAACACTACGTGTACGAGTTCAAGATAATTTTGGGATTTTGAGCAATCACCTAATCATAAAAGAACTTCTTATTTCTAATAGCAGTTAAGAAATAAACGATTCCAGTAGTGCAGAATATTCCAATCTTATTTATGAACACTAATTATGAACTACTACAAAATAGGGCATGCAAATAGTTCAAAATTGTTGTCATAGAATCAAAACCATTGTTAAAGGTCTACGGCAATGGTTTTGGAACCATCGAATAAGCGGTCATTGTCGTAGCCTATGGCAAAGGTATTTTGTACAAGGGCAACGACGTAAAAAACCATTGCCATAGAGCTATCAATGGCAATTGTTTTTGGCATCTATAAGACAGCGGTTTTTTATGAAATAACATTGGTTTTTAAGGTACCTATTGTAGCAGGTTTTTCTACAATGGATACAGTTGTTATGTTTAGTTTTGTATGTCACACCAATTTTTCATAGACTATAGCAGCTTTGGATACCTTTTACAACAGTGTTTTGGCTATGGAACCAGTTTTTATGAGAAATATTTTATAGCAACGCTTTTTTATTGTTAAAAATAATGGTCTAGGACATCTATTACAATGATTTTTTCTCCTATGGAAACAATTACCATATTCAATACTTCGTATGGCAGCAGTTTTTCAGCAAACAAGCCAACGATTTGGGAAACCTATTGTAATAGTTTATTTACGTATACCAGCAATTCCTTATATGTTTGTAATCCTTTATTGAATTAAAATTCGTGATCTAGTATACCTATTTCAAACAACAAATATGGCGAACTCAATTTTCCAAACAAGAAATATCTAACCTCATCCATTGATGACAAAATTACCACGTGCTAATTGTCAATGAAATAACATCCATCAACTCCAACAAAAAGCCCAATTACTTTAACAAAACAATCCACCAAAGCACCAATAGCCTAACACACTGCATTGTTACTCACATAATTACACACCAACTAATAGTTTTGAAGTTTAGTACACAATAATTAGAAAACATCTTCAACATCGTCTTTATGGTCTTCAAGATCATCTTCATCTACCTTCTATAACAAGATATTATTCACCGATTAAGTCCGACATAAAACCCAATTTAAATAACATGATTATCCAGCAAAGCAGAACATAACTTAATACAAAATTCAATTCTCATTGACAAATGTATGAAACACGTAAATTATGGGGGCTCCAAGCATTTGCTACCAACCCCTCAACAACTCTACACCTCGGCCACCAAATCCACCTCCATCACTGATTCTTCACCAACCAAAACCGCTACTACCAACCCCAACTCCCGTCCCCTCACATTAATGCCCAACCAAACCATGATACTTTTGACGCATGCAAGATAACGGAAACCAAATACAAAAGGTAGTTCAAAATGTGACAAATGTATAAAAAGTTAAAATTTGATGAGGATATATGTTTTTAAAAACACATGTTAAGTAAATAAACTTATGTTAGTGCGTTCTCAAATAAGTTTATAGTATTTCATGTAACCACCAATTATGTTCCTTCATAAGCAATTTAATTAACAATATTCCCCTAAAAATCACCAAATAACTTTGAATCCCTATAATAAACTCGTGATTCAGTACTCACATAATGAAAAAGAAAGAATCCAACTTTATATATTAAATTAAGAATTAATCTTTCTTTGAACCCAAAAAGAATATTTAAAGAGATTTTGGTCATTTCATAATAACTAGAAAAAGAGAGTTGAATGATTGAAACAGATATTGTCAAGTATGAACTCAGTACACTCAAATAACATTAAAGAGCTTCAAAGAGTTTACTCAAACATGAATAGCAACTACATAGGAACTCAGAAAATGATTGTACAAAGAGGGCACTAAATTTTCCATGGATAATAGAATACTAAAATTAAGAACTTCATAGCAATAAATCTCAAGCCACATTCCAACAAACCAAGAAATTCCCAAAAAAATGAAAAAAAAAAAAATATCTTAAGAAACATGAACATAAGTCATATTGTATCTCATTTATCAAGCAGTCTCTAATCTCCATTTGAAGCTCACATTTCTTACGCATTCTCTAGCTTTAATATATGAAGTAGACTACAATATCAAATAAATATATGAACTAGACAAATTGAAGCACACATTTCTCACACATGCTCTAGTCTAATGCATAAAGTAGACCACAATACCCAAACGTAAGTCATATTGTATTTTATTTATCATGCAGTCTCTAATCTCTAATTGAAGCAATATTTCTCAAATTTTCACTACAAAAAGTTAGCTCCTAATGGCCAAAATAATGACGGGACCTTTTTTCTATCATTAAAAGTGTGTGAATCTAGTTGCGACACAACATTGTTAAAGGGTTGTATGTGATGGGCTTTTTAATGGCAAGCATTAAATAAAGTCGTTAATTATACCTACAACTAGTTGTTAATAGGCTCAAGTAAGTGGTAAAATTTGGTTGAAACAGTTAAAATTCATTAATTGGCAAAAATTAGGCACCCCTTTTTTTGAATTTATTATTTCCAACTTTTTTATTCTCTTATATTTTCTAATTGGTCTGTTACTCATTCACCATAATTCAAGTTCAAGTATTGAATAATACCCCTAACCAATAGTCAACTCAATATTTGACTATTTCAATGTACTCAAAAGTATTTGCTAATTACTTATTTAATATACTTATTAAAATTTTTAATAAATTAAAAAGGTAAAAATAAAGTAATTTTAAAATATATAAATATAAAAGGAAACTAAAGTCAATTTAGACAAAAAAAAAAAAAAACCCCAACCTCTTCCCACTCCCATCTCCCCGTCTTCCCAACTCCCTGTCAAAAAGTGAAACCCTAATTCGTCCTGCCCATAGCCATCTCAGTTGAAGCTGTGAAGTAGACGATATCATTGTGTCGGAATTAACCCATACCACTAATTGACTTTATAGTTAATTTTGCTCAATTTTGTTGTTGTTATAATCCACTTGATTTCTACTATTTCATTGATGTATTGCTTGATTTGATCTAATACTTAACTAAACTATGATACCAAATTAATCAATCAATGCTCAATTAACACAATGAGCGGGCCTATGGGATAGAAAATAGAGTTGTCTCGTTGTATATGTATTGCTATAGTGTATGTATAAACTTCTTCAATGGAGATTTATAACAAAAGGAGAGAGAAAGACATAAAAGAGAGTAGAGAGAGAGAGAGCGAAGGGCACATTCATCAAGCATGCAACCCAAAGTAGCTCTCTCCCCTATTTACAACAAACAAGTGAAAAATATCTAGAAAATATCTTGAGCTGATGTGGCCAGCTCATAGATGGAAAAGAGATGCTGATAGCAGTTTGGTGGCAAGCAGAGGGATGGCATGAGCAGTAGGCACCAAGCGCCAACTCTATCAGTGGTTCAGAGCGGACCATAGAGCTGCGGAGCTAGCTTGTGGAAGCAGCGAGCTTCAACACTCTATTGGCGGTATGATTGGAGCTTGAGCTAGACGTTGTCACCAATTTAATACTCACGGTCAACACGATGATGGTCAGCCCGTTGTTTCATGCGGTTTTGAGCGCGGAACAAATGGCGGCGAAGGTGGGTTATAGTCTCTTCGCGAGCAGACAAAGTGCTATCCACGGCGTCAAAAAGGGATTTGCCAGGTAAGTAAGGGAGATGAACCAGGGGCGGCCGGCTGTAGAGGAGCTCAAATGGAGTGGACTGAGCAGAAGATTGGAATGAAGTATTATACCACCCTTCCGTTAGAGGAAGCCATTGAGTCCAAGGCCGGGGCTGTTCACTGATCATGCAACGTAATTAGTTTCAAAACAGTAATTAAGGACCTTTATTTGGCCATTAGACTACTGGTGGTATGAAGAAGAAAGGCTGAGGTGAGTGCCCAACCGAGAGAAAGGTTCACTCCAAAAAAGGCTAGTGAAAATAGGGTCACGGTCACTGATGATGGTTTCGGGTAAACCATGAAGATGATAGATATGATCAAGGAAAAGCTTTGCAACCCTAGCTACGGTATACGAGTGAGTGAGTGACAGGAAATGAGCATACTTTGTTAAACAGTCCACCACGACGTGGATAACCGAATGACCCTCGAAAGGGGGAAGACCTTCAGTGAAGTCCAAGGAGATACTATTCCAAATGGAAGTTAGAACAAGAAAAGGTTGTAGGAGACCAGTAGGGGTGGATGTATCATATTTGTGACGTTGGCAAACAGAACAGTGACGGATGTAAGAGTGGATGTCCTGTCGAAGACCTTTCCAGTAGAACAGCGTGTGGGTGCGACAATACGTATCATTAATGCCGGGATGGCCCTCCCGAGCGGAGTCATGATGCCATAGGAGAATATCTTGGTGAAAGCTTATGTCATTGCCAACAACGAGGCGCCCATTGTTGTATAACTGACCCTGGTGCCAAGAATAACGAGGGTAAGAAAGGGGTTCTGTCAGTTGGTTGTTGATGAGACTCGCAAGAACTTGGTTAGAGGACAAAGACGCCTTTAAACGGTTGAAAAAGTCAGACGAGATAGAGGAGAGAGCCATGTAGAGGCCCTCTGTTCTAGATAGAGGAGAAAGAGCATCAACGGCTTGATTTTCAGAACCCTTCTTGTAAATGATATCATAATCCAAGCCAATCAAGCGAGAAAGCCATAGATGCTACAACAAAGTGGATAAGCGTTGTTTGAGCAAGAATTTGAGGCTCTGTTGATCGGTACGAATGATAAAGTTGCATCCCATGATGTACTATTCCAGTTTCTCAGCGGCAAAAACAATAGCAAGCAATTTGCTTTCATAAATCAAAAGGCCCTGGTGGTGGGGGGCAAGAGTCTGGCGGATATAAGCTATTGGCCTGCCGCCTTGCATAAGGGCAGCGCTAATACTGGTTCCTGAGGCAATGGTCTCAATGATAAAGGGAGGAGAAAAGTTGGGAAGAGCGAGAACTAGGGCTTAAAGGCGTACTTCAAATGTCCAAAGCAAGCTCAGCGTCCGAATTCCAGTAGAAGTTATCTTTCTTCAATAAGTCAGTCAAGGGTTTGGCCATGGTGCCATAACGAGCAATGAAGCGGCGATAATACCCAGAAAGACCTAAAAATCTGTGGAGCTATTTTAGAGATTGAGGATGAGGCCAATTAGTGATGGCATCTAGTTTTTTGGGATTAGGGAAGATGCCTTCCTTAGAAACAAAGTGCCCCAAATACTCAATTCGTGATGTGCCAAACGTGCACTTGGCGCGATTGGCAATGAGTCGATTGTGGCAGAGGATGCCAAGGACCAGATGTATGTGATCCATGTGAGCTGCCCAAGTGTGGCTTTAAATTAGTATGTCGTCAAAAAAGATGAGGATGAACTAACGCAGGAAAAATCGAAACAAATCGTTCATTAGACTCTGAAAAGGGGAAGGAGCATTTGATAACCCAAAGGGTGGCACAATGAATTCATAATGACCAAAGTGAGTTCGAAAAGTGGTTTTGGGAATATCCTTAGTAGCCATCTAGATTTGCCAATAGCCAGATTTGAGATCGATCTTGGAGAAGAAAGTGGCACCACTAAGTTCATCCAAGAGCTCCTCAATGATTGATATCGGAAATTTATCTTTGATGGTCATTTTGTTGAGTGTTCAGTAATCAACGCATAAGCGCCATAAGCCATCCTTCTTTTTGATAAGGATGACGAGAGAGGCGTAGGGAGAACTACTATTCTGAATGACCCAGGCGAACATCATTTCCTTGATCAGAGAGTTAGTGAGATCCTTCTGAAAAAGGGGATAGTGATACTACAAATGTTGACAAGGTTGCTGCCTTCCTTGAGAGGAATGCGATGATCAAACGATTGGTGTAATGGGGGAAGTCTAGGGGACGTGGTGAAGACATCAGCCAATTCAGTAAGCAGCGTACAATGCTCTGGTGAGGCGGCATCAGGAGGTTGCTCAGTGTGAACCGAGAAACATGAGGCGGGTTCAGCTGGCGGGGCCATGGAAATAGCATAAAATGAAGCGGATGACAAGGGAAGTGAAGAAAGCACGTTTTCCATTATAGCCTTCAACGGAGATGGGCGAATCCCTTGGAGGGTGTATTGTTGCCCATGTAGGCTGAAAGACATGCGGAGTTCTGAAAAGTTCCAGAGGATGTCCCCCAAGGTACGAAGGCACTTAATACCGAGGACCATATCACAGCTCAAAAGTGGAATAAGTAACATGTCTGATTGGAAGGCGGCATCCTGGAAACACCAACAAAAATTGTGGCAAATACTCGTGCAAACAAGCGGCTTGCCATCAGCGACGGTAACGGATGGGCGATTGGCAGCATCAATTGAACAACCTAGCAGCTTGGCCAATCCGGTATCTAAGAAGTTTTGGGTACTGCCACTATCAATAAGAATGCTCAAAGTGTGACGATGATAGTGGCCCTGAACTCGCTTCGTCTGCAATGCGGGACTCCTTCAAGAGCATGGATTGAAATATGCGGATCAGAAACCGGATCAGGGTCTAGATCAAGCAGATCAATGTGGGTGGAAGGTTGATTTTTTTCATCCGCCTCAAGCCAAAGCACACGAGCTCGAATGCACATAGTGCACTGATGGCCCGGGGTGAAACGATCCTAGCGACAAAAACACAGATTACGGGCTCGGAGACCATCCAACTCGGTGGGTGTTAAACTAAGTTGTCACCGAGGTGGGGGCCTAGGCATGGTGCTTGGGGCGGGTAATAAACGAGCGGGCGATCTTGGGGGTGGGAGGGCGGGTAACATACGAGAGGGACTAGGTAATGCAAGTAACGGGGTAGATTTCAGTGGGTTTTTCCCAGTAATGCAATCCATATAAGCACAATTACGCTCTTGTTGCTTAGCAAGTGTAATGGCGTCATGGATAGACCGTGGTTTGAACATAAGTACTTGACCCGCAATCTCCTCTCTCAGATTGCCTAATAGGATGTGAATCATTTGGTCCTCATTCATCCCATAATGGTTCAATAATGCTTCAAATTTACAAAGGAAGGCATCAACACTACCCTCTTGTCGAAGTCTCATCTGCCCGGTTAAGGGATCGTTGGTGGAATCCACGTAGCGAGATCTAATCCATGGGGCATAAGCTTCCCATGGGATGTAAACGCTTGGGGGCCAAGATTTCGCAAAGGAGTTATGCCACTCTTGGGCATCATCCTCCATTGAGACACTTGATAGCATGACCTTTAACTCCTTCGAAGTTCCATCTAGCACAAAATACCTCTCACACCGTTGCAACCACCCATCTACACCCTTACCACTAAACTTCAGAAAATCAATTTTAGTAAACCGAGTGGGTGCCTAGTAGCTACCTCGAGCAACTGTGAGTACTAGGGAATCAAGGGGCGCCTGACATCGGGGGGAGGCTGAGGTAGTGGGAAAACTGGTTCAGGGGTGGCGTTTGGGGTGGTAGTGGTTGAGTGACCATCTGAGCCAAACCGGTGTACTGAATTGAGAGCACATCCAAGGTCTCACTTATTCTTGCCACGGTATGTTCTTGCTCGGTAAAATGCTGCTCATGCACCTCTTCCCTTTCTCTCATCGAGACCTAGAATCGAGTTCCCTCAGCATGGTGACAGTGGTGATGGAAATGAAGAACTTGCTCCGGCAATGGTGAAAAGGCCGAGGAAGGAGTGCTGATACCAATTGATACCAAATTACTCAATCAATACTCAATTAGCACAATAATCGAGCCTACGGGATAGAAATTAGAGCTGTCCTGTTGTATATGTATTGCTATAGTGTATGTACAAGCTCCTTCAATGGAGATTTACAAGAGAATGAGGGAGAAAGACATAGAAGAGATTAGAGAAAGAGAGAGAGAGAAGGGTACAATCATCAAGCATGCAACCCAAAGTAACTAACTCCTGTATTTATAACAAAGAAGTAGAAAATATCTAGAAAATATCTTAGTTAAATATCTTGAGCTGATGTGGCCAGCTCACAGTTGGGTAAGAGATGCTAACAGTAAATTGGCGGCAAGCAGAGGGATAGCGCGAGCAGTAGGCGCCAAGCCTGGGATTAGCCCATGTTCGTATCAGAGTATTTGCATTTGCTTAATTTATTTGTTGTTGTAAACCTTTTGAGTTCTGCTATTTAATCAAAAGACTTGCATTTGCTTGATTTGGTTGTTGCTATAATCTGCTTGATTTTTGCAGTTTAATTGAAATATAATTGCATTTGCTTGATTTTGTTGTTGCTATAATGCTCGTGATTTATGATATTCAATGAATTAACAACCCTAAATCGTTGCTCTGCTAATTTAACAAACTATGTTTACCCGGACTTTTCATGATTTTTAGCTAGATTAAAAAAGCTTTAAACCGAATTGTCCTTTTTTGTTGGTATTTTGCATTTTGTTCGCTGATTTAGCAATTTCACTGGTGGTTGGTGTTCGTTATTAGCCCTTGTTAGTTATTCATTGGTAGTTGGTGTTTGTTATTTGCCCTTGTCAGTTATTCATTGGTAGTTTGTGTTCACGTTTGCTTCTTGGTCTATTTACGCTTTCGAGATGCTTAGTGCACTGCCAACCTCGTGGTTCCAACTTATTTGACCTGATTTAAGTTGCTTTTCGAGGTTTTTGACTGAATTTGAAACCAATATGTTTGGCCTTGCTTTTCGAGTGTGTGATTACATATATTTTAGGGTTTACTAGTTTATAGATATACTAATTTTGAGATTGTGTTTTTAACTTTGCCCTTGTTGACATTGAATGAAACCTATATTAAAAGATCTTATACTAATTGAACCATACTTATTAGGTATATTCGTGGAATGTGTTATAAGAATATGGTGTCTAATAAATAATGGACGCATTTTGCTCATGATCGAGTGAGTTTAACATATCAAAATGGAGTTCAAAGTTTTTTAGATTATGTAGAGGAAAGAAAAGGGAGAACTTTTGCTTTTTCGTGTACTAAATGCAACCTACGTGACTCTAGAGATCGCGAGTGGGTAAGAGGTCATCTACTTAGATATGAAATAGTGTGAAGATATACTTTTTTGTATGATCACAGTGAGATTCAAGGTGAAATCGAATCCGATTCTGAAGGAGGGAATGATTTTGATTTTGAAGATGAAAATGATCTTGAACTCAATGTGGATGGTACTTTGAATGATATATTGAGGGACAAATTTCACTACTTTTGCGATATAGATTCTAATTATGCCGACATTGATTCCCTTAGTTTGTAGATTAAGCATGATTAGGTCAGTGGTACTCTTCTTCTTTTTCATTTACTTTTCGCCCTTAGTTTTTGCTCATCTACGTTAAGATACTCATTAAGAATACATTATTGAGTTATTTGAAATTGTTGCGGCTTTGGGGTATGTGATTGAGTTTTATGTGGAGTTTGTGAATATTGCGAATATGTGACTTTGATGGAGTTTTGTACTGTACAGTTTAAATTTGTGATTATTTTTATATTCATTAATAATACATTGTTCAAGGGGCTTCTACTACTCCAAACCTTAGGCCTGAGGTCCTACGATGGATATTTTTATACTGCTGAACATTGGTGTGCTAGGCTCCATGGGGCGTCCGTGATATATAGGACAAGGAGATTTTGAATTGGCATTCCGATGGATAGTGGTAGCTTCGCTTTGTTTTGGGTATGCATCTTGTTAAGTCATTTCATATATCATGGTCTATGGGCTGTATTTTTTTTTGTTTTTTTTTTCGTTTTGGTTGCTCGTTCTCCCAGGGCCCGGCTGGGCATGTGTGCCTTGTTTTTTATTGTGCGCCTTCGCCTAATTATCAAAGAAAAAGACACGTTTCACTTGTTTGAAATTGTTGATGAGTTTGGACTATATGATTGAGTCTCATATGAGTTTGAAATTTGAGGATTTAGGACTAGGTAATTTGCTATGGAGTGAGAGTTTGCAGTCATCCTAGTATTCATTAAGAACACGTTATTAAGTTGTTTGAAATTGTTGTGGAGTTTGGAGTACGTGATTGAATTCAAGGTGGAATTTAAAAATATTGAGAATTCGTGACTATGTGATTGAGATCTACAATATGGGGATTGGGTTTGCTATTGTTTTGTATTATAAAGCATATGAATTGTTTCCTTTTTAACCAATTTTATGCTGACTTCTCTAATACAGTTTTTCTCTATTTCATTTTTTTTTGTTTTATTGATCAGTTTGTGGTAGATCTATACTATTAATTATTGATGCTTTTGTGACAAGAATGTTCTAACTTGAGTGTTGTGTTTATTTTTCAGGTGTTGCAAGACTGCCCTTGAAACTCTTATATTTGTGCGGACTTTTATTTGTGAAATTTTTTGGATTTGTAATTTTTGCTAAGTTCTTAAGCGACAAATTTTACTGTGTACACTTTAGTGTCTCTTGAATGTAAACTCACTTTTGTGAGTACTTGGATATTTTAGTTTCAATGACATCTTTGTTTTTTATTGGAATTTGTTGCTATGCTGAATGATATATAAGTCATTTCTATAAATAAGGTTATATTATACTATTCTAAAGGTGTTATAATTGGCATGAAATAATTGTTCTTATATTATATGCATGTATAAATCTTGTAAATAATATTGGATGAATGTATAGGTATTTATGAATATATACATTATACCACATAATTATACAGGGTCTTTAACATCGATACATTTTGTGTTTCATGAGGAGAAGCATTTTCAGCAATGGCTTTTATTGTCATAAATGTTTTAGTGATGGTTAATTGCTGCCATCTTTTTTTATGAACAACGACCTATATTGTCGTTACTACTTTCAATTAAGAGTGCGAGAAAGTTTAACAATGGCTTTTGTCGTCATTAAAACTTTTCCTACATGACAATAAATATTTGTAATGCTGGCAATTGTAGTCAATATAAAGATGATGCCACTTGACGTTAAAAATTTTCCTTTTACTGGCAACTTATATTGTTGTTATTGATTTCACTTTTAGTGACGGACATAGTATATCATCGTAGGCGTATGATTGCTTGGTTTCGCGATCGTTGATCCCATATAGTATTAATTTCAAAAGCAATAACTACAACAGACGATGGATAAATATTTAATAAATAAAATTATTTTATTCATTTATTGTCCGATTATGTTCTACGAGTCAAACATTCGTGATTGTTTTTCTAAAATGCTCCATGAGATGGACGTTGTCCAAAATGATGTGTCAAGTTTGGCTTAAGTGGTCAATAAGATTGAACCCTAGAAAGACTTAGATCAAGCTAGTAACATGTGGTCAAAATATGTTCGTAGCCGGTGATAAGCTTGGACAACTTTTTTAACAAGACTATAAATAGATACTTTTGATGACATATCTTG
This sequence comes from Simmondsia chinensis, assembly GCA_018398585.1. Classification (NCBI taxonomy): domain Eukaryota; kingdom Viridiplantae; phylum Streptophyta; class Magnoliopsida; order Caryophyllales; family Simmondsiaceae; genus Simmondsia; species Simmondsia chinensis. Next base: position 21,070,039 of record JAGTTD010000013.1, on the reverse strand, counting down.
GTCATGTGGATAGGGATCGAAGGGTATTATGTTGGTGTTTTCAATAAGATTGGAATACTGAGCAGGACCACCTGAATTAGTTGTTTCTTTATTGCTATCAGAAATAATTAATTTTGTAAGACGATAACTCTAAATCCCGAAAATAGTTCGGACTCGTGTGTGGAATGTTAATTGCTTTGATGCCTAAAATGATGAGGTTAAAAGTGAATAACCAGGATCTTATGTCTTTCGGTAATTGCATGAAGTGCGGTGGGAACGAATATTTCACTAGGAATCTACAATGTAAGATGTCCCTTCAGCTGATTCGTAAATACATGAACGTATTCTAGAATCTTTGGCCAGAGTATTCCACATTTTTGACATTTGAAATTAATACGGATATTGTTTCTGTATTGTGAATTGTTCGAGAAGGGCAAGTCAGGAACTACGGTGATAGAAGTGAGAAAAACAACAATTGTAGTTAAAGCTGTTTTTACTCATGCACATCTAATAGAGGGGCTAATTGTCGTAATAAAATTATTTGAAAAGTTTTTGAGTGAATATATTTAATTTTAGAGTGCAATAAAACTTATTTAGTGGAATTAAATTTTATTAAATAGCAGTCAATTCTTATCATGAGATAATAATCAAATTCGACCTGTTTGGAGTTTGAGTTAGATTGTTCCTAAGGTTACTCCGCAGGCCTCGACTTAAGTATTGTTTCAAAAATATTTAAATTAAATTCAAGGGATGAGTTATTTATTCATAAGATTAATAAATTAATTTTGCTAAACATAATTTATGAGACGAATTATTTATTCACAAGATGAATAAATTAATTTACAAATTAATTTTTTTTTGCTATACAAATATTTATGAGGTGAATACATAGTATGCGTTTTTTTAATATGTATTGTGACTGGGCAAATGCCCTGCGCATGATATTTAAGTGTGCCCCACGCTGGATCCAACTACAATTTAATTAAAAATTTTATTTAATTTTTTTTGTTGTAGAAATACATATGCAAGCCGTGGGAGTTAAAGGAGTTGCTTTAAGGTTTTGAAGCCTAGTTTTTTCGCATAAAAAAAATTTTTAAATTGTTTTACAATTTTCTAAATTAATGTTTAGCATAATTTTTTTAAAAAATTATTTTTCGGAAATATTAAAAGGAAAAATGTTGTTTCGAAATATTTCCTAAATTAAATATTTTGGAGCCTATACTCCGGTGCAAATAGAGATCATTGCGAAGAGGAACTTGAGGTGTCAAGAATTTTTTTCTTCCAATTTTAGATTTAAAAATTCAAACTTTAGATTTGCGCTTCAGATATGTCTAAATTAAGTATTCAATATTTAATTTATTTTTTCTTTTATTCCATTTGTTCTACATGTTTTATTCTATGTTTTGATTGCTGTATTATAAGCCTATTAGAGCAAGATTTATGTCTAATTAAATAGTTTAATTAGATTAGAGCATTAGATTTAAAATTAAGAAATTTAAATTCGTCTTCCATTGCGCCTGCTCTAGTCATTTAGGAAATTTTTTTTGAATTATGTTCCTAATAACTGGTATCAAAACTAACTCTAAATACATTAATAATTAATATTAAAACATCAAGTTTGACAAAATTAGGGGTATGTAGAATTACAAAATTATGAAATTATAAATTTCATTAAAGGAAAAAGACTATGACTATCCTAAATATTGTTATTAAAAGAGTTTAATAAAAAGATTGAAGTTTCATTAAAATTTTAAACTGTGTAAAATGTTAGATAATTCGGGATTCAATCAAGGAATGCAATTCTAAATTGGATCTAATTAGATTAGATATACAACGAGTTGAACAATTTATATTATTAATCTAATTTGATTAGATTTTGAACCTGGGTATGAAATATTCAATTGTTGAGTATTTTATAATAATACAAAACAAGGAATCTCTTATAATGTTATTAAAGAGTTTAATGACAAGATTGTTGTGTGTTAAATTTTAATTATTTAAATTAAGATGAATTATAATTAAAGTAGTGGGTGTACATTTTTAAATAACCTAATGAGATTAGATATTCAAATAGTTGAATAATTTAGATATATAATTAAGATCGGGTTTAATTAATTAATTAATTATTTAAATATAATATTAAAATTAAAAAAATTAAGTGCGACGGCCTGGGCACGCCCCAAATCTAATTTTAAAAAATTATTAATTTATTTTTATATTTTATTATTTAAATAATTTAAATAAATAAATAATTGATTAGCATCAAATCCTAATTAAGATTATGCGATAATCTTTTCTAAAAGGGTTTAGAAAAGTCTTTAATTTTTCCGACCTTTTAGCCCTTAAGTGTTGTTATTCAAATTATTTGATAACAATATAATAATTATTATTATTATTATTATTTTTTTTGTCTTTGATTCGGTAAAAGACTGTGAATTTGTTTTGGGTGGGGTTCCCTACATGATTAGGCAATTGCCTTTGCTCTTAAACCAGTGGTCCCCAAATTCTCGGTTTGAGGCCGAGGAGCTTTGTAGAGTGCCAATTTGGGTTACCTTGCCAAACCTACTGATGCTTTAGCTGGTGTATGCTTAGCAGTTGCACTAAGTCATAGCAAGTAATAAAGAGTGAGTAGAGTATCATTCCCGCGAGGATTATTATTGAATGAGTATTGAAATTAGTAGTTTTAGCGCTGTTTGAAAGACCAAAAATTAAAGTTTTTGATATGAAATAAAACAAAATAAAAAAGAACAACAATGGTTACTGATTTTATAAAAGGGCGCGCTAATTTTTAGAAGATTTTAATGATTTAATAAGATCCAAGGCATCCGATTTATCATAGTTGCATCAATACGCCTTTCTATTCTCGATATTCAAGTCGTTATTATGTATTGATGGTCGAAAATTGTAATTTACCAAATATTCTCTCTTGAGAAACATTTAGCATATGCTTTTACATATTAACTCATCAATCGCTAGCATGAATTAAATAAGAAAAGAGTTTTGAAGATCCATGGCTTTTACTTAAGACCACATAAATCTCGTTAATCTCTTACAAGCATTCGGTCAATTTGTTGTATTTATCACCTTAGCAATCAACATAAATCTCCTTTGGAACTCATTATGAATCATTATAGGCTTTAAATAGTGATCAAACATTCAAAACTCATGAAGAACAATGATAAACACTTCAACAATGCAATAACAAAACATTGAATACATTGAATTAGAAGATAGCGTATATTACAACTTAAGCTACATCGTAGCCATAGAAAAACAAAATTAGTTCATTGTAAATATAACATAATACAAAACTGAGACAAAATTCATGGATTTAAAGAAGAAAAGGATAGAAAAGAACAAGAAAATAATAAATCACAAACCAAACTTCTTCCTTTCCCCTCCTTCTTCCGTACGAATTTTCTTCCTATATTCCTACTTTTTACTGTGTTTTTTTTGGATGAATTGATGATAAAACACCGCTCGGTATAACTTAAAATAAAAATATTGCAAGCTTTAATCTCATTGCACCACACTTCTACTTTTGCAGCCCAGTTCTGCAGCTTGCTGTTCAAGTTGATTTTTTGCAATTTGTTTGCTGCTTTGAACTGCCCAAAATCTTCTTTAGCATAAATTTTAACATGTTCATGAAGTGTACAAGAAGTTCTTTGATATTATTTGTCCATTTTGCCACCCAAATTTGCAAGTTGAAGTAAATTATTCATGGTGGTTGTACAATCTCTACATTTTTCTGTTCTTTGCTGCTTTTCTTCATATTTTTCGGCTTTGCATTGCCCAAATTCACTCTTGATATCATCTTAGGCAAAATGTTAATGTATCGTTTAATCCATCCTTGCACTTGATTTATTTATTTTGCCACCCATTTTTGCAAGTTGAAATGAATTATGCAAGATCTTGTTGTTCTTGTTGTAGCCATGTATTTTGATGTATTTCGCCCAACTTTTTGCTCTTGTTTGATGCTTCTTGCATTCACTTGTTGATTTTGATGATAAAACCTAGCAGGATCTAGCACAAAATAAGTGTTTGTACAAAGAAATGGCAAAAAAGAGCAAAGGTAAGCAATAGCGATAAAAACTTAAGATAAAATGGTTAGAAAATGAGCTAAAATGATAGAAATAATTTTATACTAAATTGGACTTATCAAAATACCCCCAAACTTAAATCTTGCTTGTCCTCGAGCAATGCTAAACATTAAAGTGTAGGACGTACTGCTCTTTAAGAATTTATCACAATTCATTGCAAAACTACTTCCTATAGAAAAGAATAACTGAGACTCAAAATTTTAGGGTTTTAAGGGTAAAACAATCTTTCCAAGGAAAAATCCATCAATCACCTAGGTGACCGGATTCAAAAGTTGGCTAAGCATATTAAGTTTATCCGTTCTTTGTAATTTCAAGACATTCAAACCGAATAGAAGACAAAAATCGTGCCACTCATAACAAGACTTCTCAAGTATGCCCGAGAATAAAATTTTTCACCAAATTTTCTCTTCCTTTTTTTTATTTTTTTAAATTTTTTAAAGGTGCTTAGTTACTTGTTAGCTTTCTACGTACACTTTGTAGCAAGCTTTCAATGCGACAGCTCCGGTTCTAGTAGGCCTAGGGTACCAGGTGTTGAAACACCACCCGGATCTACATGCTCGAGGTACCAAGGTGCTGTAGCACATATCCAAATAATAGATGTTTATAACAAGATAGCGGTGCTTAGTGATTCTCTCCCTCTATTTTTATTATATTATTTTTTTCCTATTTTTCTTTTACTTAGACTTAGGTATAAATCTTTAAAATTTATTATGCAAATGATAACCTTAATGCAATCTATTCAAATTTGAGCATTTTTATTCAAAAAGAAAGGTAAAATAGCCATGTGTTAGTGAACTCAAATACCATGATTTTATCAAGACAGTGCCTTACATTAGACCGTGTTTTGGAATTAGAACACAAAAATAATTGATTCTTAGGTTATCCAAATCTAATTAAAGTAAACGAGCTAAAAATGTAGACAAATTACTTAAAAAGCACGAAGATAAGTTCTCAAATTTTTTTTTTTGTCTTTTCTTTTTTGGGTTCAAAATGAAATTTTAAAAAGACTAATGATCTAAACGGTAGAAATTAGACAGTCTTTTTGTTGGTCGACACTATTTACATTCCCATACATAGGCTCCGAACCTTGGGAGGCATTAAAGCAGACTCTAAAAGATAAAACAGAAGAACTTTTCAAAAAAAACTTGTTCAAAATTTTAAAAATTGTCTCTCCCACCCCCAAACTTGAAAGTTAATATTATCCTCAATGTTAAAAGAAATAAAAAGAACGCAATAGTAGGTGAGAGATACTTCACAAGTTTGAGGATTACTTTTTTGATGTTGAACATTGTCATCAGGTCACCCCCAAACTTGTTTCAAAAAGCTGTTTGAACAAAATATATGCGAAAATAACAAAAAAAAAAAAGAAAAAAAAATGAAGGATAAAAACACTTGGGTTGCTCCCAAGAAGCGCTTAAGTTATAGTCGTTAGTGTGACTTTTTGATGAAGATCTATTTCGTGTCCTGAAGGAGTATAGAATTTCCTCCATCCACCCTCAGTAACCATTTTCTTCTGTGGATTTTCTTTGTACCCTTCTTTACACAACCACCTCCACCTTCTGTAATGATGGGATTCCCAAGCTTAATGTGCCACAACTTGAATTTTCTTTTCGACCCTTTCTGCATTTTTTCACTAAGGCATCTGTGGTTCCGAAAACCTTTGACCCTGTTAGACAAGCTTGACATTCTATTTCGATAACTGGTGGTGGATTAGTCAATTTAGGTTTTGTCATTGGTGGCGATGAGTCTATCATAGGGCTTATGTCACATTGAGGTGGTTGTTCTACTGTGTTTTCATCTCTCAATGTTATGGTGTTAGTTTGCTCTCCTAGGTTGATGACGATATTTCTCAGCAAGGAATCTTTAGACTTCTCAGAAAGTTCCTCTAATGACAGTTTTCATGAACTCCCTAAATGTCTTTTCTAAGTCATATTTCTTTTTTTAAGATGGATAAGCTGGTGACCAAGGTGCTTCGTAATGGTTCCAAGAAAAGTTAGAAGGGTTCATCCATCCTTGATTATAGGTGCTAGAGTAGGGGTTGTACTAGGGTTGGTTATAATTTGACATGTAGTTATCTTGTTCAGAACCTGATGAGGAAAAGCTATTACCCATTTGGTATTTTATACCAGCATGATTACATGCACAAAATTCACATCTAGGAGTACAAAAAACTTTAACATTTATGTTATCTAGTTGTTTTTGAATTAGTGAGAGTTGAGCAGATAACGACAATAATGCATTAATTTCACAAATGCTCAATTGTCTTCTCGATATAGCATGATATTGAGGTCTCATATAGTTGTTGTAAGCCATCACTTTTTGCTCATTTTTTAATAGAATAAGAAAAAATAAACTTAAAAGTCAGAGGAAAGAGAAAGTACCAAAATATAGCAATACAACACAAATTTTAACAAAAACCAAATTTTAGGTGGGGGCGGTGGTATATGAATTTTTCAAAAGAAGTTAAAAGAAGAGGGAGGGAGGGAGGGGGGGGGGGGGGGGGGGTTAAAACTTATCTAGGTGAATAAAAAAGTTGAAAAAAATTAAAACTAATTAGAAAACGTGAAAATGCAACAATCTAAGTCGAAGGTTAAACAAAACCAAATTTTTAGAAAAAAGAGGGGAGTAGTGACACTAATGCTTTGAAAAACCTTAAAATAATAATTTTAACTTTTAAAATCTTGGCAAAGTGAACATATAAGTAAAAAAAAAGATGAAAATAAGGACAAAATACAAGAAAACCAACCAAATAACACAAAACTAGCAAAACTTAACAAAACACAATTTGGAGGGGAGGGGTATGCTATATGGATTTAAAAATAAAATAGCTTTAAAAATCAAACAAATTAAATGAAATGAATGAAATAAAAGATTCATCTACAAATATAAGAAAAATTTACAAATTTTTACACAGGAACTTCAAATTAGTACTAAAACTAGGTGGTATCGATATCACTCTAATATGGACAATCCCCAGCAATGATGCCAAAAACTTTATGCTTTACAAATCTTAAAAATAAGGATTATTATTGAATGAGTACCGAAATTAGTAGTTTTAGCACTATTTGAAAGATCGAAATTTAATTTTTTTGATATGAAACAAAACAAAATAAAAAAGAACAACAATGGTTACTGATTTTATAAAAGGTGTGGTGATTATTAGAAGATTTTCAAGATTTAATAAGATCTAAAGCATCCAATTTCACCTAGCTGCATCAATATGCGTTTCTATTGTTGATATTCAATCGTTATTACCTGTTGATGGTCGAAAACCCTAATTTACCAAATATTCTCTCTCGCGCAACATTAAGCATTGCTCTTTTACATAGTAACTCATCAATCTCTTGCATTAATTTAAATAACAAAAGAGTTTTGAAGATTCATAGTTTTCACTTACGATGACAAAAATCGCTTTAATCTCTCTCGAGTATTTGCTCAATTTGTGGAATTTATCACCTTAGTAATTATCATAAATATCCTCTTGAATTTATTATATATCATTATAGGCTTTCAATGGTGATTAAGTATTCAAAACTCATGAAGAACAATGATAAACACTTCACAACGCAATAACAAAACACTGAATACGTCAAATTAGAAGAGAGCGTATATTACAGCTTAGGCTATATCGTAGCCTAGGAAAAACAAAGTTAGTTCATGATAAACATAATATAATACAAAATTAAGAAAAAATTCATGAACTTAAAGAAGAAAAGGATAGAAAAGGACTAGAAAATAAGAAATCCCAAACCAAACTTCTTTTTTTCTCCTCCTTCTTTTTCCCTACAAATTTCTGCCTATATTCCTACTTTTTATTATGTTTTTTTTGGATGAATTGATGAAAAAACACCTCACAACAATCCCTATTTATAGTATTTGAGGTCATGATTACTTAAAATGAAAAATAATGCAAGCTTTTATCTCATTGCGTCACACTTCTGCTTCTGTCGCCCAGTTCTGCAACTTGTTGTTCAAGTTGATTTTTTTCAATTTTTTGCTGCTTTAAACCACCCAAAATCTACTTTAACATAAATTTGACATGCTCATGAAGTGTACAAGAAGTTCTTTCACGTTATTTGTCAAGTTTGCCACCCAAATTTGCAAATTGAAGTGAATTGTTCATGGTTGTTATACAATCTCTGCATTTTTCTGTTCTTTGCTATTTTTCTTCATTTTTTCTAGCTTTGCACTGCCCACACTCACTCTTGGCATCATCTTGAACATGTTAATGTATTGTTTAATCCATCCTTGCACTTGATTTGTTTATTTCGCCACCAATTTTTGCAAGTTGAAATGAATTGTGCAAGCTCATGTTGTAGCCATGTATTTTGATGTGTTTTGTGAAACGTTTTGCTCTTTTTTGATGCATCTTCATTCCTTTGTTGATTTTAATGATAAAACTTGGTAAGAGCTTGCACAAAATAAGTGTTTTTTCAAAGAAATGGCAATAGAAGCGAAAAAGAGTAAAAGTGAGCAATAGTGATAAAAACTTGAGGTAAAATGGTCAGAAAATGAACTAAAATTATATGAATAATTATATACCAAATTGGACTTATCACCTACCTTTACAATTGTGGGATGTTGATGCTTTGAGTAAGATAGCAAGCTGTATAGGCACCACTTTGTATGCGGATAAGATGACTGCTGCTCGTCACCAGGTTTCATATGCTAGAATCTTAATGGAAGTGGATGTTTCGATGCCATTGAAAAAGTTACTTGAGTTAGAACTACCCGGAGGTGTCTTGGTGGATCAGTTGGCTTGGTATGAATGGATTCCAAAGTGGTGTACTTAGTGCAAGAAGATTAGGCACGAGGAGGGGTCTTTTCCTAAAGTTAAGAGAGTATGGAAGCCCAAAGTGCTGTTGTGGGATGTCCCCCTAGTCGGTTAGTGAGATAAAGAAGTTGATCAACCGGTTGCAGAGGCTCAACCATCATCTTTAGTTCAGGTATAAGAATAGAAAGTGATTGGTCAAAGAAAGACATCTTAATCGGTTAGACATAAGGAGCAAGTTCCCCTCCTCAACAAGTTTTAGGCTTTTCCTGAGGTAGTGGCGGAAGGTGGAGTTTCGAACAGTGTTAGAGAAGCTGTAGTTAGTGGTGGGGTCCGTCATTCTCTTAATATGTGATGATGATAGGGTTGTGAAATACCAGAGGCATGAATAAAGGCTGTAAGGGCACTGAGGTAAGGCATATTGCAGCCCGAGAGAAAATAAGGCTTATGGTCATTTTAGAAACCTATATTAAGCAGCACAGAGCTCATGCAATAATGAGTAAATTATTCTGGGGATGGAAGGGTTGTGGTAATTACGCACGGAACGGTGGTAGCTATATATGGCTTGCTTGGGACCCTAATTTAGTCCGGGTTCAAGTATTAGCTATGCAACGAGAATTTATACATGTTGAGGTCTTTTCCATTGAGTTGGGGGAGCTCCTATTTTATGTACCTTTTGTTATGGTGATGACCATGTTGCACTCCGTTGAGACCTGTGGGATGCTTTAAAGTTGTTGAATACTGATGGTTGTCTTTGGTTATTGATTGGGGACTTCAATGAGTTCTCATGACAGAAAGGGAGGGGCGGTTGTGACTGAGTCTGAATGGAGAGATTTACGGAATGTGTGGAGCATGTCAGAGTTTCTAATTTACAGAGTTTAGAGCCTAATTTTACATGGTCGAATAAGAGAGGTGGGGAGAATAATTTAAGTTCCAAGATTGATCATGCTTTGCGTAATCAAATATGGCATGAAACGTTTGATTCGGTGATGAGTTTTCTTTCCCTGGGGTTATCGGATCAAGCACCTATTGTGGTAAAATTCGGTGTGGTGTTTCATGGACGAAGAAGGGCTTTTAAAATGCCTAATTGGCTTTGCAGAATGGATGGGTTCATGAGTAAGTTGAGGTCAGCTTGGGGCACTCAAGTAAGAGGGACGTATAAGTTTGTGTTTCATCAAAGATTGTTAGAGGTCAAGAGGGTGCTTAAGCAATTCAAATTGCAATTTCTTCGAGACACTTCAGCTAGTGTTGAGAAAGCTAGACTTGTCCTTCATGCTACACAGCAAGCTGATATGTATTCTAGTTCGAGGCAGGACAACATTCGTCGAGCTTGACTTATCTTGTAGCGCTTGAGTGATGCCGAGGCTGGGTATCTATGTCAAAGGGCTAAGATCAGACATCTAAATTTGGCATGTATGGTCTCCCATTATTTTTGTACAAGTACAAAGGTGAGGGGGAAGCATAATGCAATCTAGCTTCTTCTGGATGGTGACGGGAATCGATTGGAGGATCCTGTAGACATTGAACAAGAAATTCTTGGTTTCTATAAGAAGCTCCTTTGTACGGCTGTTGATAGAGCTCCGATCAATCATGTTGTATTTGATCGTGGGCTGCGTTTATGGGACAGTGATATTTCTGTGTTAAATCGGGTTGTCACTGATCAAGAAATTAAGGATGTTGTATGGAGTATTTCCTTAGACAAAGCTCCGGGCCGGATGGTTTTCCTTCAAAATTTTACAAATTGGGTTGGGAGGTGATAGGGCCTGATGTTTGCCATGCCGTTAAAGATTTCTTTTGGAGTGGTAAGCTTCTAAAATGTTTGAACCCTACCACACTGTGCCTCGTTCCAAAAATTGAGAAACCGCAATTGGTGGGTGATTTTAGGCTGATTTCATGCTGTAATGTCATATACATGGTAATTTCAAAGCTACTTGTAGTAAGAATCCATGCGGTGCTTCATAAAGCCACTAATATGTCTCAAGCGGCGTTCGTAAAGGGTAGATCGATTTTTGATAATATTCTTTTGGGACGAGAAATTATTAAAAACTATAATCGAAGTCACATCTCCCGTAGGTGCTTTTTGAAGATTAACATTAAAAAATTTTATGATTCGGTCAATTGATAGTTCATTATGAATGTCAAGCTTGGTCTCAGTTTCCCTATTGCTTTTGTAGAGCTAGTGCATGAATGCGTTTCGTCTCCCTCGTACTCGATCCAATTGAACAATCTTGAAGGGGACAAGAGGTCTCCGTCAGGGAGACCCTATCTCTCCTCACCTATTTATACTATGCATGGAGTATTTGTCGCATAAATTATAGAGTTTAGATTGTCCATTTAGCTATATCCCTAAATGTTCTAAGTTCAAGCAGAATCACTTGATTTTTGCCGATGCTTACTTCTTTTTGCTCGGGCTGACCGTGGTTCAGTTACATCGGTTTGGAAGTCAGTGTTGGATTTTGCACAAACCTCGGGGTTGGAGCCTAACGTTTTGAAATCTAGTATTTGTTTTACTGGGGTAGAGGAAAGCAAGAAAGGGGAAATATTGCTGGCCTTGGGGTTTCGTGAACTACAGTTTCCATTGCGCTATTTAGGCATCGCTATAGCTGGTGATACATTGAAGATTAGGAAATACTTAGACCTCCTTGACCGTGTTCGAGCTCAAATTATGCCGCGGCACTTTTCATATGCCAGGCAAGTTAAGGTAATTACATCTATCATGTTTGGGATGATCTCATATTGGTTTAATATCTTTCCTTTCCGTAAAGATGTCCTGAAGGTCATTCAAACAATGATGATGAGGTTCTTATATAGGGGGAATATTGAAAGGTAGCATGGGTTCACTCCGATTGCTTGGGATAAAGTATGTATCCCAAAGAAGGAAGGTGGACTAGGATTGAAGCAACATGAGGGATGGAATCTAGCCTATTTTATGAAGCACTTGTGGAATATAAAGGGGAAGAAAGATGAGTTGTGGATTAGTTGGATTCACGGGTATTACATGAAGGGCTGTTCCATTTGGGAAGTGGGCGTAAAGGAATTAGAGTCTCGTACTTGGAAGGGCATATTCGTTGTTAGAATGATGCATGTTTTGGGTGGGGTGCTGAGGCTGAGACCCAGTTACGTGGATGTGGTCTCAACGGGACATTTGTGCTAAAATGGGCATATAACTTGATTTGGGTCAAGGGAGAAAGTTGTCATTAGAAGCCGACGATATGAGATAGTGTATGTTTTCCGAAAGATAGTTTCATTCTATGGATGGCCGGGAGGAAGATATTGCTTATGGATAAAATATTGGCCACAAGAGGGCTCCGTTTCGCAAGACAGTGCTCGTTGTTCAAGTCTTAGTCGGACGATTCATTTATTTTTTGAAAGCATTTGGTCGAGGGACGTGTGGCAAACAGTGTGTCGATGGAGTGGTATGTGCTTCTCCCCTTCTTTGAATGGGATGTTGGAATGGTTTAGAAGAGTGGTCAAGAATCAATTGGGAAATAGCAAGGTGAGGCGTATTATTCTTCCAGCATCGAAGTATGCTATATGGATGGAGAGCAATAATAGGAGGTTTAATGATAGAGAGAAATCGGGGAACAGTGTAATTAGTGAGATTAAAAACCTTGTTTGGTATCGTCTAAATTTTCTTAATTTAGGGGGGTGGATTTCTAAAAGAAGTAGAAATATTGGGGTGTCTTTTGTTAGGTTTTGTTAAGATGTTAGGTTGTATAAATTTGAATGATAAGGAAAGTTTCTTGCTTGCCTTTTAGCAAAATAATGTACTTATTAAATTTTATTCACATGGTTGATATAAATTAATTGAGTTAAATATTATATATGATGTGAATAGAGTTATAAAGCCATATAACTTGGTGAAATATTTGATTTCGCTAAGTCGAAGAATTTTTTTCAAATAGGTCTAATGTGATTAGAAAATTCAAAAGTTGAATTATTTGAAATAAAAATTCTCATAGGTATCTAATGTGGTCAGATCACACAGGTTGGATAATTAGAGGAACCGAATTGGATTAGAATTTTATTTAATTGTTACATAAAATTTATAGCGTGATTCTAATATTGATTATGAGATAATCCAATTTTAAAAGAAAGATCCACCATTCTAAATTTCAAGTGGGAGCGAGAATCAGGTGTTGATTCCTTACGGTCTCCATTGCAAGTTTAATATTGTAGTGAACAGACACTATCAAGGAGGGTGTTTGTTCGCAGGACACAAGGTTAGAATTCTTCATGTAGATAGAGGTATGGGAAAAATGAGTGCGGCCACGCTGACATGGAGTATCTTGTTGACTTAAACGAATGTCTAGGCAATAGTACACACTTGATTAGGATAGTATGATAGTCTGCTAGAGAGCATTCTGATATTGTCTTAGAGACCAAGGAAGAAACGGTGAGTTAAATATGTTTAGGAAACATATTATTTGAGAATAGTTCTCGTTTAACTAATTACTTGTTACGCCTTGTTTGTAGTTCAGAAAAAAGCAAAAAATCAACACAATTCACCCAATAGGGATAAATTCAACACAATTCACCCAGTAAGGGGTAAAATCAACACAATTCACCCAATAGTGGTAAAATCAACACAATTCACCCAGTAAGGGGTAAACCAACACAATTTGCCCAGTAGGGGCAAAATCAATACAATTTGCCCTGTAGGGGCAAAATGGACCCTATTCGCCCAATAAGGAGAAAAATTAACACAATTCGCCCAGTATGGGTAAAATCAAAACAATTCGACCAGTAAGGGGAGATCCAAATAGTTCACCCTGTAAAAGGGAAAACCAACACAATTCGCCTAGTAGGGACAAAATTAACATAATTCGCCCAGTAAGGGTAAAACCAACATAATTCGCTCGACAGGGATAAAATCAAAACAATACGCCCATTAGGGATAAGATCAACACAATTCGCCCAATAGGGATAAAATCAACACACTTTGCCTAGTAGGGGTAAATGAACCCAATTTGCCCAGTAAGGATGAATTCAACACAATTCGTCCAGTAAAGGAAAAATCAACATAATTTGCCTAGATAAAAGCAAAATAACACAACTCACCTTCTTCAATCCCTTTAAAGTACAACACCAAGGGAAGATAAAGACAAGCAAGGAAAGGAAAGAAACTTGTCCCCTTACCCATGTCACACATAATACCTAAGCTCCACCCCATAAACACTATGAAAGAAAATGAAACAAAGAAAACAAGGCAAGTGAAACAAAGAGGGAATACGGGAATCTTGATAATCCTTAAAAATAGCTTGAGTTTAGCATCTTCTCAATCACCTACTAAGCACCACAAACATAGTTGGCTCTATCTATGGGAAATAAATATGACCAAATTATAAAGATCCCCGGATCCCCCAACTTAAGATGATGAAATAGAACAAGTTCCAAAGAGTCAACTCCAAAATATACAAACAGTTTTGGAGCAACTTATGGAAAAGATAGCAGGACAAGGGCCTAAAAATAACTCAGACCCTGAAAATGCAAGGTCAACAGGCACTAGGCATGATTACGCCCACGAATTTTGACAAAGAAAAATCTAAAAGGAGAAGAGTTCATCCTTATCATGAGCTCAATTGTAATAACAAAAATTCTAAAAATGTGCGGATAGACCTTGGCAGCATGGAAGACAAATTCATAACAAACGTCAATATTGGACACAAGGATCAGCCAGACCCCACTCGTTTCCCGGAGGAGGCGAAGATCTACTCAATCCCTGAAGTTGTGGGTATGTACTCTCCTTTTTCACTAAGAATTTTGTCTTTTCCAGCAAAAAAGGTTAAGGTTCCCAATATAGACCTCTTTGATAGATCTCAAGATTTGGAGGACCATCTGTCATGCATTAAGTCCAAAATGTATATACAAAAAGCTTCGGAAGAAGTGTGGTGTAAATATTTTCCAGCCACCTTAAGGGGAGTAGCCCAATCTTGGTTTTTTACCCTCCCTCCGGATTCAATCGGTGGTTTTGAACAGTTAGCGGAGTGCTTCTCTAAGCACTTTGTAAGTAGTAAGAGAAGAAGGAAGACGGCTGCATAGATAATGCAGCTACAACAAAAAGAATCCAAAACTTTTAGAGATTATGTTAGGCAATTTTCTAGGGAAATATAGATATACCAGGATTAGCAGATGAAACTGCAATTGGCACCTTTACCAACAAACTAAAACATTCAGACTTCACATTTTACCTAGTTGAAAAACAACTAGAAACCATAGGCGAACTATGGGGTAGCCAATAAGTACATATCAGCCGAGGATGTGATGACCGTAGCAGGAAAAATGCGAATGGGAGTCACTAGAAGGCAGCAAGAGAAGTCAAATGTGTCTCACTTGACATGGCCAAGGGCACCTGAGACAACCTCAAAACCAAAGATACAAATGCCATGACCTATAAGACACTTCTCTTATGAGATACAGGGGAAATTGGCACATCGACATTTCTCTTTTAAAAGGGTGCCTTATGGGCTGAAAACGCCTATCAACCCACAGGTTTAATCTAACTGGTGCAACTACCACCAATTTTGTCGCCATACGACCAAAGAATGTTCGGTAAGAAGAAAACAAACCCCAAGCGGTCAAACTGGGGTGGTTAACCCTAGCATACAACCAAAAGAGCTGGACAGTAAGGCATTGATACTAGCACCCCCAAAAGAATTGATAGAACAACCTAAAAAGACGATTGCCATGATATCTCGGACTTTGCATCCTAATAACCTTTGCTCGTTCGAACTGGAAAGAGATGGGATTAAAAGAATTCGGCCCCTATTGGAGATTACATTTAGCGAAGAAACTTGGGTGACATTTATGTCCCACATGATGATCCTCTAATCATTACCCTTGAAATGTGGCAATATTGTGTGTAGCAGGTATTGGTCGATCGATGAAGTGCAGTAAACGTGCTATTTTACAAATGTTTTAAGCAAATGGAAATGTCAGACAAAGAGATTTCCCGGTTCACTTCCCTGTGGTAGGCTTCACCAGAGAAGCAGTTAAGCCATTAAGAGCAATTACTATGAAAGTTCCATTTCAAGGGCAAAAGGTTATCAAAAAAACTAGAATGGAATTCCTGATCATAGATTTGTCCTCTCCTTATAATGCAATACTTGGCCGACCTGCCCTAAATTGCATAAGGTCCATAAATTCTACATTACCTCTTGATAAAGTTTGAATTGGACAATGGCGAAATAATGGCCATTTGAGGAAACAAAAATGTAGCTCACGAATGCTACCATGCCTCTTTGAGAGATAATGACTATGAAGTTGTGTCCAAAATGGACACATAAAAACTTAGCCTTTCCAAGGAAAGTAAGCCAGAAAGTT
This sequence comes from Simmondsia chinensis, assembly GCA_018398585.1. Lineage (NCBI taxonomy): Eukaryota > Viridiplantae > Streptophyta > Magnoliopsida > Caryophyllales > Simmondsiaceae > Simmondsia > Simmondsia chinensis. Next base: position 21,053,866 of record JAGTTD010000013.1, on the reverse strand, counting down.
CAGACCATGACTTGGGAAAGCTAGAAGAAGTAGAAGTGGAAAAGGGGAAAACTGTGAGATTGAGATATTGGTTATCGGAGGAGTTAAAAAAGGAGTTAGTTTTCCTGTTAAGACAGTACCAAGATGTCTTTGCATATAACACTAATGAGATAATAGGAATTAACTAGAATATTAGGGTCCATAAATTAAATGTTCTAGCAGGAACCTGTCCAATAAAACAAAAGAAAAGGAGCTTTTATGCTGAAAGGGGCGAAGCTATCAAAATAGAGGTTGATAAACTATTGAGATTAGGATTTATAAGAGAAGTAAGATGTCCTGAATGGTTTGCTAATGTAGTATTGGTAAGAAAACCAAATGGAACTTGGCGAATATGCATCGATTTCACAGATCTAAATAAATTCTTTCCAAAAGACTCTTATCCCCTTCCTAAGATCGACCAACTGGTCGAGTCCACAGCGGGAAACGAGTTATTCAGTTTTATGGATGCCTTCTCGGGTTACCACCCAATAAAAATGGATCCGCAAGACAAGGAAAAGACAATGTCGTTACTAATGAGGGCACCTACTATTACAAAGTAATGCCCTTCAACCTAAAAAATGTAGGCGCAACATATCAAAAGTTGGTTAAAAGATATTTGCGCAACAAATTAGACTTAATATGGAAGTTTATGTTGATGATATGATTGTTAAGATCATGCGCCATTGAAAATCATGTAAAAGGCCTACAAGAGACTCTGCAAACCTTACGAGAATATCAAATGAAACTAAACCCTAACAAATGTTCATTCGGTCTACCCAAGCAAAAATTCCAAGGATATATCATAAGTGCCCGTGGAATCCAAGCCAATCCGGTGACGGTGAAAGTTATTCAAGAAATCGGAACTCCCAAAATGATTAACGACGTACAATGACTTACCAAATGGTTGGCATCACTTAATAGATTTATCAGTAAGTCTGCTGAGAAAGTGCTTCTGTTTTTTTGAGTGCTGCAACAGAAAAGAAGTCCGCGATGGGACGAGGAATGCGAACATGCCATCCAACATGTTAAAGAACATCTTGCTCACCTTGCCTCTATGGATAAACCAAATCCAAGGAAAATCCTGATTTTGTATGTAGCAGCCACAGTTAATATCATTAGCGCGGTCTTGGCAACTAATCGTTCAAAAGGATAGATCCTGGTAAATTTTGTTTGCCAAGTATTAAAGGAGGCCAAATTAAGATATCCTCCGTAAGAGAAAATGGTGTTTTCAATTGTAATGGCCTCAAGGAAACTTGAACCCTACTCTCAAGCACTAACTATAAGCGTATTAATGAACCAGCCCATTAAGAAATTACTGTAAAAACTAGAACGCTCGGGTCGGTTACTAGAATAGGTTGTAGAGTTATCAGAATATGATTTACATTATTTGCCACGAATCGCTGTAAAGGCACAAGCTTTGGCAGACTTCTTTACTAAATGCAACTTCGATGCAAAGCAAAATCCTGAACCATAAAGTATTACCGAGGAAAAAAAGAAAAGGTTGAAGATTCAGATGCCGGGACACCAAATGAAATCGAAGAGTTTCTAGTATGGCACATATTTGTAGATGGTTCCTCTTGTCTGGATGGGTCAGGAGCTGGAATTTTTATTCGGGATCTAAGAGGGGTAACATATCGCTACTCCCTATGTTTCCACTACCCATTGACCAACAATGAAACTGAATATGAAGCCCTAACGCATGAAGCCGGTCTTGCACAGGCCATAGGAGCTCGATCTATAAGAATTTATAGCGATTCGAAAATAATAGTTGGCTAGATGAGTGGAGAATATGAAGCTAAAGAGCCTAACATGGTTCGATACCTTAAAATATTTCGAGAATTGGCCCCGAGCTTTGCAAAAATAAAGGTGAAATATATTGACAGGAATGATAATCATACAGCGGATGAGTTGAGCAAATTAGCCAGCTCTCATAAGAAGGCTTCAGAAAATATATCCCCAAGATTTTGCAGAGAAGGTCGTGAAGAGGATACATTATATTGGAATTCCACACAGTTGAATTTGGCAAATAATCGAATATCTTCGCCATGCAAACCAACCCTCAAATCCTCTTGAAGCCAAGAAGTTAAGACGCCAGGCTTCTCGATTTGTGCTCATAGAGGACCAACTTTATAAATGGTCTCATTCTCATCCCTTACTCAAATGTGTGGAAAAAGACGAAGGGTATGAGATCCTAAAGGAAATCAACTAAGGTGAATGTGGAGGGCATATAGAAGGACACCCACTTGCGAATAAAACCCTACAAGTAGGATATTTCTACCCTACTTGAAAAAGGATGCTAAAGATTTGGTGCGCCATTGCAAAGCCGGCCAACAATTTTCCCCAATCTACCATGTGCCTCCCGCTACTTTACAGACTTTAATTAGCCCGCTGCATTACGCTCAATGGGGAATTGATATACTAGGTGCCTTTCCCATAGCCTCTGGATAAAGAAAATTCTTGATAGTAGCAATTGATTATTTCACTATATGGGTTGAAGTAGAGCCAGTGGCGAAAATAACAGACCAGGTGACACAATGCTTCCTTTAGAGAAACATTATTACCCGATTCGCGGCGCTGAGAGTACTTGTGGTGGATAATGGATCCTAGTTTAGCTCAATAAAGTTTCAAACATACCTTGAAGAAGTTGGCATCAGTCTTCATTTCTCTGCAATAGCGCAGATCGAAGTGGCCAACAATGAAATACTAAAAGGCATTAAGAGGAGGTCAAACAAAACAAAAAGCTTATGAGTTGAACAGTTGCCCAGTATACTGTTGTCCTACTGAACCACAACAAAAAGGGCAACTGGAGGAACCCTTTTTATGTTAACATATGGAGCAAAAGCTATCCTACTGATAGAAGTGCAAAACCCTACATTTCGTGTAAAATATTACTACCAGAGGAGAACGCTGCCCTAACGGCAAATCTTTTTAGATTGATCCAAGGCTTTACTACACATGGTGGCACAAAAGTAGGTAGTGGCGAGATATTTTAACCGTAAAGTTAGATCTCGACAGTTCCAGGTAGGCGATTTCGTTTTAAGATGTACGAAAGCCGCAGGAAAAGGCACGAAGTTTGGAAAACTCACGCCCAGCTGGGAGGGCCCTTACAAAGTAGTCCGAGTCCTAAGAGAGGGGAGTTATCAATTATGCCCCCTAGATGGAACCGAAATATCTAAAAGTTGGAATACTTAGAACCTCCGAAAATACTACCCATAACCACGGAACATCTCCTCTTAACACGTAATGTTCTTGCTTTTTGTATAATCATACGTTAGCTGTCTTGTACATTTGTAAACACATTAAATAAATGCGACATCAGTTATGCAGAGCATGAAATTTTGCCTTTTTTTTTGGGTGTTGAAAATAGAATTTAGACGGATAAACATAATCATCTCTTTTATTACAGGTGAACAAAGTCATTGTCAATTAAAATAAAAAAAAGAAGAAGAAGAAGAAGAAGAAAGGAAGAAATAAAGACATACAATTATTCATTTTCACCTATTAAAGATGCAACCATTCACCTGTTAAAGGTGCAACCGTACACCTGTTAATGGTGCAACTATATATTTTCACCAATTAAAGATGCAACTATTCACCTGTTAAAAGATGCTATTGTACATTTGTTGATGGTGTAGCTGTGCATTGTCAATTAAAGATGCAACTATACACTTGTTAAAAGATGCTTCCATACACCTATTAATGGTGCAACTATACATGTTCATCAATTAAAGATGCAGCCATACACTTGTTAAAAGATGTTACCATACACCTGTTAAAAGTACAACTATATATTCAAACATGTTAAAGGTATCACTAGACCATATGTTCTTATTCATTAGCAGCTAAGTAAGTACGAAATCATGCGCATCCATTCACAAAACAAAAGTAGAATAATCCCATTTTGACATACAGACATCCCTAGCTAAGTAAGTACGAAATCATGCACAACCATTCACAAAACAAAAGTAGAATCACCCATTTTGACATACAATAGAGCCATACAAAATTAGGACTATCCATGTTTGTCCATCCTACAGTTAGTAAAACCATCACATTACCAATCAACCAGAAGGAAGAAGAGAGAGAGAGAGAGGGAGAGAGAGGGAGAGAGAGAGAGAGAGAGAGAGAGAAGAAAAGAACTACAACATTATAAAATTTACGCTCGCAAATGAGCGTTACCTCGAGCTATGAGGGGAAGCATCCCTCTGAGATAGCTTCTCATTAATCTCACCTGTAATTTGAGAAATTAGAGAATCTATCATAGGTATGGTGAAATTAGGACTGCCCTCGCTAAGTTTCTAGGATGAGCGAGCAAAAGTTGAATCCATGCCTACCCAGTATGAATCACTTTGGGCAATCTGAAATTCAAAACCATACATAAAATTAGCAATGGCCTCTTCATGAGGTCGAAGCAGCATAGCCCGAAGGTCATTAATTTGTGTATTTTACTACGCAAATCTCCAGGTTGTCAGAGGTTTTCAACCTGAGCATCATCTAGCATTCTTTGAAGCTATTCTACTTCATGACAGAGGTCTTCTTGTTATGTAATTTGGAAAGCTCGAAATTCTTCTAGAAGGCTTTGATAGCGGGTTGTAGCATTTGCACATGGCCACCTGACTTAGATAACCAAAAACACCAAGATGCTGCAAAAGCTAGCCATGCAAGCACACACCAATATAAGTAATAATGCAAAATGGGAAAAAGAAAAGAAGTAGAGAAAGCAAACGTGGGCTATCACCTTTGACACCGTAAAGGAGCTCTTAGAGCGAATAGTCCCAGGAGGTGAAAGATCCTCAAAAACTCTAAATAGGGACTCAAAATCCATAGTAGGATGAAAAAGTTAAAAGTATCTCCTTCATGGGTTGAAGCCCCATCCGTGGCAAAATCCCTCACAAGAGGAGCAGAGGGAGGTTGTGGCAGATCTATAACAATGGGGGTGAACATTGTGAGGTTTTGGACTGATTCAAAACACGTGCGAACATTCCTCCCTTCAAGATGTGGGTCCAACTAGGTGGAGGGACCCCTTAGAAGAGTTTGCATCAATTACTTAGTAGAAGCGCCCATATTGGTATGATTAGAGCTACCTGGAGATGAACCAGAGACACCAAATAACTAACAATATCAAAATTGTCGACTTTCTCATCTGCATTTAATGTATGATATTGCAGCAAGAGTTAGAAGCGATAAACATTCACTGCCACATGAGGAAAAAGAAGTTACCCAATATGTAAAGACAACAATTTGATGCAAGCATACCTGGAAGAGGCTTTTCACTAAGCCAACTTTACAAACACTATCTACTTTTTAAGAAGTGCCCGGATAGCTACAAAACGGTCCCTGTCAGAATTCTCCCCAAAATAATTAATGACCGCCCAGTCTTCTGAAGCCAATTCTTCAAGGCATGGCTTAGCGGCGCGAGTCAATTTATGCCAAACCACTGGGTACCTAGGAAGAGTAGGCGGTCGAACCCGTACAAACTTGTTCAACCACTTCTTAAGGTTGGAAGGAATGTCCTTAATAAAATAACAACCTCCATGAATCTCAAAAGAAAAGGTACTCCAGCTCTTTTTAACTTTGAAAAGTCAAAGGCCTTGCTAGAAGCTTGAAAGCCATTAATAAAACAGGCACTTAAAAACAAACCCATACACGGTGTTTAAAAAAAAACCCATACACATTCCGAAAACGTTAGGGGTCACTTGGCCGGGACACATGGTATACCGCTCCAACAGGTTAGATACAAATGGTGGAAGTGGAAATCTAAGTCCGACACTCAAAGATTCCTGGGTTACAGAAAAACAGTCATGTCGGGGAGGAAATAACATGAAATCTTTTCCTTTGGAGCCCATATTTCATATTCTGGAGAGACATAATATTTTTCACGAAGAAGGGAAATCCCTTCTTCACTCAAGTACCGTTGGGCGAATTGCTTAAAAGGTTTAACGTCCGAAATATGTGGAAACTATGCTCGTACACTAGCCTCATTAAAAGTTACAACTGTAAAGGAAAGATCAGACGCAGGTCCAGAGGTAGAGGGTCGATTATCGGCTTGATCCCCTCGACTCACATTTCGAGTCCTACTTCCACCGTGAACCATTTTTTAATCTGCATTAGAATTACTATAATAAGTACAATCTAAATCGAAGAATACATACGCGAATGGAGGCAATACTCCTCCCTCTGGTTACACAGAGAAGGTAGAGGCAATGCGGTGACTGCTCTCTAGTTCACAGGAGATAATATATCTTCTGGCCTACTGGCACTACAGGATTACCTAGAGCATGCCAATAGTAGGAGGAACTATGGCTGTTTGCACCCGAACTCATTTTCACAAACAAAAACCACCTTAACTAGAACAGGGAAAGTTGCGCCTTTACAAATTCAATTAAGGAAAGCAAATCAACAAATTACATTTTAATCAAAGTTGCCTAAAATAAAGTCATTAACACCAACAAACCAACACGATTTGTCAAAGAAAAGGTGTATGGCACGTTAGGGCAAACGAAGCAAGTTGCCAAATTATATTCTAGCTAGTGTTGGGTAAGCAAAGACATTAATATCAGAAAACTAACATAGTTTAACAAAGGAAAGGGTGATATGACCTGTTATGACAAGTAAAGCCATTATATATCCAGAGGATAAACTTCTAGGTAAAGTTTCTTTTAGTTAAACTAAGTTCGAGTTAAAATTAGAACCTGAACTTAAGACCTCCACAAGAGCCTCCAGAAACCACAACCAACCCCTTCCATTTCAACATGCAAGTAAGAGCCCCATCTACTTCTACGAAATTAGGGCAAAAAAATAAAAAATAAAAAAAATAAGAAGCACCATGCCTAATGCCGAAACCATATTAAAACGGTCGAACATGGGGGGGAAATGAGTTAGGAACCACCATGTAGGAGAGAAAAAAGGAAGCTTGAAGAAGAAGAAAGCAAGGAGGGGAAGAAGAAGAGGAAAAAAAGGCTAGTAGAGAGAAACGGCAAAAGGAAAAAGAAAGTAGATATAAGGTTCACTTATATTAATAAAAATAGTAGTTCACTCATAATAAAATAAAAATAGTACTTGTATAAAAATTGGAATTATAAGTAATTATATGCACTGGGCTATGTAAAATCCCATCGGAGTTACGAGTAAGTTTACACATTGGGGGCTATGTAAAACGCCCAACAATGCAAAAATTAGAGTTATAAGTAATTTTATACAATAGGGGCTACATAAAACGCTCACCAGTGTAAAAATTAGAGTTATAAGTGATTTTATACACTGGGGACTATGTAAAACGCCCATGAGTATAAAAATAAAAGTTATAAGTGATTTAATACACTAGATGCTACGTAAAACGTGCACCAGTGTAAAAATTGGAGTTGTAAGTGATTTTATACACTGGGAGTGTGTAAAACCCCCCACCAAGGTAAAAATATGAGTGATAAGTGATTTTATGCACCGAGAGCTACGTAAAATGCCCATTAGGGTAAAAATTTAAGTTATATAAGTGGTTTTATACATCGAGAGCTACATAAAATGCCTACTACTGTAAAAATTGAGTTTTAATTGATTTTATACACTGAGAGATATGTAGAATGCCAAGTATTGTAAAAATTAGAGTTATAAGTGATTTTATACACTGGGGACTAAATAAAACACCCACAAGTGTAAAAATTGGAGTGATAAGTGATTTTATACACTAGGAGCTATGTAAAATGCCCGCCAGTGTAAAAATTAGAGTTATAAGTGATTTTATACACTGGGAGCTATGTAAAATGCCCGCCAGTGTAAAAATTGGAGTTATAAGTGATTTTATATACTGGGGCCTACGTAAAATGCCATCCAGTGTAAAATTGGAGCTATAAGTGATTTTATACATTGGGGGCTATGTAGAACACCCACCAGTGTAAAAATTAAAATTATAAGTGATTTTATAAACTGGGGGGCCAAAAGTCCTGCCAATGTAAAAACTGGAGTTAGAAGTGATTTTATACACTGAGGGCTATGTAAAATGCCTGCTATTTTTAAAATTGCAATTGTAAGTGATTTTATACATTGGGAGCTACGTAAAACACCCACTAGTGTAAAAATTAGAGTTATAAGTAATTTTATACACTAGGGCCTACGTAAAAGCCCACTAGTGTAATAATTGGAGTTATAAGTGATTTTACACATTGGGGGCCATGCAAAATGCCCGCTAGTTTAAAAATAGATGTTATAAGTGATTTTACACGCTGGGGGCTACGTGAAACGTCCCCCAGTGTAGAAATTGGGGTTACAAGTGATTTTATACACTGGCGGCCACGTCAAATGTTCATCCGCGTAAAATTGGAGTTATAAGTGATTTCATACAGGGGGCTACTTAAAACACCCACCAATGTAAAAATTTTAGTTATAAGTGATTTTATAAACTGGGGGCTACATAAAATGCCCACTAGTGTAAAAATTGGAGTCATACGTGATTGTATACAATGGAGGCTATGTAAAATGCTCACCATTCTAAAAATTGTAGTTATAGTTGATTTATATATTGGGGCCAATGTAAAACAATCACTAGTGTAAAAATTAGAGTTATAAGTAATTTTGTACACTGGGGGCTATCTAAAAGTCCCACCAGTGTAAAAATTGGAGTTAGAAGTATTTTATACACTAGGGGCTATGTAAAACACTCACCAGTGTAAAAATTAGAATAGAATTGATTTTATATACTGGGGGCTATGTAAAACGCCCACCTGTGTTAAAATTGGAGTTATTATTGATTTTATTCCCCAGGGACCACGTTTTAACACTCACCAGTGTAAAAATTGGAATTATAAGATATTTTATACACCGGGGGCTATGTAAAACTCCCAAAAATGTAAAAATTAGAGTTATAAGTTATTTTATACACCGGGGGCTACGTAAATTGCCAACCAGTGTAAAAATTGGAGTTATAAGTTATCTTATACACTAGGAGCTGCATAAAACACCCACAAGAGTAAAAATTTGAGTTATAAGTGATCTTATGCACTTGGGGCTATGGAAAATGTCGAATGGTGTAAAAACTGGAGTTATAAGTAATTTTGTACACTGGGAGCTACATACCAATGTACAAAAATGGAGTTATAAGTGATTTTATACACCAGGGGCTACGTAGAATGCCCACCAGTATAAGGATTGGAGTTATAAGTAATTTTATACAATGGGGACTCCAAAAAACCTTCACCAGTGTAAAAATTAGAGCTGTGAATTATTTTATATGCTGAGATCTATGTGAAATGCCCACTGGTGTAGAATGTAGAGTTATAAGTGATTTTGTACATAGAAGGTCCCATAGAACGTCCGTCAGTATAAAAGTTGAAGTTATAGACAATTTCACATGTTAAAAATTATTCGGGATCTATAATTGAATCACTCGCTGCTTTGAGTGAGCAAATGGGTTGCCCAAACATTTACCTGGATAAAAATTGCTTACAATTGTATACAAAACACCCCCGAGCAAATCATTCCCGGCCCATGCAATTCGCCTACTTCATCCCCTTCACGAACACTCAAAAAACTATCTTTCATTCATCAACACTACAATAGTACAAGCATATTTGCACAACATGCTCGTAACTCAGAATAAGATCATTAGACATATCGAGACTAAATACAAGATCGAGAGCCACTATAAGCAAAAAACAGCAACAAAGTACAGAGTTATTTACCTACAACAACCTACCTGCAGTATATATGAGAGGTCCTCAAAGCAAAACAGCAATAACTCGCTTAAACAGGGAAATTATGAGGAAATTTGCACAGATCAAGTTCAGTGCACACCCTAACCATAGATTAACCTGCGAGCATAAACCAGAGCGCCAAAGGGATGAAGTGAACTCTAATATGCGTACAAGCGTCCGTTCCCTGTACCCATGCGGACATATAACCCGAAGCACCCCATGATGAGATCCGAAAAAAGCATAACTGTAAACACTAAACTTGGTAGAAAAGACTACAAGGGAAAGGTCCAAACCATGTAAAGCAGCCAAACAAAGACGTCCCTGTAGACGAAAAATTCCCAAACTTTGGCTACGAACAACTTCGTCACGAATGTTTGGTGGAAGGAACAAAAGTATAGCGAAGTCCTCTGCTATATCCCACAACACTATGTACGGGTAAAAGTACGGAGATTCCGGGGTAAACCATTACATTCGGATAGTAAGTACAACACTCCATCACAAAACACCGGGCGAGTAAAGTCTATTGTATCCCTACCTATGTTAATGTTTGCCCGATATCACCAAGTGCCACGGTCAAAGTAAAAAACCGAGTATCAATCTCCTTCAGCCAAAGAATCACCTCTGAAACTAACCTCAAGGTTAAGAACAAACACAAAAATTTGATAATTGAAAGGATAGCGAGAAATATCTTTAGAACACACGAACACAATATTAAGAGTACTACTTAAGTAATGCAACTCTTCAGATAAGACAAAAGGAAGGTATGTTCAAGTAGCCGGATTGCACACGGATAAGCCCATAGGCTCATAAACGGGAATTCCTCGACACAAGATCAATTCATTGCTTACCCCCACGATTTCCTTATCCTCATACAAAAAGTGTAGGGAACCGAGAGCGAGGCAGGGCATGAAGAAGGGCGGGTGTAACAAATGTATCTCCACATATTCACGAAATCGAAAACGATACCCATTTTGGATGAGCACACCATCTGTTGGGTGCTGGAAACAGTTCATTAGATTTTTCCTTAACGAAGTTCTCCTCTATAAAAAGTTGACGACAAAATTGACTGATTACATGACATTGATTTAGGACTTTAACTGACAGCCAAGATAATATTATAAAAAAAACATCTTTTGAAAATATTTCCATGACAATTCCTAAGCATAAAGAACAAAAAACAAGGTAAAAGTAAAAAAAAAAAGAAAAATTACCACACTTTGAAAGGCTATTTATAAAGAATGGAAAAAAGAGATAACAACAAGTTGACACTTTCCAAATGAAAAAAACAAAAATTCATTTGAAAAGTGGGGGGCTAATATGTTTGTAGTTCAGAAAAAAAAAATCAATACAATTCGTCCAATAGAGATAGAATCAACACAATTCACCTAATAGGGATAAATTCAACGCAATTCTCCCAGTAAAGGAAAAATTAACATAATTCGCCCAGATAAAAGCGAAAGAACATAATTCACCTACTTTAATCCCTTTAATGTACGACACCAAGGACATATAAAGACAAATAAATGAAGACCTATCTTGCAAGGAAAGAAAAGACGCTTGCCTCTAACCCATGCCACACATAACAACTAAGCTCTACCCCATAAATTCTATAAAAGAAAATGGAAACAAAGAATACAAGGCATGTGAAACGAAGAGGGAAGGACATCTTGATAATCCTTAAAGTAGCTTGAGTCTAGCTTCTTTCCAATTACCTACTAAACACCACAAACATGCCTCTCTCATGGTAACCAGTAGATTGGTTAGCACATCGTTGCACACACACAGAGAATGGTTAGGTGGATCCATGCTTTGTTTGCTAAAATTATAAAAACATAGTTCATAAGAATCAAAATTTCAAGTGGGAGCGAGCTTCTAAATGAATACTCATGGCCACCATTACCTGTTTAGTAGTATAATAGGTGGGTGCAACTCCCCGAGGAGAGCGTTCATTTGCGGAATACAAGGTTAGTGCTCTAAGAGATGGACTAAAGTCCAAGCAGTCGAGTTTGGCCATGCCAACGTGCAGTATATCGAGACCTGTATGAGTATTCAGGTAATGGTGTACACTTGATTAGGGTCTACATTAGCCTCCCAGAGGAGCTATGTTGTAGGACTTAGGAGGCTGAGGGAAAAGTGATGTGTTGAATGTGTTCAGCAAAATTTTTTTAGGAAAACATATTTTGTCGGAAAGTTCTCACCCTACTGATGTCTTAATTCTACCTCACTGACTAGGAGTTTTGGGTGGTTTGGTTGCGTCTCCACAGCTTACATGTAAGGGTTAGAATGTGAACTCTGAACTTTGATTATTTGCTAAAAGTAAGGAAAGTAATCCTGTGTGTTATGTGACTTTTTTTATCGTTTTTGCTTTCAGACTGGTTGTATATTATGCATTACGATCAATACTAGTTTGTCGTGTACGTTCTGTATTGTTTGCTACAATTTGATATGTTTTAGTACAGGTTGAGCATTAGGAGATGCTCAGGGCTCTCTAGATTGCTACTAGTTAATTTACCAAGTTCAAAAGAACATTTAGAACGTTGGACTACTAAAGAGTTAGTCGGATGCAAGAGTCAGATATTAGATGTAGTAGTAGAGATGGTCAAATACTTGAGAGAAGTGTTTGGTCAGAGAACCAGTAGCATGAAAACAGTTCACGAGAAAAATCTGTTATGAAAACTAAGGAAGAGTCCACTTAGTATAAGCATCTATCTTAGGAATTAGGAACCTCAAAAGGGTAAAATAAACCATGAGTTAAAATAGTTGTCTCTTTTATAATTGCATGGGATTTTGAAAGGAATTGCCAAGATACTTAGATACTATTGTTGTTAAGACCGAAAGCCAACATGACAAGGTATATGATATCTGTCTCTTTTAGTTGTGACTAACAGGTAGTTCACTAGTATTTTGGTGAATGTGTTTTCAGTAAAGGCATCAAGAGGTAGCAGTTTAAGTCATGTAATGTAGTTTTGTATTCGAGTAGCTGTCTTGATGTACTTTAGAAATTTGACTTCCATTTTCTATTTGCTTCAAAATAGACAATCAGTCATTTTTCATAAAAATAGACTAATAGCTCTATAAATAAAATTTTAATTAAAAGGGGTAGACAGTTGACTCATTTTAATCAAAACTATATTTATGACAATTTATTAGTCTAATACAAGATAGGCTGTGTAACCATATAAACGAAGAATTTTTGGAAACCATATAGCTTTTAAGTGGTACCTAATCTTTGGTCACAATAATCCAATATGATTCAAAAGTGGTTTGATTTGTCTTATGAATCATTAAGTACTTGAATGAAAATCAATATGTGGATCATGTTCGAATTAACGGTGACGAAAAATCCTTTTAAGTGTAAAGGAAATAGAACCACTAAGATGCTAGGACTTGCTCATAAAACGTTGATACATGGATATGCCTATAAGTTCAAGCAAGCAGAAGTGAAAGAGTATTTCATAAAATGTTTATGAATGGCTACTCAAAAAAATTGATACACAGATATGCCTATAAAGACTAAAGTCTTGAAATTCTTTGAAAGATTCAAAGAGTTAAGTTGAAATAAATTTGGTAATTTTATCAACTCACTTTGATTCGATCAAAGTGACCAAAGAGGGCACCAACACACCGTCACCGGATCCCATTATAACTCCGAAGTTAAGCGTGCTTGGGCGAGAGTAGCACCAGGACGGGTGACCTCCTGGGAAGTCCTCACTCTCAGGTTGGGTGCATTGGGAAACAGCCTCTCTTCAGGTTAACACCCTGAAGGGGAAAGGCTGCGTACATCAGCGCCCCCCAGACCCTGCGTAGGCGGGAGCCCTTGAGGCACTAGGTATGTTCCTTTTATTTTTTACTTTGATTCGATCAAAGTGGTGGTTTTAAACTTCTTTTTTTTTTTTCTCCCTTGATTACAAAGAGTTGTAGAAATGATCAATAATATGTTATTAAATATGGTAAGATATGTTGAGTCATGTTTACATATCAAAATATTTTTTATATAATATGTTTTAAAAAGGGTTTTGAAAGTTCAACATATAGCTCATATTTGTTAGATTGACGGTATGAGATATTTTATCACTACAGCTCGATATAACTTGTAGTGTAGATGATGTATTAGATATATCTTCAACTAGGTTGTTATCACCCTAAGTACATGAGAGCTTTGGCATAGTGGGAGGATAGTCAGGGTCACCAGAAAGGTTCATGTCATCAGTCTTAACAGTTAAGATTGATGATGAATCTAATCATTTATATTACAACGAAACTCTTAAGTATAAAGATGAAATACCAATAGGTTAGAGCAATGAAAGTAAAGTAAATGTACTTTTAACTAAGTCTGGAAATTTGTAGAGGCGTTGGAGGACATTAAGTCCATTAGATAGGATCTGAATTGATCTACAAGTATAAAGAGTTTACTGAATAAGAAAGTTGAGACCTTTAACGCTAGATCAATGGCAGTGGGGTAATACCTTTTTGGAAGGAATCTTCTTTGATGAGGCCTTCTCGCCAGATGTTATGCATAAGTCCAAAAGATGCTCATCCATTGTGTTTCATATGACGAGAGATGACAAAGTGGAGATCAAGATGACATTCACTGAATGGTTACCTTGAAAGGTTATGTATATGATACAACCACACAAAAATGTTGCTAAGAGTTAGGAGAATATAGTATGCAAACTGGGCTAGTCTATTTGTAGACTTAAATAAGCATCTGTTCATTGAATAGTAGATTCGATGATGGTTAATCAAGTCCTAGGGACTCGAGTTAGTAGTGCACAAGTGAAATAACAAGAAACCAAAGACTTTCTAAGTGTTGCATATAGATGACATTCTACTCATTGAGAATGGTGTAGAATTGTTATGAGTTCTTTTTCTTTTTTTTTTTTTTTGTCATCATTTAATTAAAAGCGAAAAATCTAATATGAACCAACTACATTCTTAGGGTTAAGCTTTGGCGAGATTCAAAATAAAGAATGTTAGGTTTATCGTGGGAGTCATTACATGGTGAAGAGTGAAGCAATCCCGAATTACTTGCTTTATCATGGAAGTCAGGTACTTGACAGCTGTGAAATTGTTAAATAGACTACTTGACTCGTAATGTTCCTTATAAATGAAAGCATGTGAGCAAAAGAATGAGATAGTAATTTGAAGTTTATAGTCAAAGAGTTAACAGAACCCTAGGGGATAGTTATGCAACGCAAAGCTATTTTTGTTTAAGGACAAGTGAGAGATTATTAAAATAGGTGTCCTAGAAAACCCCGATTAGTTAGTTATAAATATTAAATGAATAAAAGTTTTTTATTTATTTATTGTCTGATTATTTTCTACGAGCCAAATATGTGTGATTGTTTTTCTAACTAGGATCTTACATTGTTCAGTAATTGCATGAAGTGTGGCAAGAACGGATATTTCGCTAGGAATCTACAATGTAAGATGTCCCCTTAGTTGATTTGCAAATAACGAATAGATTCTATAATCTTAAGCTAGAGTATTCCACGTGTTTGACATTTGAAATTTACATGAAAATTGTTTCTATATTGTGAATTGTTTGAGAAGGACGAGTTAGGAACTACAGTGATAGGTATGAAAAAACAACACTAGTGGTTAAAGTTGTTTTAATCACGGACATTAATAGAGGGGTTAATTATCGCAATTAATTATTTGAAAAATTCTTGAGTGAATTTATTTAATTCTAGAGTGAAATAAAACGTGTTTAATGGATTTAAGTTAAATATCAGTCAATTGTTATCATGAGATGATAATCAAATTTGACACATTTGAAACTAGAGTTAGTTTGTCCTTGAGGTTCCTCTGCAAGCCTCGACTTAAGCTATGTTTGAAAATATTTAAATTGAATTCATAGGATGAATTATTTATATATAAGATGAATAAATTAATTTTGCTAAATGTAATTTACGAGATAAATTATTTATTCACAAGATGAATAAATTAATTTACAAAATAAACTTTTTGTGCTGCACAAATATTTATTAGATGAATACATAATACACGTTTGTTTTAATATGTAATGTGCTGGCAAATGCCATGCGCATGATATTTGGCCCCCACCTACAATTTAATTAATTTGTTTTTTGGTTTATAAATACATATGCAAGCCGTGGGGAATTAAAGGAGTTGGTTTTTTTGTTTTGGAACATAGTTTTCCTTTTTTTTTTCCTGCCAAACGGCAAGAGCTAGACATTACACAAACGAAAACTCGAATACAATACATCCCCAAAATTTAACAACAAAACCCCCACCTAGGCTACATCAAACGCCCAACATTAACATTCACTCTCTATACAAAAAATTAAATCGACTCCAAACCTAGTAAACAATCAATCTACTTAGCTCATCTTCATGATACTTACAAAGTTGAAAAACTCTCCTACTCCTCTCAAGCCAAATATTATAGACAGCAGCAGCAACAACAATTCCCTTCTAGATACTCCTTTGCCAGTTATGCACATGGGCCCCTAACCATTCCATGACTTGAGAAAGCCCCCTTCCTGGGGCTAGCTGAAAGTGGGCAGCAACGAAGAAAAACCTAGAATTGTTTTACAATTTTCTAAATTAATGTTTAGTATAATTTTTCTCAAAAAATGTTTTTCGAAAAGATTAAAAGTAAAAATTTTGTTACTATATTTTTCCTAAATTAAATATTTTGAAGCCCACACACCGATGCTAATAGAGGCCATTGCGAAGAAGATCTCGAGGCATCAAGAAGTTTCTTCTTCCAATTTCAGATCTAGAAATTCGGAGTTTGGATTTGTTCTTCAGATATGCCTAAATTAAGCATCTGATATTTAATTTGTTTTTTTTTTCCTTTATTCCATTTGTTCTATGTACCATGTTTATACTTGTTTTATTCTATATTTTGATTGTTATATTTGAGCCTAATAGAGTAAGGTTTAGGTCTAATTAAATAGTTTAATTAAATTATTAGGCTTAAACTTAGGAATTTTAAATTAGTTTTCCATTGTGTTCACTCTTGGCAGTTAGGGCAAATTTGTTGAATTGGTATCAAAGCGAACTCTAAATACATTCATAATTAATATTCAAATATTAGGTTTGATAAAATTGGGGTATGTAGAATTATGAAAAGTATGAAATTAGGTATTTTATTAAAAGAAAAAGATTATCCTAAATATTGTTATTAAAAGAATTTAATAAAAAGATTGAAGGTTCATTAAAATTTTAAATTTTTTAAAATTTTAGATGAGTTAAAAGTTCAATTAAAGATTATCCTAAACGAGTGCAGCCACGCTGACTTAGAGTATCTTGTTTTACTTAAGCTAATGTCTAGGTAATGGTATACACTTGACTAGGATAGTATGATAGCCTGCTAGAGAGCATTATGAAACTGTCTTAGGGATAAAAGTAGAAGCGGTGGGTTAAATATGTTTAGGAAACATATTATTTGAGAATAGTTCTCATTTGACTAATTACTTGCTACGCCTCTCCCATAGTAACAAGTAGATTGGTTAGCTAATCGTTGCACACATGCAGAGATGGTTATATTGATCCATGCTTTGTTTGTTTGTTAAAGTTACAAAAGAAATTTTCACAAGACTCAAAATATCAAGTGGGAGAGAGCTTCGAAATGAATGCCCATGGCCTCCGTTACCGGTCTAGCAGTATAGTAGGTGGGCGCAACTCCCCGAGGAGAGCATTCATTTGTGGAATACAAGTTTTGTCCTCTAAGAAATGAACTAAAGTCCAAGCAATCGAGTATAGCCACACCAATGTGGAGTATACTGAGACCTATTGTTCTGGTAAATGGAGTACACTTGACTAGGGTCTACATTAGCCTCTCTGAGAAGCTTTATTATAGGATCTTATAGGCCGAGGGAAAAGTGATGTATTGAATGTGTTTAATAAAGAGTTTACAAGAAAACCTCTTTATTAGGAAATGTTCTCACCCTTCTGATGTCTCAATTCGACCTCACTGACTGGGAGTTTTGGGTGGTTCGGTTGGGCCTCCACAACATGCATGTAAGTGTTAGAATGTGAACTCCAAACTTGGATTGTTTGCTAAAAGTAAGAAAAGTAATCCAGTGTGTTGTGTGACTTATTTTATAGTTTTTGCTTTCAGACTAGTTATATTATGCATTGCGATCAATACTAGCATGTCTTATTTGTTATATTTTGTTTGTTACGGTATGATACGTATTAGTACGTGTTGAGCATTAGGAGATGCTCAAGATTCTCTAGATTGCCACTGGTAAGAGTCAAATATTAAATGTTGAACTTATTCTAGTATTAGATACTTGGATTGCCAACTGCAGTAGAGATTATCAAATACTTGAGAGAAGTGTTTGGTTAGAGAACTAGTAGTATGAGAACAGTTTATGGGAAAAAGTTTTTATGAAAACTAAGGAGGAGTGCACTTAGTATAAGCATCTATCTCAGGAATTAGGAGCCTCAAAAGGGTCAAATAAAACATGAGTTAAAATAGTTTTGCTCTTTTATAATTTCACTTTATTTTCAGAGGAATTGGTTAGATACTTAGATACTATTGTTGCTAAAATCGAAAGCTAACATGACAAGGTATATGATATTCTATCTCCTTTAGCTGTGACTAATAGGTAGTTCACTAGTGTTTTGGTAAATGGGTTTTCAATAAGGGTATATAGCGTATTTTAAGTCATGTGATGTAGATTTTTATTTGAGTAACTATCTTGATGTACTTTAGAAATTTGATTTCTATTTGCTGTTTGTTTAAAAATAGACTTCTAGTCATTTTTCACAAAAATAGACTGATAGTTATATAAATAATATGTTAATTGAAAAGAGTACAATGGTAGATAACTGACTTATTTTAATTAAAACAACATTTATGGCAATTCATTGGTCTAACACAAGCTAGCCTGTTAAGAATTTATGGAAACCATATAGCTTTTACGTGGTACCTAATGTTCATTCACAATAATCCAATGTGATTCAAAACTAGTTTGATTTGTCTTATGGATCAGTGAGTACTCGAATGGCAATAAATATGTGGATCTTGTTCGAGTTAACGATGACTAAAAGGGCTTTTAAGTGTAAAGGTAATAAACCCCTAAGCTTCTAGGACTTGTTCATAAAGTATTTTTGGACTGCTAAAAGTTCAAGCTAGCAAAAATGAAAGAGTATTTCATAAAATGTTTATGAGTGTCCACTCAATAAGTTGATATATGGATTTGTCTATGAAGACTAAAGTCTTTAAATTCTTTGAAAGATTCAAAGAGTTAATGACTTAAGTTTAAATCATATTTTGGTAATTATATCAACTTGCTTTGATTAGATTCATATGTTATTGAATATAGTTTCAAGAGAATTCTTATTTTTCCCTTATTACAAAGAGTTGTTTAAAGGATTAATAATTCGTTATTGAATATGGTAAGATTCATATGATGAGTCATATTTACATATCAAAATGTTTGCTATGAAACATGTTTTAAAAAGGGTTCTAAAAGTTCAACATCTAGCTTGTATTTGTTAGATTGAAGGTATGAGATACTTTGTCAATACAGTTTGATACAACTTATAGGGTAGATGATCTATTAGATATATCTTCAACTAGGTTGTTGTCACACTAAGTACATGAGAGCTTTGATATAGTGGGAGGATAGTAAGGGTCAACTAATGGGTTCATGTCTTCAGTCTTAACAATTAAGAATGATGATGAATCTGATCCTTTATATTATAATGAAACTCTTGAGTATAAAGATGCAAACCATTGGGTCGGAGCAATGAAAGTTAAAGTAATTGTACAAGTATAAAGACATTACGTCCATTAGGTAGGATCTGAATCAATCTGCAAGTATAAAGAGTTCTTTTTTTTTTGGTAAGTCTATA
Organism: Simmondsia chinensis; assembly: GCA_018398585.1. Lineage (NCBI taxonomy): Eukaryota > Viridiplantae > Streptophyta > Magnoliopsida > Caryophyllales > Simmondsiaceae > Simmondsia > Simmondsia chinensis. Next base: position 21,034,328 of record JAGTTD010000013.1, on the reverse strand, counting down.
AAGAGTTCATTAGACAAGAAGGTAGAGACCTTTAATGCCAGATCAATGTCAGTGTGTTAATACCCCATTGGAAGGAATCGTCTTTGATTAGGCCTTCTACCTAGACGTTATGCTTAAGTCCATAAGGATGCTCATCCATTGTGTTCCATATGATGAGATACAACAAAGTGGAGATCAAGACGACATTCTCTGAATGGTTATCTTGAAAGGTTTTGTATATGATACAACCACACAAATTTGTTGCCAAGAGTTAGGAGCATATAGTATGCAAACTGAGCTAGTTTGCTTGTAGACTTAAATAAAGAATCTATTCATTACATAGTAGATTCGATGATGATTAATCAAGTCCTTGGGATTAGAGTTAATTGTTAGTGAACCATTAGTGTACAAGTGAAATAACAAGAAAGTAAAGACTTTCTAAGTGTTATATATAGATGACATTCTACTCATAGAGAATGGTGTAGAATTGTTATGAGCCTTTTTTTTTTTTTTTTTTTTTTTTTGTAGTCATTTAATTAAAAGCAAAAGATCTAAGATGAACCAACTACGTTCTCAGGGTCAAGCTTTGGCGAGAATCAAAAGAAAGAATGTTAGGTTTATCATGGGTCCTTTTTTTAAAAGGGAGTTTAAACGTTTAACGTCTGAATTCCTATTTACTCTTATAGTGGGAGTCATAAGATGGTGAAGAGTGAAGCAATCTCGAATTGCTTACTTTATCATGGAAGTCGGGTACTTGATAGCAGTGAAATTGTTAAATAGGCTACTTGACTCATAAGGTTCCTTGTAGATCAAAGCATGTGAGCAAAAGAATGAGACAACAACAGATCAGTATTGGTTTAAGGACAAGTGAGAAATTGTTGGAATAGCTATCCTAGAAATATCCAAATAGTTGCCTTTAAATATTAAATTTATTTATGTCTGATTATGTTCTACGAGTCAAACATGCGTGATTGTTTTTCTAAAGTATTCCATGAGATGGACGTTGCCCAAAATGACATGTCAAGTTTGTTTCAAATGGTCACTAAGATTGAACCGCTAAAAGTCTTTGATCAAGCTAGTGCCATGTTGTCCAAGTATATTCGTAGTCGGTTATAGGTTTGGACAACTTGTCTGGTAGGACTATAATATGATATTTTTGATGGCTTGTCTTGGTCATTTGGATAGGGATCAAAGAGTATTATGTTGGTGTTTTCAATAAGATTGGAATATTGAGCAGGACCACCTAAATTAGTTATTTCTTTACTGCTATCAGAAATAAATAATTTCTTAACGATAGCTCTAAGTCCTGGAAATAGTTTGGATTGGTGCATGGAATGTTAATTGCTTCGATGCCTAAAATGATGAGGTTAAAAGTGAATAACTTGGACCTTATGTCGTTCGGTGCTTGCATGAAGTGTGGTGGAAATGGATATTTTACTAGGGTGAGTTAGGAACTACAGTGATAGATGTGAGAAAAACAACAAAAGTAGTTAAAGTTGTTTTCACTAATGGACACCTAATAGAGGGGTTAGTTGTTGCAATAAAATTATTTGAAAAATTCTTATGCGCATATAATTAATTCTAGAGTGCAGTAAAACTTATCTAGTGGAACTAAATTTTATTAAATAGAACACAATTGCTATCATGAGATGATAATCATATTTGACCTGTTTGGAGCTAGAGTTAGATTATCTCTGAGGTCCCTCATCTCTGAGGTCCCTCCGCAAACTTCAACTTTTGCACTGTTTTAAAATATTAAATTGAATTTATGTGATTAATTATTTATTCATGAGATGAATAAATTAATTTTGCTAAACATAATTCATCAAATGAATTATTTATTCACAAGAAAATTAAGTAATTTTACAAAATAAATTTTTTGTGCTATACAAATATATAACATGAAAATGATACGCTAAATGCCGTATTTTAAATAAAACAAAAAAAAAATCATTTAATATATAATGCGCTGGTCAAATGAGGCACGATATTTAATTAAAAACTTATTTATTTATTTTTTGTTTATAAATATATATATGTGAGCCGTGGGAATTAAAAGAGTTGATTTTAGGTTTTGAAACCTAATTTTCTCCCAAAAATTAAAACCTTAGGGTTTTCCAAATTAATGTTTAGCATAATTTTTTTTTAAAATTATTTCTCAAAAAGATTAAATGGAAAAATTTTGTTGCGGAATTTTTTCCATATTAAATATTTTTGGAGCCCACACTCCGGTGTTGATGGAGGTCATTGCGAAGAAGACCTCAAGGTGTCTTGAAGTTTCTCTTCCAATTTCAGATCTACAAATTCAGAGTTTGGATTTGCGCTTCAGGCTTGTCTAAATTAAGAATTTGATATTTAATTTGTTCTTTCCTTTGTTTCGTTTCTTCTACGTACCTTGTTTATACTTGTTTTACTGTATGTTTTGATTGTCATATTATAAGCCTATTCAAGTAATATCTAGGTCTAATTAAATAATTTAATTAGATCAGGTCATTAGATTTAAAATAATGAATTACGCTCCCAACATGTGTTAACTTCAAAGATCTGAAGGTATGGAACGAATACCCAATGCCTATAGTTGATATGCTCATTGACTCAGCTTCGAGCCATGAAGTCTTGTCTTTCATGTATGGCAACTGTGTGCACTTCCAAGTAATGATTGCTTCGTAAGATACCAACAAGAAAGCATTTAGGTGTCCTAGGTCAATAGGGATGTTTAAGTGGGTGGCTATGCCATTTTGTTTGAGGAACTCTGGCACCACCTACCAAAGAGGCATGAACATGATATTTCATGATCTCATTGGCGAGAACCTTGAAGCCTATGTTGATGACATCGTGGTCAAATCCAAATCCTAAGTCAAACACTTAGAATACTTCGGGGGTGCATTACTTAGAATGAGAATCCATAACCTCAAGATGAATCCACTGAAGTGTGCTTTTGGTGTGTGAGCTAGAAATTTCTTCAATTTTCTAGTGCACTAAAGGGGCATCAAAGTGGATATTAATACGACTAAGGCCATCCAACAAGCCAAACCTTTTTCAAATAAAAAGGAGCTTCAATGCTTCCTTCGGCGGGTTAATTTCCTAGGACCTTTTATCTCAAAGGTCACAGGAAAACCGAAAGTCTTCTCTCTAATACTAAGGCTCAAATATGAGAGGGACTTCAAGTGGGAGGAGCCACATCAAGCAGCTTTTGAGGCCATCAAGGAGTACTTAATCAAGCCCCAAGTGCTTATTCCACCAAAGATGGTAAAACCACTAAAAATCTTTGTCTTCGCTTCGGAGGAATCCATTGGTTGTTTGCTTGTACAAGACAATGAGCAAGGGTTTGAGCAGGTTGTGTTCTACCGTAGCCATTACTTAAATGAATGTCAAATAAAATACTCCTCGATTGAGAAATTGTGTCTATCACTATTCCATGCATCAATAAAATTGAGACATTACTTCTTGGCATTTACTATATATATAGTTGCTCAGACTTTTGTTCTTAAGTACATGCTAAATAGACCATTTGCAAAGGGGAAGGTTGAATAAGTGGAGTATAGCTCTATTTTGGTTTGAGTTGGTTTATGTATCACAAAAGTCAATAAAGAGCCAATCTTTTACGGACTTTTTAGTTAACCACCCAAACATTAATACTAGCATGAAGACAAAATCCTGGTTGTGGAAAGGGTCCCCTAAATGTTATTCTGTGATAGAATCTCCTACTGGGATCATCACCAAATTGGTCATTACTTTAGTTGGCAAATGTTCCAACAATATGTCAAAATATGAGGCATTGGAGGATCCAGGATTGTGGCCTGGGGGGCTTGAATAAAAAAAAAAAAATTACATAATCAAAATTATTAAAAAAATTCGCAATTGACATTTTTTAATAGTTTCACAACTAAAAAAAAAAAAAAAAAAAAAAAAAAAGAGAAAACGCATCCATTCAAACTAAGAAAGTACTATAAAAATTGAAAAATAACATGAAATAATATCTATATATCTTAAATTGATATAAAATAAACATATTATTAAGGCAAAGTTAACATAAGATATATCATTGTAACAAAAATTATTATTACCAATAAAAACTAAAATACCACTAAGCATTTACAAATAGCCCTTTCAAGTTTTCATGTTTTGGAATCGTTTGATAATTGTTTCAACAAAGAGAATCAATCTATTTCTAAGCCATTCATCACCCATTCGATTGCGCCATTTGGTCTTAATGGCATTCATAGCTGAAAATACTCTCTCAATTGTAGCAGTTGCAACTGGTAAAGTCAATGCCAATGATGTAAGCAAATAAACTTGTGGATACAACTTATTTTTACCACATTTCACTATTTTTCGTGCAAGCTCACCAATGCTAGTCAACTTTGAGAAACCCAGGCTAGAACGCATATTAGCAATATAAGTATCGAGTTGATCTTCAAACTTTCATATATCAAATGAAGTAAAGTCTTTTCAATAGAAGCTAGCAAATTGTATCAATCTTTCTTTGTTGAAGTGGATAAAAGCATTTGATGGATTAAGGCATGCCACACAAAGGAGCAACTTCATGTTAGACTCGGTGAAACAGGCATTCAATTCTTAAAGTTGCATTTCAATAATAGTGTAAAATGTTTCAACCAGATAGTGATACAAGTTTTTCATTTCCTCTTCTCCATGTCTTCGTCCTCATCTTTTAGCTATATCAACACCATCCATATTAAAAACAATGCCACGATTTTCACAAATTGAGGAGACATCGTCCAATAATGAAGTTCATCTGCTTTCTCTCATCACTTGGAGTCGATCTTTTGACATTTTCACTAAAGCCATCACGTTAACAATATCTTGGTCTTTGCTTTGCAGTGCTTCTGACAATTCATTCATAATTGCCAATATTTTATGCATTAAAAAGAGACTAAACACAAAATCAAAATATAGAAGTCTCTCCACTATATTTCGCGCTTCTGCTCAATGGTCATCATCTTTTGCATCTTTACCAATGAATTCCAACACATCGACTACTACATCAAACATAGGAACCAAGCTCACTAATGTGAGCCCCAACGAGTATCACCTGAGTGTTTGAGACTAGTGTCTTGATTCAAACCCCGTCCACTTGAAAGCTTCCCATTGTCAAGTGCTTCAGCAATCTTTTTAGCTTGTTTCTCCCTTAGCATATCTTGATGTTTACATGAAGATCCAACGACACTCAACAGCCGGATTATAAATACAAACAATGAAGATATATGGTTATGGTTTCTCACAACAGCTATTAAAGCTAGCTACAATTGATAAGCACAGTAATGGGCATAATATGCACAAGGATTCTCTTTCATAATAAGTGCTTTCAAGCCATTAAATTGACCTCGCATATTACTTGCTCCATCATAACCTTGACCTCGCAATCTCGACGTACTAAGTCCATATCTACAAAACACGTCATCAATGGTGCCCTTCAATGTAGGAGCACTTGTATCGGTTACATGCTGTACACCTAAAAGTGCTCAATTACATAGATCATCTGCATAGCGTATCACAGTGGCCATTTGCTCCTTTATTGACAAATCACAAGCTTCATCAATAAGAAGAGAAAAGGGGGCATCCCCAAGATCGCTAAGTATTACGTTGACAACTTCCATTGCACTTGCACTTACTATTTTTTTTGAATTTAGGGAGCTATTAGCTTCTGATTTTTTGGAGCATTCTTAAAGGTAACTGCATCAACATCCAAACTAATTCTACCAAAAATTTTTAACAATCAGATAAAAGTTCCCGGATTTGAAAAATCTTCACTTTCATCATGACCACGAAATGCAAGTGATTGCAATGAAAGACATTGGATAGCCTCAATAATAACAAACAAATTTTTTCTGTAATTGTCTCGAGCTTCATTTGTTTGCCTATGAATTGTAGTCTCAATGTGTTGCCTTTGATTCATTAAATCTTCACATTTTTCCCAAGCTTTATTATGAGAACTATTTGCACTTCCTACATGAAGAGAGAGTTTCTCTCTTCTCTTCAAATTTGAGAATGTTTCGCTAACAAACTAATGACCACCCCCTTGGAACTCCTATATCATTCTTAAAGAGGTAACAACACAAGCCATAAGCAGCATCTTTTGATATACTATATTCTAACCAATGAAACTCATCAAACCAATCCTGATTGAATTCTGATAAGTTTAATTTAGTATGTAATTATTTATATCATTTTAATATAATTTTAACCATTTTTACATCAAACTCCTATCAATTTTGCCCGGTTTTGCTCGTTTTGAACTATTTTGCTATTTTATTGTAAAGCTGGGGAAGCGAAGTGTGGAATTGAGACATTCTCTACCGGGACAAGGAAGATGATCACCAGTCCGATAGGAAAGGGGATGTAGCATAACCCTTCTTACTTCTTATTGGCTTCTCTTCTTTTTCCTCCGCTCAAAAGCCGCCTCCCAGCAAGGAGAATGGGAGAAAGCTGGGACGGGACTTTTCTAGAAATAGCCTACTATCAAAAACGCTCATTTTATGTTAAATTTTGCTTGGTTTTATCATTGACATTAACAAGTAAAAGCAAGATACATCAAATAAATACAAAAAATTAACAAAAATACTCATTTTCACGCCTAAAATGCAGTTTTTTTACATAAAATAACAAGTTTTATTCACAAGTTGCATTGGGCGGCTTTTTTTTTTTCATTATTTTAACTCAAAATCATTGTATTATGCATGAACACCATCCTCTTGATCTGAAATAGCAGGTTTTGGCAGTGAAAAGCAAAAAAATACATAAAAATAAAGCAAGTTATGCAAGTTGAAGAAGGGGTGGCAAGATTGGCAAATGAAGATGAAGTTTGAAGTTAATTTTTACATTCTTTATTCACCCTCAAACACTATAAATAGGGGGTGTTGAGGATGTGTTTGATCATCCTTCATCAAACAAAAATCACATACAAAGTGCAGGAAAGAAGAGTAGAAAACCAGGTGAAGGTAGAAGAAGAAGAAGAAAGTTTGGTTTGTAATTTTGTATTTTTAGGTCCTTTTTAGCCTTTTCTTCTTCTAAGTTCATGAATTTTGTGTTCGTTATGTTTTAGATTAAGTTTATCATGAAATAATTTTGTTATTCCAAGGCTACGATATAGCCTAAGTTGTAATATATGCTTATTTCTAATTCAACGTATTCATTGTTTTGTCATTGCATTGTTAAAGTGTTTATCATTGTTCTTCTTGAGCTTTAAAAGCTTGAACACCATTTAAGGCCTATAATGATTTATAATGAGTTCGAGAGGAGATTTATGATGAGTGCTAAGGTGATAAGCACCACAAATTGAGCGAATGCTCGAGAGAGATTGACGCGATTTGTGCGGCTTTTAAGAAAAAATCATAGAGCTTTGAAAACTCTTTTCTTATTTAAATTCATAGACGAGAGTGATGGGTTAATATGGTTTTTATGGCTTTAAAAAAATCTTTTTTTTTTTACCTAAAACAGTGGTCAAGGAAATTCAGAGCATACTATCTCGGTTTTTATGGTTTGGGGCTGTAGATAGAGCAGGAGGAATAGTTCCCAGAGCACGGAAAAGGCTCATGTTCCCTAGAGATGAAGGGAAGGGGGGCTAGGATTTCGGCAATTGGAACTGTGGAACAAAGCGCACTTTATGAAGTGGTTATGGTATATATTTACCAAGAAAGATACATGGTGGGTGAAATGGATTCATGTCTATTATATGAAAGGCTCATCAGTTTGGACTGTTAGGACCCGGGTGAATGATTCAAGCGTGTGGAAGCAAGTTGTGGAATGTGGAAAGGCTCTTCTCCTCAAATCAGGTCGGTTGCTGCAGCTGCAGCATAGATGCAGAAATGGGGTAGCAGCAAAAGCTTTGATACTACAGCAGCGTATGAGGACTTGCGTGATTAGAACGAGAAGTGCCATCTATAGAGAACGGTATGGTGTAATGGTAGCTATCCTAAGCATCAATTTATATTGTGGATAATTGTGCAACGTTGTCTGAAAACTGATGATATGTGGATGAAAAGAGGGTTTAGTTTGGTGAGTAGATGCCCGTTATGTTGTTCGAGGGGTGAATCCCTGGGTCATTTATACTTTCAGTGTAGTTAGTCCAGGGAAGTATGGACTAAAATAGCAGTTTGGAGTGGTATCCCGTTATACTGTGATATATGGAATGTTATGGAATGGTTTAGGCTCAGGGCTTGTAACAAGTTGATGAAAAGTAAAGTCCAAAGATTATGCTTCAGCTCGTGCATTTACTCTATTTGGAAAGAACGCAATGCGAGGAAACATGAAGAAAAGAAGAAAACGTCAGAGCAGGTAATTAGAGAAATAAAAATCGAGGTATGGACGAGAATTAATTTCTTAGGCCTTGATGTTAGAATTGATTTTTGTTAGATGTTGATTATGTGGTTGTAAGGTGATTCGATGTTTTTGTAGAATGTTTAGATAATGGTCTAGGAATGGGTTGGGTTGATGGTTGGTTGTTGAGTTGTAAGTATTTGCTTTGAGTGATTAATGGTAATTTGCTTGCCCTTTGGCCCCACCAAAAAAAAAAAAAAAAAAAAGGTGATGGGTTAATATGTAAAAGGGCATGCTAAATGTTGCTCGAGAGAGAATACTTAGTAAATTAAGGTTTTCAACTATCAACACGTAATAACAACTTGAATGACGAGAATAGAAAGGTGTATTGATGCAACTTGGTGAAATCGGATGCCTTGGATATTATTAGGTCATAAAAACTTCATAAAATCAGTTAACATATTAGTTTCTTTTTAGTTTATTTTATTTCATATCAATATCTCAATTTTTCAGTTTTTCAAATAGTATTGAAGCTACTAATTTTGGTATTCACTCAATACAATCCTCGTGGGAACGATACTCTACTCACTTCTATATTACTTGGTACGACTAGTGCACTTGCTAATGCGTATGCAAAGCCTGCATCAAGTTTTTGGAGCCGTTGCCAGGGATAGTCTCTATTTGAGTGATATCAATGCCAACTAGTTTTGGTGCTATTTTGAAATTGTTAATAATTTGTAAATTTTATTTAAGTTTAAGAAATTTTTCATTTGATTCATTTGTAAAGATAAATTCCTTTTAGTTTTGTGTTATTTTGTTATTTTTCTTATATTTTGTCTTTATATATATATTTGCTATTAAGTTCACTTTGTTAGTTCTTTTCAAAAGTTAAATTTGATAATTTTAGGTTTTCAAAAGCATTAGGTTAACTACCCTTCTCTTTTTCAATAAAAATTGCGTTTTGTTAAAATTTTTTGTGTTATACCTTTGTAACTTTCTTTCTTTTTTTTTTTTTTTTTTTTTGATTGTTATCCTTACCTTTAACTTTCTAGTTTCTTATTTTTACTTTGTATGCAAAATTTAATTGAAAAAAAATAGCTCCTTTTGACCCTGAAATCGAAAAAACTCTTCGACTAATCAGGAAAACAAAAAGAACTGAAACCATGGCGAATAATGCTGGAAATGAGGATGAAAGGACCTTAAAATATTACATTGTACCTACTGTTGGGGGGTGCACTTCCAGCATTCGATGTCCACCAATACAAGCAAACAATTTCGAATTAAACTCACTATTATACAAATGGTTCAACAAACTATCCAATTTGGCGGTCTACCTAGTGAGGACACAAACCTGCGTATCGCTAACTTCTCGGAGATATGCAATACATTTAAGCATAATGGTGTCAGTGATGATGGCATTCGCTTAAGGCTGTTTCTTTTTTCACTTAGAGACAAAGCCAAAGCGTGGTTAATGTCACTACCACTAGGAACTATCACCACTTGGGATGATTTGGCTCAAAAATTTCTTATTAAATATTTTCCAGCAGGGACGTCCCAGCATGCGACACATGTCGCGTGTTGGCTCCTTAGTTTGGGAAGACAAGGATTGCCAACGTGTTCTTAAATTTCTATTTTTTTTGTTTTTCTTTGTTTTCTACAAGTAAAAATTTATCTTGCAAATTTTAATTTTTGAAAATTATATTATTTTATCATTTTCAATTTTTAGTCATCTTAAGCGTAATATTTGGCAAAACTAAATTCACTCATTTCATGAATTCATTAATATTTTTTTCTATGGCAATAAAAATAGAGGCTCGCAAAGAGACTTCAGGGACAATTTAAATTAAGCTCAAAATGGGTTAAATTAATTACTATCTCATGGAAAATTTTAATTATCTTTTAATGGGGCTTAATTCCACTTAATAACTCCCACTGCACTCTGGATTTAAATCATTTATTCGATAATTCTCAGATAGACTGTATCGATGACAATAATCCCTCCACTAGATGTCCAGGACAAAAATAATTATAACTACAACCTTTATTTTTCTCACGGCTTTCGATTAGTACTCAACTCGCCCTTTTTCAAATAATTTATTTATACTTGAACATATTCAGAGTTCAAATTCCAAATATCAAACACCTAGAACAATTTGGCCAAAGGTTCCAAATAATTCAAACACTTGCAAATCAACAAAGGGGACATCTGTATCTCATAAGAGACTGGAGATTCCCTATTAAATACCTAATCTACGTCACACTTCATGCCACTGCCAATGTACATGGGAATTTAGTCATTTGTTTAGACATCAATTATAGTAAACCGTAGTAACTAACATTCTATGCACAAGTCCTGAATACTCTCAGGATTTAGAGTCATCGTTCAAATAGTACAACATGAATAACTCATCTCCAATAGTAGTCTAGAAACAAGTAACTCAAATGGTCCAAGTCAAAGTGTCAATGTTATTCAACACACCAAGCTAACACTTTTGGATCTCCATCCACATGACCGAGACAAGTCATCTAAATTGCCGAGCCATGATCTTAGCAGATAAGTAATCCGAACTTATCGACAACCACTACAACAAAAGTGACCGTATGTAATGCACAAAAAGAGTTACCTTAACTCATAAAACTGTTACCTTAGGTCTTATGTCACACTTTTTTGATTGTTATATTAGCGGTGTGTTACATTAGCCTAATGTAACAGATTCTTCAACCTAATGTAACACTTTCAATAGTGTTGCCATAGCATTGCATCTAATGTAATAGTTTCAAGAAAATTTTAGGTAACAGTTATAATAGGCCTAATGTAACAGTTTTTTAACTTAGTGTAACAATCTAATTAAGACTACATATAACAGTTCACCTCGCTAACGAAACACTTTTATAGACTTATGTAACAATCTTTTGATGCAAAAGTAACACTTTTATTAAGGACTTAATGTAACAAGTTTCCATTGATACATGTTACTCGTCATTAGTAAAAAAAACTTGATCAAGTCCAACAATTATGAGCTCAATGCAAATATTTTGTTTCATGCCTAATATTTTACATTCATGTAGGCAAAGTATCAAACATCATATCTAAATACACAACCCTTTTGTCCAAAATACATGATAACAATCCACAACTACAAATGAAAAGTTTCAAAATAAGACATTTCATATTACATTGGGAATATGCAAAAAAAGGATGTCCCCAAAATACAAAGTTCTATCAAATCTAATGATAAACTTGATATTCACACACTCTCAGATAGAACAAACTCAAAGCTCTTTTCAGCATTCGTGGCAAAGAGTCATCCCCCTACAAGAAAGGAAAAAAGGAGAATCATTTAAATTTGGCTTCAAAAAATTGGACATAAGGCACACTTATTATAAATTAGTTGAAACCACACGTATCAAAATATAAACAACCTATTTATATTATATCATGCTTAAACTATTATAAAATTGAACACGCTTCTATAAGATATTTGGAAGTAGTTACATTCATTAATAGTGTAAGAAACAACAAACATAAGAAACAAGCAAAAGAACTAATTAGCATACTTGTTAACATGAAGATATATTTTGACAAAATAATTTTGTGAAACCCCAAATAATAATATACAGAGGAAAGCCCTAACGATACAGAGAGAGGTACTTGTAGATCAAAAACCAATTTTATTTTAGCAAATTCACAAGAACCCCAAATTACACTAATTGAAGACTGGGGAACCCCAACATCCAAATAAAACAACACATCAAGCTTATTCTTGGGAGCTCAAAATAACAAGTTCACAAGCAAATTAAGCACCAAAAAAGTAATAGCAAGAATCTAAAATTGAGTTACAATCCAAAAAGGAAACACAAATTAACTCAACAAAGCCAATAACTTAACAAGAACCCACAAAAGCTTCAAATCAAATAGAAGAGATTTTTAACACCAACCATATAACTCAAAGTTTAGAATTTTTATAGTCACTTGCCTTGACTTGCTATGAATTGTAAAAAAATTTAAAAAACCACCAAAACTTTTATACCTAATTTACTTGCACCAAACATCTGTCATTACAGCTACATTTCTCCCTAAGCCCACTTGAGATTTTAAAAAACCTTGAAAATATTAAAAACAAACCAAATTCATAAACTAAAATATAACACCCAACATGCCCCATTCATCACCCACTTTTAATTCTAACTCAATTTTAAAACAATTTTTTAATGTTTGCACTCCCAAAGGATGCATGATTCCAACATAATCCACTTGCCCCCAGTCCAACAATACACATTTTCTTTACAACAATAACATAAATTAAGAGCAAATAAAGTCATACCTGTTTAGATTTTGTAGGACCAAGAGATGATGTAACCGTTTGTTGCGCCATTTGAGTGATGTCCAAAATGGGGACAACATCTTGTATTTTTGATAAAACCATTGCAATCACCTCTTCCGCCATTTTTGACTTTTGAGCTTTTGAATCTCTCTATAGTTCCTTTACCACGGTGTCTCGTATGGACTGAACAAGCTCCTTGGGCATAGGAATACTAGATGCCTCGATATTCTTTGATTTAAGCTGCCTTTGAGTCACACCCCTCCCATACAAGCGCAATCGCTTGCGTCTATTGTCTTCTTTGGACATGACTTTATCAAAAGAACTTTCTGTTTGAACATTGTGATCTATTTGAGATTCAAATTCCGATTCAACTACCTTCATCCTTTCCTATTTACAAGCCAAAAATAAACAGTACATAATAATAAAAAAATCTAATCAGGTTTTTTTTCAATAATTACTGAATAAACTCATGATAAAAAAAACTGACAACTCCCCAAAGCAAGACGAGAACCATGTGTCATGATTCTAAGAAATTGGATACATGGAATTAAGTAATAATATTTCATTGGTTGTAATAAAATAGCTAAGTCATTAGGATTAGGCAATTTAGTACTTCTTTTATTGCATTAGTCGTGTTCACTCTTGTATTGCAGGATCATAGTTGTAGTAGTTGGTGTGGGGCGGATTGGTAAGTTCATGTTAGTTGCTCAAATGTCAAGAATGGCGGCTAGGATGGCTAGTTAAGACAGTTAGGAAGGTAGTCTTGGTTCATTGTTTTAGTATTAGCCTACATAGTCTCATGCCAGTATAAGTAGTCTTCCTCTTGTGATCCATATTCATGAATGATAATCCTTGTTTTCTCTCTCATCCTAATCTCTCTCTCTATTTGTCATCTCTTTTCACTTTTCTTCTCATCTCAACTCTATTATCCCTCCTTTATTCTTAGGTTATGAAAAAGATTAGGTTGCATCATAACACCATGCCAAGAGCGGGAGAAACCAAAAGAAAAGGAATGAAAGACAAAAGCAACCTTAAAAACCTCCTACAATTAAAACCTAAGCAAACCCATACATCATACAGGAAGCTCGATCCCAAAAACAAGCTTTAAACCAACCGACACGAAGTTTGATCCACCAAAAGACATTCTTTTCATTTTAATAGCCGCCTTCAAAAACATTCTTGTTCCTAGCATACCATATTTCCCAAACAATCTTGTTCCTAGCACATCGTATATATTCGTGCAAGATATAGAGCAAAATATACTTCTTATAATTTTGTTTTGAGTATCTTCATAACTGATATTAATCCTTCCTTCGGTCCTTTTATGCGTCACCTCAAACAGCTTTCTTCGAGACAGTGGCATCTCGTTTTCATCTTCTTGTCTCTACGTCAGTTGGCAAATAGTTACCATTAACATAAGTCGTATAAAATCCAAAAATATCATAACACATATGTATTACACATCCTTACTAAGTTCTCTTCAATTCTTGCAAAGCTTTTCGGCCCTGCAGTGTGACTATTTTTTTGTACTTTACGGCTTTCTCTATCTTTCTCACTGCAATCCTAAAAGCCGAAATAGAATTAATGAGAAAAATAATGGTTTAGGCTTTAATTTGAAAGCAAAGATAATGTTATAAAATAATAACTAAAGAAAAGTTACACCTTCACAGGTTGAGAATCCTAATATTTGAAAACCTCCTCCATGTCTTCATTAGGGACTAGGTCCGTAGGACGATTTTCCCACCTATCTTCCCAATCCGTATAAGCAACATAATGTCCTACTTTCTTTTGTGACTTATGAAACCTCCATAAATCATTAATTGAACATAATATGTACCCATCAGCTACCTCAGGGATTATATACTTGCTCTACAAGACAAACAAGTTTAGGATTAGCATCATACATTAAAATGATAAGTTAGAATATTTATAGGGTATATAAGTTTTCATACGTGAACAACTTCCAACATCTTGTCTTTGTTTTTAACTTGATGCCAATCAAGACAACTAAGGGGGCACCAACTATGATCACGAGCAATAGTTCCCAAGAATCTCGCAAATTCATTCACTATGTCATCAGTAGGCCCAACTGGTTGGTTGTTTTGATTGAGAAATATAACAGGACGTTCACTAAGCTTGTGAGTATGCACATGAAATAACATAGTAGGGCCTCTATGCTTTGTATTCTTCTTTTGCTTTGGATTAGCATGCTGGGATGTAGTTACTTGGTTGGATGATTGTTTTGCGACATTTACATGCTCCCTACTAGATGAACTTTGGCCAATAGGAATCTGCTCGTTTTGTGGACAATGCTCTACACCAGTTCCAACATTCACTAACGTGCTGTCAGATTGATTCGTGTTAAAGGAAATCGATGGACTAAATGATAGCCTTTTTCTGGTCATGGGGGTAACCTAACATACCAAAAATAAATAGCAGACAATATCAAATAAAAATTTATAGAAAAAATAATGTAAATAAAAACAAAAAATTATATTGTTCTTGGAAGTACAAAAGAGAAAAAATGACTTGTTGCTATGGTGGGCCAAGTCCAGTGGGAATTTTAGCATCTATCACTCGATTGCTCAATGAATGCTGGTCATTCAATTGCTCTTGCATAGCTAAATATTCCTTCATTGACATTGACGGAATCGAGGCTTGCGTTTTTCTTCTTGGTTGGGCAACTGATTTCTTGCTTTTCATAGATGCCTCAAATACAAATTTAAATTAGCAAAATAAAATTTTTCGTACTATAAATTAAAATTGTGATGATAGATGTGATTACCTTCACAGAAGTTCCCTTATGTTCATTATTTCTTCATCATCTTCTTTGTTGGGCATATACTCTTCATCGGCCGCATGATCATTTTTGAGGTTTATTTGCACCTTTTCTTGTTTGCCATTATTGAATACAGAAGTAACCAACTTTGGAAGCCCCACTGTTTCAAAAGTCCGGTTGTTTAGTTTAATCCTTTCATATTTTTTTCTCTTATACTCATTCATGTGGCTTGCTTGGGAGTTACTTTTTCTCATATTCATTATTAAAATGCTGCAAAAAAATCAAACAATAGAAACACACAAAAAATGAAAAAGCATCCACTGTTAGAAATTCTACCAAAATATCAAATGCGAGTCATTACAAGCAAAAGTGAAACACAATGTCTAATCCATATAAAGTCACTAACAACATATAATAGTAAACAATTACAACTCATTCGGTTAGATGCATCCAATCCCATAATGTATCATCATAATCAGAGTCATAATCCAGCTCATATATAGCTGCATTGGAATTAAGATGTTGTCGAAGTCCAAAGTTGTGGCATTATCATGTTCATTTAATTCGGTGAAGTTCTCATCATCATTGGTTGAGGCGAAATCCAATCCGAAATCAACAGGCTCTTTCCAGTATGTATCTTCTACGTTCATACTGACATCTTCTTCAAAGTTGAATAAATCTCTAGGGACTCTTTTCATGACATAGTAACATTGATCTTCCAAAGGATCTTGCTCATAAAAGACTTGGTGAGCTTGGGATGCTAAAACAAAGGGATCATCTTGAGAAACCTTTTTGTTGAAATTGACACGAGTAAGACCATAATCGTCATTCTCCCCTTGGTACTGTTCACATTTATATAAGACCACACTAAATTTTGACCAAAAGTCCAGTTCAATGATGTCTGTTATGTATCCATAGTAAGTGACTTCCCCAACAATAGGATTTTTATCCCCAAAGCTTGCAAATCTAGGTGTGGATGCCATTAAAGTGACTCCACTATTTGGAGTCTTGCACCTGGCGTTACGTTCAGCCTAGGCTTTAAAGGAAAGTGCCTCAAAACCTTGGCTGGAATTTCACTATCACCCTAATGGCCATTATCCACTTTCCACCTTGAAGCACCACAAATATGACAAGAAGTGTCATGTTCATGTTCCTTCCAGAATAGCATGCAATCATTGGGACACACATGGATCTTCTTGTAATCAAGCCCTAAATTATTCACCATTTTTTTGGCTTCGTTGAAAGATTTAGGTATGTTTATATTAGGAATCACCTGAATGATCATGTCTAAAAGATCAGCAAATGCTGCATTACTTAGCCCATGGAGGCACTTAAAGAGGTCAAGTCGGATGATGAAAGAAAGTTTTGAATGATTTTTACAGCCAGGATGTAGTTGTTGCTTTCCTTCCTCAACCAACTTACAGAATTTCTTTGCATCTTCACTCATCTCATTCACTCCTTCCCCGGCTTGTCCTTATGCTACCTCTCTAAATCTATCATGTAACAACCCCTCAATGTCATCACAAGCATCTCGTATATCCTCGCCACTACTTGTGCAGCCCTTTCTTTGCGTTGATGGTAAGTTCTCCATACTTGAAAGCCAATCTTCAAACCCGTCAACAAAACCATCAACAACTAAATGATCTTCCGCGTCATTTTTATGAACAAGCGATCAATATCATTCAACTAATGAAGATTACAAGAGTAGCTAAGCCACTTATATTAAGCAAGACAAGAGGCGGCAAGATCACCATACAATGCACCTAGACACTAGCTCCAACCGACCTAAACAGCTAGCCGCCAAGTTCGACTAAGAGCAACTAACATTTTGACTTACTAACTGCCACTACATAACTCCCTGTAACTAGCATTCATCAACTTACTTACTCCAGTGACCAACTTAACACTCTAAAATGACTTATTCTAATGACATTACAAGCCTATTATTGTTTATGATTTATTACTAATTAACATGAATCATGAAACTTTACTACACAACATGTACAACATGTGCATGCTGATATAAGATTCAATCATTTGATATATTGTAGGAGGTGAAACAGTAGTAGTATGGTACCCTTGGTCTGCTGGTCGAGCGCTATTATCCTTAAATTTACTTCACTAGATCAATTCCTTATAATGCCTCTATCATTATTTATGCTATATTTCCTTAACATTTAACTCTCAGTAGTTCTCACCTTTGCAGAAAAAGTCCTGTCCCTAATTTGTATTTTTAGTTTTATAATGTATGTATAGATACATATGCTATCTAAGTAATTAAGATATACATTTTAAGGTTACTTACTTCAATAGTTGATATACTTTTTCTATCATATTAATATAGTTACCTTTTAATTTTGTCCAAGTTAATCTTTGTATAGTTATGTTTATCTTAACAAAATATAATTCAGTAATTTTGACAAAAAGGAGAAATTTGTGGGTTATAAGAGCTGAAAATCAAGTGCAGGGTTCAATTTTAACACATAAACCTTAAGGATATGCAAAATCAACAAAAATTAGAGAGACAACTATCAAAGATGAAGGGTAAATGTAAGCAAGACAGGCCCAAAATAGAAGATAAAATAATATATAGGGTTCGAATTTTTTGGCCCCAAAACAATTTCTAGGGTGACTTTTGAGACAAAATAAACGATAACATGAAAAATCAACAAAAATCAAAGAAAAACTAACAAGAAAATCTATATTTAGTATTTTTTTACCTTAAAACAATATCTAGGGTTCAAGTTTGAGACATAACCAACAATAACATAAAAAATCAACAAAACTCAACGGAAAAACTAACAAGAAAATGAACGAAAAATCAGTGTCTAGAGTTCGAATTATTTGACCTCAAAACAGGATTTAGGGTTCAATTTTGAGACATAACCAACAACAATATGAAAAATCAACCAAAAAAAACTCATAAAAAATGAGAAGGAGAGGTGTGGAGAGAGAGACGACGATGGATGGCGGCAACGGAGGACGAGCAAGCACCGGCAATGGAGGACAAGCAAGAGTTGAAGGGAGAGAGAGAGAGAGAGTTGGGTTTGTGAGAGTGAAGGGAGAGCTTGAGAGAGGGGTGATTTTGAGAGAGAGAGGGAGGGGAGAGACAAGTTGTGTTATGGGGTGGGGAGTTAAGTTTTCAATTTTTTTTTTTTTTAAAAGAAGATGGCGGGAAAACAAAATTTTTTTAGAGAGAAAGTATATTTTTAGGTAATAAATTTTTTAATAGATTTTATAAATTATAAATTAGTATTCTAAAATTTACTATATAAATTTTTTTAGTTGAGAAATTTTATTAAATGTTATTTTGGTTAAAAAGAGAGCGTATTTAATAAAACAGTCTAAATAACGGTATATAAAAAGATAGAATAATTTTATTAATAATGTTAAAATATTACAATTTCTGCATAATAAGGGCAATAGCAAGAGGATTGTGAGTGTACTAACAAATAATGGCAACTTTTATACGCATAAATATCGTAATTTTAACTATTTTATTAAATATATGTAACTTTTTGGACAAAAATACTGTTTCACAAAGTTTGTGTTTAATAATTAATACCCAAAATCTCATAGTAATAATATGTAATTTGCCATCAAAATTTGATCTTAAAGCTAATTTGATTTTCATGTGTCAAAGCACCAAATATTAAACATTAAAAAGTTAGATGGGTTTAGGTAACGGATTTAAAAGTGTTACAAATTATAAATAAATGTAACACTTTACAAAAAGTGTTACCTATAATATGGCTATTGTAACAATTTTTTTTTAAAGTGTTACACTAGATATCAAACAAATGCAACCGTTTTTAAGAAGCGTTACATTAAGTACCATGCAAATGTAACAATAAAAAAAAATGTTACATAAACACTATCTATGGTAAGAGTTACAAGTTAAGTGTTACGTAAAGTCAATTTTGTTGTAGTGACCATGAGTTGTTCAAATAAAATTTCATACCATTTGTTCCAAGTCTATCTGTGGCTTAATCTTATTATTTACTTAGAACAAACATGTAAAATGTAATTTAAGGACTCTATCCATCTCATGGACGGTACTTAAACAAAAATCACATACAGTATACATGCTTACTTACACAAATATAGCAAGGAAACGATTGGAATTTCTATTCTATCCATTAATAAAGTAATATTATAGAATAAATCTGGATTTTAAGACATTATTCCTAATAATCTCCAACTTACAAACTTTACTCCCTTCCCCTTCTATGTATGATCAAAAGGTCTACTAGGTCAAGGTCTTGGTGAAGTTAGTTGCTCTTTCTGAACCAACATGCCTTTTTTGCAACTTCTAAAGCTGTAACCTATTCATCCTCTACGATGAAGTCACCAATACATGACTGCTTGATAGCCCTCCCACTAATGGCTCCTCCTGTATGGGTAAAGGCGTTCCCAGACGTCGAACATGTTGCATCTCTGTCTAACTAGATGCCTGAATCAGTATAGCAAATTGGATCAAGCTCGTCACAATGAAAGATCATAATATAATCTCTAGTTCCTATTAAGTACTCGGGAATACGCATCACCGCCACTTAGTGCATTAGACCTAAGTCAGACTAATACCTCCTTACATACAACAGCATAGCAGATACCTCCTTACATACAAACATGTCATACATGAGGCTTCCCACAATCGATGCATATTTGAATCATAACCTCAGATAGAAGAGAGATTAGAGATGGGAGATTGAAGAAAAGAGAGTAGAAGTAGAGAGAATTAGGGTTGAGAGAAGAGAACTAGGATATTTTCATTCATGAATCTTCACTTACAAGAATATCAAGTACTTATACTATACTAGCTCAAACGAGATACAATGCACTTGGCCTAAAATAGCCACTGACTTAAACTAAAACAGCCACCAACATTAACTTAAGAACTAACTAATGACATAAGCTCCTAGCTACCACCAACTGCCCGTCCCACCAAAAAATACAAATTCAGCAATTGAGGCTTACAACACTCCTTACAGTAAGGGATCACTAAAATCGAATCAAGCAAACCCAAAACACACTAAATAAGCTTAGTATCATAATAATATCATCCCCTCTGTCCCTCCCCCCCCCCCCCCCCCCCCCCCCCCCCTCTCAAGAGCATTCTTGACTTAAGAATGAAAGGTAGGGAATTGATATTTGAGGAAGTTCAAGTTCTCCCATGTAGCATGCTCAGGTCCCAAATTCGCCCACTGAATGAGCACTTCCTTGGATTGAGTTGCCTACTACTGCCCTTCCTGGGAGTCCAAAATAGCCACTGGTTCCTGCACAAGCTGGCCTTGAACAGAGCTGGAAGGAGGAATTGCAGTGCTAGTAGATCCAACTGCTATATGTTTCTTCAAAATAGAGATGTGGAAGGCAGGATGAATATGAGAATCTGGGGGCAATTCTAGCATATAAGCCACACTTCCTAACTTTTCCAACACTTTGTATGAACCAAAGTAGCGTGCACTAAGCTTGATGTTCGCGCGAACAGCTACAGATGTCTGTCAGATCTTTTCTTATCTGCAAAAAAATTTCATTATGGATTGTTCTACTTAGAGGTTGTCCTTGAGCAGTTGCATTTCCTTTGGCTTAGAAGTTCATTAACCTTAGTAACGTTTGAAGTAGCACCCTGAACCACCATGGGAGACGGAGGATCATAACCACATAATGCCTTAAACAGAGTGGTTCCCAATGCCAAATGAGAGTGTGTATTATACAAGAATTCAGCCATTGACAACCATTTATGCCGATTCTTGGGGGAGAGAATCTCATGCTTCTCAAATATTGCTCCACACAATGATTGACTCTTTCTATCTGTCCATCCATTTGTGAATTGTAGGAAGAACTCAATGCCAAAGAGGATCCCAGCAAAAGGAATAATTCCTGCCAAAAATTACTTGTAAACAACTTGTCTCTATTTGAAACGATGGAGTGAGGCAGCGTGTAACTTGTAAATGTTGTCCAAGAATACCCTTGCCAACTTCTTTGTAAAAATGGGATGACGGACAACAATGAAATGTCCAAAACTTAGTGAATCTATCAAAAACTACCCAAATAACCTCCTTTCCTTCAGATTTGGGTAATCCTTCAATGAAATCCATACTAATCGATAAAGGCTACAATAGCCCTGGATATGGCATATGATCACTCTTTGTGCGTTGGCAAACCTCACAAGCTTGAACCAACTCGACCACATTTTTCCTCATTCCATGCAAGTGAAAGTATTGCCTAAGCCTTTGATATGTACTGTCAATTCCAGAATGTCCTCCCCAAGTTGAATTGTGAAAGGCCAACACCACTTGCTTCCTGAGACTAGTTGCAAATCCAATGTAAATCTTCCCCTTGATCTTGATGATGCAATTAGTAATAGAAACATCAGACCTCTCATCAGATTGACCCTCGTAGGAAGCAGTGATATGCTTCTAGGCAAATTCATCTCCATCATCAGACTTAATAACCTCCTCCATCCAAGAAGGTAGTGCAATGGAAATAACATTACTAGCCGCAAGTTCAACATCTTCCTGCCTCCTTGACAGAGCATTAGCTGTAAGATTCTCTCTTCCAGATCTGTATTCTATTGAATAGTCCAACCTCAACATCTTCATAAGACCTTTGTGTTGAACTCTAGTGGTTATCTTTTGCTCAAGCAAGTACTTGAGGCTTTGATGGTCAGCCTTGATTATGAAGTGGTGTCCTTCAAGATAATGCCGCCATTTTTGAATTGCTATCAGAATAGCCAAGTATTCCTTCTCATATATAGATAGAATCAAATATCTTTGTCCCAAGACTTCGCTGATATAAGCTAAGCCCTTCTTGAGAAAGGATTGCTCCCGCACCCTAGCTGCAAGCATCAGTCTCCAAGACAAAGGCTTTACTGAAGTCAGGCATAGCAAGCACAGAAGTTGAGCTCAACATTGATTTGAGTTGTTCCAAAGCCTCTTGTGCTACTTCAGTCAAAAGGAGAGCATCGTTTTCAAGAAGATTAGTTAATGGTTTGGCAATTATTCCATATCTTGCTATGAACTTCGATAATAGCCAGTTAGTCCAAGGAATCCTCTCAGCTACTTAAGAGTTTTTGAAACTAGCCAATCCGTCATTGCGTGAATCTTGGCTGGATCTGTAGCTACACCCCCACCAGAAGTGACATGTCCCAAGTCCTCAACTTGTGTTCTAGTAAAAGAACACTTAGAGAGCTTAGCATATAACTTGTGTTGTCTTATTGTTTTAAACACTTGTTCCAGATACCTTGTGTGGGCCTCCAAGCTGGTACTATAAACTAATATATCATCGAAGAACACTAGAACAATTCTCCCCAAGTATGGTTTGAACACTGAATTCATCAAAAGCCTAGAATTTGGCTGGAGCATTTGTCAAGCCAAATGGCATAACCATAAATTCACAGTGTCAATGGTCAGTTGTAAATGTTGTCTTGCGCATATCTTGATCCAAGCCTCTAATTTTATAATATCCCTACCTCAAATCTAGCTTGGAAAAGTACTTTGATCCATACAATTCATCTAAAAGATCATCGATCATAGGAATTAACCGTGAGTTCATTCAACTGCCAATAATCAATGCACATCCTAGATGTGCCATCCTTTTCCTTCACTAATACTACCGGAGAAGTAGAAGTGTTGTGACTCTGCCTAGTGAACGTTGTTTTTATAAGCTCCTCAACCTGTCTTTCTATTTCACTCTTTTGTGAATGAGGATACTTATAAGATTGTAAACTCACAGGATTACAAACCAGCTTCAAAGGAATAGCATGGTCGAATTCCCTTTTTGGGGCAGGGAAGTTGGTGGCTCAATCAAATCCTTATATTCCTGCAATAACCTATCAATAGCAGGGTTAGAAGTTACCTGAGACTTTTGAGACACAGCTGCAATAGAGAACAATTGTCCAAACCATTAATATGATCCTTTCCTTATCACTCCATACAATCGCTTACTGCCCATCATCTGTAGTCGATATTGGTCCATGACTTCTTGCAACTTAACCTTTTGGCCTCCTCTTTCGAATGATACAAATAATAGAGCAATATGAAAGATAAAGGGGTTGATCGTCTTTAGCCAATCAACTCCCAAATCCATATCACAACCTCCCAATCTCAACACTCTAAAGTCATACTCAAAGCTGTGACCTTGCATCTGCCAATTGAAGTTCTTACGCTTGGTCTATGTCAAAATAGAATTTCCATCTGCCACCGTTAGAGCCAAGGACTAGCAGTGATCACTTCATGCCCCACTGTTTTTACAACCTTTAGATCCACAAAGCTATGTGTACTCCCACTATCTATTAATTTCAGTAGAGGCTTATGTCGAGCTTCACCCTTAATTCTTATTGTGTTGTGTGAACCATTTCCTGTCAATACTTTAACTAAAATCATGATTTCATTTTCATCTAACTTTCCATGCTTCTCAAATTCTTGTTCACCCCAATTCTGGTCCATCCTTCACTTCTCCCTCAATTTCATCAGTATCAACTTCGTAGGCTGATATCAGGAACTTGAGATTACATTGGTGGCCAAAGAAATATTGCTGGTTACACTTAAAACACAGCCCTTGGGCTTTCTTTTCTTCTATACTCAAAGGTTTACTGCTTTCCAGAGATGATGTTTGCAAAGGAGCAACCACATGAGCACTCCTTAAATGCAAGCTCTTAGGTGCAGCTAAGATTGTGTTCTCAAATCTTCTAGCCTTGGAATAGGCTTGAGACAGTGTTGGAGGATCAAATGCCTTGACAAGATTCTTGATTTTAGGCTTGAGTTCACTGATAAGTAGGCCTCAGTAGCCCTTGGGTTCACGGCCATCTTCCTGGCTTTCAGATTTTCAAACCTTGTCATATATTCCTTAACATATGATACTTATGCCATTTTATTGAAATTATCCACCACATCACAAATATCTTCATCTCTATATCTCTCACATAGTTTTTCTACAAATTCAAGCCAAGATATTGATGGATTTGCTGCTAATCAAACTGAAAAATCACACCTCCTGGTCACCATGAAGGTAGACAACACCCAACCCAACTTTTTTTGTGTCAGCTATTTGATAGAACCAAAAGCATCTCTCACATTTTCGAATCTAAGACTGTGGCTGCAGGCCATCAAATGTCTCTAATTCCACGCGAGGTTGTCTAAATCCACTGCTTCTTGTCATTGGTGCACCATCTCCACAATCACCAGAGGCTGGTGAAGGTGAAAGATTAAGTGGCCTAGCCTGTTGACTAACTGCCGATAGAACACCAGCCCCGGATGGCGATTTTGTGTTTAACCAATGACTTCTTGTGATTGCCTTTCAAACTTCTGATCCATACTTTGCTGCAACATTGTCATCATGTCCTGCATTTGATTCCGAAGTCTGTCAAACTGATCCCCTTGGTTAGTGCCTACATTAGTTCCAACCTTTGCTCCAACTACTGCAGCAGAATAAGTAGCTGCATTAGTAGCAGCATTCGCAGCAGCATTAGCACGAGTTGTTACTCCTCCATCTATTTGAACTACCTTCTTACGTCTAGCCAGATACAATGCACTTGGTCTAAGACAGCCACTTACTTATGCTAAAACTTGCCGCTAGCATCAACTTAAAAACTAACTAATGACTTAAGGTCCAAGGTACCAACAACCGTCCTTTCCGCTAAAAAATACAAATTCAGCAATTGAGGCTTACAACCCTCCTTACAGCAAGAGATCACAAAAACCGAATCAAGCAAAGCCAAAACACACAAAAAAAGCTTAGAATCATAATAGAACATTCCTCATCTGCTCCTATTAAGGTGTTCTGGGACACTGCACCAAAGAAAGAGAGACCCCATGCCTGAAAGGTAAAAGCCATTTCTAAGATTCTTCCGTGTTATACCATGACAACATCATGTCAATATAAGAGGCTTGAGAAAGACCTAACATACTACTCTTATGATCTTGCAGAAGCTTAATCCCAAGAATATAGCTAGCATCTCCTAAGTACTTCATATCGGACTGACTTGACAACAAAATCTTTACAACTAATAACATCCTTAGATCATTCCTAATGAGTAGTTTACCATAAACATACAATACTAAGGAAGACATTGCCTTCTCTGGATGTCGTTTGTACACGAATGGCTCATTAACCAATTGCTCAAACCCATAGGATTTGATCGCCTCATGGAATCTAATATTCCATGAGCATGATGCTTGTTTTAGTCTATATATGGACTTCTTCAATTTGCATGCTATATACTCCTGATTCTTGCCAACCATCGAGTTGTAGCACATAGATGTCTTCATCAAAATGACCATTCAAAAGGGCCGTTTTGACATGCATTTGCAAAATCTCATAATTGTAATGAGCTGTAATGGATAGGAGTATCCTTATGGACTTTAGTATGGCCACTGGTGAGATGGTCTCATCATAATAGATTCCTTCATTTTGAGTAAAACTCTTAGCAACCAGCTTTGCTTTGAAAGTCTTGACCTTCACTACTCTTTTCCTCTAGTATAGCCAATTACAACCAATGGTCTTAATGCCAACAGGTGCCTCTACAAGTTCCCAAACGTGATTAGAGTACATAGATCCTAGCTCAGATTTCATTGCTTGTTAGCATCCTTATCTTTAATCACCTAATTGTAGCTGAGAGCATCGAATTCAATTTCACGGTCTACCATAAAGGCTCCTGCCATGAACTTGTCAGGTGCCCTGACAATCCTCGCACTACGCCTAGGCTCTCCTAAAATTGGAACATTCTTGGCCCTTTCAATAGGTACATATAATGCATCCATTGTGTTCCAGGTGGTGTCTAGTTGTTCAGAGTTAGTGTCATTTTCTTTTAGTTCTTCTAACACTACTCTACTTTTGCTTTTGTAGCCTACTACAAAATCCTCCTCTAAATATTTCACATTTGCAGTTACAAAAACTTTTTGATCCAAAGGACTGTAGAAAAGACCACCCCTTGTTCTATTGGGATAACCAACAAGCATGCACACCTCCGTCCTTAATTCCAATTTGTCAGGATTCTTTTTCAACACGTGTTAGGCACCCCCAAATTCAAAGGTACTCCAAACTTGCCTTTTGTCCAATCCACAACTCCACAAGCGTTTCAGGAATTGACTTAGATGGAACTTAGTTAAGAAAATATGCTAATGTTTCTAAAGCATAACCTAAAAAATAGATTTGTAAAGTAGCATGACTCCTTATATACCTTATCGCCTCTAACAACGTCCTATTCCTTCTTTCTGCAACATCATTCTACTACGCTGTGTACCCGGATTAGAAAGCAGAGACTTTATCCCAATTGTAGTTAGGAAATCTGGAAATTTACTTGAAAGATATTCTCCATCTCAATCTGATTGACGTAACTTTACTAGTTTATCTAATTGTTTTTCAATTTCAACTTTGTACTCTTTGAAGTTTTCAGAAGAGTCCGACTAATGCATCATTAGGTAAACATATCCATACTTTGAGTAATCATCAGTGAATGTGATGAAGTATTCATACCCACCTCTTGCGCGAATGTTTATTAGTCCACATACATCTGTGTGAACCAACTCAAGCAAGTCACCAACCATGTTGCCTTTACTCTTAAGGACAGACTTGGTCATCTTACCTTATATGTAGTATTCATAGATTGTAATGACTTCAAGTCCAAAGCTCTATCTGACCTTCTTTTACAAGTCTTTGGGTCCTGTACCCATTTGTCCGCTTATCCCTTTCAGGCTATTTTCTCTTAGGAGCTTGTGCTATCTTCATTAAAAAAAATATCAAAGTTCTGATTATAAAATAACAAAAATAAACCATCCACACCTTTGCAAATAAACAAATTATTTCTCACAATAAATAGTTCAGAACTAAAATTCAATGAATAATCATTATCCACTAAATGAGAGACATAAATCAAACTCCTGTGCAATGTAGGGTAAAACAAACAACCCTTCAAAATTAAAACTCTACCACTAAAGACCAAGCCAGAATCTCCTACTCTTAAGAACGCTACTCTTGTACCATGTCCAACCGTTCGGCACACGTCTCCATCATGCAGCCTCTTGCTTAGCCTGAGCCCCTGTAACATATTACAGACAAGGTTAGTTGAACCTGAGCCCATGCACCAGGATCCTGGTGGACTTTCAACTACGCATGAGTCAACTATATGAGATATCAACACACCTTCACTAGCTGACTTAGCAGTCTTTGCAGGAAAGGCAACTAAGTCCTTAGTGCAGTCCCCTTTCCAATGGCCCATTTTTCCATAGAAGAAACATTTTTTTTTCCTTGAATCTTCATCGACTTTGTTGCTACACTAACAACATCGCCGTTTTCTTTCTTTCCAGTGGGTCCCTTGTAGCTTGCTACCGCTAGCTGTTGTTGCTTGAGTCATATGGACACTCCCCTTGGATCACATCACACCCTCTATAACTTGTGGGTCCTTCATCAGCTCAGGTAATGAATAATCTTTATTATTCATTGTGTAGTTAAACTTGAACTGAGTAAAAGAGCTGGACGGAGAGTTGAGGATAATGTCCATCTAAGATTGATTAGCAATCTTAGCGCCTAGAATCTCCCAGTTAGACAAGCACGCTGTCATTTTCATGACGTGCTCTTGAACTTGCGACCCTTCTGACATCCTCATGTTCAAGACCTTCCTCATCCGCTCTTGCCTAACTACCCTATCTTGACCACCAAGCATTTCCTTTAAATGTTTGATCATCTCAACTGTTATTTCCATCTTAAGTACCTGATGCTTGAGAACATTTGTCACTGAAGCCAAAATATAGAATATGGCCAATTCATTAGCATTATGCTAGAATTCATAATGCCCTTTAACAACAGTTGTAGAATTATTAATGGGTACCATAAGTCGAGCATTAGTGACAACAAACTTGTGACCCTCATGTAATAACACTATGTCCAAGTTCATTTGTGTAACTATCTAATATGAGTAATGTATAATGCAGTGATATCTATAAATGAAAACATTATAAATGCAAGCATTTGTGTGACTATCTAATATTAGTCATGTATAATACAATGATATTTATTCTTTTAATTTAGCAAACATAAT
This sequence comes from Simmondsia chinensis, assembly GCA_018398585.1. Lineage (NCBI taxonomy): Eukaryota > Viridiplantae > Streptophyta > Magnoliopsida > Caryophyllales > Simmondsiaceae > Simmondsia > Simmondsia chinensis. Next base: position 21,005,932 of record JAGTTD010000013.1, on the reverse strand, counting down.
AAGTCAGGTATCCAAAAAATTGTACTGTCATGCATGCAATGATCACCCAAACACACAACTCCATACACCCCAGCAGTGGGGTCGTATGAAATTAGTTTGGGTGAGAGCTACTCTCATTTAACATGTTTCGTTGTAGCACTTACTAATTATGACTAACTCACCATTTTGCCTTATTCTGTAACATAACACAATAAAGCTCCTTAAGGAGGCTAATGTATCACGCAAGTCAAGTGTAAACCATTACCTAACCTCCAAATAAATACACGTAATACTCCACAGCAAAGTCGTTGCATCCCTTCTTTGCACTTTGGATTATCCTAATACAAGTCTAACCTTGTAACCTACGAACCAACACCCTCGTGTGGAGGTCTGTCGATCTACTACACTGCTAGACCAGTAAAAGAGGCCGTGGGGTTTAAACAATTGAACCTCGCTCCCGCTTGATTTTTATAAACTAGTGGTTTAAATTTAATTGCATTTACATTTTAGATTATCTCATTCTAAAATTTAATTAATTAACAAAAATTAACTTTTGATTATTATTATTTAGTTCAGTATCAATGTCTACACGTCCCAAAAAAAAATTTTAAAATAAAAAAGCTGACGTTGGCCACAAAAATTTTTTAATTAAAATAATTGAATATAATATCATTAGGGAAATTTTCAGATTTCATAAATCTTGATTAAGAACGCATAATTTCATCGTACAAGCAACATGAGTGCAAATTAATAAATTGACATATATGAATTAACTATTAGTTTAATATCAATGTAAACAATTTAAACCGATATATAGATTATTATCGATGTCATATTAAACTAACTTACCTTAATAAAATCTCTATTTTATTCAATCGCAAGTCTATTTATTTTGATCTTATTATATCTATTCATGTATATTATGAATGCAATCAGAAGCTAGCTTTGATACCAATTGTTGGGACGATTTTGAAAAATTTTCCCTAATTTGATAAAGTTAATGCAGCAGAAGGGTTTAAAATTCTTAATTTTAACCTATGGTTAATTTAAAAATTTTCATTTTAAATCTACAGTTATGGTAGAGGGAGAATAGAGGGAGAACATGGAAAAGATATGCTAGTTTTTTGAGGATACAACAGTTAAGACTGAGGCATTACAAATAAGAGACATTGTTGTCATTTTAAAGCGTCCGGCACCAGCATCACAAAACTCCTTCAAGTTTTCTTTACATCACACTTGTACTTTATTCTTAAGAGTACTACAACTTCACTTCGCCCAACAGAATGTAGCATAACTTGTAACTTGTTTTACTTTCATCAAAGCAATACAATTCTTGGGTTTCAACTATGAACTCCACATTTTAGATATGTTCCCACAATTGGCGAATTAAGATTTTAGTCATTAGTTTAAGACATTGATGTCCAAGCCTCGAGCTTTATTGTGTTGGTATTAACACTAGTGTCACTGCTTAGCGAGTCAAGTGAATTTAGGATTGAGTCATCATTTTAGGGCTTTGACGGCCAAGGCCTGGCCATGATTGCATTAATCCTAAGCCAGTGGCCTCAACACGGTTCGCTGCATCTAGTTCCCTTATGATGACTCACTTGGCCTTGATTCATTCACGTTCGCCATTTTTTTAGGATTTCAGAGAGTTTGATGCATGGAAGCAATTTGTGGTGGGCAGATTTAAAGTGGAATATCAACTGTAATAATATCATGATTGTTTGTGTGGAAACACCAAGAAACATGTGTGGCTATATATGGATGATATGTGTCTTAAATAGACTCACTAAGAACACCAACATGGATTGGCTAAACCAAATTGTCATTAGGTAGTTCTTAGGGTGGTAATTGTATAAGCATGTTCTTTAGACCTACGTTCACATTAAAGGTTTGTGAGAAATTCAGTAGGGGGTCTGTAGACATGTACTAACGAAGCTGGTGAGGGAAGTTTGAGAGATCTATTACTCATGGACGTAGGAGAAATACTCTATGAATCATCATGCATGAAAGCTCTCAAAGTTCTTGACCCAGACAAATAGACAATAAGAGAGGAGTCTTTTGATCGGTCCTAAAAGAGTAAATGTGATGGTTAGGGCATAGTAGATATATGGCAGTAATTCATACCCTCAAGTTAGCATGATGATATTGTGTTGGAAAAAACAACCTTGCCCAACATTTTCTATCCAACACGTTTCTAAATGGTAGTAGTTCATTCATGTCATTCGATCGTTAAGATGCCTTGCCATAGCCCAATTCATTTAATGGATGCTTGTGACTTATGATGTCATTTAAGTAATTCGTTCAGTAGAGTTTTTACGGGCTTTTTTTTTTATTACATATCACTTTAGTCATATATTCACTACTAGCTTGACATTGAACCTACCAATGTTGCGTATAAAATGAGTTGACATATTCAGTAGAGTCGTTTTTAAGTAAGAATTGAAATTCCACTTGAAAAAAAAGGATTAATAATCCTAAAACTACATGGGCGTGAATTTAGGGTAGTCTTTCTAGTGCCAGATCATGCTTACTTCATCTAAAGGAAACATGAAATACATGGCTTATAAAGTCATAATGGCAATTTGGGAACATTGACAACTATGGTAATTGTTCAATTAGTTTTTATTTCCTAACTAGATTGTGAGATAATGGTTTTAAATTTAAATTTACCAAGTGCGATAATCTAAAAACAATAAATAACTACCCTAGTCTTTCCTTCTCTCATTGTTTTCTCACATGGGCAGGGCCCCTAGGGCTCATTTGGTTGACTAGAGGTTTTCTTGAAACCCTAAAGGAGAGAAAGACAAACCTAGAGAAAAGAAGACGATGAGCTGTTCAAATTCTTTTGGAAGAGAACAAGGGTTGATCTTCTGTAGCCCTTTTCTAGCCTTTTTTCTTCATGAGTTTTCGCTTCCTTTCTTTGCGAAAATGTAATGGTTAGACTAGATACATTATTTTGCTGATGCATTTACCTTTAGAAGTTTCGTACTTTTGAAGGTCATTTCAATGTTGCAAGGCTCACATCACAAAATACCATTTTAGATCCACTTATATGTAATTGGATTATGCAGGAATCAACCACTTAGTGAGTGAAAATTTATTATTTTTCGGTTTATTGTGTGCCAAAATTTGTTTTCGAGTCTGATTTGCTTCCTTCAATTAATATCAGACGCACATTCACATGTAGATCTAGCATTTTATATGATGAATTTGATGATCATGTAGTTGTAATGTTTAGAACACATCAACTTTAGTAAAAGTTTGCCGAACTTTTATTTAAATACAAGTTAATTTGGAATAGAAAATTCTTATGCAAGTTGTTCCATATCATATTTTGATTATGATGATTTTTTGAGTTGTTAGATCTTGCTGAAAATTTTATATAATTGCAAAATGCTGTTTATGGACATTTATATAAACTGGGATATAAACATAAATAATTGCATCACATCAGTTTTTTCATGGAATGGTAAAGCTAGGCCTTCTTGCAATTTCCCTCATTTAAGAGAGAACCCTAAGGCATTAACATGAATGAGAAGAAAAACGGTTCTACAAGGAACACTATCTAATACCTTGAGACTAGAGTTCTCATGACTAGCATTTGCTATCCAATCTGCTGTTTTGTTCACTTGAAGTAGTGCTTGGAAGTGATCTGATCATAATGGCAACTTCAAAGATGAATATCTTCCATAATTGCGGGGATGTTGGACAGTGTTGAATATGCACCATTAAGCACCTGAATGACCACGTCACTATTACCTTCTAGACTAACTATGTTTGCACCATCCTCCTAAAATTAAGGAAAGAGCATCCCTAACCACAATGGCCTTAGCCACAATGATAAACACATTTTCCAACTTATGCAACCCTACCAGAATCATCTTGCCTAAATGAGCACGGATAATGAAACATGCAGAAGCAAAATTCCCATGCTTTCAACCATCGAAATCTACCTCTATCCATCCCTTTGGTGGTGGGATCAAAAAAATGCATCTATCCCTATCCAACCCATACTACATAGGCTTCTCAGACTTACCACTAGTCTCCTAATTCACCACATTACAATAAATCCCATTCGAAGAGCATATGCATGGCTTAATGAAAGGCTAATGAGGCTTGAGGCTTTTCCCACGAAGTAAAGCATTGTCTTTGTCTTTCTGGATTCGCGCAATCACAAGAGAATTAATGGAAATAGTTTATTATGTCCCCTGCTTCCTCTCAGCCCTTTGCGTTTCCTAATCTCATTCAAGAACTTTGGATGCTCAAGAAGTGCTTGAGTTTTAAAGAGCGTTTTAAAATGGTTGACTCGCAAGCCTATGAGATCGTATTAGCTTAGTCAGGTATACGGGTGTCGCATCCATAAGAAATTAGTGTTAACCTATCTTATCACTCTAAGTGTAGTATAGGATATCTCATTAGCACTACTTAATTCCCTCTTGCTCCTAAGTCAATTTTAACTTATAAGATTGGGTACAACCTTTACCCTAACCACGCATGAAAACTGTTGGAGTAATAGGCAAATGAGTGGCCAAAATATAACTCTTTTAATACAATGAAATAGATTTCGAGATTACAAGAACTATAAAGATACAACTTGAACAAGATTAGTAGAATGAAAATAATTGACTGAAGAAATCGATGTGGAGAATCCAATGTCCAAGGTTGTTTATGCACACAGAGGTACAATAGGATGAACGGTACTCTAACCCCTAGGGTTAACACTGCACCCACCTCAATAGTGTACTCCGGGGAGATGAGTTAGAGTATGCCCCAACTTGCTCAGTAATGGAAGAGGGAAGAAAAAATGAAAGCCATTGAGAAGGAATAATTTTAGTGCAGATTGTGTATCGATGTAAATCGTTTTTCTAGTGTACCCAAAAACCTAAGGCAAGGTATTTATAGAAGAAATTCCTTAAAGGTTATGGAACATATCATGGCAATGAATCCACCTCAAACAAGGAATGTGGCAGATATGGACGCCTGAAAATCTGGTATGTTATAGGAAAACCAGTTAAAGAAAGAGTGCGAAATGACATGGTCAAAACGCGCACTCAAGCCAAAGGTCAACTAGAATACACCTTGAGCTCAAGCCAAAGGCTTCGAGCTTAACCCAATAGTAAGAATTCATCACAAGTTTGTTTACGACAACATGAACAAATACAAAGGTTGTAAAAATAAAAGTTTAAGTTGGAAAAAGTGCACACCACACCACAACCTGATGTGCCGGCCGGCTCAGTGGGCTGCACGGTCACGCGTGCATGTATGGCTCACAAAACCAACTCTCTAGAGTGGGATTGGGGTAACAAGGGGTAAAAATACAAGAGTCAAAAATTGAAGCACACTACCCCCAAATTCCAACAATCCCCCGCATGGTTCAATATTGAGAAGGAAAGGAATGAAAGAATATTTTTGAGCAGAGAGACCCACACTTGACAATACTATTGTCTTTTGGACTTGAAATGGCACCTAGTGACTAAGCATGTCCCACACCGACCCATTGCTGCTCAAGGTCTTGAACCATGAGCAGTCATTGTGAGGAACACACCTAACCCCTTCATTTGGTTCTCAATGCTGAAATGCCACGATCAGGACGTATGAGGTTAAACTTGGATTTCGAACTGCTCTAGAGAATAAGTCCATACTCTCAACAAGAGGACTTTCTACCCCCACTGTCCTATAGGTGAGTCCATTAGGTATGCTGCCCTGCACCACCATAAAGACTATGGACATCATTAAGAGCCAAAGGCTCATCCTCACATCATGGCAGTAGCGGTGTATCCATCCGGTGTGCTACCCCACATCACACAAAGGGTTATGGATAACATTATGAGCATTAAGCTCAATCTCAGTCATGGCAGGTTCAGTAGATCTTACAACAACGCATATCGCAAATGCAAGAAGGGTTTGAGTGGTTATCACAAATTTCTCAGTCTTTGATTGCGTTTGACCCATTAAACATTGAGAGTAACTCCGAAGACGGGTATCCGCTAGGATTAGGACGCACATAGAGGCTTTAGACCCATTCGCTCCACTGTTTCATTTTTCAAATTTCTTGCAAGGCCTTTCATAAGAAGATCTGCCAGATTTTTCTCACTCCTCACAAAGTTCGAGTAAGATAACATTGTTCGTAATCAAATTTCTCACAAGACCATGTCTATGGCAAATATTCCTCTGCTTGCCATTATATACCTCCCCTAAGAAACTTCAGTGGCTTCTTGTGAGTCACGGTGCAATGACACTGAAGACACGGGTTTTCGAATGGGATGTCTTCTAGGACACTCCATAGCCATTCAGCTTCTAAACCTATCTCAAGGGCAATAATTTCCAAAGCCATGGTCGATTTAGAAATACAGGTTTGTTTAGATGACTTCCACAAAATAGCACAATTAGCAAGCGCGAACACATAACCACGAGTAGAATAAATTTCATCACAATCAGACACTGAATTTGCATCGCGGTATACCTCTAACATAGTAGGGAATCTTTTATAGTGTAAACCCCTGTTCAAGGTTGATTTACGATACCTTAGCAACCTTATCAAGGTGCTCCAGTGCTCATCACTCTGGTTGTGGGTGCAATGGCTAAGTCTACTAATGGCATAGGCAATATTAGGACGTGTAGTTCATAAAGAACATTACACTACAAATTATCTTAGCGTATTCTTCTTGTTATACACCATGTCGTGTGTTTCTCAACAAATGAACACTAGGGTCAAATGGAGTTTTAGCGAGTGTGTCATCAAAGTAAGCAAACTTTCTCAAGATTTTCTCCACGTAATGGGATTAACTCAAGGTCAAACCCTCAGGTGTTGTAGTAATTTTAACTCAAGAAAGGCTAAGTATCATTAACAACATTCACACTCATTCCAAAAATAAGGATGTCGTCAATATACAAACAAATAATCACACAATCATTATCAACATGCTTTGAATACGCACAAGCATTACCACTATTTACAACAAAACTGCGTGTGACCAAGGCACAATCAAAATTTTGATGCCATTTTTTAGGAGCTTGCTTATGTCCATACAAATTTCTTCCTCAAGGTCACCATTTACGAATGCAATTTTCACGTCCATTTGGTGTATTACAAGGCTATGTATGTGTTAACTACCAAAGCTAGATTGATAGCTAACCTTATGAAAGAGATTGATAAGGTGAGAAGAGAATTGAAAGGGGTGAGAAATTAGAGAAATAGATGAGAATTAGAGATAGATTATCCAAAAAGAAATCAGAATTTTATTGATTGAATCATGAATTTACATGACTTGAGCTTATTTATACTTGATCTAATACATTGAACCAAGACTCCAAACTATAACCGAACTTAACCAATTCTGGCGCCAAAACATACTTAGCCGCCACATTTGACTCAATTGACCCTAACCGACTTTGGCGCCCAAAAATGGCCTGCCAACTACTTCTAAATACAACACCAATTGAATTTAAAAACATTACATGCAATTCAAGACCAAATACCACCAAAAACTAAAGGAATCATAACATTCCCTCCCTCTTAAGAAGCTCCTTGACCTCAAGGAGAAAAACTAGGGAATTGACTCTTCAAGAATATGAGATTCTCCCATGTAGCAAAGCTCTTGTCCAGATTCTACCACTGCACCAAAATTTGCTAGAAAGCTCCCTCTGCTCCTATAATCAGCTTCTGCTCCTTCACAGCAACTGGCCCCAATAGCAAAGCACAATTTGCTCCAACTTCTAGCGGTGACCGTGAGTTTTTAACGCCATTTTTCACCTGCTTTTTAAGTAATGATACATGGAACACCGGGTAAATGTACGGATGAGGAGGTAAATCAAGTTTGTATGCAACTTTGACAATCTTCTCCAAAATCTTGTATAGGCCAAAGAAACGGGCACTTAGCTTGGCATTCTTCCTGACAACCAAAGAAGACTGTCTATAAGGTTGTAATTTGAGGTAGACCATGTCTCCAACTTCATAGTTTTTGTCTACCCTCTTTTTATTAGAAAAAAATTTCATTCTTACTTGTGCTTGGAGAAGATTATCTTTGAGGATCAGCATCATCTGCTTCCTCTGCTGAATATAATCTCATGCTGTAGATTATGATGTCTCGGGCTGCTGCAACATAAATGGGGTAGGAGGAGCATACCCATGTAAAGCTTGGAAAGGAGAAGTGCCAATAGATGCATGAACATGAGTGTTGAACCAATATTTAGCTAAAGAAAGCCATTGGTTCCACTCTTTAGGCCGTGAGAAAACCATGCTTCGAAGGTACTGCTCAATACATTGGTTAACATGCTCAGTTTGTCCAAAAGATGAACTAAGTTCCAATGTAGTACCCAACAACTTGAGCAACTCCCTCCAAAAAATACTTGTAAAGATCTTGTCCAGATCAGAAACAATGGATTGAGGCAACCCATATAACTCATATGTATTGTCTAAAAACCTCTTAGCCAACCTCTCAACTATAACTGGCCGGATAAGTGAAATAAAATGGCTATATTTTGTGAAGTGATCCACCACTACCCAAATTACTTCCCTGCCATCGGACTTGGGAAGTCCTTCTATAAAATCCATGCTTATGTTGATCCAAGCTTCCTCCGGAATGGAAAGTGGCTGTAAGAGTCCTTGGTATCTTTGATCTCCTAATTTGGTTTGTTAGCAAACCTCACAAGACCTTACAAAATCTGTCACTGCCTTCTTCATACCACGCCAACTGAAGTATATGCTAACTCTTTGATAGGTACCTTCAACCCCAGAATGACCACCCCAAACTGGATCATGTGAAGCTTTCATAATCTGATCTCTCAAATCAGTCGGGGAGCCGATGTATGGCTTGTTCTGCACCAGGATGATACCCTTCTGCACAGATATTTCAGCATTGTTGCTCATTGCATCTGCATTTTTTCCCAAAGCTGCAGCCACACATTCTTGAGAAAATGAATCCCCTTCATAGGACTTGTAAACTTCATCCATCCAAGTTGGCAAAACAATAGACGTTGCGCCACAGGAGCCTTGCTTATGGTCCTCAAACCTTCTTGATTATGCATCCGCAGCCAGATTTTCTTTCCTTCTTTTATACTCAATTGCATAATCAAGGCCTAGTAACTTTATTAACTTCTTCTTTTAAATTCTTGTCACTATCGTTTGCTCCAAGAGGTGCTTAAGACTTTGATGATCTGTTCAAATGATGAATCTATGACCATCCAAGTAATGCCTCCATTTCTTAATTACTAGGAGAATAGCTAAGTACTCCTTCTCATAAGTGGACATGGCTTGATGCTTGGAACTAAGTGCTTGACTCAAATAAGCAATAGGTCTTCCATGTTGAGAGAGAACAGCCCCACAACCAGACCCACTCGCATCTGTCTCCAAAATAAAGTCTTCAGCAAAATTTGGCATGGCTAATACCGGAGCTGCACACATAGCTGACTTAAGAGCATCAAAAGCTGCTTATGCCCTTTCGATCCACTTGAATGCATCCTTCTTTAGAAGCTCAGTTAACGGCTTTGCAATGGATCCTCAACCTTTAATGAACTTCCTATAGTAACCGGTCAATCCCAAGAATCCCCTCAATTGCTTCAAAGTCATTGGAATAGGCCACTCTTGCAATGCTTGCACCTTGGAAGGATCGGTAGAGGCTCCTTCATGAGAAATTACATGGCTCAAATACTCAAGCTTGGACTGAGCAAAAGAGCATTTTGACAGCTTAGCAAAGAATCTGTGCTGCCGTATCACAACAAATACTTCTCTAAGGTGAATGAGATGATTCTCAAAAGAAGAGCTATATATCAATATATCATCGAAAAAGACCAACACTGATCTCCTCAAATACAGCTTGAAAATGTCATCCATAGCAACTTGGAATGTGGCCGGAACATTTGTTAGACCAAAAGGCATAACAACGAACTCAAAATGCCCATGGTGAGTCTGAAAAGCAGTCTTATATATATCCGGCTCAAGAACTCTGATTTGATGATATCCCTGTCTCAAATCAAGCTTAGAGAAGAAATGTGCTCCATATAACTCATCAAAAAAATCATCTATAATGGGAATAAGAAAATTATCTTTCACTGTCAAAGAGTTCAATTGGCGATAATCGATGCACATTCCAGCCGTGCCATCCTTCTTCTTCACAAGAATCAAGGTGAGGCAAAAGGACTATGGCTTGGTCTAATGAAGCTCATTTGAAGCAACTCATCAACTTGCTTCTCAATTTCTGATTTTTGAGCATGAGCATATCAGTAAGGTCTGATCTTCACTGGATCAGAATTGGCTCGAAGTGGTATGGCATGATCCACACTTCTTTGAGGAGGAAGGCTCTTTGGCTGCTCAAAAAAATCCTCAAACTCGTCAATCAATGCATGAACTTCAGGCTGAACGACTGGCTGAATTTCAGCAGGTGAAATGACGAATAATTGCCCAAGCCATTGGATTGCATTCTTCAAGAATCCACCATGTAAACGCTTGCCATTGATCAAATGTAGCTGTCCTTGATTAGAAATTCCTTGTAGTGTGACCTTAGTGCCATGAACTTCGAAGGATACTATCATCTTTTCAAAATCAAACAGCACCGGGATTAAATTACCTCATCTAATCTACCCCGAGCACCATATCACAACCTCCCAAAGGAAGAACTCTGAAATCAAAGGAGAATTGATGATCTTGCATAGACCTATGGAATGCTTGGCACTTGTTTTGAGTAGTAATGGAATTGCCATCAGCTACCATCACAGCCAATGGATGGGTTTTGATGACTTCATGCTTCACCTTCTTTACCAATTTGGGATCAATGAAGCTATGAGTTCTCCCACTATCCACAAGAATGGTAATGGAAGTTTTTTCAGCCTTTCCACCAATGCGTATGATGTTGTGAGCTCCATTTCCGGTCAATGCTTTCATGGAAATCTCGACCTCATCTTCAAAAAACTCATCACATGAACCATGCTCAGAACTGTCCTCACCAGTAGCCGAACTGTCACCCTCCGAATCAGCTTCAACTCGAGATCCCTTTGCAGACATTAAGAATTTTGGATTACACCTGTGTTCGGGCTTATATGGCTGGTTACATTTATAACATAACCTTGCACATCTTTTGTCAATTACACGACCTGCCTTGGTGCCCGAGGAATCTTTATGATGAGATTTGTAAGTGCTGCTCTTGAATTTACTTTTGTCACTTGAAGATACAAGTGTAGCTTCAATCAATTTAGCCTTATTATAGGCTTTGGAGAGAGTCTTAGGTCCGATGGCCTTAACCAAGTTCTTGATCCTTGGTTTTAATCCACTAAAAAAGCTTGAGACATAATATGCCTCCATGGAGTGTGGATTAATGGCTATCATGTTAGCACGCATATTCTCAAATCTTATTATGTACTCCTTCACAGAAGAAGTTTGACAAACCTTATTAAAGTTGTCAACAACATCACTTATATCCTCCTCTCCATACCTCTCACATAACTCTTACACGAATTGGCCCCAAGAAAGATTAGGATTGCTCTTCAATACACTATAAAACCACACCTCATGGTCGCCATGAAGGTGCACTGCTGCCAATTCCACTTTTTCAGCTTCATTGATGTTATAGAAATGAAAATACCGTTCACACCTCCTCAACCAAGACTCAGGTTGTTTACCATCAAACGGCTCGATTTGCACCCATGGCTGTCTATGAGCGTTGCTTCTGCCACTAGATGTAGCACCAATACTTACTGATCTTCGCTGCTAATGCAGATCAGGTGGCCTATCCTGTTGTTCTAAGTCACCGGATGAGTTCCAGTGATGTACAACAGAATCAGGTGGACTGGAATGCAGACCTAAACACTGGCCAAACAATCTGGAATGATCTTGTTCTGTGGTTCGATCGTGAGCTCATGCAGCAACTTCAACCACAGAAAGTCGATCATCAACTGATCTGATATGAACTGAAGGTCCAGCTTCTACTTATACCATAGGAGATTTATCACGATTCCTATCCTAGCTCTCATTCCTGTCTCGGTGAACCTACGGTTGAACTACTGCAGGTGGAGGAATGAGCTGACTTGCAGGTTTAAGAATCGCATTGACTGATGATTCTCCCTGCTTCTGATCTTGCAATTTCTCCAGCTTATCCTCCAATTTTGACAATCGATCATCATTTCTTTGATGATTTTCCAACTGTAGCCGCTGTAATCTTGAGAACACGCGTTATTCAGATTGTTTTTGTGAATTAGTAATGCGATCATACAATTCCTTCATCTGATCAGTAGTAACATACTCTTTTGAAATGTTCGAACCAGCAATAGCTACATATGAAACATCTGGTTGAACAACTAAAGCTACATTTCCACCTCCAGCTCCCGATCATGTTCTAACTCCATCAGCCATACTTTGATTGTTTTTCTTTGATTTTGCCAGCTTAATTCAAGCAATGGACAACTTGAACCAGCTCTGATACCAATTTTTAACTACCAAACCTAGATTGATAGCTAACCTTGTGAAAGAGATTGATAAGGTGAGAAGAGAATTGAAAGGGATGAGAAATTAGAGAAATAGATGAGAATTAGAGAGAGATTATCCAAAAGGAAATCAGAATTTTGTTGATTGAATCATGAATTTACATGACTTGAGCTTAGTTATACTCTATCTAATACATTGAACCAAGACTCCAAGCTATAACTGAACTTAACCAACTCTGGCGCCAAAACATACTTAGCCACCACATTTGACTCAATTGACCCTAACCAACTTTGGCACCCAAAAATGGCCTGCCAACTACTTCAAAATACAACACCAATTCAATTCAAAAACATTACATGCAATTCAAGACCAAATACCACCAAAAACTAAAGGAGTTATAATAGTATGGACGCTAGAGCTATCAGGGCTCTTACAATGGCAATCTTAGTCACGAGTGAGTAAGCATCAAAGAAGTCAATTCCTTGGGGGTGTACTCTTTAGCCACCAGCGTGGCCTTGAATCTCTATGGACCCATCAATCCTTAGTTTCTTTCTAAATAACCACTTACACCCTTTAGGTTTGCATCCTCTAGCAAGGTCCACTAACATCCAAGTGTTATTGCTCGTTATAGAGTCTAGTTCATTACTTATAGCCTCTCTATAAGAAAGAGCATCTGTAGCTCTCAGGGTCTCATCATACATTTTGGGATCTTCCTTTAGCATGAGTGCATTCACAGCATGTTCATGAAAATCATGATGCTCAGACAAGAAAGTAGTAATGATGTCTGGTCTAAAGCTCATCTCAGTTCAAGCCCTCTTACTTCTTATAAGTTCTTAAGCCTCGAGCTCAGGGTGTGCATGACTAGATGATGATGTAGATGCAACAGGCACAAAATCAGTAATGAAGCCTGCATAGATTCTTTTATGGGAAACTTATTCTCAAAGAATTCAGTATCTTGAGATTCCATTATCTTACCGAGCTTAGGGCTCGAGTCATTCAAAAGCAAGAATCTATATTCGGCCTTATTCATGGCATTACAGCCAAAGATAGCATCTACAGTTTCAAGGCCAATCTTACTTCTCTTAAATTTAAGAATCCTTACCTTAGCAAGACACTCACAAACTTTCAAGTATTTCAGGTCAAGCACGTAGCCCTTTGACAATTCATAAGTGGTTGTATCTACCTTGTATGGAGCCTTATTTAGTACATGACAAGCATTCCCCCCACAAGCGCGAGGGCAAGCCTAAGATGATAAGCATGGCATTCCTAATCTCTTATAGAGCTCTATTTTTCCTCCCAATTGTACCATTCTATTGAGCTGTATAAGGGGTTGAGACCTCATGAATTATGCCAAGTTTCTCACAATGTTTCTTGAGAAATGTAGTATCATACTCACTTCCTCTATCAGACCTAATCCTTTTGATCCTATTGTCCAATTGGTTCTCATTCTCAACTTTATATTTAAGAAACATTTCCGCAACCTCATCTTTTATACTTAGGAGATACATCTTGGTGAATCTTAAGTAGTCATTTGCAAAAGTGATGTAATATCTTTTACCACCTCTACTCAAGGTGCTCTTAAAATCAACTAGGTCAGAATGCACTAGCTCGAGTAGGCTCGAAGTCCTTTCAGTGGTTTTGTTAAATGATTTCTTTGGATATTTGGCCTCAACACATATTTCACATTTATCATGTTTGGTTGAATCACAATTAGGGATTAAACTCATTTGTTTAAGTTTCTTAACCAAGTTATAGTTTACATGTCTAAGCCTAGCATGCCATAGATCCAAAGACCCAACAATATAAGTAGAAGTGGAAGCATTCTCATTCATCACATCAAATACAACATACTATAATTACAAAACCTTTTCTCAACGAAGTGGTATTTGTAGTGAGGATTAACTTGTCAGACTCGAAGGTCAACTTAAAGCCTACTTTATTTAACAATGCACCCGAGACTAAATTCCTATGCACATCAGAAACATGCAACACATTTAGTAGTCTTTCCAAAGTTGAGTTTCAGGAGGACCTTTCCCTTGTCCACGATAGGGACTAAATTGGAATTGCCCATGTACACATTCTACCCATCAGTGGCTGTCTCATATTCAAGACATAGGTCCTTATTGGTGCGGATGTTTCTTATCGCATCATTATCTACAACCAACTCGACTGCATTCCCAACCATATTCACCTCGGAGATCATGGCAAAAAACACTCCTCGATTAGATTAGCCAAGGGCTTATGTTCTATGTGCTTTTTAGGTGCGAATCTCTTCCTGTAGTTCCTTGAAGTGTGGCTAGCCTTGCCAAAAGTCTAGCACATTCCATTTTTCCTCTTTTGGCCATAATCAGCATTTTCGAGTGGCCCCTTTCCTCAAGATTGGCCTCGCTTGCTTCTAGAGGCTTCTTCTCGAGTATTAGGTCAACTGTTGTTCCAAGGCATCTTGAACTTTCCTTTCTTTTATGTATTTCTCGACTCAACAAGGTTAGCCAACAAGGAGGAGTGCTCAAAGGACTTCCCCACGACTTCTTTTCAACCCTGATAGTCCAAATTAATATGGGAGTTCAGTTCTTGTCAAGTCATGTCCTTCTTCCTATGCTTTAAAGACGCTTTGTAATTTTCCCAAGAAAGAGGTAGCTTTTCAATTAAGCTGTTAGCTTGAAACGTTTCACAAAACTTTATGCCCTCATCTAAAACTTCATGCCCTCATTCAGAATATTTAGTACACAAAGTTTCGTACTCATGAATTTGGTCCGAAATTGGTTTTTATCAACCATGGTAAAAGTTAACCACTTACTGCATACATATTTTTTAGCCATGCTATCATCAGAGCCATACTTGTTTTAGAATAACCCCCATATCTCTTTAGTGGTTTACATATTACTGTAGATTTGGTAAAGAAGCGCAATCATATAATAGAGAAGCATTTCTCTAGAAGTAGGGTTATCTTTCATGAAGTCCTTACTCGACCTCGATGGGGCTCTATCATTAAACAAACTATAATGAACCTCTATTTGGCCTAGGTCGAACACCATCTTATCAACCCACATCTTGTAGTTCTTCCCATCCAAGGGCTCCACTTTTGATATATCAGGAATAATAAAGCCTGCATGAGTAATATTATGATTACTCATTATAATAGACGACTTAGATTGTTGGAGAAATAGGTCAATGAGGGATGAAAATTAACTATTTTATTACAGTGAAATAGGTTTCAGGATTACAAGAACAATTAAAAAAATGATTTTAACAAGATTAATAGAAGGGATAGAATTGACTGAAGAAATTGTCACGGCGTGGAGAATCCACTCCCCTAAGTTGTTTATGCGTCCATAGAAGTACAGGGGGATGAACAATAGTCCGACCCCCAGGCACCCACCTAAGTGATGTACTCCAGGAAAATGGGTTGGAATATGCCCCAACTTGCTCAGTAATGAAGGAGAGAAGAGAAAACAAAAGCCAGAAGGAGTAATTTCAGTAAAGATTGTGTTTTGTGCTCATCGTATCTAGTATATCAAACAAAGCCCTAACACATGGTATTTATGGAGAGAATTCCTTGGAGGTTAAGAAAAGGATCACAGTAAAAAATCTGCCTCAAATAAGGAAAGTGGCAGATATAGAAGCCCAAAAATCTGGTTTGTTATAAGAAAAAGGATGACAAAAAAGCGGGAAAAGAAGTGATCAAAATACCTACTCCAGCCCGACCTTGTAGCCTCAAGCCTCGAGACTTAGAGTGTGGATAACTCCTCGAGGAAGCACCCTAGACGTCAACTAGGATACACCTTGAGCTTGAGCCAAAGGCCTCGAGCTTAACATGACAGCAAGAATTCATGATGAGTTTATATATGACAACATAAACAAATACAAAGGTTGTAAAAATAAAATTCTGGGTTGGAAAAAGTCCACCTCACATCACGGCGGGACGGCTGGCTCGGTTATGCAGGGCGGGCTCGTGCACGCATGTGTGGTTAACAAATAAACTCCAGACACCATAATACTTTAGCAAGTATAATAACAAGGGAGTATATAAACTAGACTCTCATCCTCTAGATTTTCTATGTAAGATTACATAAGTCTCCAAAATTGAAGCACACTACCCCCAAATTCTGTCAAAAACTTGTTATATTATGGTTTAGGCTATAAGCTCGTAGACAAAATGCAAATAAATTAGAAATATAAATATGCATGCAAGCACATCCAACGTAAACCAATCACAATAATAGATTGACCACAGGGGTGTGATAATAACGTAACTTAATCATTATCAAAAGTAGTATATAAATCCAAGATACGGACGGTTACCTGTCTTTCATCCCTAAACTAAAGGTCTCCTCAATAGGAGTTTTATACATCATCCAAATCTTAAAAAGAAAAATAATGAGTAAAACTAAAAATTGAACCCTTTGTTTTCTTTATTTTGTTTGTAATTGAGTGTGATGTAGTCACAATAAAATTGAGAACAAAACAAACATGCAAAAGGGACTCACCGCGACTAGGGAGGAGTGTAAATTCGAACCACACGTCTTTGACCTTAATTACTCACTATTTTTGAAGAAAAGGTTGTGATATTTTGGTTCATATGACTTCAGTCATACCGTGAGTTTAGTTTATGCTTCAGTCATGAAGACTTGGTTAAATATTTTTGTGGATGTTTATATATAAATTGATAGAAAAAATAAAGGGATATGATATGGACCTAACTCAAGTCACAGTTACAACGACAAAGCAGGGCCCAGCTACACCTTTCTTCATACACTCAAAAGTCAAGAACTGGGGTGGAGACAAACCCGAGAGCTGAGCAGTCCACTTATAAGCCCGAGTCAGTCAGGTTTTTAAGCTTGACATCCTTGACTTATAATAACTTGAATAAGCTTAGGTTTGACAAGATTAAGATAGGGCAAACTGTAATCAGGTCATTGGACTAGAACCAACACAATAAGGGTCAAGCCTTGGTGGTAAAAACCTTAATCAATGGCGCGAACCTAAGTTCACCGGACTTATCAAGCACTGACAACAGTGTTAAGACCAACGCAATCACGGTCAAGCCTTGGCCATTAAAGGCTTAAACTAAAGCCTCAATTATCTACTCATTGAAATTTGGGATTAGATTAAAACAGAATGCTCATACCTGACACCCGAATGATTGTATTACTTAAGAAGCAAGTACAACAAGTTAAGCTTATTCAAGTTATTATAAGTCAAGGATGTCAAGCTTAAAAACCTGACTGACTCGGGCTTATAAGTGGACTGCTAAGCTCTCGGGTTTGTCTCCACCCCAGTTCTTGACTTTTGAGTGTATGAAGAAAGGTGTAGCTGGGCCCTGCTTTGTCGTTGTAACTGTGACTTGAGTTAGGTCCATATCATATCCCTTTATTTTTTCTATCAATTTATATATAAACATCCACAAAAATATTTAACCAAGTCTTCATGACTGAAGCATAAACTAAACTCACGGTATGACTGAAGTCATATGCACCAAAATATCACAACCTTTTCTTCACTCTAGACACCCTAACTTTTCTAAAATTAAGCTTAGTGCTCAAGTATTTAAAATTATGCAACGACATCGAGCTTGGAAGGCACCAATCGTGCAGCCTTCTTGGTAACCCCTTGAGCTCGAGCTCCGTTTAACCTTTAATCATCTTGAGCCTTGAGTGGTTAATACCCTTGTTACGGTGATAATTTGCTCAGGATGATGGGCTTAAGATGCCATTACTTCCTCACCTAAAGGCCTAATTCTCCTCAAGGAGGGCCTCAAGTATAGCCAACTGAAATCAGCTTGTCACTTTGAAAGATCAACATATAGTCTCTAGGTCTTCTCAAGTACTTAAGAATATGCTTCACTGCCACCTAGTGCATCGAAGCTAGATTAGACTGATATCTGCTTACCATACCAACAGCATAGCAGATATCTGGTCTCTTGCACAACATGACATACATGAGACTTCCCACAGCCGAAGCATATGGAACATTCCTCATCTGCTCCTCCTCTTGAGGTGTCTTAGGACACTGTTCTAAAGAAAGAGGGACACCATGTCTGAAAGGTAACAGCCCTTTCTTAGAGTCCACCATGCGATACCTTGACAACATCTTGTCAATATAAGTGGTTTAAGAAAGATCCAACATCCTATTCTTACAATCTCGTAAAAGCTTGATCCTAGGTATATAGCTTCTCCTAAGTCTTTCACATCAAACACACATGACAACCAAATCTTTACAGCCGATAACACCCCTACATCATTCCCAATGAGTAGTATATCGTTGACATATAATACTAAGAAAGTCATTACTTTCTCTTAATGTTGTTTGTACACGCATGGTTCGTTAACTAATTGCTCAAAACTATTAGACTTAATTGCTTCATTGGATTTAATATTCCATGAGCGTGATACTTGTTTCAGTCCATATATGGACTTCTTCAGTTTGCATACTATATGCTCTTGATTCTTGTGAATGAAACCATCTAGTTGCACCATATAGATGTCTCTTCAAGACGACCATTCAGAAAGACCGACTTGACATCCATTTGCTAAATCTCATAATCATAATGAGCTGCAATGTATAGAAGTATCTTTATGGACTTGAGCATGGCTACTGGCGGGAAGGTAGCATCATAATCGATCCCTTCCTTTTGGGGAAAACCCATAGCAACCATCCTTGCCTTAAGGGTCTCCACCTTCCCATCCACTTCGCTTTTCCTCTTATAGACCCATTTACAACCAATGGGTTTATTGCCAATGGGCACATCTATAAGATCCTAAACGTGATTAGAATACATAGACCCTATCTCATATCTCATTGCCAAGACCCATTGGTCAGCATCTTTTTCTTTGATTGCCTCATTGCAGCTAAGAGGATCAGATTCAATATCACGATCAACCATTAAAGCTCCCTCCATGAGCCGGTCTGGTGCCCTGACAATCCTACCACTACGCCTAGGCTCTCACATACCTGGAATAGTCTCGCCCCTATCAGCAGGTGCATCTAATGCATCCACTGTATACCAAGTTGTGCCTAGCCGTTCAGAATAAGTGTCATGTTCTTTTAATTCCCTAACACTACTCTGCTTTTGCTTTTGTAGTCTACTACAAAATCCTCCTCCAAATATTTCGCATTCGTACTAACAAAAACCTTTTGATCAGAAGGACTATAGAAAAGACAACCCCTTGTTCCCTTGGGATAACCAACAAACATACACACCTCTGTCCTTGATTCCAGCTTGTCAGGATTCTTTTTCCACACATGCGTTGGGCACCCCCAAATACGACGGTACCCCCCTAAACATGGCTTTTGCGCAGTCCATAATTCCACAGGTGTCTTAGGAACTGACTTTGATGGAACTAACTTAAGAAGATAAGTTGCTGTCTCTAAGGAATAACTCCAAAAAGAGATTGGTAGAGTAGCATGACTCATCATGGACCTTACTGTCTCTAACAATGTCCTATGCCTTCTTTTTGTTACACAATTCTGCTGCGATGTACCTAGAGGAAAAAGTTGAGATCTAATCCCATTTGCAGTTAGGAAATCCAGAAAATCACTTGAAATATATTCATCGCCTCAAACTGATCGAAGTGACTTAACCTGCTTACCTAATTACTTTTTAACTTCAGCTTTGTACTCTTTGAACTTTTTAAAAGAGTTCGACTTATGTCTTATTAGATAAACATATCCATGTCTTGAGTAATCATAAGTGAATGTAATGAAATACTTATATCCACCTCTTACTTGAACATTCATTGGTCCACATACATCTATGTGAACCAATTCTAGCAAGTCACCAACCCTTTTTCCTTTACTCTTAAAGACAGACTTGGTCACTAATCTTTTGATCCTTTTTTATGTGACCCAATCATTGGTGCCATGAGTAGGCAATATCCCATTCAGGTTATTTTCCTTTAGAGGATTGAACAAGTGAGCTTGTGTTAGATTAGTTTAAACAAATATCAGAGTTTCGATTAGGAAATAGCATGAATAGATCTTCCACACTTGTACCTTTGCAAATAAACAATTTATTTCTCATAATAAATAGTTCAGAACTAAAATCCAATGAATAACCATCATCCACCAAGCACTAGATAAATCAAATTTCTGCACAATGTGGGTACAAATAAACAGTCCTTCAAAAACCAAACTCTACCTCTAAAGACTAGGCTAACATCTCCCACTCTTAAGACTGCTACTCATGCACCATCTCCAACCGTCCGGTACAATTCCGCATCATATAGTCTCCGAGTTAGCCTGAGCCCCTATAACATATTATAGACATGGTCATTTGAACCTGAGTCCACACACTAGGAACCAGGTGGACTCTCAACTGTGCATGACTCAACTAGGTGAGATATCAGCATATCTTCACCTGATGGCTTAGCAGTCACTGTAGGAAGAGAAGCTAAGTACTTAGTGTAGTTTCATTTCCAGTGGCTAGTAAGTCCCTTACTAGTGATAACTCAGTCCAAGTCATTTTTCAAGGTGAAGTAATTTGGTCCAGATAAGGCATTATCTTTCAGAATTGAATGAAGTGCACGAGTCGCAGCCATTTCAAAAACACTGTAAATGCAAACAATCGTGTAAGTATCTCATATGAGTTATGTATAATGCAGTGATATATATTATTTCATATTGGCATACACAATAAGTTAGATATTCACCAAACTATACTATCACAGATACAATGATGACCCAAACACACCACTCCTTACTCCCTGGCAGCGAGGTCCCACGAAGCAAGTTCGGGTGAGAATTATTCTTAGTTAACTTGTTTTTCTTGTAACTCTTACTGAACATGGTTAACTCATCATTTTACCACAGTCTCTGACATGACACAACAGAGCTCCTCAGGGAGGCTAATGCGTCACGCTAGTCAAGTGCAAACTATTACTTAAGCCTCCATTCAAATACACGTAGTACTCTTCGACAGTGTGGTCGCATCGCTTCTTTGCACTTTGGTTTATCCTAAATTAAGTTTAACCTGTAATCTGCAAACCGACATCCTCTGTAGGGAGGTCTATTGATCTAATACTACCAGATCGATAATAGAGACTGTGAGGCTACAACAATTAAAACCTCGCGCCCACTTGATTTTTATAACTAGTGGTTTTTAATTAACTTACATTTACAACCTGAATTATAACATAATCTCCTTTAGAATTTTATTCTAAATTTATTCAGTAAAATTATTTAATTTTACTTTTGGAATTAGTATTATTATCTTATAACCTATTACATAGAATCCTATTCTAAAACTAAGCAAATAAATTTAATTTAATTAACTAATTTATTATTATTTTTTAATTTAAACTTGCTGACATCCGAGAAAATTTTTAAAATTTTTAAAACTAAAATAATTTAATTCGAAGTAACTAATTAAATCTAATCTCATTAGATTATTTTTATCCGATATTTTCATCTAATCTCATTAGATTAATCTTATCTGATTTTACAAATCTTAATCAAATGATCATTGTCTCTTAATAAAGAGTGTGTAATCTCAATTTATTGATTATTAGATCCGAATTAACAATTAATTCATTAATGACGTAAACATTTGAATCGTTACTTTATGTAATCATCTGAATTAACTATTTATTCATTATTGATTTAAAAAATTTAAATCAAACCGTTAAATTAAACTAACTTTCCTTCTTAATAAAATCTCTATTTTACTCTATCGTAAATCTATTTATTTTGGTCTTATTGTACCTATTTGTGTATATTATGAATGTAATCAGAGGCTGGCTCTGATACCAATTGTAGGTGAAAAATATGACGCTTTTTGGAAAAACTAAACTCTGATGCCGACTATTGGATTCACAGTTCTCAACTATGGTCACAACAATACACACCTATTGGAGCACTTAGAATAAGAGACTATCCTCTCTGCCTAAGCCCCCGGTTGGAGAGTCACGCTTTGTGACACCTCACGTGCAAGAGTTTCTGGGATTAGGTTTATCTCTATGAACCATTTTCCCTAATACCGGTTGCTGGGACGAATTTCAAAAATTTTCCCAAGTTTTATAAAGATTACACAGTGGAAGGAGTTTAGAATTCATAATTCTAAACCTATGGTTGATTTAAAATTCATAATTTTAAATCTACAGATTCAAATTAATAATTAAATCAACAGATCTAAATTCATAATTTTGATCTGCAGGCCTTTTACTCTAATACATCATAACAACACATGAACTCAAATAGGCATAATAACTGATACTGTAAATAAATAGAAAGGCAAAAACTAAAAATTAAGGAAAGAATACGTACGTGGAATTGCTCCAAATAATGAAAACAAAAAAAAAGTAATAATCTTCAAAACCGAGACCCTGCGATCTTCTACGCAATGACCTTGAGTTGCTCAGAGGGCGGGCTCTGAAAAATATTAAGCTGAGGAAATAAAAATTTTAACGAAAAATTTTTCTCTTCATTTTGGTCTCCGAAACAATTTCTAGAAACCCAAAAAATTTCTTTGATTGAATTCCAAACCTCTGGAATAGGTACCTCTATTTATAGCAGACTAGCGGAGCAAAAAACTCTCAATTTTTTGATGTGGGAATCGCCGAGTTTAAAACAAAACGCGTCATTTCGTTTAGAAAACAACCTAAAATACTGCATTTCCCACCCAGAAAGCCACGCCCTGTTTTGAATTAGCGTGCCACGTGGCGGGCCGTGATTGGCCCCCTTTATGGCACGCGGATCATCCAGGAGTGACCCAGTGTCACGCGTTGGTTCGTCCAATTCAGGTCACAGGGATTGTAACCCCTGTGCACGATTTTTTTTTCCCACATGTAAAAATTGATCTTATGAATTATAGATTTTCAAAATTATTTTATTTTATAATTTTTATTATTTATTCATCTCATAAATAATGTTTGGCAAAATTAATTTACCCATCTCATGGACAAATAATTTATCTCATGAATTCTTTAATATTTTTTTGATGGCAATAAATATAGAGGCTTGTGCTGGGATCTCATGGTCAATTTAAATCTAGCTCCCAATTGGTTAAATTAATCATCTCATGAAATAATTTAATTACCATTTAATGAGACCTAATTCCACTAATAAATCTCACTGCAATCCAGACTCAAACTATTTTTTCAATATTTCCCTTATAGATTGTATTGATGACAACAATCCGTCCACTAGATGTCCATGACAAAGGATAAATATAACCACACGCATTATCCTTCTCAAAGCTTCTCCATTAGTTACCGACTCACACTTCACTGAATTATTCGTTTATATAGGAATATATTTATAGTATAAATTTCAAATATCAAACAGTTAGAATACTTTAGCCAAAGTTTTCGAATTATTCAAATATTTGCGAATCAACTAGGGGGACATCTGTATCTCATAAAAGAATGTAGATTCGATATTGAATACCTTATCCTTGTCACACTTCACGCTGCTACCCAGTATATATGGGAACTCAGTCATGTGTTTAGACCTTAAATATAGTACACCAAAGTAACTAAAGCTCCATGCACAATGTTAAACTCAAGATCAAATTGAGCTTAACCTTGCAAAAGGATAGGATAGAGAGACAGTTAAGATGTGAAGAGAAATGAAAGAGATGAGATATTAGAGAAAGTTAACTGAGATAGAGAGAAAGTATCGCAAAGAGATTATTCTAATTTTCATTGAATGAATCCATGTTACACTTTGACATGCTCCGTATACTCAATCCAATTGCATTGGACCAAGACACTCCCTTGCTCGACTTATTCAACAATTAGCCGCCACAATTGACCAAGACACTAACCACCTTGACCAAAGACAATAACACTAATACATGACCTTATTCACTTTTGGTACTAGCATATTATCCAAGACTTAAACTAATTACAATCTTTCATATGCTCTATCTTAGGAATCATAACAATACTCCCCCCTAAGAGATTCTTGTCCTCGAGAATAATAGATTAGAGTTGAGACTTTAAAGAGAAATTATTCCCATAGAAGAAGCTAAACATTCAGAGTGGCCCGCTGATACTTGCACCTGCAGAGAACATGGGCGCAACTAAATTTGAAATGTAGCTGAACACAAGAGTATGATTCTTGTTTCTACACAGTGTTTGCTTTTGGATGCGTTGTACCCTTCCGGTGGTCTGCACAATTCAAACCACACCAGCCAACCACCCACATCTAGTCCACGGAACCTCTTGTTTAATGCAGCTCAACATCACCAGCTTGCAACATAAGAATTTCAATTCCCTCTCAATACCTTTAATTTCAATCTGATCCCAGCATTGCTCCCCGCATTTCAAGGATTCATTTAGACTTATATTTATTCAGTCAGCAAGGACTAGGGAAACCCGATCAATTTCTTCAATGCAAATAAATTCTTGGAGCACAATAAGATAAATTTTAGATCTGATTATCTTATATCTGTGGCTCTGCCTGATTGCAACATTACATCTTGCTATTGAACTCTTTTGTAGCTTACTAATGGAAGTATTTTCTCCTTCTAATTCAGGAGGTCTTACATTAGCTTGAATCTTTGGAAGATGTTTTATACTCTTCCTTTTAGCCCAATTGATAGGCCTTAGCATACCATCAACTCTTATACTGAAGCTCAGGACTCTTAAGTTCACTTGTGCCTTCTTAGTTGAAGTTTCAATGCCTTGTTTGGCGTTAACCCTTTGATGTCTACTTGCAGCTTCTGGTTCCCAACTCATTCATACCTTATTAATTAAATTTCACCCCAGTGTTTGATTAATGTCTTGCTGCAATTGTCAGCTATCCTTCCAATGAACATTCAACTCCTCCTTACCAGCATCGAAGGGTCTCAACCCTGCCTGATGTACTACGAAATTAACTTCATGAGTGCACTTAGCTTGAGCTTTTCTATCAGATTCTCATGAAAAAACTCGAGTATCCTACACAGAGACACTCATTACTAGTACATATCCCTCTGATGCCATTCGCCTTCCTGATTTATTGAAGGGGCCACTTCCACTTGTGCAAATGTCTTCTCCTTTACACTTGCATCAGAACTTATAGAGGAATCCACTGTTCATGTGTCAGTGTTCAGCATAAGATCTGCATCTATACACGAACTCAGAACTAGATTTGAAAGATGAGAGGCTTCCTTTGGGAGTTGAACAATGTCCCTACATATCACTTCCACTTGAGGACTTGCGTCCCCTTGAGGAAGTTGAATATCAAGTTGTTTGTAATCCATTCATCTGCAATGGCATTTGTTAGATAAGCTAATTTAATTTATTCATTCTCTGATCCCAACTCTCCTGTAGCATTACTTCAAACCGCTCTTACATCTGACTTAATATTAGTTCTAATTCTAAATGTGTAACAAAAACTGATGTAGGACAATGCATACAACTAATAGTAGCATCAGCTCCAGAAGTAATAGCTGGTTATTCTATATTTGAAAGCTGTGACTCTCTATCTTCTTGTCCTAAAGCGGAACTTGTGCCTTGGTTGCAAGACTTGTAACCTTTCTTGGCCCTTTTGATACTTCTTTGGTTCCAAGAACATGCTTTAAGCCTATCAATGGATATCAACAATACCTTAGGTTGCTTCAATCCCAACATCTTGCACTCATATAATCTTTCAAGGACTTCTTAGTTCGCTCTAAGTTGTAAAAACTTTGGAGCACCTCCTTCATAAACTACGATCTGTCTCTCCCTTGCTCTAGTCATCTTACTTGAGTAACATTTTTTTTGAGCGCATGTGAAACGTTGATCCCTCCCCCCCCCCCCCCCCCCCCCCCCAAATTGAAGTAGGGAGGCCCCCTTCCCCACCATTTAAGTAAATGATTAGCTTAATTAAGCTGAGATGAGAACTTAACTCTCAACTACTTTATGCTCAAGAACTTTATTTGCACATGTGGTTGGACTTTAATGCTAGAAATTAATTCCGCATCATGCACTCACGCTGTAATATATCTAATTTAGACTCCATAATCTCAGGCAGAACTGCACTAATTCGAGGTCCACAATAGCTCCATCTTCATTGGATCAATTCAAGCTCAATTGCTTTGCCTCATTCTTGAACACAGCATGTCTAGCATCTATGTCGCCACTCATACCCTCACGAACAAGTAGATGATCTGGCTCTTCATCAATCCGATTCGAAGCTTCTGCATTCCAGCGCGAATGTACTCCAGTTTTGGCAGAATCTGCAAAAGAACTTAGATTTTCTCCTCTTTGTTCTTGCACTACATTAGGCTGAAACTTAGCATTCACATGAATTTGCTGCTGAATTTGTAGCTGTTGTAGCAAAAATTATTGTTGTGATTGTGGCAATGCCAGCTTATAGCCTTGTGTGAGTTACTGCTGGTACTGCAGGACTCGAACATTGTGTTCTCACTGAACTGAGCTAGCAACAACACCTCCAGCTCCCATAGCTAAGCTTGTGTTTTAGATCATGATTGAATTCTTGAGCCAACACTCAACTTCAGCTCAATTTTCTTGCTGTTAACACTTCGACTAAATTCATCTTACTTTAACAGATCACCTTCATGATATTACTTTAGATGCAATTCCTCAAGATCACACAGTGATCCTCAATGAATCCACTAACCTTAAAAGCTTTGATCAAAGCTTACTGTCAATAGTGAGTTCTTGAATTCAAGGTCACAACTCAAAAAAATCAATTTCAACATCTTTTTTTGGTTTCAATATAATTTTTAGATATTAATCAATCAAGAATTAAAAATTGAACTCCTAATCACTTTGCAATGTGATCAAGGATATTTGATATCGAACTACACTTGATTTGGAAGCCAAACGAGGCTCCGATACCAATTGTTACGATCGAGGATAACTCTATCCTTCCCCAGGCTATGATTTGAGGTTATCCTCAATCGTAGCACACAAGTCTAGGATATCCTTAGGATTTAGAGTCATCGTTGAAACAGTACAACATAAATCACTTGTCTCCTATAGTTGTCCAGAAACATGCAATCCACATGGTCCAACTTAGTATGTCAATCTTATTAAACACAAGACTTTTGGATCTCCATCGACATGATCAAGACAAGTTATCTAAAGTGTTAGGTCATGGTCTTAATAGAAAAGTAGTCCAAGCTCATCGTTGACCACGAGTAATTTAAATAACATTTCATACCATTTGTTTCAAGTCTGTCTGTGGGTAAATCCCATTATCCACTTAGAACAAACATGTAAAATGCAATCTGAGGACTCCATCCATCTCATGGATAATACATAAAAGAAAATCACATGCAGTATATAAGCTCACTTTACACAAATTTAGCTAGGAAACGATAAAGACTCTAATTTTATTCATTAATGAGATAGTATTACAAAATAAATTTTGATTTCAGGATACTATTCCTAACATAAAAAAAGCCAGTTCCCAAAACACGGTGGAGTTATGTACTGGGTGATAAATCTAAATTAGTATATAACTATTTAAGTCAATTTTATTCATTTTTAACCATATTTTTTTTTATCAAACTTCTATTGCATTTGCTCGTTTTAAATTATATTGCCATTTTCTTGTAAAAACACTTATTTCATGCTAAATTTTGCTAAGTTTTATCATCAACATCAACAAGTAAAAGCAATACAACGGTTCTGGGCAAAGAACGACAAGACTTTACATACAACATCACAAGTTGCATTTGGGCGGCAACTTTACTAGATTTTATTATTTTAATACATTGTATTAAGCGTAAAACATGACTTGGAACTGAATTTGCAGCATTTGGGCGGTAGAAATCAGGGGCAAATATAAAACAATTGAAGAACACTGTAACTTGAACAAGCTACCGCAATGAGGAACAAATGAGAAGCAAGATGATGAAATTTTTTGTCATTATTTTTTTTCCTTTCCTCAAATCCTATAAATAGGAGAAGTTTGTGTGAGCTGAGGACATCCCCCTCACTCAGCCAAAAAAAAAAAAAAAAAAAAAAGGAAGTACAGAATAAGAAAAAAAACATGAGGAGGGAAAGAAGAAGGAAGGAAGGAAAATTTGGTTTGTAATTTTGTATTTTTAAGTTCTTTCAATCCTTTTCTTCTTCTATGTTCATGAATTTTGTCTTTGTTTTGCTTTATGCTATGTTTATCATGAACTAATTTTGTTATTCCAATGTTACGATATAGCCTAAGTTGTGCTATACGCTCTTTTCTAAGTCAACATATTTAATGTTTTGTTATTGCGTTATTGAAGTGTTTATCATTGTTTTTCATGAGTTTTAAATGCTTGATCACCATTTAAGGCCTATAATGATTCATAATAAGTCTAAGAGGAGATTTATGATGATTGCTATGGTGATAAGCACCACAAATTGGGCGAATGTTTGAGAAAGATTAACGCGATATGTAGTTTTTAAGTGAAAATCATAGAACAATGAAAACTCTATTTTTTATTTAAATTCATGCACGAAAGTGATGGTTAATGTGTAAAAGAGCACGTTAAATGTTGCTTGAGAGAGAATGTTCAGTAAATTTGGATTTTCAACCATCAACATATAATAATAACTTGAATAACAAGAATAGAAAGGCGTATTGATGCAACTGGATGAAATCAAATGCCTTGGATGTTATTAAATCATACAAACATCATAAAAATCAGAAAATTTTAATTAAAAATTAGTAACACATTTTGTTTCTTTTTATTTTATCTTATTTCATATCAACATCTGCAATTTTTGGTCTTTCAAATACCATTGAAGCTACTAATTTTTGTACTAACTCAATAACAATGCTCGTGGGAATGATACCCTACTTACTACTTTATCACTTGATATGATTAGTGCACTTGCTAACGCATATGCAAAGCAAGCATCAAGTTTTTGGCACCGTTGCCGGGAACTGTTTTTATTTGAGTGATATCGATACCAACTAGTTTTGGTGCTAATTTGAAATTGTTAATAATTTGTAAATTTTATTTAAGTTTAAAAAAATTTCATTCGATTCATTTGCAAAGATAAATTCCTTTTGAAATTGTTAGGGTTATTACCCCTCTTTTTCTTTAAAATTTGTGTTTTCTTAACTTTTATTTTGGATTGTTATATTTTTAGATTTTCTGATTAATATTAACTTAATTTTAATTTTTTTTTCCAGCTAGATAGATTTTTCAAAATTAGGGTTGTTATCTTTAAGTTTTTAAAACCTTTAGCAGTATCTATTTTTCCCTTAAAATTTGGCTTTGTTTAATTTTGTGCTGTACTTTTGTAACTTTTAAAGATTTTTTGTTGTTGATATCCTTTTCTTTAACTTTGTATTTGTTTATTTTTTTTACTTTGTATGCAAAATTTAATTAAAAAAGAAATAACTCCTTTTGACCCTGAAATCGAAAGAACTCTTTGACTAATCAAAACAAAAAGTAGTGAAACCATGGCTTATAACACCGAAAATCATGACGAAAGGACTCTAAAAGATTATGCTATACCTACCGTTGGAGGGTGCACTTCCAGCATTTGATGTCCACCGATACAAGGAAACAATTGCGAAAATAAACCGGCTACTATACAAATGATGCAACAAACTGTCCAATTTTGCGGTCTACCTAGTGAGGACTCAATTCTGCATATCACTAACTTCTTGGAGATATGCAATATATTTAATCATAATGGCGTCAGCGATGATGCCATTCGCTTAAGGTTGTTTTCGTTCTTGCTTAGCAATAAAGCCAAAGCATGGTTAATGTCATTACCACCAGAAATGATCACCACTTGGGATGATTTGGCTTAAAAATTTCTTACTAAATATTTTCCACCAACCAAATTAGCTACGATACCGAATCTTTATATGAGGTGTGGGAACATTACAAACAAATTTTGAGAAGGTGCCCACATCATGGTTTGCCAGTTTGGATGCAAGTCCAAACTTTTTACAATGGGTTGGCACCTAATACTCAAGCGATGGCAGACGCGGCTGTGGGAGGATCCCTAAATCACAAAACCATAGATTAAGTGTATAAATTGCTAGAAGTAATGTCTAGCAATAACTATTCAAGGACAACTGAACAAAAGAAACCTGTGAGAATGTATGAGCTGGATGCAATGACAACGTTAACCGCCCAGGTTTCAATGCTTCAAAAACAGATAGGTGACATGAATGTGAATGCCATTAATTCTCTTGTGTCAACTTGTGAATTTTGTGCAAGGAATCATCCGAGCATAGAGTGCCAAATAGGGAATCCTTTCTCCTTATCAAGCCACGAACGAGCAAACTTAGTTTCAAATTTTCAAAAACAAAATAATCCCTATTTCTACAGTCATAATCATGGGTGGAGAAACCAACTAAATTCTTCGTTGCCATTCAACATCCTTCTAACATGAATTCTTGTTTTGAGGTTGATATAGTAGATTAGTTGGTCACCAAGACATTCAGGGACACATTCCCTAAGTTGCCCCTTAAAGTGTGTCTAACAAAGTCTAGTACCATAGACATGGAAAACGAATTGATAAGGGAAAGTGCCTAATACCTGAAAAGTTGGGAACCTTTCGATTTGCATCATGAAACAAGAGTGGAAAATGTTCAAGCAATTGAAACTTAACAAGGAATGGAAGAAGACAAACCTCTAAATCTTGAGCTTAAGCTATTACCACCACATCTCAAATACGCCCCTCTTGGTAATTCTAACACTTATCCTGTTATTATCTATGCCTCATTGAGTAACTTTGAATTAAGAAAGACTGCTTAGGGTTCTAAGAGAGCACAAATCGGCAATCAGATGGACCCTTTTGGATATCAAGGGAACTCCCTTCCATATGCATGCATAAGATTCTCGTGGAGGATAGCTTTAAACCTACCGTGCAACCTTAACGGTGGTTAAACCCTGCCATAAAAGAGGTGGTAAGAAAAGAAGTTGTCAAGTTATTAGATGCAGGGTCATTTATCCTATATCTGATAGACCATGGGTAAGCCCAGTTCAAGTAGTTCCAAAGAAGGGGGAGAATAACCGTAGTAGAAAATGAGAACAATAAGCTCATCCCTACTAAGACCATTACAGGATGGAGGGTGCGTATAGATTATCGAAAGCAGAATGATGCGACCCGAAAAGACCATTTTCCCTTACCATTCATTAATCAAATATTAGAAAAACTGGCAGGCCATTCATATTATTGTTTTCCTGATGGTTATTCATGACACAACCAAATTGCCACAGCACTAGAAGATCAGGAAAAGACCACTTTCACTTGTCCATATGGTACCTTGACCTATAAGAGAATGCCTTTTGGGTTATGTAATGCTCCTGCTACATTTCAAAGGTGTATGATGGCAATCTTTAGTGATATAATGAAAAATTTCATTGAAGTGTTTATAGATGATTTTTCAGTCTTTGGGGCCTCATTTGATGATTGTTTAGCTAATCTCTCTATGGTTTTGCAAAGATTCACTAACACTAATCTTGTCTTGAAATGCGAGAAATGTCATTTTGTGGTATAAGAAGGAATTGTGCTAGGGCATATGATTTCAAAAAGAGGAATTGAAGTTGATAGAGCAAAAACTGAAGTGATAGAGTGATTACGACCTCCTTCTAATGTTAAAGGCTTTCTGTGTTTCTTAGGACATGCAAGTTTCCACAGATGGTTCATTAAGGAGAGGACAATCCCTCTATCAATAAAAAATTCCTAGATGAAAGTCTTATGATGTTAAGCAAGAATCCTAATTATCCATGGTGCGATGACATTGTTGACTATTAGGTCGCACAGGAACTGCCCAAGGACACGACCTGTCAATGAAAGAAGAAGTTCTTCGCTGACTTAAAGCATTATTTTTGAGAAGATCCAATCTTGTATAAGCATTGTGCAGACCAAATTATCAGATGATGTGTACCTGAGGAGGAAATGGAGAACATAATGTGCCATTGTTACTCTCTTGATGCTGGTGGCCACCATGCTGGAGCAAAGATTGCAGCTAAGGTTTTACAATATGGGTTTTCCTGGATTACACTCTTTCAAAATGTTTTTAAATTTGCTAATAAATGTGATAGGTGTCAAAGGGTAGGTAACATTTCCAAGAAACATGAAATGCCCCTAAACAACATTTCAGTTCAATTATTTGATGTTTGGGGGATTGATTTCATGGGCCCTTTTCCTTCATCATTTTCTAATAGATGTATTTTGGTTGCTATAGAGTGTGCATCAAAGTGGGTTGAAGCAGCGACTTTTTTGACCAATGATGCTAGAGTTGTTGTAAAATTTTTTTAGAAAAAACATCTTTTCTTGATTTGGAACTCCTAGAGCAATTGTAAGTGATGGCAGAAAATATTTTCGTGACCGCCAACTTGAGGCTTTACTGAGTAAGTATGGAGTCACACACTATGTGCGTGCTTCATACCATCCTCAAACTAGTGGCAAGTGAAAATTTCAAACCGAGAATTGAAAGCTATTCTTGAAAAAACAGTTAGTCCTCTTGAAAGGATTGGTAAAAAAAAGTGAGATGATGCACTTATTCTTCGTCATGGACATCTAGCGGAGCGGTTGTTGTTATCAATACAGTCTGTTGGGGAGATATTGAATAAATGTCTTAAGTCTCGAGTGTAGTGAGGTTTATTCAATGGAATTAAGTCTCATTAAACAAGAATTAAATCAATTTATGAGATGATTGATCTAACCCATTTGGAACTAGATTTAATTGTCCTTAAAGTCCTTACGCAAGCCTCTGTATTTATTGCCATTGGAAAAATATTAAAGAATTCATGAGATGAGTAAATTTAATTTTGCCAAATATTATTCATAAGATGAATAAATATTAAAAATTATGAAATAAAATAATTTTGGAAAATTAGAATTCATAAGATGAATTTTTAAATGAGGAAAACAAAGGGAAAAAAAAAACCAATCAAATTGCGTTGAACCCGTGGGCAAACTAGCATGCCGTGCAGCCGTAAGGGGAGATCCGTGTGCCCCAGTATCAGCCAATCGGGACTTGACACGTGGCATGCGGTGAAAGGTCAAGGACAAGGCTTTGACGGTGTAAAAAATGTGTCATTTTAGATCGTTATCGTGTAAATCACTGCATTTTATGTCTTTTACTGGCGTCCCACATTGAAAGAATCGGCTTTTTTCACTCTGGCATACTATTATAAATAGAGGCACCTATTCCAAAGGTTTGGCATTCAATTGAAATGAATTATTTTTGGGTTTCTGAAATTGTTTCTGAGACCTAATTAAAGAGAAAATTTTCGTACAAAATTTTTCTTTCTTAGTTTAATATTTTTCGGAGTCCACCCTCCGGGTAGCTCGAGCTCATTGCGTAAAAGATTGCGGGGTCTCAATTTTGGTATTCTTCTAAAGAAGATTATTTTCTTTCTGGTATTCTTATATTGGTGCAATTCCAGGTACATTTTTTTTTCTTTACGTTTAGTTTTCGCTTTTCTATTTATTTATAGTATTCTTTATTATACTTGTTGATGTTTATGTATTGTTATGAATATATTAGAGTAAAAGATCTATAGATCTAAATTGAGAAATTAGATCTGTAGATTTAAATTATGAAGTTAGATCTATAGATTTAAAATTAGAAATTTTAAATCAACCTTAGGGTTAGAATTATGAATTCTAAACCCCATCCGCTGAGTCGACTTTATCAAATTAGGGAGAATTTTTAAAATTCATCCCCACAACCGGTATTAGAGCAAAGGGATTTATAGAGGTAAGCCTATTTCCGGGAGCTCTCGCATGTGAAGTGTCATGAAACGTGACTCTCTGAACGGGGGCTTAGGTAGGAAGATGAGTCTCCTACTCTAAGTGCTCTAATAGTTGCCTTTTATTGTGACCATAGTTGAGAACTGTGAATCTGACAGTCGGCATCAGATACTATTTCCCAGTAATAGTAAGCTCCCCGATCAATCGATTTGGACCTAGTCAATCGACGTTGGAGGGCATCATGCCCTTCAATAGAAGCGCTCCTTATCGATCGAGCATTTGGCCTATCGATCGGGGGTGCTACAGTGAAGCCCATGTGAAAATCATTGTTTTTTTTTTCTTTTGTTTGTTTAAATATTAACAAAACGTCCCCCACTTTATTTTGAAAACTATTGACAGGAAAGTAAATAATTATGAAACATGAATTAATTTGGGTTGCCTCCCAAAAGCGCTGAGTTTAACATCTTTAACCAGACGTTTACTTCGGCTCTATGGTGTTCCCAATGTTGGGTCCCTAAGATGAATTTCTTTAGGCTCGTGTGCACGATCCCCTAACCCAATAGCATGTTTAAGACGATGGCCATTAACAGTGAGAAGGCAGCCATCATTGAAGTCTCGAATCTCAATTGCCCCTGAAGGTTGTGCTTGGACCACTTCAAAAGGTCCATCCCATCGTGAATGTAGTTTCCCGGGAATGAACCGAAGCTTTGAATTGTAGAGCCAGACTTTCTAACCAATTTTATAACTTTTGCGTGAAATTCTTTTGTCGTGGAAAGCTTTGGTTCTTTCTTTAAAAAGCTTAGCATTTTCATATGCCTTGTATTGCATCTCTTCCAACTCACTGAGTTTAAGTTGTCAATGCGAGCCGATGCTGTGCATGTCATGATTGAACTGTTTAATTCCCTAGTATGCATAGTGCTCAAGCTCTATAGGCAAATGAAATGCCCTCCCAAAGACTAACAGATAGGGAGACATGCCGATTGAAATTTTACAGGATAAGCCCAAGGAGCGCCGTTCAACCTTTGATACCAATCTTTATAGTCGATCTACTAGTTTTTTCAAGGATAGACTTTCTTTCCCAATTTGAAACCTCAACTTGGTCACTAGTTTAAGGGTGATAAGGGGCAGCCAATTTATGAGTGACGGAGTTCTTCCGAAGAAGTGACTCAACCGACCGATAAGTAAAGTGTGCACCTCATCACTAATTATCACCCTAGGAACCCCAAAACATGAGAAAACATTGTATTTAATGAATTCCATAACCACCATGTGGTCGTTCGTCCTAGTTGCAATAGCCTCAGCCCATTACTACACAGAGTCAACAGCCACTGAAATAAAAGTAAAACCTTGTGAGTTAGAAAAAGGCCCCATGAAATCGGTACCCCAAACGCCGAAAACTTCACATACTAAAATCGGGTGTTCAGGCATCTCATCACATTTATTAGGGAACCTATGCGTTGACAGCAATCGCATGCCCTACCAAAATTGCGAGTGTCCGGGAAAATAGTTGGCAAAAAGAAGCCACTTTGAAGGACTTTTACAGCCATGCATTGTCCCCCAAAATTTCCTCCACAAGCTAAACTACGACAAAATCTCAATATACTCTTCTGCTCAATTTTCGGGGCACATCGATCATACCAAAA
Organism: Simmondsia chinensis; assembly: GCA_018398585.1. Taxonomy (NCBI): domain Eukaryota; kingdom Viridiplantae; phylum Streptophyta; class Magnoliopsida; order Caryophyllales; family Simmondsiaceae; genus Simmondsia; species Simmondsia chinensis. The sequence continues at coordinate 20,970,305 of JAGTTD010000013.1, read as the reverse complement.
GAAATGCCTTACGTGAGAGAAGAAATGGTCCTTTGCATGCTTTGACCAGTAGTTAGAAAGCCATCCGGTTGCCAATTAATTCACGATGTGTGCGTACCACGAGGGTCTACCTCCTGCAACAGCAAACAACTGTTCATCAGGAAAACATTATTCAATGGGACCAATAGTGACTTCAAATGGGAACATTATTCTCGAAAGGTGATTCGCCACTAAATTATCCAAGTCTTTCCTATCCTTAATATCTAGGTCAAATTCTTGGAGTAATAGAACCCAACAAATCAACCTAGGCTTTGTTTCCTTCCTAATAAGAAGGAATTGAATGCCAGCATGGTTAGAAAAGACTATCACTCCTGAACCTAAAATAGAAGGTCAAAACTTGTCAAGTGTAAAAACTATAGCTATTAATTCTTTTTCAGTGGTGGTATAAAGCTTTTGGGCTTCGTCTAAAGATTTACTAGCATAGTAAACAAAGACCGGTTTAAGATCCTTTTGTTGACCGAGTATGACTCCTACAACATAATTCGACGTGTCACACATGATCTTTTCATACCACATGTCCTAGCATTATGCCCTGCTGAACCATTAAATGGTTCTCCTCCCAACTAAATACCAGATTGTATTCCTTGCAGCACTGCAAAACAAGATCTAAGTGAGAAAGGCATTCATCAAAAGGAGACCCAAATACATGAAATATCATCCATGAACACTTCCAGGTAATTGTCCATCATATAAGAGTAAATGGACATCATATATCGCTTGAAAGTGGCAGGTGCATTACACAAACCGAAGGGCATCCTTTGATATGCGAACATACCAAAGAGACAAGTGAATATTGTTTTCTCTCGGTCCTTAGGGTGAATTGGGAGTTGGTTATACTCTGAGTAACCATCCAAAAAATAATAGTAGGCTTGTCCTGCTGCTCTGTCCAAGATTTGGTCCAAAAAGTGTAAGGGAAAATGGTCCTTGCAGGTTATAGAGTTTAACTTACGATAATCAATGCATACTCTCGACCCTATAGTAGTTCATATAAGAATCAATTGCACCAATGCATTTGTAATGACTGTGATTCCTAACTTCTTAGAACCACTTGAACTAGATTGACCCAGGTACTATCTGACATGGGGTATACGATGCCCTCATCTAACAATTTCATGACCTATTTCTGAACCACTTCCCTCTTGTTTGGGTTAAGCTTCCTTTGCATCTACCTAAAAGGTTTAACATTATCCTCTAAATTTATTCTATGCATGCATACCGAGGGGTTAATTCAGCTTAAATCAGTGACCGACCACCCTATGGCTTGTTTATGGTTCTGTAGGACAACTAACAACCTAGACTCCTGTGTCTCAGTAAGGTCCAAAGCAATAATCACATGAAGGGTGCCCTTTGGCCTTAAAAATACATACTTTGGGGTGGTAGGGAGAGGCTTGAGTTCCAACACTGATGGACACTCAAGGTTTAGCCTGTCACTACAAAGGCCGGTTTGGGGCTTAAAAATCAGACCCCTAGCCTCAATTCTCATAACATCCAGCACATCAAACAAGTCGTCAGTATCAGCATCAGCATAATAACAGCCAAAGTAAAAGAATCAGACAAATCATCTCCTTTGATAAAGTCAGTAGATGCCGACTCCACCATAGAGTCGATACCATCGACCATAAAACAATCCAGGTCATCCTCATATTTCGCACATTTAATTTGACCTGAAGGTTTCCAAATGAGACTTCCAACAGCCCAATCCTACAATGAATGATAGCGTCAACCGCTGCTAAGAACGGTCATCCTAAAATGATGGGTGTATATTTCCACTAATAAGAGATGGGGTCCATTTCTAGAACGATAAAATTGACGGGGAAAACGAACTTGTCAATTTCGACATGTACATATTCCAGCATCCCTCAACGTAAACGCTCTAATCTTTTAGGCAACTAGAGTGAAACACTAGTTGGTTTAAGATCTCCCATGCCCAATTCTTGAAAAATTGAGTATGGGATGAGGGTCACGCTCACCCCTAAATCAAAAATAACTCAACACATGTAGCTCTCTCCTATGATGCTTGGGACTGTAAAAGCTCTTGGATCTCTACACTTGGATGCTTGAAACTAAGATGATGCTCACCTTTTCAGTAAACTAGACCTTCCTTGGGACAGGAGCTTGCAGGCTCTTCTTTATAACTCATAGGTCCTTGTGAAACTTAGCATACATGAGGACATGCTTAATAGCGTCAATCAATGGTAAGTTGATCATGACATCTTCAAATAAGTATAGTAACTCTGCTCTCTTCGAGTTGCCCGAGGGTCCTAGAAGGTCCGTAGGAAAGGAATGATGGGCTAAAGTAGTGAGCTCAATGAAGGTTTAGTTACTCCATCCTTATCAACAGTGAGGGATGGATTCCCATCCTCCCACTCAACTTCTATTTCTACCTCTCTCAAATCATCCTCACTTGAGACTCAAATAACTTTAGCCTGCACATGAGTGACCTGGCTAAGGTTAGAACCAGTTGCTCCCTTAGGAATAGCAAGAGGTTGGGAGGGTAATCTCCCTTCCTCTCTCCAGTTCATAGCCTGGTGTCACGGGATGAGTGTAGATCACTCGTGCGGTGCCTTGGCCCCTTAGGCTAGGGCTGGGCCAACCTACCCCCTATGGTCAACAAGCAGCAATATGCACCTTCAGGCGACGAAATACACGACATACCACGCACATACCTGAACACAATGAACGCGCATTAGTATCGGACAGGCTAAGGGGACCCCATATGGCATATGTCTGCTTATTGAGCACCGGGGGCAGTGTCGGCCAAAAGTGGCCTGTGACATTCTCCCCCACCTAATTCCACAAACGTCCTCGTCGTGGGTGCCTGCCCATCATTGCATCCTTGTATCTATAGCAGCCTTGATTGGTCACAGGACGACCATATCATCATCCCCTCCAACGTGACACCTCTGACATGCTATTGACACTCGCCCGACGATAACCAGCGTGCCCAAAAGGCAACCTGCCAGCTCCATGCACCATAGTACACCATGTACACGTCTCGCTCCATGATGCTTGTTGACTCTTCACCTTATGAACTTCGCACTGCACCCTAAGGATTGGCCCAATCTCCAAGCAATAAGCCAGCCATACGGTCAGCATGCTTGACCGGTACCCAACACGGTGCACCTTCCGCCACATTCGGAACCGCGAGCCACTCAACTTCACTTCGAAAGTTCCTCGTTAGAGTGCCCCTCTCACACAAGGAGTGTTCATACCCACAGACAAACCCGCTCGACGCACCCAGGACACGAGCAACTCCCATTCCCCAAGGAGTGTCCACCACAACGGACAAAGCTCGGTCCCACCACAGCTGCTTACTCGCGTATCCTGAGCCTCGGTCTGATACCACTTGTCACGAGATGAGCGCAGATCACCTGTGCGACACCTAGGCCCCTTAGACTAGGGTCGGGCCAGCCTACCCCCTATGGTCAACAAGCAGCAATATGCACCTTCGGGAGACGAAATACACGGCATACCACGGAAATACCTGAACACAATGAATGCGCATTAGTATCGGATAGGCTAAGGAGACCCCATATGGCATATGTCTGCTTATTGAGCACCGAGGACAGTGTCGGCCAAAAGCGGCCCGTGACACTGAGCTAACTATCCTTGTTGGTTCTCTAACTTAGAAAGCGACTGTGAATGAGAGTGGACGAATTGTTGGTTTTCCTCCATAAAGAAAAGCATACGCTCATCGTATTGAGTAGTGTAGCTCAGAGGTTGGGGCAGCGGGTTAGCATTAGGTACTAGAGGGTTAGAAGAAAAGCCATACCTTTGCGCTCCCTAGAAATCGGAAGGGTGTGGTTTACCTACAAATCCCGGTGCTGGATGCCTCATGGCTGGGTTTGGATTAACATTCTACCTCTATGAGAAGTTTAGGATGGTGTTGCCACCCTAGGTTATAGGTGTTCGAGTGTGGGTTGTTGTTCCTCGAATACTCCTGAGTGTTATGATTCAAGGTGAATCTTGGATCATAACATAGGAGAGAGAATATGAGATGAGAAAGAAACGAGATTAAGATGAGAAGTATAGAGAATAGGGATGAGAAGTGGAGAGAATTGGGAGAAGAGAAGATATATCAATGATCATTATAATAGAAGGAACAACTACTAATACTAAAGCAAGACCTAAGGAAGCAAAGAAACTAACCTTCAAAATATCTAATAAGCCCAGTAATTCACTATTACAAGATCAATACTACTACGGCTAATACACGACTAAAAACACTTATAAGACAAACAGAACTACTACAATTGAATTGAACTACTTCATAACTAGCAATGAATTATTTCTACTAAGTCCAATATCTCACAATCATGACAATACTCCTCCTTTAAAGATTCTTGCCTCAAGAATCTTATTAGTAAAATTGTAGCTCGATGACTTGGAAAAGTTGCTGAATTGCTTCTGTACTGCAACAATCTTGGACTATATGCTAAATTGCATCGGTTTGTGAATGAACTTCGACAATTGTATCAAATTCATTGCACCTTTTGTTATAAAGCGTGAGAATAGTCCATCTTCATCGGCTCATGCTTTTGATTCGTGTCTACTTCTGCAACATTGTTGTAAATAGCTTGCAAATCTTCTCCCATTTGTAAACTTTTTAAATGAAGATCCTATTGCTTTTGATTGAAACAAGAACACCATTGGTGTCTCGACCAATCTCACAAGCTTAATCTACAGACCCTTCTTTAGCAGCTCCCTTCTTTCATTCCTTGCCAAGCGTAATCGAATCAACTAATGCTATCAACTACATAAGCCATTGGTTTAGTTTACTTGCTTTAGATGCAAACATCATGTAAACATTCCCTTCAAAACACCTATTGTCCTAAATCCAAATGGCCTAGGATATAACATTAACTGATTGAATGCTTTCTTGTGCTCACAACCAGCGTAAACTCTTGAGTAAATTGACCCCCAGCATAAAATTTATGAAATGCACCAATTTTAGATCTCCTTGTTCAACTCCATCAGACCCTTCTTGAACTTCCTTAATCAAAACACTGGGTTCTGTAGTTTTACCAAGATTCACCTCTGTTCCTACTTCCGTGACGGTCATTCCTAGCTTAAGGTTAGAGTACGGCCAGAAGAAGAACTCTTGGTTATATTTATTCTAACTAAAGCTCAACTTTTCAATCCTCTTTTCCATATATACCTCTTGCTTCCTACATTCATATCGATCTTGATAGCTGTAATGATTCTCATTCATCAAGTCATCAAGCTTTTTGAACATCTCCTCATTACTCAAATTTGCAACCATTACACCCTAGAAAGTTTGCACTCTCTTGGCTTCTGAGTACACCTGAATAGATCTTTGGTGCAACTTATAATACGTCTAGAATAGTTAGGAAGTTGCTGAATTGCTCAAACTCTTAGCATATTATGACTCTTCTTTCATTTGTTCAATTTTAACAATAGTGTTTTGACCCTTGAGAGCTTCCTTTTGGGGTTTGGAATTAATCCATAAACTTTTAGGAGGCCTCACATTTGGCTTCACATTTAGAGTAAACTCTGCATTTCTTACTTAAGCAATCAGGTCCTAAATTTCCCAGCATTGCTGATGTATCAATGTCCTCCTGCCATTCGATCTATGCAGCTTGTTGAACTCTCTTTTTGTATGATCCCTTGATTTTAGTGCCGCAACATTCCATTGTAACAATACTTCATGAATCACACTTTTTATATGATGCAAGAGTCAGATATTAGATGTAGTAGTAGAGATGGTCAAATACTTGAGAGAAGTGTTTGGTCAAAGAACCAGTAGCATGAAAACAGTTCACGAGAAAAAGCTGTTATGAAAACTAAGGAAGAGTCCACTTAGTATAAGCATCTGTCTCTTTTAGATGTGACTAACAGGTAGTTCACTAGTATTTTGGTGAATGTGTTTTCAGTAAAGGCATCAAGAGGTAGCAGTTTAAGTCATGTAATGTAGTTTTGTATTTCAGTAACTGTCTTGATGTACTTTAGAAATTTGATTTCCCTTTTCTATTTGCTTCAAAATAGAAATTCAGTCTTTTTTCACAAAAATAGACTAAGTGGTTCTATAAATAAAGTGTTAATTAAAAGGGGTAGACAGTTGACTTATTTTAATCAAAACTATGTTTATGACAATTTATTAGTCTAATACAAGATAGGCTGTGTAACCATATAAACGAAGAATTTTTGGAAACCATATAGCTTTTAAGTAGCACCTAATCTTTGGTCGCAATAAACCAATATGATTCAAAAGTGGTTTCATTTGTCTTATGAATCATTAAGTACTTGAATGAAAATCAATATGTGGATCATGTTCGAATTAACGGTGACGAAAATGCTTTTTAAGTGTAAAGGAAATAGAACCACTAAGATGCTAGGACTTGCTCATAAAACGTTGATACATGGATATGCCTATAAGTTCAAGCAAGCAGAAGTGAAAGAGTATTTCATAAAGTGTTTGTGAATGGCTACTCAAAAAATTGATACACGGATATGCCTATAAAGACTAAAGTCTTGAAATTTTTTGAAAGATTCAAAGAATTAAGTTGAAATCAATTTGGTAATTTTATCAACTCACTTTGATTCGATCAAAGTGGTGGTTTTAAACTTCTTTTTTTTTTCCCCCTTATTAGAAAGGATTGTAGAAATGATCAATAATATGTTATTAAATATGGTAAGATATGATGAGTCATGTTTACATATCAGAATATTTTTTATATAATATGTTTTAAAAAGGGTTTTGAAAGTTCAACATATAGCTCATATTTGTTGGATTGACGGTATGAGATATTTTATCACTACAGTTTGATATAACTTGTAGTGTAGATGATGTATTAGATATATCTTCAACTAGGTTGTTATCACCCTAAGTACATGAGAGCTGTGACATAGTGGGAGGATAGTCAGGGTCACCGGATAGGTTCATGTCATCAGTCTTAACAGTTAAGAATGATGATGAATCTAATCATTTATATTACAATGAAACTCTTAAGTATAAAGATGCAATACCAATAGGTTAGAGCAATGAAAGTAAAGTAAATGTACTTTTAAATAAGTCTGGAAATTTGTAGAGGCGTTGGAAGACATTAAGTCCATTAGATATGATCTGAATGGATCTACAAGTATAAAGAGTTTATTGAACAAGAAGGTTGAGACCTTTAACGCTAGATCAATGGCAGTGGGTCAATACCTTTCTGGAAGGAATCTTCTTTAATGAGGCCTTCTTGCTAGATGTTATGCTTAAGTCCATAAGATGCTCATCCGTTGTGTTTCATATGACAAGAGATGGTAAAGTGGAGATCAAGACGACATTCACTAAATGGTTACCTTGAAAGGTTATGTATATGATACAACCACACAAATACGTTGCTAAGAGTCAGGAGAATATAGTATGCAAACTGAGCTAGTTCATTGAATAGTAGATTCGATGATGGTTAATCAAGTCCTAGGGATTCGAGTTAGTAGTGCACAAGTGAAATAACAAGAAACCAAAGACTTTCTAAGTGTTGCATATAGATGACATTCTACTCATTGAGAATAGTGTAGAATTGTTATGAGTTCTGGCTTTTTTTTTTTTTTTTTTTTTGTGTAGTCATTTAATTAAAAGCGAAAGATCTAATATGAACCAACTACATTCTTAGGGTTAAGCTTTGGCGAGATTCAAAATAAAGAATAGTAGGTTTATCGTGGGTCGTTTTTTTTAAAAGGGAGTTTAAACGTTTGATGTCTGAATTCCTATTTACTTTTATAGTGGGAGTCATTACATGGTGAAGAGTGAAGCAATCTAGGATTACTTGCTTTATCATGGAAGTCAGGTACTTGACAGCTGTGAAATTGTTAAATAGACTACTTGACTCGTAAGGTTCCTTATAAATGAAAGCATGTGAGCAAAAGAATGAGATAGTAATAGATTAGTATTGGTTGAAGTTTATAGTCAAAGAGTTAACAGATCCCTAGGGGATAGTTATGCAATACAAATCTATTTTTGTTTGAGGACAAGTGAGAGATTATTAAAATGTGTCCTAGAAAAACCCGATTAGTTAGTTATAAATATTAAATGAATAAAAGTATTTTATTTATTTATTGTCTGATTATTTTCTACACCAAATATGTGTGATTGTTTTTCTAACTAGGATCTTACATTGTTCAGTAATTGCATGAAGTGTGGCGAGAACGGATATTTCGCTAGGAATCTACAATGTAAGATGTCCCATTAGTTGATTCGCAAATAACGAATAGATTCTATAATCTTTAGCTAGAGTATTTCACGTGTTTGACATTTGAAATTTATACGAAAATTGTTTCTATATTGTGAATTGTTTGAGAAGGACGAGTCAGGAACTACAGTGATAGGTATGAAAAAACAACAATAGTGGTTAAAGTTGTTTTACTCATGGACATTTAATAGAGGGATTAATTATCGTAATTAATTATTTTGGAAAATTCTTGAGTGAATTTATTTAATTCTGGAGTGAAATAAAACGTGTTTAATGGATTTAAGTTAAATATAAGTCAATTGTTATCATGACATGATAATCAAATTTGACACATTTGAAACTAGAGTTAGTGTGTCCCTGAGGTCCCTCTGCAAGCCTCGACTTAAGCCATGTTTGAAAATATTTAAATTGAATTCATAGGATGAATTATTTATATATACGATGAATAAATTAATTTACAAAATAAACTTTTTGTGCCGTACAAATATTTATGAGATGAATACATAATACACGTTTGTTTTAATATGTAATGCGCTGGCAAATGGCATGCGCGTGATATTTGGGCCCCACCTACAATTTAATTTTTTTTTTTTTTGGTTTATACATATGCAAGCCGTGGGAATTGAAGGAGTTGGTTTTTTGTTTTGGAACATAGTTTTCTTTTTTTTTTTTTTTTTTTTTTTTTTTGCCAAACATCAAGAGCTAGACATTACACAAACGGAAACTCGAATACAATACATCCACAAAATTTAAGAACAAAACCCCCACCTAGGCTACATCAAACGCCCAACATTAACATTCACTCTCTATACAAAAATTAAATCGACTCCAAACCTAGTAAACAATCAATCTAGTTAGCTCATCTTCACGATACTTACAAAGTTGAAAAACTCTCCTACTCCTCTCAAGCCAAACAGCAGCAGCAACAACAAGTCCCTTCTAGATACTCCTTTGCCGGTTATGCACACGGGCCCCTAACCATTCCATGACTTGAGAAAGCCTAGAATTGTTTTACAATTTTCTAAATTAATGTTTAGTATAATTTTTCTGAAAAAATGTTTTTCGAAAAGATTAAAAGTAAAAATTTTTTTACTATATTTTTCCTAAATTAAATATTTTGAAGCCCACACACCAATGCTAATAGAGGCCATTGCGAAGAAGATCTCGAGGCATCCAGAAGTTTCTTCTTCCAATTTCAGATCTAGAAATTCGGAGTTTGGATTTGTTCTTCAGGTATGCCTGAATTAAGCATTTGATATTTAATTTGTTTTTTTTCCTTTATTCCATTTGTTCTACGTACCATGTTTATACTTGTTTTATTCTATATTTTGATTGTTATATTTGAGCCTAATAGAGTAAGATTTAGGTCTAATTAAATAGTTTAATTAAATCATTAGGCTTAAAATTAGGAATTTTAAATTAGTTTTCCATTGCATTCACTCTTGGCAGTTAGGGAAAATTTGTTGAATTGGTATCAGAGTGAACTCTAAATACATTCATAATTAATATTAAAATATTAGGTTTGATAAAATTGGGGTTTATAGAATTATGAAAAGTATGAAATTAGGTATTTCATTAAAAGTAAAAGATTATCCTAAATATTGTTATTAAAAGAGTTTAATAAAAAGATTGAAGGTTCATTACAATTTTAAATTGTTTAAAATTTTAGATGAGCTAGGATTCAATCAATGATTGCAATTCTAAATTGGATCTAATTAGATTAGATATTTAGGGAGTTGAACGATTTAGATTATTAGTCTAATTTGATTAGATTTTGAATTGAGTTTCCTTCTACTGTCAAGTTAGTAGATTTTCAAGTTCCTTGTCGGCTCTCAGTGAAATATTTGTTTGGTCAAGGGCTTCCAAACACATCGTAAGCTAAACCCATGCTGACGAAAAACCAAACCGCAATGAATAAGGAAGGTACAGTAATGCTATGAATGACCCAGTATCAAATACTGGTAATAATATCAGCAAAAGAAAGTTCTCCTGTGCTTTCTCGCATAAAGTTATTAAAGAGTATTGTTGTTCATTAAATTTTAATTGTTTAAATTAAGATGAATTATAATTCAAGTAGTAGGTGTATATTTTAAAATAATCTAGTGAGATTAGACATTCAAATAGTTGAATGATTTAAATATATGAAATGTCACATAGAATATCTAATTAATTAGATTACAAGTTCAGTTTACGATTTAATGAGTTTAAGAATTAATTAATTATTTATTAAATAATAATATTAAAATTAAAAAAAATTAAGTGGGACGGGCTGGGCACGCCCGAAATCTAATGTAAAAAATTATTTTTTATTTTTATATTTTGTTAGTTAAATAATTTGAATAAATAAATAATTCATGAGGATAAAATCCTAATTAAGATTATGTGATAATATTTTCTAAACGAGTTCAAAAATCTTTAATTTTTCTGACCATTTAGCCCTTAAGTGCTGGTATTCAAATTTTATTACATTTTATTCACATCCTTAAGTGTTTGATAACAATGTACTTATTAAATTTTATTCACATGTTTGATATTATTTAAATGAGTTTAATATTATATATGACGTGAATAGAGTTATAAGGCCATATAACTTGGTGAAATATTTGATTTCGCAGAGTAGAAGAATTTTTTCAAATAGGTCTAATGTGATTTAGAAAAGTTAAAAGTTGAATTATTTGAAACAAAAATTCTCATAATGTATCTAATAAGATTAGATGACATAGGTTGGGTAATTCGAGGAAACCAATTGGATTAAGATTTTATTTAATTGTCAAATAAAATTTAGAATATGATTCTAATATTGATTATGAGATAATCAAATTTTAAAATAAAGATCCACCATTCTAAATTTCAAGTGGGAGCGAGGATCAGGAGTTTATTCCTCATGGTCTCCATTGCAAGTCTAATTTTATAGTGGATAGATGCTACTCCTCCAGGCGAGGGGGGGGGGGGGGGGGGGGGGAGGTATGGGATAAACGAGTGCAGCCACGCTGACTTAGAGTATCTTTTTTCACTTAAGCTAATGTCTAGGTAATGGTATACACTTGACTAGGATAGTATGATAGCCTGCTAGAGAGTATTATGAAACTATCTTAGGGATCAAAGTAGAAGCGGTGGGTTAAATATGTTTAGGAAACATATTAATTGAGAATAGTTCTCATGTAACTAATTACTTGCTACGCCTCTCCAATAGTAACAAGTAGATTGGTTAGCTAATCATTGCACACATGCAGAGATGGTTATATTGATCCATGCTTTGTTTGTTTGTTAAAGTTACAAAAGAAATGTTCACAAGACTCAAAATATCAAGTGGGAGCGAGCTTCGAAATGAATGCCCATGTCCTCCGTTACCGGTCTAGTACTATAGTAGGTGGGCGCAACTCCCTTGGGAGAGCATTCATTTGCGGAATACAAGTTTTGTCCTCTAAGAAATGAACTAAAGTCCAAGCAATCAAGTATAGCCACACCAATGTAGAGTATATTGAGACCTGTAGGAGTGTTCTGGTAAATGGAGTACACTTGACTAGGGTCTACATTAGCCTCTCTGAGGAGCTTTATTATAGGATCTTATAGGCCGAGGGAAAAGTGATGTATTGAATGTGTTTAATAAAGAGTTTACAAGAAAACCTATTTATTGGGAAATGTTCTCACCCTTCTGATGTCTCAATTCGACCTCACTGACTGGGAGTTTTGGGTGGTTCAGTTGGGCCTCCACAGCATGCATGTAAGTGTCAGAAATGTGAACTCCAAACTTGGATTGTTTGCTAAAAGTAAGAAAAGTAATCCAGTGTGTTGTGTGACTTATTTTATAGTTTTTGCTTTCAGACTAGTTGTTATATTATGCATTGCGATCAATACTAGTTTGTCTTATTTGTTATATTTTGTTTGTTACGGTATGATATGTATTACTACGTGTTGAGCATTAGGAGATGCTCAAGATTCTCTAGATTGCCACTGGTAAGAGTCAAATATTAGATGTTGAACTTATTCTAGTATTAGATACTTGGATTGCCAACTGCAGTAGAGATTATCAAATACTTGAGAGAAGTGTTTGGTTAGAGAACTAGTAATATGAGAACAGTTTATGGGAAAAAGTTTTATGAAAACTAAGAAGGAGTTCACTTAGTATAAGCATCTATCTCAGGAATTAGGAGCCTCAAAAGGGTCAAATAAAACATGAGTTAAAATAGTTTTGCTCTTTTATAATTGCACTTTATTTTCAAAGGAATTGGTTAGATACTTAGATACTATTATTGCTAAAATCGAAAGCTAACATGACAAGGTATATGATATTCTATCTCCTTTAGTTGTGACTAATAGGTAGTTCACTAGTGTTTTGGTAAATGGGTTTTCAGTAAGGGTATATAGCGTATTTTAAGTCATGTGATGTAGATTTTTATTTGAGTAACTATCTTGATGTACTTTAGAAATTTGATTTCTATTTGCTATTTGTTTCAAAATAGACTTCCTGTCATTTTTCACAAAAATAGACTGATAGTTATATAAATAATATGTTAATTGAAAAGAGTACAATGGTAGATAACTGACTTATTTTAATTAAAACTACATTTATGGCAATTTATTGGTCTAATACAAGCTAGGCTGTTAAGAATTTTTGGAAACCATACAGCTTTTACGTGGTACCTAATCTTATTCACAATAATCCAATGTGATTCAAAACTAGTTTGATTTGTCTTATGGATTAGTGAGTACTCGAATGACAATAAATATGTGGATCATTTTTGAGTTAACGATGACTAAAAGGGCTTTTAAGTGTAAAGGTAATAAACCCCTAAGCTTCTAGGACTTGTTCATAAAGTATCTATGAACTGCTAAAAGTTCAAGCTAGCAAAAGTGAGGGAGTATCTCATAAAATGTTTATGAATGTCCACTCAATAAGTTGATATATGGATTTGTCTATGAAGACTAAAGTCTTTGAATTCTTTGAAAGATTCAAAGAGTTAATGACTTAAGTTTAAATCAATTTGGTAATTATATCACCTTGCTTTGATTAGATTCATATGTTATTGAATATAGCTTCAAGAGAATTCTTATTTTTCCCTTATTACAAAGAGTTGCAGAAAGGATAAATAATTCGTTATTGAATATGGTAAGATTCATATGATGAGTCATATTTACATATCAAAATGTTTGCTATGAAACATGTTTTAAAAAGGGTTCTAAAAGTTCAACATATAGCTTTTATTTGTTAGATTGAAGGTATGAGATACTTTGTCAATACAGTTTGATACAACTTATAGGGTAGATGATCTATTAGATATATCTTCAACTAGGTTGTTGTCACACTAAGTACATGAGAGCTTTGATATAGTGGGAGGATAGTAAGGGTCAACTAATGGGTTCATGTCTTCAGTCTTAACAATTAAGAATGATGATGAGTCTGATCCTTTATATTATAATGAAACTCTTAAGTATAAAGATGCAAACCATTGGGTCGGAGCAATGAAAGTTAAAGTAATTGTACAAGTATAAAGACATTACGTCCATTAGGTAGGATCTGAATCGATCTGCAAGTATAAAGAGTTCTTTTTTTTTTTTTTTTTTGGTAAGTCTATAAAAAGTTCATTTGACAAGAAGGTAGAGACCTTTAATGCTAGATCAATGGCAGTGTGTTAATACCCCATAGGAAGGAATCGTCTTTGATTAGGCCTTCTACCTAGACGTTATGCTTAAGTCCATAAGGATGCTCATCCATTGTGTTTCATATGATGAGATACAACAAAGTGGAGATCAAGACAACATTCTCTGAATGGTTATCTTGAAAGGTTTTGTATATGATACAACCACACAAATTTATTGCCAAGAGTTAGGAGCATATAGCATGCAAACTGAGCTAGTCTACTTGTAGACTTAAATAAGCATCTATTCATTACATAGTAGATTCGATGATGGATAATCAAGTCCTTGGGATTAGAGTTAATTGTTAGTGAACCATTAGTGTACAAGTGAAATAACAAGAAAGTAAAGACTTTCTAAGTGTTTTATATAGATGACATTCTACTCAACGAGAATGATGTAGAATTGTTATGAGCTTTTTTTTTTTAGTCATTTAATTAAAAGCAAAAGATCTAAGATGAACCAACTACGTTCTCAGGGTCAAGCTTTGACGAGAATCAAAAGAAAGAATGTTAGGTTTATCATGGGTCCTTTTTTTAAAAGGGAGTTTAAACGTTTAACGTTTGAATTCCTATTTACTCTTATAGTGGGAGTCATAAGATGGTGAAGAGTGAAGCGATCTCGAATTGCTTACTTTATCATGGAAGTCGGGTACTTGATAGCAGTGAAATTGTTAAATAGGCTACTTGACTCATAAGGTTCCTTGTAGATCAAAGCATGTGAGCAAAAGAATGAGACAATGACAGATCAGTATTGGTTTAAGGACAAGTGAGAAATTGTTGGAATAGCTGTCCTAGAAATATCCAATTAGTTAGCTTTAAATATTAAATTTATTTATGTCTGATTATGTTCTACGAGTCAAACATGCGTGATTGTTTTTTAAAGTGTTCCATGAGATGGACGTTGCCCAAAATGACATGTCAAGTTTGTTTCAAATGGTCAATAAGACTGAACCACGAAAAGTCTTTGATCAAGCTAGTGCCATGTTGTCAAAGTATATTCGTAGTCAGTTATAGGTTTGGAGAACTTGTCTGTTAGGACTATAATATGATATTTTTGATGGCTTGTCTTGGCCATTTGGATAGAGATCAAAGAGTATTATGTTGGTGTTTTCAATAAGATTGGAATATTGAGCAAGACCACCTGAATTAGTTGTTTCTTTACTACTATCAGAAATAAATAATTTCTTAACGATAGCTCTAAATCCTGGAAATAGTTTGGATTGGTGCATGGAATGTTAATTGCTTCGACGCCTTAAATGATGAGGTTAAAAGTGAATAACTTGGACCTTATGTCGTTCGGTGCTTGCATGAAGTGTGGTGGAAACGGATATTTCACTAGGGTGAGTTAGGAACTACAGTGATAGATGTGAGAAAAACAGCAAAAGTAGTTAAAGTTGTTTTCACTCATGGACACCTAATAGAGGGGTTAGTTGTTACAATAAAATTATTTGGGAAATTCTTATGTGAATATAATTAATTCTAGAGTGCAGTAAAACTTATCTAGTGGAATTAAATTTTATTAAATAGAACACAATTGCTATCATGAGATGATTATCATATTTGACCTGTTTGGAGCTAGAGTTAAATTATCCTTGAGGTCCCTCCACAAACTTCAACTTTTACACTGTTTAAAAATATTAAATTGAATTTATGTGATTAATTATTTATTCATAAGATGAATAAATTAATTTTGCTAAACATAATTCATCAAATAAATTATTTATTCACAACAAAATTAAGTAATTTTACAAAATAAATTTTTTGTGCTATACAAATATATAAGATGAAAATGGTACGCTAAATGCCGTATTTTTAATAAAACAAAAAAAAATCATTTAATATGTAATGCGCCGGTCTGCATGATATTTAATTAAAAACTTATTTATTTATTTTTTGTTTATAAATATATATATGTGAGCCGTGGGAATTAAAAGATTTGATTTTAGGTTTTGAAACCTAATTTTCTCCCAAAAATTAAAACCTTAGGGTTTTCCAAATTAATGTTTAGCATAATTTTTTTTTAAAATTATTTCTCAAAAAGATTAAATGGAAAAATTTTGTTGTGGAATTTTTTGTAAATTAAATATTTTTGGAGCCCACACTCCGGTGTTGATAGAGGTCATTGCGAAGAAAACCTCAAGGTGTCTAGAAGTTTCCCTTCCAATTTCAGATCTACAAATTCAGAGTTTGGATTTGCGCTTCAGGCTTGTCTAAATTAAGTATTTGATATTTAATTTGTTCTTTCCTTTGTTTCATTTCTTCTACGTACCTTGTTTATACTTGTTTTACTCTATGTTTTGATTGTCATATTATAAGCCTATTCGAGTAATATCTAGGTCTAATTAAATAATTTAATTAGATCAGGTCATTAGATTTAAAATAACGAATTACGCTCCCAACATGTGTTAACTTCAAAGATTTGAAGGCAGGGGACGAATACCCAATGCCTATAGTCGATATGCTCATTGACTCAGCTTCGAGGCATGAAGTCTTGTCTTTCATGGATGGCAACTGTGGGCACTACCAAGTAATGATTGCTTCGTAAGATACTAACAAGAAAGCATTTAGGTGTCCTGGGTCAATAGGGATGTTTAAGTGGGTGGCTATGCCATTTTGTTTGAGGAACACTGGCGCCACCTACCAAAGAGGCATGAACATGATATTTCATGATCTCATTGGCGAGAACCTTGAAGCCTATGTTGATGACATCGTGGTCAAATCCAAATCCTAAGTCAAACACTTAGAAGACTTCGGGGGTGCATTACTTGGAATGAGAATCCATAACCTCAAGATGAATCCATTGAAGTGTGCTTTTGGTGTGTGATCTAGAAATTTATTCAATTTTCTAGTGCACTAAAGGGGCATCAAAGAGGATATTAATACGACTACGGCCATCCAACAAGCCAAACCTTTTTCAAATAAAAAGGAGCTTCAATGCTTCCTTCGGTGGGTTAATTTCCTAGGGCCTTTTATCTCAAAGGTCACAGGAAAACCGAAAGTCTTCTCTCTAATACTAAGGCTCAAATATGAGAGGGACTTCAAGTGGGAGGAGCCATATCAAGCAGCCTTTGAGACCATCAAGGAGTACTTAATCAAGCCCCAAGTGCTTATTCCACCAAAGACGGTAAAACCACTAAAAATCTCTGTCTTTGCTTCGGAGGAATCCATTGGTTGTTTGCTTGTACAAGACAATAAGCAAGGGTTTGAGTAGGTTGTGTTCTACTGTAGCCATTACTTAAATGAATGTCAAATAAAATACTCCTCGATTGAGAAATTGTGTCTATCACTATTCCATGCATCAATAAAATTGAGACATTACTTCTTGGCATTTACTATATATGTAGTTGCTCAGACTTTTGTTCTTAAGTACATGCTAGATAGACCATTTGCAAAGGGGAAGGTTGAATAAGTGGAGTATAGCTCTATTTTAGTTTGAGTTGGTTTATGTATCACAAAAGTCAATAAAGGGCCAATCTTTTACGGACTTCTTAGTTAACCACCCAAACATTAATACTAGCATGAAGACCAACTCTTGGTTGTGGAAATGGTCCCCTAAATGTTATTCTGTGATGGATCAAGGACCAATTCAAGTGTTGGAGTTGGAATTGTGATAGAATCTCCTACTGGGATCATCACCAAATTGGTCGTTACTTTAGTTGGCAAATGTTCCAACAATATGGAAAAATATGAGGCATTGGCGGATCCAGGATTTTGGTCCAGGGGGACTTGAATAAAAAATAATAAATTACATAATCAAAATTATTAAAAAAAATTCGCAATTGACATTTTTTAATAGTTTCACAACTAAAAAAAAAAGAAGAGAAAACGCATCCAATCAAACTAAGAAAGTACTATAAAAATTGAAAAATAACATGAAATAATATCTATATATCTTAAATTGATATAAAATAAACATATTATTAAGGCAAAGTTAACATAAGATATATCATTGTAACAAAAATTATTATTACCAATAAAAACTAAAATACCACTACAAATAGCCCTTTCAAGTTTTCATGTTTTGGAATCGTTTGTTAATTGTTTCAACAAAGAATATTAATCTATTTCTAAGCCATTCATCACCCATTCGATTGCGCCATTTGGTCTTAATGGCATTCATAGCAGAAAATACTCTCTCAATTGTAGCAGTTGCAACTGGTAAAGTCAATGGCAATGATGTAAGCAAATAAACTTGTGGATACAACTTATTTTTACCACATTTCACTATTTTCCGTGCAAGCTCACCAATGCTAGTCAACTTTGAGAAACCCACGCTAGAATGCATATTAGCAATATAAGCATCGAGTTGATCTTCAAACTTTCATACATCAAATGAAGTAAAGTCTTTTCAATAGAAGCTAGTAAATTGTATCAATCTTTCTTTGTTGAAGTGGATAAAAGCATTTGATGGATTAAGGCATGCCACACAAACGAGCAACTCCGTGCTAGACTCGGTGAAACAGGCATTCAATTCTTAAAGTTGTTTCAATAATAGTTTAAAATGTTTCAACCTGATAGAGATACAAGTTTTTCATTTCCTTTTCTCCATGTCTTCGTCCTCATCCTCTAGCTATATCAACACCATCCATATCAAAAACAATGCCACGATTTTCACAAAATGAGGAGACATCGTCCAATAATGAAGTTCATCTACTTTCTCTCATCACTTGGAGTAGATCTTTTGACATTTTCCCTAAAGCCATCACGTTAACAATATCTTGGTCTTTGCTTCGCTTTGCTTCTGACAATTCATTCATAATTGCCAATATTTTATGCATTAAAAAGAGACTACACACAAAATCAAAATATAGAAATCTCTCCACTATATTTCGCGCTTCTGTTCGATGGTCATCATCTTTTGCATCTTTACCAATGAATTCCAACACATTGACTACTACATCAAACGTACGAACCAAGCTCACTAATGTGAGCCCCGACGAGTATCACCTGAGTGTTTGAGACTAGTGTCTTGATTCAAACCCTGTCCACTTGAAAGCTTCCCATTATCAAGTGCTTCGGAAATCTTTTCAGCTTGTTTCTCCCTTAGCATATCTTGATGTTTACATGAAGATCCAATGACACTCAACAGCCAGATTATAAACACAAACAATGAAGATATATGATTATGGTTTCTCACAACAGCTATTAAAGCTAGCTGCAATTGATAAGCAAAGTAATGGGCATAATATGCACAAGGATTCTCTTTCATAATAAGTGCTTTCAAGCCATTAAATTGACCTCGCATATTACTTGCTCCATCATAACCTTGACCTCGCAATCTCGACATACTAAGTCCATATCTACAAAGCACATCATCAATTGTACCCTTCAATGTAGGAGCACTTGTATCGGTTACATGCTGTACACCTAAAAGTGCTCAATTACATAGATCATTTGCATAGCGTATCACAGTGGCCATTTGCTCCTTTATTGACAAATCACAAGCTTCATCAATAAGAAGAGAAAAGGGGGCATCGCTAAGTATTACGTTGACAACTTCCATTGCACTTGCACTTACTATTTCTTTTTGAATTTAGGGAGCTATTAGCTTCCAATTTTTTGGAGCATTCTTAAAGGTAACTGCATCAACATCCAAACTAATTTTACCAAAAGTTTTTAACAATCGGATAAAATTTCCCGGATTAGAAGAATCTTCACTTTCATCATGACCACGAAATGGAAGTGATTGCAATGAAAGACATCGGATAGCCTCAATAGTAACAAAGAAATTTTTTCTACAATTGTCTCGAGCTTCATTTGTTTGCCTATGAATTGCAGTCTCGATGTGTTGCCTTTGATTCATTAAATCTTCCCATTTTTCCTAAGCTTTATTGTGAGAACTATTTGCACTTCCTACATGAAGAGAGATTTTCTCTCTTCTCTTCCAATTTGAGAATGTTTCGCTAACAAACCAATGACCACCCCCTTGAACTCCTATATCATTCTTAAAGAGATAACAACACAAGCAATAAGCAATATCTTTTGATATACTATATTCTAACTAATGAAACTCATCAAACCAATCCTGATTGAATTCTGATAAGTTTAATTTAGTATAATATTATTTATATCATTTTAATATAATTTTAACCATTTTTGCATCAAACTTCTATCAATTTTGCCCGATTTTGCTCGTTTTGAACTATTTTGCTATTTTATTGTAAAGCTGGGGAAGCGAAGTGTGGAATTGAGACATTCTCTACCGGGACAAGGAGAATGGGAGAAGCTGGGATGAGACTTTTCTAGAAATAGCCTACTACCAAAAACGCTCATTTCATGTCAAATTTTGCTAGGTTTTATCATTGACATTAACAAGTCAAAGCAAGATACATCAAAGGAAGATCCATTAGAGCCAGAGGCAGAGCAAGGCGAAGGCCCTTTCTTTCGGGCGATGATTCGATTCTTCTTAGCTTGGCCATTCGATTAAGGTTCTTTTGATCGAGAGTAGAAGGTGGGATTCTATATTCTATAGCCTATGTGCCTGCTTCTGATAAGATAGAAGTAAGTAGGATCCCAGTGCTTCTTTTTTTCTACTCTTAAAGTCAGTCAAAGAAGCTAGATTAAGAAATCCAGAAAGCAAGCAGTCGAATGGTCCCATAGGCGCTTTCGCCCGCCCCTGAATAAGCAGTAAGCAGCTGCAGCACATATGCAGAAATGGGGTAGCAGCAACAGCTTTGATACTACAGCAGCGTATGAGGACTTGCGTGATTACAACGAGAAGTGCCATCTACAGAGAACGGTATGGTGTAATGTTAGCTATCCTATGCATCAATTTATATTGTGGATGATTATGCAACGTTGTCTGAAAACTGATGATATGTGGATGAAAAGAGGGTTTAGTTTGGTGAGTAGATGCCCGTTATGTTGTTCGAAGTGTGAATCCCTGGGTCATTTATACTTTCAGTGTAGTTAGTACAAGGAAGTATGGACTAAAATAGCAGTTTGGAGTGGTATCCCGTCATACTGTGATGTATGGAATGTTATGGAATGGTTGCTTGTAACAAGTTGATGAAAAGTAAAGTCCAAATATTATGCTTCAGCTCGTGCATTTACTCTATTTGGAAAGAACGCAATGCGAGGAAACATGAAGAAAACAAGAAAACATCAGAGCAGGTAATTAGAGAAATAAAAATCGAGGTATGGACGAGAATTAATTTCTTAGGCCTTGATGTTAGAAATGATTTTTGTTAGATGTTGATTATGTGGTTGTAAGGTGATTCGATGTTTTTGTAGAATGTTTAGAGAATGGTCTAGGAATGGGTTGGGTTGATGGTTGGTTGTTGAGTTGTAAGTATTTGCTTTGAGTGATTAATGGTCATTTGCTTGCCCTTTGGCCCCACAAAAAAGAAAAATAAAAATAAATAAAAGTGATGGGTTAATATATAAAAGAGCATGCTAAATGTTGCTCGAGAGAAAATACTTAGTAAATTAGGGTTTTCAACCATCAACACGTAATAACAACTTGAATAACGAGAATAAAAAGGCGTACTGATGCAATTTGGTAAAATCGGATGCCTTGGATATTATTAAATCATAAAAACTTCATAAAATCAGTTACCATATTAGTTTCTTTTTAGTTTATTTTATTTCATATCAATATCTCAATTTTTCAGTTTTTCAAATAGTATTGAAGCTACTAATTTTGGTATTCACTCAATACAATCCTTGTGGGAACGATACTCCACTCACTTCTATATTACTTAGTACGACTAGTGCACTTGTAAATGTATATGCAAAGCCTGCATCAAGTTTTTGGCGTCGTTGCCGGGGATAATCTCTATTTGAGTGACATCAATGCCAACTAGTTTTGGTGCTAGTTTGAAATTGTTAATAATTTGTAAATTTTATTTAAGTTTAAGAAATTTTTTATTTGATTCATTTCTAAAGATAAATTCCTTTTAGTTTTGTGTTATTTTGTTATTTTTCTTATATTTTGTCTTCATATATATATATATGCTATTAAGTTCACTTTGTTAGTTCTTTTTAAAAGTTAAATTTGATAATTTTAGGTTTTCAAAAGTATTAGGTTTACTACCCTTCTCTTTTTCAATAGAAATTGCGTTTGGTTAAAATTTTTTGGGTTATACCTTTGTAACTTTCTTTTTTTTTTTTTTATTGTTATCCTTACCTTTAACTTTCTAGTTTCTTATTTTTACTTTGTATGGAAAATTTAATTGAAAAAGAAATAGCCCCTTTTGACCCTGAAATCGAAAAAAACTCTTCGACTAATCAGGAAAACAAAAAGAACTGGTAATGGCTAATAATGCTGGAAATGAGGATGAAAGGACCTTAAAATATTACGTTGTACCTACTGTTGGGGGGTGCACCTCCAGCATTCGATGTCCACCAATACAAGCAAACAATTTCGAAATTAAACTCACTATTATACAAATGGTTCAATAAACTATCCAATTGGGCGGTCTACCTAATGAGGACACAAACCTGCGTATCGCTAACTTCTCGGAGATATGCAATACATTTAAGCACAGTGGTGTCAGTGATGATGCCATTCGCTTAAGGCTGTTTCCTTTCTCACTTAGAGACAAAGCCAAAGCGTGGTTAATGTCACTACCACCAGGAACTATCACCACTTAGCATGATTTGGCTCAAAAATTTCTTGCTAAATATTTTCCAGCAGGGACATCCCGGCATGTGACACATGTCGCATGTTGGTTCCTCAGTTTGGGAAGACAAGGATTGCCAACGTGTTCTTAAATTTTTATTTTTTTTGTTTTTCTTTGTTTTCTACAAGTAAAAATTTATCTTGCAAATTTTAATTTTTGAAAATTATATTATATTATCATTTTCAATTTTTAGTCATCTTAGGCGTAATGTTTGGCAAAATTAAATTCACTTATTTCATGAACTCATTAATATTTTTTCTATGGCAATAAAAATAAAGGCTCGCAAAGGGACTTCAGGGACAATTTAAATTAAGCTCAAAATGGGTTAAATTAATTACTATCGCATGGTAAAATTTGATTAACTTTTAATGGGGCTTAATTCCACTAAATAACTCCCACTGCACTCTGGATTTAAATCATTTATTCGACAATTCTCAAGTAGACTGTATCGATGACAACAATCCCTCCACTAGATGTCCATGACAAAAATATTTATAACTACAACCTTTATTTTTCTCACAGCTTTTCTATTAGTACTCAACTCGCCCTTTTTCAAATAATTTATTTATACTTGAACATATTCAGAGTTCAAATTCCAAATATCAACCACCTAGAACAATTTGGCCAAAGGTTCCAAATCATTCAAACACTTGCAAATCAACAAAGGGGATATCTGTATCTCATAAGAGACTAGAGATTCCCTATTAAATACATGATCTACGTCACACTTCATGCCAATACCGATGTACGTGGTAATTTAGTCATTTGTTTAGGCATCAATTATAGTAAACCGTAGTAACTAACATTCTATGCACAAGTCCTGAATACTCTCAGGATTTAGAGTCATCGTTCAAATAGTACAACATGAATAACTCATCTCCAATAGTAGTCTAGAAACAAGTAACTCAAATGGTCCAAGTCAATGTGTCAATGTTATTCAACACACCAACCTAACACTTTTGGATCTTCATCCACATGACCGAGACAAGTCGTCTAAATTGTCGAACCATGATCTCAGCAGATAAGTAATCCGAACTTATCGACGACCACTACAACAAAAGTGACCTCATGTAACGCACAAAAAGTGTTACCTTAACTCATAAAACTGTTACCTTAGGTCTTATGTAACACTTTTTTGATTGTTATATTAGGGGTGTGTTACATTAGCCTAATGTAATAGATTCTTCAACCTAATGTAACACTTTCAATAGTGTTGCCATAGCATTGCATCTAATGTAATAGTTTCAAGAAAATTTTAGGCAACAGTTATAATAGGCCTAATGTAACAGTTTTTTAACTTAGTGTAACAATGTAATTAAGACTACATATAACAGTTCACCTAGCCAACGAAACACTTTTATAGACTTATGTAACAATCTTTTGATGCAAAAGTAACACTTTTATTAAGGACTTAAGGTAACAAGTCTCCATTGATACATGTTACTAGTCATTAGTAAAAAAAACTTGATCAAGTCCAACAATTATGAGCTCAATGCAAATATTTTGTTTCATGCCTAATATTTTACATTCATGTAGGCAAAGTATCAAACATCATATCTAAATACATAACCCTTTTGTCCAAAATACATGATAACAATCCACAACTACAAATGAAAAGTTTCAAAATAAGACATTTCATATTACATTGGGAATATGCAAAAAAAGGATGTCCCCAAAATACAAAGTTCTATCAAATCTAATGATAAACTGGATATTCACACACTCTCAGATAGAACAAACTCAAAGCTCTATTTAGCACTTTGTGGCAAAGAGTCATCCCCCTACAAGAAAGGAAAAAAGGTGAATCATTTAAATTTTGCTTCAAAAAATTGGACATAAGGCACACTTATTATAAATTAATTGAAACCACACGTATCAAAATATAAACAACCTATTTATATTATATCATGCTTAAACTATTATAAAATTGAACACGCTTCTATAAGATATTTGGAAGTAGTTACATTCATTAACAGTGTAAGAAACAACAAACATAAGAAACAAGCAAAAGAAATAATTAGCATACTTGTTAACATAAAGATATATTTTGACAAGATAATTTAGTGAAACCCCAAAAAATAATGTACAGAGGAAAGCCCTAACGATAAAGAGAGGCACTTGTAGATCAAAAACCAATTGTATTTTAGCAAATTCACAAGAACCCCAAATTACACTAATTGAAGACTGGGGAACCCCAACATCCAAATCAAACAACACATCAAGCTTATTCTTGGGAGCTCAAAACAACAAATTCACAAGCAAATTAAGCACCAAAAAAAGTAATAGCAAGAATCTGAAACTGAGTTACAATCCAAAAGGAAACACAAGTTAACTCAACAAAGCCAATAACTTAACAAGAACCCACAAAAGCTTCAAATCAAATAGAAGAGATTTTTAACACCAACCATATAACTCAAAGTTTAGAATTTTTATAGTCGCTTGCCTTGACTTGCTATGAATTGTCAAAAAATTTAAAAAACCACCAAAACTTTTATACCCAATTTACTTGCACCAAACATCTATCATACATTTCTCCCTAAGCCCGCATGAGATTTTAAAAAAAATTAAAAATATTAAAAACAAACCAAATTCATAAACTAAAATATAACACCTAACATGCCCCATTCATCACCCACTTTTAATTCTAACTCAAAATTTTAAAACAATTTTCAATGTTTTCCCTCCCAAAGGATGCATGATTCCCACATAATCCACTTGCCCCCAGTCCAAGAATACGCATTTTCTTTACAACAATAACATAAATTAAGATCAAGTAAAGTCATACCTGTTTAGATTTTGTAGGACCAAGAGATGATGTAACCGTTTGTTGTACCATTTGAGTGATGTCCAAACTGGGGACAACATCTTTCATTTTTGATAAAACCATTGCAATCACCTCTTCCGCCATTTTTGACTTTTGAGCTTCTGAATCTTTCTGTAGTTCCTTTACCATAGTGTCTCGTATGGACTGAACAAGCTCCTTGGGCATAGGGATACTTGATGCCTCGATATTCTTTGTTTTAAGCTGCCTTTGAGTCACACCCCTCCCATACAAGCGCAATCGCTTCCGTCTATTGTCTTCTTTGGACATGACTTTATCAAAAGAACTTTCTGTTTGAACATCGTGATCTATTTGAGATTCAAATTCCGATTCGACTACCTTCATCCTTTCCTATTTACAAGTCAAAAATAAACAGTACATAATAATAAAAAAAATCTAATCAGGTTTTTTTTCAATAATTACTGAATAAACTCATGATAAAAAAAACTGAAGACTCACCAAAGCAAGACGAGAACCATGTGTCATGATTCTAAGAAATTGGATATATGGAATTAAGTAATAATAGTTCATTGGTTGTAATAAAATATCTAAGTCATTAGGATTAGGAAATTTAGTACTTCTTTTATTGCATTAGCCGTGTTCACTCTGGTATTGGAGGATCATAGTTGTAGTAGTTGGTGTGGGGCGGATTAGTAAGTTCATGTTAGTTGCTCAAATGTCAATAATGGCAGTTAGGATGGCTAGTTAAGTCGGTTAGGGAGGTAGTCTTGGTTCATTGTTTTAGTATTAGCCTACATAGTCTCATGCTAGTATAAGTAGTCTTCCTCTTGTGATCCATATTGATGAATGATAATCCTTGGTTTCTCTCTCATCCTAATCTCTCTCTCTATTTGTCATCTCTTTTCACTTCTCTTCTCATCTCAACTCTATTATCCCTCCTTTATTCTTAGGTTATGAAAAAGATTAGCTTGCATCATAACACCATGCCAAGAGCGGGAGAAACCAAAAGAAAAGGAACGAAAGACAAAAGCAACCTTAAAAACCTCCTACAATTAAAACCTAAGCAAACCCATACATCATACAGGAAGCTCGATCCCAAAAATAAGACATTCGAACCAGCAGAGGCACCACAAAGAAGCACACCAATACTTAGCACATTGCACAAACAAAAACAAAAGGGCCAAGATATGTCCAACAACCAAGACCTAAAGCATAACAGAGACTGGGACACTAGCAATGAGAGCTTACTTAGACCTACTCCATGGCCTAAAGCACTCGATCCTACTCAACAGGGGAAAATGGAAAGGAATTGCACCAAGCTTTAAACCAACCGACACGATGTTTAATAGACCAAAAGACATTCTTTTCATTTTAATAGCCGCCTTCAAAAACATTCTTTTTCCTAGCATACCATATTTCCCAAACAATCTTCTTCCTAGCACATCGTATATACTAGTGCAAGATATAGAGCAAAATATGCTTCTTATAATTTTGTTTTGAGTATCTTCATAACTAGTATTATAAGACCTTCCTTTGGTCCTTTTATGCGTCACCCCAAACAGCTTTCTTTGAGACAGTGGCATCTCACTTTCATCTTGTTGTCTCTACGTCAGTTTACAAATAGTTACCATTAACATAAGTCGTATAAAATCCAAAAATATCATAACACATATGTATTACACATCCTTACTAAGTTCTCTTCAATTCTTGCAAAGCTTTTTGGCCCTGCAGTGTGACTGTTTTTTTGTACTTTACAGCTTTCTCTATTTTTCTCACTGCAATCCTGAAAGCCGAAATAGAATTAATGAGAAAAATAATGGTTTAAGCTTTAATTTGAAAGCAAAGATAATGTTATAAAATAATAACTAAAGAAAAGTTACACCTTCACAGGTTGAGAATCCTAATATTTGAAAACCCCTTCCATGTCTTCATTACGGACTAGGTCCGTAGGACGATTTTCCCACCTATCTTCCCAATCCGTATAAGCAACATAATGTCCTAATTTTCTTTGTGACTTATGCAACCTCCATAAATCATTAATTGAATGTAATATGTACACATCAGCTACCTCAGGGATTATATACTTGCTCTACAAGACAAACAAGTTTAGGATTAGCATCATACATTAAAATGATAAGTAAAAATGTTTATAGGGTATATAAGTTTTCATACATGAACAACTTCCATCATCTTGTCTTTGTTTTTAACTTGATGCCAATCAAGACAATTAAGGGGCACCAACTATGATCACGAGCAATAGTTCCCAAGAATCTCGCAAATTCATTCACTATGTCATCAGTAGGCCCAACTGGTTGGTTGTTTTGATTGAGAATTATAACAGGACATTCACTGAGCTTGTGAGTATACACATGAAATAACATAGTAGAGCCTCTATGCTTTGTATTCTTCTTTTGCTTGGGATTAGCATGCTGGGATGTAGTTACTTGGTTGGATGATTGTTTTGCGACATTTACATGCTCCATACTAGATGAACTTTGGCCAATAAGAATTTGGTCGTTTTGTGGACAATGCTCTACACCAGTTCCAACATTCACTAACATGCTGTCAGATTGATTCGTGTTAAATGAAATCGATGGACTAAATGATAGCCTTTTTCTGGTCATGGGGGTAACCTGACATACCAAAAAGAAATCGTAGACAATATTATATGAAAATTTATAGAAAAAATAATGTAAGTAAAAACAAAAAATTATATTGTTCTTGGAAGTACAAAAGAGAAAAAACGAATTGTTGCTATGGTGGGCCAAGTCCAGTGGGAATTTTAGCATCTATCACTCGATTGCTCAATGAATGCTGGTCATTCAATTGCTCTTGCATAGCTAAATATTCCTTCATTGACATTGACGGAATCGAGGCTTGTGTTTTTCTTCTTGGTTGGGCAACTTATTTCTTGCCCTTTATAGATGACTCAAATACAAATTTAAATCTGCAAAATAAAATTTTTCGTACTATAAATTAAAATTGTGATGATAGATGTGATTACCTTCACAGAAGTTCCCTTATGTTCATTATTTCTTCATCATCTTCTTCGTTGGGCATATACTCTTCATCGGCCGCACGATCATTTTTGAGGTTTATTTGCACCTTTTTTTGTTTGCCATTATTGAATACAGAAGTAACCAACTTTGGAAGCCCCATTGTTTCAAAAGTCCGGTTGTTTAGTTTAATCCTTTCATATTTTTTTCTCTCATACTCATCCATGTGGCTTGCTTGGGAGTTACTTTTTCTCTCATTCATCATTAAAATGCTGCAAAAAAATCAGACAATAGAAACACACAAAAAATGCAAAAGCATCCACTGTTACAAATTCTACCAAAATATCAAATGTGAGTCATTACAAACAAAAGTGAAACACAATGTCTAATCCATATAAGTCACTAACAACATATACTAGTAAACAATTAGAACTCATTTGGTTGGATGCATCTTAAACACTTGTTCCAGATACCTTGTGTGGGCCTCCAAGCTGGTACTGTAAACTAATATATCATCGAAGAACACTAGAACAATTCTCCCCAAGTATGGCTTGAACACTGAATTCATCAAAAGCCTAGAATTTGGCTGGAGCATTTGTCAAACCAAATGGCATAACCATAAATTCACAGTGTCAATGGTCAGTTATAAATGTTGTCTTGCGCATATCTTGATCCAAGACTCTAATTTTATTATATCCCTACCTCAAATCCAGCTTGGAAAAGTACTTTGATCCATACAATACAATTCATCTAAAAGATCATCGATGATAGGAATTAATCGTGAGTTCATTCAACTACCAATAATCAATGCACGTCCTAGATGTGCCATCCTTTTCCTTCACTAATACTACCGGAGGAGTAGAAGTGCTATGACTGTGCCTAGTGAACCTTGTTTTCATAAGCTCCTCAACCTGTCTTTCTATGTCACTCTTTTGTGAATGGGGATACTTATAAGATTGTAAACTCACAGGATTACAAACCAACTTCAAAGGAATAGCATGGTCGAATATCCTTTTTGGGGCAGGGAAGTTGGTGGCTCAAACAAATCCTTATATTCCTGCAATAACCTATCAATAGCAGGGTTAGAAGTTACCTGAGACTTTTGAGACATAGCTGCAATAGAGAACAATTGTCCAAACCATTAATATGATCCTTTCCTGATCACTCCTTGCAATCGCTGACTGCCCATCATCTGTAGTCGATATTGGTCCATGATTCCTTGCAACTTAACCTTTTGGCCTGCTCTTTCGAATGATACAAATAATCGAGCAATATGAAAGACAAAGGGGTTGATGGTCTTTAGCCAATCAACTCCCAAATCCATATCACAACCTCCCAATCTCAACACTCTAAAGTCATACTCAAAGCTGTGGCCTTGCATCTGCCAATTGAAGTTCTTATGCTTGGTCTATGTCAAAATAGAATTTCCATCTGCCATCGTTAGAGCCAAGGACTAGCAGTGATCACTTCATGCCCCACTGTTCTTACAGCTTTTAGATCCACAAAGCTATGTGTACTCCCACTATCTATTAGAATCAGTAGAGGCTTATATCGAGCTTCACCCTTAATTCTTATGGTGTTGTGTGAACCCTTAATTTTCATCTAACTTTCCTTACTTCTCAACTTCTTGTTCTCCCATTTCTGGTCCATCCTTCACTTCTCCCTTAATTTCATCAGTATCAACTTCGTAGGCTGATATCAGGAACTTGAGATTACACTTATGGGGAAAGAAATATTGCTAGTTACACTTAAAACACAGCCTTTGGGCTTTCTTTTCTTCTATACTCAAAGGTTTGTTGCTTTCCAGAGATGATGTTTGCAAAGGAGCAACCACATGAGCACTCCTTAAATGCAAGCTCTTAGGTGCAGCTAAGATTGTATTCTCAAATCTTCTAGCCTTGGAATAGGCTTGAGACAGTGTTGGAGGATCAAATGCCTTGACAAGATTCTTGATTTTAGGCTTGAGTTCACTGATAAGTAGGCCTCAGTAGCCCTTGGGTTCACAGCCGTCATCCTTGCTTTTAGATTTTCAAACCTTGTCATATATTCCTTAACATATGATACTTATGCCATTTGATTGAAATTATCCACCACATCACAAATATCTTCATCTTTATATCTCTCACATAGTTCGTTTACAAATTCAAGCCAAGATATTGATGGATTTGCTGCGAATCAAACTGAAAAATCACACCTCCTGGTCACCATGAAGGTAGACAGCACCCAACCTAACTTTCTTTGTGCCAGCTATTTGATAGAACCAAAAGCATCTCTCACATTTTCGAATCTAAGACTATGGCTGCAAGCCATCAAATGTCTCTAATTCCACGCGAGGTTGTCTAAATCCACTGCTTCTTGTCATTAGTGCACCATCTCCACAATCACCAGAGGCTGGTGAAGGTGAAAGATCAGGTGGCCTAGCCTGTTGACTAACTGCCGATAGAACACCAACCCCAGATGGCGATTTTGTGTTTGGATTTGCTCTGGTATACCAATGACTTGTTGTGATTGCCTTTCAAACTTCTGATCCATACTTCACTGCAACATTGTCATCATGTCCTGCATTTGATTCCGAAGTCTGTCAAACTGATCGCCTTGGTTAGTGCCAACATTAGTTCTAACCTTTGCTCCAACAACTGCAGCAGAATAAGCAGCTGCATTAGCAGCAGCATTCGCAGCAGCATTAGCACGAGTTGTTACTCCTCCATCTATTTGAACTACCTTCTTACATCTAGCCAAATACAATGCACTTGGTCTAAGACAGCCTCCTACTTATGCTAAAACTTGCCGCCAACATTGACATAAAAACTAACTAATGACTTAAGCTCCAAGGTACCAACAACCGTCCTTCCCGCCAAAAAATACAAATTCAGCAATTGAGGCTTACAACCCTCCTTACACCATGAGATCACAAAAACCGAATCAAGCAAAGCCAAAACACACAAAAAAAGCTTAGAATCATAACAGAACATTCCTCATCTGCTCCTATTAAGGTGTTCTAGGACACTGCACTAAAGAAAGAGAGACCCATGCCTGAAAGGTAAAAGCCATTTCTAAGGTTCTTCCGTGTTATACCTTGATAACATCATGTCAATATAAGCGGCTTGAGAAAGACCTAACATCCTACTCTTACGATCTTGCAGAAGCTTAATCCCAAGAATATAGCTAGCATCTCCTAAGTACTTCATATAGGACTGACTTGACAACAAAATCTTTACAACTAATAACATCCTTAGATCATTCCCAATGAGTAGTTTACCGTCAACATACAATACTAAGGAAGGCATTGCCTTCTCTGGATGTCGTTTGTACACGAATGGCTCATTAACCAATTGGTCAAACCCATAGGATTTGATCGCCTCATGGAATCTAATATTCCATGAGCATGATGCTTGTTTTAGTCTATATATGGACTTCTTCAATTTGCATGCTACATACTCCTGATTCTTGCCAACCATCGAGTTGCAGCACATAGATGTCTTCATCAAAACGACCATCCAAAAGGGCCATTTTGACATGCATTTGCTAAATCTCATAATTATAATGAGTTGTAATGGATAGGAGTATCCTTATGGACTTTAGTATGGCCACTGGTAAGAAGGTCTCATCATAATAGATTCCTTCATTGTGAGTAAAACTCTTAGCTACCAGCTTTGCTTTGAAAGTCTTTACCTTCACTGCTCTTTTCCTCGAGTACAACCATTTACAACCAATGGTCTTAATGCCAACAGGTGCCTCCACAAGTTCCCAAACGTGATTAGAGTACATAGATCCTAGCTTTGATTTCATTGCTTATCAACATCCTTATCTTTAATCACCTAATTGTAGCTGAGAGCATCGAATTCAATGTCACAGTCTACCATAAAGGCTCCTGCCATGAACTTGTCAGGTGCCCTGGATATCCTCCCACTACGCCTAGGCTTTCCTGAACTTGGAACATTCTTGGCCCTTTCAATAGGTACATATAATGCATCCATTGTGTTCCAGGTGGTGTCTAGTTGTTCAGAGTTAGCGTCATTTTCTTTTAGTTCTTCTAACACTACTCTACTTTTGCTTTTGTAGTCTACTACAAAATCCCCCTCTAAATATTTCACATTTGCAGTTACAAAAACTTTTTGATCCGAAGGACTGTAGAAAAGACCACCCCTTATTCTATTGGGATAACCAACAAACATGCACACCCCCGTCCTTAATTCCAATTTGTCAGGATTCTTTTTCAACACATGTGTTGTGCACCCCCAAATTCGAAGGTACTACAAACTTGCCTTTCGTCAAATCCACAACTCCACAAGCGTTCTAGGAATTGACTTAGATGGAACTTACTTAAGAAAATATGCTAATGTTTCTAAAGCATAACCTAAAAAACAGATTTGTAAAGTAGCATGACTCATTATAGACCTTATCGCCTCTAACAATGTCCTATTCTTTCTTTCAGCAACACCATTCTACTGCGCTGTGTACCCGGATAAGAAAGCAGAGACTTTATCCCAATTGTAGTTAGGAAATCTAGAAATTTACTTGAAAGATATTCTCCATCTCAATCTGATTGACGTAACTTTACTAGTTTATTTAATTGCTTTTCAATTTCAACTTTGTACTCTTTGAAGTTTTCAAAAGAGTCCGACTAATGCATCATTAGCTGAACATATCCATACTTTGAGCAATCATCAGTGAATGTGATGAAGTATTCATACCCACCTCTTGCGCGAATGTTTATTAGTCCACATACATCTGTGTGAACCAACTCAAACA
The DNA here is from genome assembly GCA_018398585.1 of Simmondsia chinensis. Taxonomy (NCBI): domain Eukaryota; kingdom Viridiplantae; phylum Streptophyta; class Magnoliopsida; order Caryophyllales; family Simmondsiaceae; genus Simmondsia; species Simmondsia chinensis. Next base: position 20,937,278 of record JAGTTD010000013.1, on the reverse strand, counting down.
AGTCACCAATCATGTTGCCTTTACTCTTAAGGCCAGACTTGGTCATCTTACCTTATATGTAGTATTCATAGATTGTAATGACTTCAAGTCCAAAGCTCTATCTGACCTTCTTTTACCAGTCTTTGGATCCTATACCCATTTGTCGGCTTATCCCTTTCAAGCCATTTTCTCTTAGGAGATTGAAAAAGTGGGCTTGTGTTATCTTCATTAAAAAAAATATCAAAGTTCTGATTATAAAATAACAAGAATAAACCATCCACACCTTTGCAAAAAAACAAATTATTTCTCGCAATGAATAGTTCAGAACTAAAATTCAATTAATAACCATTATCCACTAAATGAGAGACATAAATCAAACTCCTGTGCAATGTAGGTTAAAACAAACAACCCTTCAAATTAAAACTCTACCACTAAAGACCAAGCCAGAATCTCTTACTCTTGAGAACGCTACTCTTGTACCACGTTCAACCGTTCGGCACACGTCTCCATCATGCACCCTTTTGTTTAACCTGAGCCCCTATAACTATTACAGACAAGGTTTGTTGAACCTAAGCCCATACACCAGGATCCTAGTGGACTTTCAACTACGCATGAGTCAATTATATGAGATATCAACACACCTTCACTAGATGACTTAACAGTCTTTGCAGAAAAGGCAACTAAGTCCTTAGTGCAGTCCCCTTTCCAGTGGCCCATTTTTCCAAAGAAGAAACATTTTTTTTCCTTGAATTCTTCATCGACTTAGTTGCTACACTAACAACATCGTCGTTTCCTTTCTTTCCAGTAGGTCTCTTATAGCTCGCTGCCACTAGGTCTTGTTGCCTGAGTCATATGGACACTCCCCTTGGATCACATCACACCCTCTGTAACTTCTGGGTCCTTCATCAACTCAGGTAACGAATAATCTTTATTATTCATTATGTAGTTAAGCTTGAACTGAGCAAAAGAGCTGGACGGAGAGTTGAGGATAATGTCCATCTAAGATTGCTTAGCAATCTTAGCACCTAGAATCTCCCATTTAGACAAGGACGCCGTCATTTTCATGACGTGCTCTTGAACTTGCGACCCTTCTGACATCCTCATGTTCAAGACCTTCCTCATCCGCTCTTGCCTAACTACCCTATCATGACTACCAAGCATTTCCTTTAAATGTTTGATCATCTCAACTGTTATTTCCATCTTAAGTATCTGATGCTTGAGAACATTTGTCACTGAAGCCAAAATATAGAATATGGCCAATTCATTAGCATTATGCCCGAATTCATAACGCCCTTTAACAACAGTTGTAGAATTATTAATGGGTACCATAAGTCGAGCATTAGTGACAACAAACGTGTGACCCTCATGTAATAACACTATGTCCAAGTTCATTTGTGTAACTATCTAATATGAGTAATGTATAATGCAGTGATATCTATAAATGAAAACATTATAAATGCAAACATTTGTGTGACTATCTAATATTAGCCATGTATAATACAATGATATCTATTCTTTTAATTTAGCAAACATAATAAGTCAGGTATCCACAACATCGTACTGTCATGCATGCAATGATCACCCAAACACACAACTCCATACACCCCAGCAGTGGGGTCGCATGAAATTAGTTTGGGTGAGAACTACTCTCATTTAACATGTTTCGTTGTAGCACTTACTAAATATGACTAACTCACCATTTTACCTTATTTTGTAACATAACACAATAAAGCTCCTTGAGGAGGCTAATGTATCACGAAAGTCAAGTGTAAACTATTACCTAACCCCCAAATAAATACACTTAATACTCCACAACAAAGTCATTGCATCCCTTCTTTGCACTTTGGATTATCCTAATACAAGTCTAACCTTGTAACCTACGAACCAACACCCTCCGTGGGGAGGTCTGTCGATTTACTACACTGCTAGACCAGTAATAGAGGCCGTGGGGTTTAAACAATTGAACCTCGCTCCCACTTGATTTTTATAAACTAGTGGTTTAAATTTAATTCCATTTACATTTTGGATTATCTCATAATCTCCATTAGAATCTCATTCTAAAATTTAATTAATTAACAAAAATTAACTTTTGATTATTATTATTTAATTTAGTATCAATGTCTACACGTCCCAAATAAAATTTTTAAAATAAAAAGGCTGATGTCAGGCGCTGACGTTGGCCACAAAAAATTTTTAATTAAAATAATTGAATATAATATCAGTAGGGAAATTTTCAGATTTCATAAATCTTGATTAAGAACGCACAATTTCATCGTACAAACAACATGAGTGCAAATTAATAAATTGACATATATGAATTAACTATTAGTTCAATATCAATGTAAACAATTTAACCGATATATAGATTATTATCGATGTCAAATTAAACTAACTTACCTTAATAAAATCTCTATTTTATTAAATCGCAAGTCTATTTATTTTGATCTTATTATATCTATTCATGTTTATTATGAATGTAATTAGAAGCTAGCTCCGATACCAATTGTTGGGACGATTTTGAAAAATTTTCCCTAATTTGATAAAGTTAACGCAGCAGAAGGGTTTAAAATTCTTAATTTTAACCTAAGGTTAATTTAAACATTTTCATTTTAAATCTACAGTTATGGTAGAGGGAGAATAGAGGGAGAACATGGAAAAGATATGCTAGTTTTTTGAGGATACAACAGTTAGGACTTAGGCATTACAAATCAGAGACATTGTTGTCATTTTACAGCGTCCAGCACCAGCATCACAAAACTCCTTCAAGTTTTCTTTACATCGCACTTGTACTTTATTCTTAAGAATACTAGAACTTAACTTCGCCCAACCGAATGTAGCATAACTTGTAACTTGTTTTACTTTCATCAAAGCAATACAATTCTTGGGTTTCAACTATGAACTCCACATTTTAGATATGTTCCCACAATTGGCGAATTAAGATTTCAGTCGTTAGTTTAAGACATTGATGTCCAAGCCTCGAGCTTTATTGTGTTGGTATTAACACTGGTGTCACTGCTTAGTGAATCTGGTGAATTTAGGATTGAGTCATCATTTTAGGGCTTTGACGGCCAAGGCCTGGCCATAATTGCATTAATCCTAAGCCAGTGGCCTAAACACGGTTTGCTCCATCTAGTTCCCATATGATGACTCACTTGGCCTTGATTTGTTCACATTCGTCATTTTTTAAGGATTTCAGAGAGTTTGTTGCATTGAAGCAATTTGTGGTGGGAAGATTTAAACTGGAATATCAACTGTAGTAATGTCATGATTGCTTGTGTGGAAACACCAAGAAACATGTGTGGCTATATAGGGATGATATATGTCTTAAATAGACTCACTAAGAACACCAGCATGGATTGGCTAAACCAAATTGTCATTAGGTAGTTCTCAGGGTGGTAATTGTATAAGCATGTTCTTTAGACCTACGTTCACATTAATGGTTTGTGAGAAATTCAGTAGGGGGTCTATAGACATGTACTAACGAAGTTGGTGAGGGAAGTTTGAGAGATCTATTACTCATGGACTTAGGAGAAATACTCTATGAATCATCATGCATGAAAGCTCTCAAAGTTCTTGACCCAGACAAATAGAAAATAAGAGAGGAGTCTTTTGATCGGTCCTAAAAGAGTAAATGTGATGGTTAGGGCATAGTAGATATATGGCAGTAATTCATACGCTCAAGTTAGCATGATCATATTGTGTTGGAAGGAACAACCTTGCTCAACATTTTCTATCCAACATGTTTCTAAATGGTAGTAGTTCATTCATGTCATTCGATTGTTAAGATGCCTTGCCATAGGCCAAATTCATTTAATGGATGCTTGTGACTTATGATGTCATTTAAGTAATTCGTTCAGTAGAGTTTTTACGGGCTTTCTTTTGATTACATATCACTTTAGTCATATATTCACTACTAGCTTGACATTGAACCTACCAATGTCGCATATAAAAAGAGTTGACGTATTCAGTAGAGTCGTTTTTAAGCAAGAATTGAAATTCCACTTGAAAAAAAAGGATTAATAATCCTAACACTACATGGGCGTGAATTTAGGGTAGTCTTTCTAGCGCCAGATCGTGCTTACTTCATCTAAAGGAAACATGAAATACATGGCTTATAAAGTCATAATGGCAATTTGGGAACATTGACAACAATGGTAATTGTTCAATTAGTTTTTATTTCCTAACTAGATTATGATATAATGGTTTTAAGTTAATTTAAATGTACCAAATGCGATAATCTAAAAACAATAAATAACTACCCTAGTCTTTCCTTCTCTCATTGTTTTCTCACATGGGCAGGGCCCCTAGGGCTCATTTGGTTGACTAGAGGTTTTCTTGAATCCCTAAAGGAGAGAAAGACAAACCTAGAGAAAAGAAGATGATGAGATATTCAAATTCTTTTGGAAGAGAACAAGGGTTGGTCTTCTGTAGCCCTTTTCTAGCCTTTTTTCTTCATGAATTTTCGCTTCCTTTCTTTGCCAAAATGTAATGGTTAGACTAGATACATTTTTTTGCTGATGCATTTACCTTTAGAAGTTTCGTACTTTTGAAGGTCATTTCAATGTTGCAAGGCTCACATCACAAAGTACCATTTTAGATCCACTTATATGTAATTAGATTATGCAGGAATCAATCACTTAGTGAGTGAAAGTTTATTGTTTTTCGCTTTATTGTGTGCCAAAATTTGTTTTCGAGTCTGATTTGCTTCTTTCAATTAATATCAGACGCACATTCACACGTAGATCTAGCATTTTATGTGATGAATTTGATGATCATGTAGTTGTAATGTTTAAAACACATCAACTTCAGTAAAAGTTTGCTGAATTTTTATTTAAATAAAAGTTAATTTGGAATAGAAAATTCTTATGCAAGTTGTTCCATATCATATTTTGATTATGATGATTTTTTGAGTCGTTAGATCTTGCTGAAAATTTTATATAATTGCAAAATGTTGTTTATGGACATTTATATAACCTGGAATATAAACATAAAAAATTGCATCACATCAATTTTTTCATAGAATGGTAAAGCTAGGCCTTCTTACAATTTCCCTAATTTAAGAGAGAACCCTAAGGCATTAACATGAATGAGAAGAAAAACGGTTCTACAAGGAACACTATCTAATACCTTGAGACTAGAGTTCTCATGACTAGCATTTGCTATCCAATCTGCTGTTTTGTTCACTTGAAGCAGTGCTTGGAAGTGATCTGATCATAATGGCAACTTACAAGATGAATATCTTCCATAATTGCGGGGATGTTGGACAGTGTTGAATATGCACCATTAAGCACCTGAATGACCACGTCACTGTTATCTTCTAGACTAACTATGTTTGCATCATCCTCCTAAAATTAAGGAAAGTGCATCCCTAACCACAATGGCCTTAGCCACAATGATAAACACATTTTCCAACTTACGCAACCCTACCAGAATCATCTTGCCTAGATGATCACGGATAATGAAACATGCAGACGCAAAATTCCCACGCTTTCAACCATCGAAATCTACCTCTATCCATCCCTGTGGTGGTGGGATCTAAAAAATGCATCTATCCCTATCAAACCCATATTGCATAGGCTTCTCAGACTTACCACTAGTCTCCTAATTCACCACATTACAAAAAATCCCATTCGAAGAGCATATGCATGGCTTAATGAAAGGCTAATGAGGCTTGAGGCTTTTCCCACGAAATAAAGCATTGTCTTTGTCTTTCTGGATTCGCGCAATCACAAGAGAATTAATGGAAATAGTTTATTATGTCCCCTGCTTCCTCTCAGCCCTTTGCGTTTCCTAATCTCATTCAACAACTTTGGATGCTCAAGAAGTGCTTGAGTATTAACGAGTGTTTTAAAATGGTTGACTCACAAGCCTATGAGATCGTATTAGCTTAGTCAGGTATACGGGTGTCGCATCCATAAGAAATTAGTGTTAACCTATCTTTATCACTCTAAGTGTAGCAGAGGATATCTCATTAGCATTACTTAATTCCCTCTTGCTCCTAAGTCAATTTTAACTTATAAGATTGGGTACAACCTTTACCCTAACCACGCATGAAAAATGTTGGAGTAATAGGCAAATGATTGACCAAAATATAACTTTTTTAATACAATGAAATAGATTTCGAGATTACAAGTACTACAAAGATACAACTTGAACAAGATTAGTAGAACGAAAATAATTGACTGAAGAAATCGCTGCGATGTGGAGAATCCAATGTCCAAGGTTGTTTATGCCCACAAAGGTACAATAGGATGAACGGTACTCGGACCCCTAGGGTTAACACTGCACCCACCTCAATAGTGTACTCCGGGGAGATGAGTTGGAGTATCCCCCAACTTGCTCAGTAATGGAAGAGGAAAGAAAAAATGAAAGCCTTTGAGAAGGAATAATTTTAGGGCAGATTGTGTATCGATGTAAATCGTATTTCTAGTGTACCCAAAAACCTAAGGCAAGGTATTTATAGAAGAGATTCCTTAAAGGTTATGGAAAATATCATGGCAATCAATCCACCTCAAACAAAGAATGTGGCAGATATGGACGCCTGAAAATCTGGTCTGTTATAGGAAAACCAGTTGAAGAAAGAGTGCAAAAAGACATGGTCAAAACGCGCACTCAAGCCAAAGGTCAACTAGAATAGACCTTGAGCTCAAGCCAAAGGCTTCGAGCTTAACCCAACAGTAAGAATTCATCACAAGTTTGTTTACGACAACATGAACAAATACAAAGGTTGTAAAAATAAAAGTTTAGGTTGGAAAAAGTGCACACCACACCACAACGTGATGTGCCGGCAGGCTCAGTGAGGCTGCACGGACGGGCGTGCATGTATGGCTCACAAAGCCAACTCTCTAGAGTGGGATTGGGGTAACAAGGGGTAAAAACACAAGAGTCAAAAATTGAAGCACACTACCCCCAAATTACAACAATCCCCCGCATGGTTCAATATTGAGAAGGAAAGGAATGAAATAATAATTTTGAGCGGAGAGACCCACACTTGACGATACTATTGTCTTTTGGACTTGAAATGGCACCTAGTGACTAAGCATGTCCCACACCGACCCATTGCTGCTCAAGGTCAGTCATTGTGAGGAGCACACCTAACCCCTTCATTTGGTTCTCAATGCTGAAATGCCACGATTAGACGTATGAGGTTAAACTTGGATTTCGAACTACTCTAGAGAGTACGTCCATACTCTCGACAAGAGGTTTTTCTAACCCCACTTAGTCAAGAAAGACTAAGTATCATTCACATCATTCACACTCATTCCAAAAATAAGGATGTCGTCAATTACAAACAAATAATCACGCAATCATTATCAACATGCTTTGAATACGCACAAGCATTACCACTATTTACAACAAAACTGCGTGTGACCAAGGTACAATCACAATTTTGATGCCATTGTTTAGGAGCTTGCTTATGTCCATACAAATTTCTTCCTCAAGGTCACCATTGACGAATGCAATTTTCACGTCCATTTGGTGTATTACATGGCTATGTATGTGTTAACTACCAAACCTAGATTGATAGCTAACCTTGTGAAAGAGATTGATAAGGTGAGAAGAGAATCGAAAGGGGTGAGAAATTAGAGAAATCGATGAGAATTAGAGAGAGATTATCCAAAAGAAAATCAGTATTTTATTGATTGAATCATGAATTTACATGACTTGAGCTTATTTATACATGATCTAATACATTGATCCAAGACTCCAAACTATAACCGAACTTAACCAATTCTGGCGCCAAAACATACTTAGCTGCCACATTTGACTCAATTGACCCTAACCGACTTTGGCGCCCAGAAATGGCCTGCCAACTACTTCCAAATACAACACCAATTGAATTCAAAAACATTACATGCAATTCAAGACAAAATACCACAAAAAACTAAAGGATTCATAACATTCCCTCCCCCTTAAGAAGCTCCTTGACCTCAAGGAGAAAAACTAGGGAATTGACTCTTCAAGAATGTGAGATTCTCCCATGTAGCAAAGCTCTTGTCCAGATTCTGCTACTACACCAAAATCTGCTAGAAAGCTGCCTTTGCTTCTGTAATCAGCTTCTGCTCCTTGACAGCAACTGGCCCCAACAGCAAAGCACAATTTGCTCAAACTTCTAACGGTGACCGTGAGTTTTTAACTCCATTTTTCACCTGCTTTTTAAGTAATGATACATGGAACACCGGGTAAATGTATGGATGAGGAGGTAAATCAAGTTTGTATGCAACTTTGACAATCTTTTCCAAAATCTTGTATGGGCCAAAGAAACGAGCACTTAGCTTGGCATTCTTCCTGACAGCCAAAGAAGACTGTCTATAAGGTTGTAATTTGAGGTAGACCATGTCTCCAACTTCATAATTTTTGTCTACCCTCTTTTTATCAGAATAAAATTTCATTCCTGCTTGTGCTTGGAGAAGATTATCTTTGAGGATTAGCATCATCTGCTTCCTCTGCTGAACATAATCTCCTGCTGTAGATTCTGAAGTCCTAGGCTGTTGCAAAATAAATGGGGTAGGAGGAGCATACCCATATAAAGCTTGGAAAGGAGAAGTGCCAATAGATGCATGAACATGAGTGTTGAACCATATTCAGCTAAAGAAAGCCATTGGCTCCACTCTTTAGGCCGTGAGAAAACCATGCTCCGAAGGTACTGCTCAATACATTAGTTAACATGCTCAGTTTGTCCAAAAGATGAACTAAGTTCCAATGTAGTACCCAACAACTTGAGCAACTCCCTCCAAAAAAATACTTGTAAGGATCTTGTCCCGATCAGAAACAGTGGATTGAGCCAACCCATATAACTTATATGTATTGTCTAAAAACCTCTTAGCCAACCTCTCAGTTAACTGGCCGCATAAGTGAAATAAAATGGCTATATTTTGTGAAGCGGGACACCACTACCCAAATTACTTCCCTGCCATCGGACTTGGGAAGTCCTTCTATAAAATCCATGCTTATGTTGATCCAAGCTTCCTCCGGAATGGGAAGTGGCTGTAAGAGTCCTTGGTATCTTTGATCTCCTAATTTGGTTTGTTAGCAAACCTCATAAGACCTTACAAAATCTGTCACTGCCTTCTTCATACCACGCCAACTGAAGTATGTACTAACTCTTTGATGGGTACCTTCAACCCCAGAATGACCACCCCAAGCTGATTCATGTGATGCTTTCACAATCTGATCTCTCAAATCAATCGAAAAGCCTATGTATAGCTTGTTCTGCACCCGGATGATACCCTTCTACATAGATATTTCAGCATTGTTGCTCACTGCATCTGCATTTTTTCCTCAAGCTGCAGCCACACATTCTTGAACAAATGAATCCCCTTCATAGGACTTGTAAACTTCATCCATCCAAGTTGGCAAAACAATAGACATTGCGCCACAGGAGCCTTGCTCATGGTCCTCAAACCTTCTTGATAATGCATCCCCAGCCAGATTTTGTTTCCCTCTTTTATACTCAATTGCATAATTAAGGCCTAGCAACATCATTAACTTCTTCTTTTCAATTCTTGTCACTGTCTTTTGCTCTAAGAGGTGCTTAAGACTTTGATGATGTTCAAATGATGAATCTATGACCATCCAAGTAATGCCTCCATTTCTTAATCGCTAGGAGAATAGCTAAGTTCTCCTTCTCATAAGGGGATATGGCTTGATGCTTGGCACTAAGTGCTTCACTCAAATAAGTAATAGGTCTTCCATGTTGAGAGAGAACTGCCCCACAATCAGACCCACCCGCATCTGTCTCCAAAATAAAGTCTTCAGCAAAATTTGGCATGGCTAATACCGGAGCTGCACACATAGCTGACTTAAGAGCATCAAAAACTGCTTGTGCCCTTTCGGTCCACTTGAATGCATCCTTCTTTAGAAGCTCAGTTAACGGCTTTGCAATGGATCCACAACCTTTAATGAACTTCCTATAGCAACCGGTCAATCCCAAGAATCCCCTCAATTGCTTCAAAGTCAATGGAATAGGCCACTCTTGCATTGCTTGCACCTTGGAAGGATCGGTAGAGACTCCTTCATGAGAAATTACATGGCTCAAATACTCAAGCTTGGACTGAGCAAAAGAGCATTTTGACAGCTTAGCAAAGAATCTGTGCTGCCGCATCACAACAAATACTTCTCTAATGTGAATGAGATGATCCTCAAAAGAAGAGCTATATATCAATATATCATCGAAAAAGACCAACACTGATCTCCTCAATCCAGCTTGAAAATGTCATTCATAGCAGCTTGGAATGTGGCTGGAACATTTGTTAGACCAAAAGGCATAACAACGAACTCAAAATGCCCATGGTGAGTCTGAAAAGCAGTCTTATATATATCCTGCTCAAGAACTCTTATTTGATGATATCCCTGTCTCAAATCAAGCTTAGAGAAGAAATGTGCTCCATATAACTCATCAAGAAAATCGTCTATAACAGGAATATGAAACTTATCTTTCACTATCAAAGAGGTCAATTGGCGATAATCGATGCACATTCTAGCCGTGCCATCCTTCTTCTTCACAAGAATCAAGGTGAGGCAAAAGGACTATGGCTTGGTCTAATGAAGCTAATTTGAAGCAACTCATCAACTTGCTTGTCAATTTCTGATTTTTGAGCATGAGCATATCGGTAAGGTCTGATCTTCACTGGATCAAAATTGGCTCGAAGTGGTATGGCATGATCTAAACTTCTTTGAGGAGGAAGGCTCTTTGGCTACTCAAAAATATCCTCAAACTCTTCAATCAATGCATGAACTTCAGGCTGAACGACTGGCTGAATTTCAGCAGGTGAAATGACGAATAATTGCCCAAGCCATTGGATTGCATTCTTCTTGAATCCACCATTTAAACGCTTGCCATTGATCAACTACAGTTGTGCTTGATTAGAAATTCCTTGCTGTGTGACCTTAGTGCCATGAACTTCGAAGGATACTGTCATCTTATCAAAATCAAACAGCACTGGATTAAATGACCTCATCCAATCTACCCCGAGCACCATATCACAACCTCCCAAAGGAAGAACTCTGAAATCAAAGGAGAATTGATGATCTTGCATAGACCAATGGAATGCTTGGCACTTGTTTTGAGTAGTAATGGAATTGCCATCAGCTACCATCACAGCCAATGGATGGGTTTTGATGACTTCATGCTTCACCTTCTTTACCAATTTGGGATCAATGAAGCTATGACCCACTATCCACAAGAATGGTAATGGAAGTTTTTCCAGCCTTTCCACCAATGCGTATGATGTTGTGAGCTCCATTTCCGGTCAGTGCTTTCATAGAAATCTCGACCTCATCTTCAAAAAACTCATCATGTGAACTATGCTCAGAACTGTCCTCACCAGTACCCGAACTGTCACCCTCCGAATCAGCTTCAACTCAAGTTCCCTTTGCAGACATCAAGAATTTTGGATTAAACCTGTGTCCGGGCTGATATGGCTGGTCACATTTATAACATAACCTTGCTGATTTTTTGTCACTTGCACGACCTTCCCTGGTGCCCGAGGAATCTTTATGATGAGATTTGTAAGTGCTGCTCTTGAATTTTCTTTTGTCACTTGAAGATACAAGTGTAGCTTCAATCAATTTAGCCTTATTATAGGCTTTGGAGAGAGTCTTAGGTCCAATGGCCTTAACCAAGTTCTTGACCCTTGGTTTTAATCCACTAATAAAGCTTGAGACATAATATGCCTCCATGGAGTGTGGATTAATGGCTATCATGTTAGCACGTAAATTCTCAAATCTTATCATGTACTCCTTCACAGAAGAAGTTTGATAAACCTTATTAAAGTTGTCAACAACATCACTTATATCCTCCTCTCCATACCTCTCGCATAACTCTTCCACGAATTGGCCCCAAGAAAGATTAGGATTGCTCTTCAATACACTATAGAGCCACACCTCATGGTCACCATGAAGGTGCACTGCTGCCAATTCCACTTTTTCAGCTTCATTGATGTTATAGAAATGAAAATACCGTTCACACCACCTCAACCAAGACTCAGGCTGTTTACCATCAAGCGGCTCGATTTGCACCCTTGGCTGTCTATGAGTGTTGCTTCTACCACTAGATGTAGCATCAATACTTACTGATCTTCACTGCTGATGTAGATCAGGTGGCCTATCCTGTTGTTCTAAGTCACCGGATGAGTTCCTGTGATGTACAACAGAATCAGGTGGACTGGAATGCAGACCTGAACACTAGCCAAACAATCTGGAATGATCTTGTTGTAGGGTTCAATCGTGAGCTCTTGCAGGAACCTCAACCACAGAAAATCGATCATCAACTGATCTGATATGAACTGAAGGTCCAGCTTCTGCTTATACCATAGGAGATTTATTGCGATTCCTGTCCAAGCTCTCATTCCTGTCTTGGTTACTCTACTGCAGGTGGAGGAATGAGCTGACTTGCAGGTTTAAGAATCGCATTGACTGATGATTCTCCCTGCTTCCTGATTTGATCTTGCAATTTCTCCAGCTTATCCTCCAATTTTGACAATCGATCATCATTTCTTTGATGATTTTCCAACTGCAGTTGCTGTAATCTTGAGAACATGTGTTCTTCAGATTGTTTTTGTGAATTAGTAATGTGATCATACAATTCCTTCATCTGATCAGTAGTAACATACTCTTTTGAAATGTTCGAACCAGCAACAGCAGCATATGAAACATTTGGTTGAACAACTGAAGCTACATTTCCACCTCCAGCTCCCGATCATGTTCTAACTCCATCAGCCATACTTTGATTGTTTTTCTTTGATTTTGCCAACTTAATTCAAGCAATGGACAACTTGAACCAGCTCTAATACCAATTGTTAACTACCAAACCTGGATTGATGGCCAACCTTGTGAAAGAGATTGATAAGGTGAGAAGAGAATTGAAAGGGATGAGAAATTATAGAAATAGATGAGAATTAGAGAGAGATTATCCAAAATGAAATCAGAATTTTGTTGATTGAATCATGAATCTACATGACTTGAGCTTAGTTATACTCTATCTAATACATTGAGCCAAGGCTCCAAGCTATAGCCGAACTTAACCAATTCTGGTGCCAAAACATACTTAGCCACCACATTTGACTCAATTGACCCTAACCAACTTTGGCGCCCAAAAATGGCCTGCCAACTACTTCCAAATACAACACCAATTCAATTCAAAAACATTACATGCATTTCAAGACCAAATACCATCAAAAACTAAAGGAGTTATAACAGTATGGACGCTAGAGCTATCAGGGCTCTTACAATGGCAATCTTAGTCAAGAGTGAGTAAGAATCAATGAAGTCAATTCTCGGGGGGTGTACCCTTTAGCCACCAGCGTGGCCTTGAATCTCTATGGACCCATCAATCCTTAGTTTCTTTCTAAATAACCACTTACATTCTTTAGGTTTGCATCCTCTAGCAAGGTCCACTAACATCCAAGTGTTATTGCTCGTTAGAATTCATTACTTATAGCCTCTCTCCAAGAAAGAGCATCTGTAGTTCTCATGGCCTCATCATACATTTTGGGATCTTCCTCTAGCATGAATGCATTCACAGCATGTTCATGAAAATCATGATGCTCAGACAAGAAAGTAGTAATGATGTCTGGTCTAAAGCTCATCTCAGTTCAAGCCCTCTTACTTCTTCTAAGTTCTTAAGCCTCGAGCTCAGGGTGTGCATGACTAGATGATGATGTAGATGCAACAGGCACAAAATCAGTAATGAAGCCTGCATAGATTCTTTCATGGGAAGCTTATTGTCAAAGAATTCAGTATCTTGAGATTCCATTATCTTACCGAGCGTAGGGCTCGAGTCATTCAAAAGCAAGAATCTATAATCGGCCTTATTCATGGCATTACAACCAAAGATAGCATCTACATTTTTAAGGCCAATCTTACTTCTCTTAAATTCAAGAATCCTTAGCTAGACACTCACAAACTTTTAAGTATTTCAGGTTAAGCACGTAGTCCTTTGACAATTCATAAGGGGTTCTATCTACCTTGTATGGAGCCTTATTTAGTACATGACAAGCATTCTCCCCACAAGGGCGAGGGCAAGCCTAAGCTGATAAGCATGGCATTCCTTATCTCTTATAGAGCTCTATTTTTCCTCCCAATTGTACCATTCTATTGAGCTGTATAAGGGGTTGAGACCTCATGAATTATGCCAAGTTTCTCACAATGTTTCTTGAGAAATGTAGTATCATACTCACTTCCTCTATCAGACCTAATCCTTTTGATCCTATTGTCCAATTGGTTCTCATTCTCAACTTTATATTTAAGAAACATTTCCTCAACCTCACCTTTTGTACGTAGGGGATAAGGTGAATCTTAAGTAGTCATCTGCAAAAGTGATGTAATATCTTTTACCATCTCTACTCAAGGTGCTCTTAAAGTCACCTAGGTCAGAATGCACTAGCTCGAGTAGGCTCGAAGTCCTTTCGGCGGTTTTGTTAAATGATTTCTTTGGATATTTGGCCTCAACACATATTTCACATTTATCATGTTTGGTTGAATCACAATCAGGGATTAAACTCATTTGTTTAAGTTTCTTAACCAAGTTATAGTTTACATGTCCAAGCCTAGCATGCCATAGATCCAAAGACCCAAAAATATAAGTAGAAGTGGAAGCATTCTCATTCATCACATCAAATACAACAGATTATAAGTACAAAACCTTTTCTCAATGAAGTGGTGTTTGTAGTAAGGATTAACTTGTCAGACTCAAAGGTCAACTTAAAGCCTACTTTATTTAACAATGCACCCGAGACTAAATTCCTATGCACATCAGAAACATGCATAACATTTAGTAGTCTTTCCAAAGTTGAGTTTCAGGAGGACCTTTCCCTTGTCCATGATAGGGACTAAATTGGAATTGCCCATGTACACATTCTACCCATCAGTGGCCATCTCATATTCATGACATAGGTCCTTATTGGTGCAAATGTTTCTTATTGCATCATTATCTACAACCAACTCGACTGCATTCCTAACCATATTCACCTTGAAGATCATGGCAAAAAACACTTCTCGATTAGATTAGCCAACGGCTTATGTTCTATGTGCTTTTTAGGGGCGAATTCTTCCTGTAGTTCCTTGAAGTGTGGCTAGCCTTGCCAAAAATCTAGCACATTCCATTGTTCCTCTTTTGGCCATAATCAGCATTTTCCAGTGGCCTCTTTCCTCAAGATTGGCCTCGCCTACTTCTAGAGGCTTCTTTTCGAGCATTAGGTCAACTGTTGTTCCAAGGCATCTTGAACTTTCCTTTCTTTCCTGTATTTCTCGACGCAACAAGGTTAGCCGCCAAGAAGGAGTGCTCAGAGGACTTCCCCACGACTTGTTTTTGATCCTGGTAGTCCAAATTAATTTGGGAGTTCAATTCTTGTCAAGTCATGTCCTTCTTCCGATGCTTTAAAGACAGTTTGTAATTTTCCCAAGAAAGAGGTAGCTTTTCAATTAAGCTGTTAGCTAGAAACATTTCACAAAACTTTATGCCCTCATCTAAAACTTCATGCCCTCATTTAGAATATTTAGTACACAAAGTTTCGTACTCATGGATTTGGACCAAAATTGGTTTTTTATCAACCATGGTAAAAGTTAACCACTTACTGCATACATATTTTTTAGCCATGCTATCATCAGAGCCATACTTATTTTAGAATAACCCCCATATCTCGTTAGTGGTTTACATATTACTATAGATTTGGTAAAGAAGCGCAATCACATAATAGAGAAGCATTTCTCTAGAAGTAGGGTTATCTTTCATGAAATCCTTACTCGACCTCGATGAGGCTCTATCATTAAACAAAGTATAATGAACCTCTATTTGGCTGAGGTCGAATGCCATCTTATCAGCCCACATCTTGAAGTTCTTCCCGTCCAAGGGCTCCACTTTTGATATATCAGGAATAATAAAGCCTGCATGAGTAATATTATGATTACTCATTATAATAGACGACTTAGATTGTTGGAGAAATAGGTGAATGAGGGATGAAAATTAACTATTTTATTACAGTGAAATAGGTTTCAAGATTACAAGAACAATAAAAAAAAAAAATGACTTTAACAAGATTAATAGAAGGGATAGAACTGACTGAAGAAATTGTCACGGCGTGGAGAATCCACTGCCCTAAGTTGTTTATGCGCCCATAGAAGTACAAGGGGATGAAAAATAGTCCGACCCCCAGGCACCCACCTAAGCGATGTACTCCAGGAAAATGAGTTGGAATATGCCCCAACTTGCTCAGTAATGGAGGACAGAAGAGAAAACAAAAGCCAGAAGGAGTAATTTTAGTAAAGATTGTGTTTTGTGCTAATCGTATCTAGTATATCAAACAAAGCCCTAAGACATGGTATTTATGGAGAGAATTCTATGGAGGTTAAGAAAAGGATCACGGTAAAGAATCTGCCTCAAATAAGGAAAGTGCCGGATATAGAAGCCCAAAAATCTGGTTAGTTATAAGAAAAAGGATTACAAAAAAGCGGGAAAAGAAGTGATCAAAATGCGTACTCCAGCCCGAGCTTGTAGCCTCGAGCCTCAAGACTTATAGTGTGGATAACTCCTCGAGGAAGCACCCTGGACGTCAGCTAGGATACACCTTGAGCTTGAGCCAAACGCCTCGAGCTTAACATGACAGCAAGAGTTCATCACGAGTTTACATATGACAACATAAACAAATACAAAGGTTGTAAAAATAAAATTCTGGGTTGGAAAAAGTCCACCTCACATCACGACGGGCCGGCTGGCTTGGCTAGGCAGGGCGGGCTCGCGCACGCATGTGTGGTTAACAAGTAAACTCTAGACACCATAATACTTTAGCAAGTATAATAACAAGGGAGTATATAAACTAGACTTTCGTCCTCTAGATTTTCTATGTAAGATTACATAAGTGTCCAAAATTGAAGCACACTACCCCCAAATTCTATCAAAAACCTGTTATATTATGGTTTAGGCTATAAGCTCGTAGACAAAACGCAAATAAATTAGAAATGTAAACATGCATGCAAGCACATCCAACGAAAACCAATCACAATAATAGATTGACCACAGGGGTGTGATAATAACGTAACTTAGTCATTATCAAAAGTAGAATATAAATCCGAGATACGGACGGTTAAAATCCCTAAACTAAAGATCTCCTCAATAAGAGTTTTATACATCATCCAAATCTTAAAAAGAAAAATAATGAGTAAAACTGAAAATTGAACCCTTTGTTTGCTTTATTTTGTTTGTAATTAAGTGTGATGTAGACACAATAAAATTGAGAACAAAACAAACATGCAAAAGGGACTCACCGCGACTAGGGAGGAGTGTAAATTCGAACCACACGTCTTTGACCTTAATTACTCACTATTTTTGAAGAAAAGGTTGTGATATTTTGGTGCATATGACTTCAGTTATACCGTGAGTTTAGTTTATGCTTCAGTTATGAAGACTTGGTTAAATATTTTTGTAGATGTGTATATATAAATTGATAGAAAAAATAAAGGGATATGCTATGGACCTAACTCAAGTCACAGTTACAACGACGAAGCAGGGCCCAGATACACCTTTCTTCATACGCTCAAAAGTCAAGAACTGGGGTGGAGACAAACCCAAGAGCTCAGCAATCCACTTATAAGCCCGAGTCATTCATGTTTTTAAGCTTGACATCCTTGACTTATAATAACTTGAATAAGCTTTGGTTTGACAAGATTAAGATTTGGCAAACTGTAATCAGGTCATTGGACTAAGACCAACACAATAAGGGTCAAGCCTTGGTGGTAAAAGCCATAATCAATGGCTCGAACCTAAATTCACCGGACTTATCAAGCACTGACAACAATGTTAAGACCAACGCAATCACGGTCAAGCCTTGGCCATTAAAGCCTTAAACTAAAGCCTCAATTATCAACTCATTGAAATTTGGGATTAGATTAAAACAGAATGCTCATACCTGAAACCCATTGTATGACTTAAGAAGTAAGTACAACAAGTTGTTCTACACTAAGGTCAGCTATGCTAAGTTACGCTACTAATAAAAGCGCACAAATGTGCTGTAAAGAAAACTTAAAAATTTTTTGTATTCAGAGTCTCTTTTTTAGACGACATCTGCGTCTTTTATTTATAGATAAGCTAAATAATGGCTTCCCCCTGATTCTGCACATTAGGCCACTATGATTCTTCTTGCATGTTATCAATGAACAGGTCCATGATTCAGTTTTGGAGGGAATTCCATGAAACCTACATCTGAATTTCTAGCTAAAGCCCACTCTAGACACCCTAACTTTTCTAAAATTAAGCTTAGTGCTGAAGTATTTAAAATTATGTAACGATATCAAGCTTCGAAGGCACCAATCTTACAGCCTTCTTGGTAGCCCCTTGAGCTCGAGCTCTGTTTACCCTTTAATCATCTCGAGCCTTGAGTGGTTAATACCCTTGTTACGGTGATAATCTGTTCATAATGATGGGCTTAAGATGCCATTACTTCCTCACCTCAAGGCCTAATTCTCCTCAAGGAGGGCCTCAAGTATAGCCAACTGAAATCAGCTTGTCACTTTAAATGATCAACATATAGTCTCTAGGTCTTCTCAAGTACTTAAGAATATGCTTCACTGCCACCTAGTGCATCGAAGCCGGATTAGACTGATACCTGCTTACCATACCAACAGCATAGCAGATATCTGGTCTCTTGCACAACATGGCATACATGAGGCTTCCCACAGCCGAAGCATATGGAACATTCCTCATCTGCTCCTCCTCTTGAGGTGTCTTAGGACACTGTTGTAAAGAAAGAGGGACACCATGTCTGAAAGGTCAAAGCCCTTTCTTAGAGTCCACCATGCGATACCTTGACAACATCTTGTCAATATAAGTGGTTTAAGAAAGACCTAGCATCCTCCTCTTACGATCTCTTAAAAGCTTGATCCTAAGTATATAGCTTCTCCTAAGTCTTTCACATTAAACGTACATGACAACCAAATCTTTGCAGCCGATAACACCGCTACATCATTCCCAATGAGTAGTATATCGTTGACATATAATACTAATATTCCATGCTTCGTCAACCAATTGCTCGTAACTATAAGACTTAATTGCTTCATTGGATCTAAAATTCCATGAGCGTGATACTTGTTTCAGTTCATATATGGACTTCTTCAGTTTGCATACTATATGCTCTTGATTCTTGCGAATGAAACCATCTAGTTGCATCATATAGAGGTCTCTTCAAGACGACCATTCAGAAAGACCGTCTTGACATCCATTTGCCAAATCTCATAATCATAATGAGCTGCAATGGATAGGAGTATCTTTATGGACTTTAGCATGGCTACTGGAGGGAAGGTAGCATCATAATCGATCCCTTCCTTTTGGGGAAAACCCATAGTAACCATCCTTGCCTTAAGGGTCCCCACCTTCCCGTCCACTTCTCTTTTCCTCTTATAGACCCATTTACAACCAATGGGTTTATTGCCAATAGGCACCTCTATAAGATCCTAAACCTGATTAGAATACATAGACCCTATCTCATATCTCATTGCCAAGACCCATTGGTCAGCATCTTTTTCTTTGATTGCCTCATTGCAGCTAAGAGGATCATATTCAATATCACGATCAACCATTAAAGCTCCCTCCATGAGCCGTTCTGGTGCCCTGACAATCCTACCACTACGCCTAGGCTCTCACATACCTGGAATAGTCTCGCCCTTATCAGTAGGTGCATCTAATGCATCCACTGTATACCAAGTTGTGCCTGGCCGTTCAGAATAAGTGTCATGTTCTTTTAATTCCCTAACACTACTCTGCTTTTGCTTTTGTAGTCTACTACAAAATCCTCCTCTAAATATTTCGCATTCGTACTAACAAAAACCTTTTGATCAGAAGGACTGTAGAAAAGACAACCCCGTGTTCCCTTGGGATAACCAACAAACATACACACCTCTGTCCTTGATTCTAGCTTGTCAGGATTCTTTTTCAACACATGCTTTGTCCATAATTCCACAGGTGTCTTAGGAACTGACTTTGATGGAACTAAGTTAAGAAGATATGTTGCTATCTCTAAGGAATAACTCCAAAAAGAGATTGGCAGAGTAGCATGACTCATCATGGACCTTACCGTCTCTAACAATGTCCTATTCCTTCTTTTTGTAACACAATTCTGCTGTGATGTACCTAGAGCAAAAAGTTGAGATCTAATCCCATTTGCAGTTAGGAAATCCAGAAAATCACTTGAAATATATTCATCGCCTCAAACTGATCGAAGTGACTTAACTTGCTTACCTAATTGCTTTTTAACTTCAGTTTTGTACTCTTTGAACTTTTTAAAAGAGTTAGACTTATGTCTTATTAGATAAACATATCCATGTCTTGAGTAATCATAAGTGAATGTAATGAAATACTCATATCCACGTCTTACTTGAGCATTCATTGGTCCACATACATCTATGTGAACCAATTCTAGCAAGTCACCAACCCTGTTGCCTTTACTCTTAAAGACAGACTTGGCCACTAATCTTTGGATCCTTTTCAAATTAATGTGACCCAATCATTGGTGCCATGTGTAGGAAATATCTCATTCAGGTTATTTTCCTTTAGAAGATTGAACAAGTGAGCTTGTGTTAGATTCGTTTAAATAAATATCAGAGTTTCGATTAGGAATAGCATGAATAGATCGTCCACGCTTGTACCTTTGCAAATAAATAATTTATTTCTCATAATAAATAGTTCAGAACTAAAATCCAATGAATAGCCATCATCCACCAAGCAATAGATAAATCAAATTTCTGCACAATGTAGGTACAAATAAACAGTCCTTCAAAAACAAAACTCTACCTCTAAAGACTAGGCTAACATCTCCCACTCTTAAGACTGCTACTCATGCACCACCTCTAGCCGTCAGGTACAATTCCTCATCATATAGTCTTCAAGTTAGCCTGAGCCCCTATAACATATTACAGACATGGTCATTTGAACCTGAGTCCACACACTAGGAACCAGGTGGACTCTCAACTGTGCATGACTCAACTAGGTGAGATATCAGCATATCTTCACCTGATGGCTTAGCAGTCATTGTAGGAAGAGAAGTCAAGTACCTAGTGTAGTTTCATTTCTTAATAAAATCTCTATTTTACTCTATCGTAAATCTATTTATTTTGATCTTATTGTACCTATTTGTATATATTATGAATGTAATCAGAGGCTGGCTCTGATACCAATTGTTGGGGAAAATATGACACTTGTTGGAAAAAATAAACTCTGATGCCGACTATTGGATTCACAGTTCTCAACTACGGTCACAACAATATACACCTATTGGAGCACTTAGAATAAGAGACTATCCTCTCTGCCTAAGCCCCCAGTTGGAGAGTCACGCTTTGCGACACCTCACGTGCGAGAGTTTCTGGGAATAGGTTTATCTTTATGAACCATTTTCCCTAATACCGGTTGTTGGGACGAATTTCAAAAATTTTCCCAAGTTTTATAAAGATTACACAGTGGAAGGGGTTTCGAATTATGAATTCTAAACCTAGGGTTGATTTAAAATTCATAATTTTAAATCTACAGATTGAAATTAATAATTAAATCTACAGATCTAAATTCATAATTTTAATCTGCAGGCCTTTTACTCTAATACATCATAACAACACATGAACTCAAATAGGCATAATAACTGATACTGGAAATAAATAGAAAGACAAAAAACTAAAAATTAAGGAAAGAATACGTACGTGGAATTGCTCCAAATAATGAAAACAAAAAAAAGTAATAATCTTCAAAACCGAGACCCTGCGATCTTCTACCCAATGACCTCGAGTTGCTCAAAGGGCGGGCTTTGAAAAATATTAAGCTAAGGAAATAAAAATTTTAACGGAAAATATTTCTCTTCATTTTGGTCTCCGAAACAATTTCCAGAAACCCAAAAAATTTCTTTGATTGAATGCCAAACCTCTGGAATGGGTACCTCTATTTATAGCAGACTAGCAGAGCGAAAAACTCTCAATTTTTTGATGTGGGAATCGCCGAGTTTAAAACAAAACGCGTCGTTTTGTTTAGAAAACAACCTAAAATACTGCATTTCTAACCCAGAAAGCCACGCCCTGTTTTGAATTAGCGTGCCACGTGGCGGGCCGTGATTGGCCCGCTTTATGGCATGCGGATCATCCAGGAGTGACCCAGTGTCACGTGTTGGTTCGTCCAATTCAGGTCACAGGGATTGTAACCCCTGTGCACGTTTTTTTTTTTTTTCCACATGTAAAAATTGATCTTATGAATTATAGATTTTCAAAATTATTTTATTTTATAATTTTTATTTTTTATTCATCTCATGAATAATGTTTGGCAAAATTAATTTACCCATCTCATGGACAAATAATTTATCGCATGAATTCTTTAATATTTTTTTGATGGCAATAAATATAGAGGCTTGTGCTGGGATCTCATAGTCAATTTAAATCTAGCTCCAAATCCGTTAAATTAATCATCTCATGAAATAATTTAATTACCATTTAATGAGACCTAATTCCACTAATAAATCTCACTGCAATCCAGACTCAAACCATTTTTTCAATATTTTCCTTATAGATTGTATTGATAACAACAATTTGTCCACTAGATGTCCATGACAAAGGATAAATATAACCACTACCATTAGTTACCGACTCGCACTTCACTGAATTATTCGTTTATACATGAATATATTCACAGTATAAATTTCAAATGTCAAACAGTTAGAATACTTTAGCCAAAGTTTTCGAATTATTCAAATATTTGCGAATCAACTAGGGGGACATCTGTATCTCATAAAAGAATGTAGAGAGACAGTTAAGCTCAAGATAGTACACCAAAGTAACTAAAGCTCCATGCACAATGTTAAGCTCAAGATCAAATTGAGCTTAACCTTGCGAAAGGATAGGATAGAGAGACAGTTAAGATGTGAAGAGAAATGAAAGAGATGAGAGATTAGAGAAAGTTAACTGAGATAGAAAGAAAGTATCGCAAAGAGATTATTGTAATTTTCATTGAATGAATCCATGTTACACTTTGACATGCTCCGTATACTCAATCTAATTGCATTAGACCAAGACACTCCCTTGCTCGACTTATTCAACAATTAGCCGCCACAATTGACCAAGACACTAACCACCTTGACCAATGACAATAACACTAATACATGACCTTATTCACTTTTGGTACTAGCATATTATCCAAGACTTAAGCTAATTACAATCTTTGATATGCTCTATCTTAGGAATCATAACAATACTCCCCCCTTAAGAGATTCTTGTCCTCGAGAATAATAGATTAGAGTTGAGACTTTAAAGAGAAATTATTCCCATAGAGGAAGCTAAACATTTAGAGTGGCCCACTGATATTTGCACCTACAGAGAACATGGGTGCAACTAAATTGGAAATGTAGCTGAACACACGAGTATGATTCTTGTTTCTACACAATGTTCGCTTATGGATGCATTGTACCCTTCTGGTGGTCTGCACAATTCAAACCACACCAGCCAACCGCCCACATCTAGTCCACGAAACCTCTTGTTGCAATTAATGCAGCTCAACATCACCAGCTTGCAACATAAGAATTTCAATTCCTTCTCAAAACCTTTAATTTCAATCTGATCCCAGCATTGCTCCCTGCATTTCAAGGATTCATTCAGACTTATATTTATTCCGTTAGGAAGGACTAGGGAAGCCCGATCAATTTCTTCAATGCAAATAAATTCTTGGAGCACAATAAGATAAATTTTAGATGTGATTATCTTGTATCTGCGGCTCTACCTGATTGTAACATTACATCTTGCTATTGAACTCTTTTGTAGCTTACCAATGGAAGTATTTTCTCCTTCTAATTCAGGAGGTCTTACATTAGCTTGAATCTTTGGAAGATGTTTTATACTCTTCCTTTTAGCCCAATTGATAGGCCTTAGCATCAACTCTTATACTGAAGCTCAGGACTCTTAAGTTCACTTGCGCCTTCTTAGTTGAAGTTTCAATGCCTTGTTTGACGTTAACCCTTTGATGTCTACTTGCAGCTTCTGGTTCCCAACTCGTTCATACATTATTAATTAAATTTCACCCCAGTGTTTGATTAATGTCTTACTGCAATTGTCGGCTATCCTTCCAGTGGACATCCAACTCCTCCTTACCAGCATCGAAGGGTCTCAACCCTGCCTGATATACTACGAAATTAACTTCATGAGTGCACTTAGCTTGAGCTTTTCTATTAGATTCTCACGACAAAACTAGAGTATGCTACACAGAGACACTCATTACTGGTACAGATCCCATCTGATGCCATTCCCCTTCCTGATTTTGTGAAGGGGCCACTTCCACTTGAGTAAATGTCTTCTCCTTTACACTTGCATCAGAACTTATAGAGGAATCCATTGTTCATGTGTCAGTGTTCAGCATAAGATCTGCATCTATACACGAACTCAGAACTAGATTTGAAAGATGAGAGGCTTCCTTTGGGAGTTGAACATTGTCCCTACATATCACTTCCACTTGAGGACTTGCGTCCCCTTGAGGAAGTTTAATCTCAAATTGTTTCTAATCCATTCTTCTGCAGTAGCATTTGTTAGATAAGCTGATTCAATTTATTCATTCTCTGATCCAACCTCTCCTGCAGCATTACTTCAAACCGCTCTTACATCTGACTTAATTTTAGTTCTAATTCTAAATGTGTAACAAAAACTGATGTAGGACAATGCATACAACTAATAGTAGCATCGGCTCCAGAAGTAACAGCTGGTTATTCTATATTTGAAAGCTGTGACTCTCTATCTTCTTGTCCTAAAGCTGAACTTGTGCCTTGGTTGCAAGACTTGTAACCTTTCTTGGCCCTTCTATACTTCTTTGGTTCCAATAACATGCTTTAAGCCTATCAATGGATATCAACAATACCTTAGGTTGCTTCAATCCCAACATCTTGCACTCATATAATCTTTCAAGGACTTCTTAGTTCGTTCTAAGTTGTAAAAACTTTAAACTACAATCTGTCTCTCCCTTGCTCTAGTCATCTTACTTGAGTAACATTTTTGTTTTATTTAAGTAAATGATTAGCTTAATCTTCTTGTTAAGCAGGGATGAGAACTTAACTCTCAACTTCTTTATGCTCAAGAACTATATTTGCACATGAGGTTGGACTTTAACACTAGAAATTAATTCCGCATCATGCACTCACACTGTAATATATCTAATTTAGACTCCATAATCTCAGGCAAAACTGCCCTAATTCGAGGTCCACAATAGCTCCATCTTCATTGGATCAATTCAAGCTCAATTGCTTTGCCTCATTCTTGAACACAGCAAGTCTAGCATCTACTTCGCCACTCATTCCCTCACGAACAAGTAGATGATCTGGCTCTTCATCAATCCGATTCGAAGCTTCTACATTCCAGCACGAATGTACTCCAGTTTTGGCAGAATCTGCAAAAGAACTTAGATTTGCTCCTCTTTGTTCTTGCGGTCACTAGGCTGAAACTTAGCATTCACATGAATTTGCTGCTGAATTTGTACCTGTTGTAGCAAAAATTATTGTTGTGATTGTGGCAATGTCAGCTTATAGCCTTGTGTGAGTTGCTGCTGGTACTGCAGGACTCGAACATTGTGTTCTCACTGAACTGAGCAAGCAACAACACCTCCAGCTCCCATATCTAAGCTTGTGTTGTAGATTATGATTGAATTCTTGAGCCAACACTCAACTTCAGCTCAATTTTCTCACTGTTAACACTTTGACTAAATTCATCTTACTTTAACAGATAACGTTCATGTTATTACTTCAAATGCAATTCCTCAAGATCACACAGTGATCCTCAATGAATCCACTAACCTTAAAAGCATTGATCAAAGCTTGCTGTCAATAGTGAGTTCTTGAATTCAAGGTCACAACTCAAAAAAATCAATTTCAACATCTTTTTTTGGTTTCAATATAATTTTCAGATATTAATCAATCAAGAATTAAAAATTAAACTCCTAATCACTTTGCAATGTGATCAAGGATATTTGATATCGAACTATGCTTGATTTGGAAGCCAAACGAGGCTCCGATACCAATTGTTACTATCGAGGATAACTCTATCCTTCCCTAGGCTATGATTTGAGGTTATCCTCAATCGTAGCACACAAGTCTAGGATATCCTTAGCATTTAGAGTCATCGGTGAAACAGTAAAACATGAATCACTTGTCTCCGATATTTGTCCAGAAACATGCAATCTACATGGTCCAACTTAGTATGTCAATCTTATTAAAGACAACACTTTTGGATCTCCATCGACATGATCAAGACAAATTATCTAAAGTGTTAGGCCATGGTCTTAATAGACAAGTAGTCCAAGCTCATCGTTGACCACGAGTAATTTAAATAACATTCCAGACCATTTGTTTCAAGTCTGCCTGTGGGTAAATCTCATTATCCACTTAGAACAAACATGTAAAATGCAATCTGAGGACTCCATCCATCTCATGGATAATACTTAAAAGAAAATCACATGCAACATATAAGCTCACTTTACACAAATTTAGCTAGAAAACGACTGGGACTCTAATTTTATTCATTAATGAGATAGTATTACAAAATAAATTTTGATTTCAGGATACTAATCCTAACATAATAAAAGTCAGTTCCCAAAACATGGTGGAGTTATGTACTGGGTGATAAGTATAAATTAGTATATAATTATTTATGCCATTTTTATTCATTTTTAACCATATTTTTTTTTATCAAACTTCTATCGCATTTGCTCATTTTAAATTATATTGTCATTTGCTTGTAAAAACACTTATTTCATGCTAAATTTTGCTAAGTTTTATCATCAACATCAACAAGTAAAAGCAATATCAAATAAAAGTAAAAAATAGCAAAACCATCCTAAGTAAACGGTTATGGGCAAAGAGCAACAAGACTTTACATACATCGTCACAAGTTGCATTTGGGCGGCAACTTTACTACATTTTATTATGACTTGGAACTGAATTTGCAGCATTTGGGCGGTAGAAATCAGGGGCAAATATAAAACAATTGAAGAACACTGTAACTTGAACAAGCTACCGCAATGAGGAACAAATGAGAAGCAAGATGATGTAATTTTTTGTCATTATTTTTTTTCCTCTCCTTAAATCCTATAAATAGGAGAAGTTTGTGTGAGTTTAGGACATCCCCCTCACTCAGAAAAATAAATAAATAAATAAAAAAGGAAGTAGAGAATAAGAAAAAAAACATGAGGGAAAGAAGAAGGAGGGAAGGAAAATTTGGTTTGTAATTTTGTATTTTTAAGTTTTTTCAATCCTTTTCTTCTTATAAGTTCATGAATTTTGTATTTTTTTTGCTTTATGCTATGTTTATCACGAACTAATTTTGTTATTCCAATGTTACGATGTAGCCTAAGTTGTACTATACGCTCTTTTCTAAGTCAACATATTCGATGTTTTGTTATTGCGTTAATGAAGTGTTTATCATTGTTCTTTATGAGTTTTAAATGCTTGATCACCATTTAAGGCCTATAATGATTCATAATAAGTCTAAGAGGAGATTTATGATGATTGCTAAGGTGATAAGCACCACAAATTGGGCAAATGCTCGAGAAAGATTAACGCGATATGTAGTTTTTAAGTGAAAATCATAGAACAATAAAAACTATATTTTTTATTTAAATTCATGCATGAGAGTGATGGGTTAATACATAAAAGAGCACCTAAATGTTGCTTGAGAGAGAATGTTTAGTAAATTAGGATTTTCAACCATCAACATATAATAATAACTTGAATAATGACAATAGACAGGCGTATTGATGCAACTGGATGAAATCAGATGCCTTGGATGTTATTAAATCATAAAAACATCATAAAAATCAGAAAATTTTAATTAAAAATTAGTAACACATTTTGTTTCTTTTTATTTTATCTTATTTCACATCAACATCTGCAATTTTTGGTCTTTCAAATACTATTAAAGCTACTAATTTTTGTACTCACTCAATAATAATGCTCGTGGGAATGATACTCTACTTACTACTTTATTACTTGATATGATTAGTGCACTTGCTAACGCATACGCAAAGCAAGCATCAAGTTTTTGGCACCATTGCCGGGGACTGTTTTTATTTGAGTGATATTGATACCAACTAGTTTTGGTGCTAATTTGAAATTATTAATAATTTGTAAGTTTTATTTAAGTTTAAAAAAAATTTTATTCGATTCATTTGCAAAGATAAATTCTTTGCAAAAAAATATCGTATAAAACATACCCCCCTAAAAATTGTGTTTTCGAGAACAAGTTTTGTTTGTTTTGTGTTATTTTGTTATTTTTCTTATATTTTATCTTTATTTTCATTTTTATTTTTCTTATAAGTTCACTTTGTTAGGGTTTTTAAAAGTTAAATTTGTCATTTTAAGTTTTCGAAAACATTAGGGTTATTACCCCTCTTTTTCTTTAAAATTTGTGTTTTCTTAACTTTTATTTTGGATTGTTGTATTTTTAGATTTTCTGATTAATATTAACTTTATTTTTTTTTTTTTCCATCTAGATAGGTTTTTCAAAATTAGGGTTGTTATCTTTAAGTTTTTTAAAACCTTTAACAGCACCTATTTTCCCTTAAAATTTGGCTTTGTCAAAATTTTTGTTGTACTTTTGTAACTTTTAAAGATTTCTCGTTGTTGATATCCTTTTCTTTAACTTTGCATTTGTTTATTTTTTTACTTTGTATGCAAAATTTAATTAAAAAAGAAATAACTCCTTTTGACCCTGAAATCGAAAGAACTCTTTGACTAATCAAAACAAAATGCAGTGAAACCATGGCTAATAACACCTAAAATGATGACGAAAGGACTCTAAAAGATTATGCTATACCTACCGTTGGAGGGTGCACTTCCAGCATTTGATGTCCACCGATACAAGGAAACAATTTCGAAAATAAACCGGCTACTATACAAAATGATTCAACAAACTATCCAATTTGGCGGTCTGCCTAGTGAGGACTCAATCCTGAGTATCACTAACTTCTTGGATATATGTAATACATTTAATCATAATGGCGTCAGCGATGATGCCATTCGCTTAAGGCCGCTTTCGTTCTTGCTGAGCAATAAAGCCAAAGCATGGTTAATGTCATTACCACCAGAAACTATCACCACTTGGGATGATTTGGCTTAAAACGTTCTTGCTAAATATTTTTCACCAACCAAATCAGCTACGATACCGAATCTTTGTATGAGGTGTGGGAACATTACAAACAACTTTTGAGAAGGTTCCCACATCATGGTTTGCCAGTTTGGATGCAAGTCCAAACTTTTTACAATGGGCTGACACCTAATACTCAAGCGATGGCAGACGCGGCCGTGGGAGGATCCCTAAATCACAAAACCATAGATTAAGTGTATAAATTTCTAGAAGTAATGTCTAGCAATAACTATTCAAGGGCAACTGAACAAAAGAAACCTGTGAGAATGTATGAGCTGGATGCAATGACAACGTTAACCGCCCAGGTTTCAATGCTTCAAAAACAGATAGGTGACATGAATGTGAATGCCATTAATTCTCTTGTGTCAACTTGTGAATTTTGTGCAAGGAATCATCCGAGCATAGAGTGCCAAATAGGGAATCCTTTCTCCTTATCAAGCCACGAACGAGCAAACTTAGTTTCAAATTTTCAAAAACAAAATAATCCCTATTTCTACAGTCATAATCATGGGTGGAGAAACCAACTAAATTCTTCGTGGAATAATCAAGGGATTCAAAAACAACCTTTTCAACCACCACCTGAAAGAAAAACTGGTCTCGAGGAATTGTTCAGCAAGTTCATGCAAGACACTGAAACAAATCCTCAAAATCAAGAAACCTTGATTCAAAATTAGGAAGCAACAATTAGAAACCTTGAGGCCCAAGTCAAACAAATTTCAGACCAGCTCTCTTAAACGTCCCAAGGTTCCTTACCCAACAACACTTTCACTAACCCAGGAGAGCAGGTAAAAGCAATAGAATTACAAAGTGGGAAAATTCTGACAGAACTAACTCAGGTAGACAAAACCATGCCAATTGAGCAACCCATAATTAACCTGTCCACTAATGCAAATAAAGAATTGGAAAAATGAAGAAGGGGCAAAAATCCAAGAAGAAAATGAACCAAAAAGGGTTGAACCTCAACCCTACAAACCAAAGGTCCCATGCCCTCAACAACTGAGAAAGACAAAAGGGGACAAACAATTTGCTAAATTTTTGGAAATTTTAAAAAAGTTACAAAATAATGTTCCTTTTGCTGACATGTTACAACAAATTCCCAGGAATGCAAATTCATGAAAGAAATTTTGTCTAGTAAAAGGAAGTGGGGACAGTTTGAAATAGTAGCACTTACTGAAGAATGTAATGCCATACTACGAAAGAAGTGGCCTCCCAAGCTAAAGGATCCGGGGAGTTGCACGATACCTTGCACCATTGGCTCCATTAGTTTTGATAAAGTTTTATGTGATTTAGGTGCAAGAACAAATTTAATAACTCTCCTTATTTTCAGGAAGCTTGGGTTAGGAGAAGTGAAGCTTACCACTGTATCTCTCCAACTTGCGGACAGATCAATCAAGTATCCTAGAGCAGTAATTGAAGACGTTCTTATGAAGGTCGATAAATTCATCTTCTTGGCTGACTTCATAGTGCTTGATATGAGAGTGGATCGTGAGATACCCTCTTATTTTAGGCCGACCCTTGCATGCTACTGGAAGGACCCTAATAGACATGCAACAAGAAAAATGTATCCTAAGGGTGCAAGATGAACAGGTAACCTTCAACGTCTTTAATGCCATTCAACATCCTTCTAACATGGATTCTTGTTTTGAGGTTGATATAGTAGATTAGTACAGACATTCAGGGACACATTCCCTAAGTTGCCCTTGAAGTGTGTCTAACAAAGTCTAGTACCATAGACATGGAAAACGAATTGATAAGGGAAAGTGCCTAATACCTGAAAAGTTGGGAACCTTTCGATTCACATCATGAAACAAGAGTGGAAAATGTTCAAGCAATTGAAACTTAACAAGGCATGGAAGAAGACGAACCTCTAAATCTTAAGCTCAAGCCATTACCACCACATCTCAAATACGCCTCTCTTGGTTATTCTAACACTTATCCTGTTATTATCAATGCCTCATTGAGTAACTTTGAATTATGAAAGACTGCTTAGGGTTCTAAGAGAGCACAAATCAGCAATCAGATGGTCCCTTTTGGATATCAAGGGAATTAGCCCTTCCATATGCATGCATAAGATTCCCGTGGAGGATAGCTTTAAACCTACCGTGCAACCTTAATGGTGGTTAAACCCTGCTATAAAAGAGGTGGTAAGAAAACAAGTTGTCAAGTTATTAGATGCAGGGATCATTTATCCTATATCTGATAGACCATGGGTAAGCCCAGTTCAAGTAGTTCCAAAGAAGGGGGGGAATAACCGTAGTAGACAATGAGAACAATAAGCTCATCCCTACTAAGACCATTACAGGATGGAGGGCGTGTATAGATTATCGAAAACAGAATGATGCGACCCGAAAAGACCATTTTCCCTTACCATTCATTGATCAAATATTAGAAAAACTGGCAGGCTATTCATATTATAGTTTTCCTGATGGTTATTCATGACACAACCAAATTGCCATAGCACTAGAAGATTAGGAAAAGACCATTTTCACTTGTCCATATGGTACCTTTACCTATACGAGAATGCCTTTTGGGTTATGTAATGCTCCTGCCACATTTCAAAGGTGTATGATGGCAATCTTTAGTGATATAATGGAAAATTTCATAGAAGTGTTTATAGATGATTTTTCAGTCTTTGGGGCCTCATTTGATGATTGTTTAGCTAACCTCTATATGGTTTTGCAAAGATCCACTGACTCTAATCTTGTCTTAAAATGGGAGAAATGTCATTTTGTGGTATAAGAAGGAATTGTGCTAGGGCATATGATTTCAAAAAGAGGAATTGAAGTTCATAGAGCAAAAACTAAAGTGATAGAGCGATTACAACCTCCTTCTAATGTTAAAGGCTTTCGGTGTTTCTTAGGACATGTAAGTTTCCACAGATGGTTCATTAAGGAGAGGACAGTCCCTCTATCAATAAAAAATTCCTAGATGAAAGTCTTATGATGTTAAGCAAGAATCCTAATTATCCATGGTGCGCTGACATTGTTGACTATTAGGTCGCACAGGAACTGCCCAAGGACACGACCTATCAATGAAAGAAGAAGTTCTTCGCTGACTTAAAGCATTATTTTTGAGAAGATCCATTCTTGTATAAGCATTGTGTAGACCAGATTATCAGAAGATGTGTACCTGAGGAGGAAATGGAGAACATCATGCGCCATTGTTACTCTCTTGAAGCTGGTGGCCACCATGTTGGAACAAAGACAGCAGCTAAGGTTTTATAATCTGGGATTTACTGGATTACACTCTTTAAAAATGCTTTTAAATTTGCTAATAAAGTTATAGGTGTCAAAGGGCAGGTAACATCTCCAAGAAACATGAAATGCCCCTAAACAACATTTCAGTTCAATTATTTGATGTTTGGGGGATTGATTTCATGGGCCCTTTCCTTCATCATTTTCTAACAGATTTATTTTGGTTGCTATAGAGTGTGCATCAAAGTGGGTTGAAGCAGCTGCTTTTTTTACCAATGATGCTAGAGTTGTTGTAAACTTTTTTAGAAAGAACATCTTTTCTCGATTTGGAACTCCTAGAGCAATTATAAGTGATGGTGGAAAATATTTTCGTGACCGCCAACTTGAGGCTTTATTGAGTAAGTATGGAGTCACGCACTATGTGGGTGCTCCATACCATCCTCAAACAAGTAGCAAGTGGAAATTTCAAACCGAGAATTGAAAGCTATTCTTGAAAAAATAGTTAGTCCTCAAGAAAGGATTGGTAAAAAAAGTGAGATCAGAAAGAACGGATGAACTTAATTTGCTTAGCTAACTTTTGAATTCGATTACCTGGGTAATTGAAAAATTTTATTTCTTTAAAAGATGGTTTTGCCTTTAGAACATTGAACTTTGAACCTCAATTATTCTTTTTTAATTTGGAGTGCACCTGCTTTAAATTGTGGAAGAATTCTTGCAATGCACGAGCTCCTGTGCTTCAAGGTTGAGCCTTGCTTGAGGACGAGCAAGATTTTAATTTGGGGGTATTTTGATAAGTTTAATTTAGTACATAATTATTTATGTCATTTTTATTCATTTTTTATTAAACTTCTATTGCTTTTGCTCGGTTTTGCGCATTTTAAACTATATTGCTATTTTCTTGTAAAAAACACTTATTTCATGCTAAATCTTGCCAGGTTTTATCATCAACATCAACAAGTAAAAGCAAGATATATCAAATAAAAGTAAAAAATAGCAAAGCCATCTACATGGTTCTGGGCGAAGAAGAACAAGACTTTACATACATCATCCCAAGTTGCATTTAAGCGGCAACTTTACTACATTTTATTATTTGAATACATTGTATTAAGCATAAAGTCATCACTTGGAGCTGAATTTACAGGATTTGGGCGGTGAAAATCAGGAGCAAATAAAAAAAAATAAAAAATTTGAAGAACATTGCAACTTGAACAAGCAGCCGCAAGGAGGAACAAATGGGATGCAAGATGATGTAATTTTTTGTCATTATTTTTTTCCCCCTAAAATCCTATAAATAGGGGAGGTTTGTGTGAGTTTAGGACATCCCCCTTACTCAGCAAAATACAAAAAATAAGTAGAGAATAGAAAGAAAAAAGTGAGGAGGGAAAGTTTGGCTTGTAGTTTTGTATTTTAAAGTTCTTTCAATCCTTTTCTTCTCCTAAGTTGATGAATTTTGTCTTTGTTTTGCTTTATACAGTGTTTATCATGAACTAATTTTGTTATTCTAAGGCTACGACGTAGCCTAAGTTGTCATATACGCTCTTTTCTAATTCAACATATTCAATGTTTTGTTATTGTGTTGTTGAAGTGTTTATCATTGTTCTTCATGAGTTTTAAATGTTTGATCACCATTTAAGCCCTATAATGATTTATAACGAGTCCGAGGGAAGATTTGTGATGATTTCTTAGGTGATAAGCACTACAAATTAGGCGAATGCTCGAAAGAGATTAACGCGATTTGTGTGGTTTTTAAGGGAAAATCATAGAACTTCAAAAAATATTTTCTTTTTTAAATTCATGCACGAGAGTGATGCGTTAATATGCAAAAGAGCATGCTAAATGTTGCTTAAGAGAGAATGTTTTATAAATTAGGGTTTTTAACCATCAAAATGCAACAACAACTTGAATAACGAGAATAGAAAGGCATATTGATGCCACTGGGTAAAATCAGATGCCTTGGATGTTATTAAATCATAAAAACTTCATAAAACCCCGAAAGCCTTAGTAAAAAATTAGTAACACATTTTGTTTCTTTTTATTTTATTTTATTTCATAACAGCATCTGTAATTTTCGGTCTTTTAAATAGTATTACAACTACTAATTTTGGTGCTCACTCGATAATAATCCTCGTGAGAACGATACTGTCCTTACTACTTTATTATTTGATATGACTAGTGCACTTGCCAACTCATACGCAAACAAAGCGTCACTGGGCGAAAGCCAAGTCTAGGGTATCTTCATATTTGGGGGTGCCCAGTACATGTGTTCAAAAAGAATCCTGATGAGCTAGAATCGAGGACGGAAGTGTGCATGTTTATTCGTTATCCCAATGGAACAAAGGATGTACTTTTCTACAGTCCTTTTGATCAAAAGGTTTTTGTAAGTGTAAATGTGAAATAATTAGAGGATGATTTACTAGTAGACTACAGAAGCAAAAGCAGAGTAGTGTTAGAGGAAATAAAAGAAAATAACACTTATTCTAAACTGCTAGACACAATGCGGGACACAGTGGATGCATTAGGTGCACCTACTGATAGGGTCGAGGCTATTCTAGGTACACAAGAGCTTAGGCATAATGGGAGGATTGTCAAGGCACCTAATAGGTTAATGGAAGGAGCCTTAATAGTTGACCGTGACATTGAATTTGATCCTCTCCGCTACAATGAGGCAATCCAAGACAAAGATGCTAACCAATGGGTCTTTGCAATGAAATCTGAGATCGGGTCTATGTATTTTAATCAGGTTTGGGATCTTATAGAGGCGTCTGTTGGCATTAATCCCATTGGCTATAGATGAGTCTACAAGAGGAGTGGACGGGAAGGTAGAGACCTTCAAGGCAAGGCTAGTTGCTATGGGTTTTACCTAAAATGAAAGAGTTGATTATGATGAGACCTTCTCGCCATTAGCCATGCTAAAGTCCATAATGGTACTCCTATCCATTGCCGCTCATTATGATTATGAGATTTAGCAAATGGACGTCAAAACAGCCTTTCTAAATGGTTGTATTGAAGAAGACATCTATATGGTACAACCAGAAGGTTTCATTGGCAAGAATCAGGAGCATATGGTATGCAAATTGATGAAGTCCATATATGGACTTAAACAAGCATCACGATCATGGAATATTAGATTCAATGAAGCGATAAGTCTTATGGTTTTGATCAATTGGTTGACAAACCATGTATGTACAAACGACATCAAGAGAAAGTAGTGAATTTCTTAGTATTGTATATCGATGATATACTACTCATTGGAAATGATGTAGGGGTGCTATTAGCTGTAAAGATTTGGCTGTTAAGTTAGTTTGATATGAAAGACTTAGGAGAAGCCAGCTATATTCTAGGCATCATGCTTTTGCGAGATCATAAGAGAAGGATGTTGGGTCTTTCTCAGTCTAATTATATTGACAAGATGTTGTCAAGATATTGCATGAAGGACTCTAAGAAAGGGCTTTTACCTTTCAGGCACGGAGCCACTCTTTCTTTAGGGCAACGTCCTAAGACACCTCAAGAGGAGGAGCATATGAGGAATATTCCATATGCTTCATCCGTGGGAAGCGTCATGTATACCAAGTTGTGAACAAGACCAGATTTCTACAATGTTGTTGGTATGGTAAGCAGATATCAGTCTAATCTGGGTCCGATGCACTGGGTGGCGGTGAAGCATATTCTCAAGTACTCGAGAAGAACTAGAGATTACATGCTGATCTTTCAAAATGACGAGCTGGTTCCAATTGGCTATACCGATTCAGACTTCCAGTCAGATATAGATGTTAGGCGTTCAATTCTCTAGACACGTATTTACCCTTGGAGGGGGAGCCACTGATTGGAGGAGTGTTAAACAGTCTTGTATTGCTGATTCGACCATGGAAGCTGAGTACGTTGTAGCTTCAGAAGATACAAAAGAGGCATGTTGGCTAAGAACGTTCGTAATAGATCTTGAGGTTCTTAGAGATGGTCTAACACTAGTTACGATCTTTTGTGATAACTCGGGTGCGGTGGCTAATTCTAAAGAGCCTAAAAGACATAAAATGTCCAAGCACATTGGAAGAAAGTACCACCTCATTAGAGACTACGTGGAGAAGGGTAAGTTATCCATCTTGAAGATAGACACGATCCATAATCTTGCATATCCTTTTACAAAGACATTGACTTAGAATATCTTTGAGTCACACTTAGAGGGGATGGGTATGAAGAACATAGTAAATTGGATTTTTGACAAGTTGTCGATTGTTAGGAATAGTCTCTTGAAATCCAGATTTATTTTGTAATATTATTTATTAATAAATAAAATTGAAGTTCCTGTCATTTTCTTGTTAAATTTGTGTAAGCGAGCATTTATACTACATGTCACTCTCTTTTAGGAAGCATCTATGAGATGGGTATAGTCTTCAGACAACAATTTACATGTTTGTTGAAAGTGGTTTATGAGATTAACTCATAGATAGACTTGGAACAAATGGTATGGATTGTTGTTTGACATACTCACAGTCGAAGACAAGTTTAGACAACTTGTATGTTAAGACTATGACGTGACACACTAGATGAGTTGTCTTGGCCAAGTGGATGGTGATCCAAAACTCTTATGTTGGTGTGTTTAATAAGACTGGCACACAAAGTTGGACCATTTAAGTTGCTTGTTTCTCGACTACTATCATAGATGAGTGATTCATGTTTGTCTATTTGAACGACGATTCTAAATCCTGAGCGTATTCTGGACTTGTGCATGGAGCGTTAGTTGCTTTGGTGTAATATAAGTAAGGTTTAAATGCATGACTGAACTCGCACGAACACTAGGCAGCGGCATGAAGTCTGAAAGGGTCAGGTATTCAGTAGCGAATCTGTGGTCTTTTGCGAGATACAGATATCCGCTTAATTGATTTGAAAATATTTGAATAGTTCAGAATCTTTGTCTAAAGTATTCCAAATGTTTGACATTTGGGATTTATACTATGAATATGTTCAAGTATAAATGGACTATTAAGTGAAGGGCGAGTCGGTAACTAACGGAGAAGCTGTGAGAAGGATAATGGTAGTAGTTACACTTATTCTTCGTCATGGACATCTAGCGGAGCGGTTGTTGTTATAAATATAGTCTGTTGGGGAGATATTGAATAAATGTCTTAAGTCTCGAGTGCAGTGAGATTTATTCTGTGGAATTAAGTCTCATTAAACAATAATTAAATCATTTTATGAGATGATTGATCTAACCCATTTGGAACTAGATTTAATTGTCCTTGAGGTTCTTACGTAAGCCTCTGTATTTATTGCCATTGGAAAAATATTAAAGAATTCATGAGATGAGTAAATTTAATTTTGCCAAATATTATTCATAAGATGAATAAAAATTATGAAATAAAATAATTTTGGAAAATTAGAATTCATAAGATGAATTTTCAAATATGGAAAACAAAGGAAAAAAAAAACAATCAAATCGCGTTGAACCCGTGGGCAAACTAGCACGCCGTGCAGCCGTGAGGGGAGATCCGTGTGCCCTAGTATCAGCCAATTAGGACTTGACACGTGGCATGCGGTGAAAGGTCAAGGACAAGGCTTTGACTATGTAAGAAATGTGTCATTTTAGATCGTTATCGTGGAAATCACTGCATTTTATGTCTTTTACTGGTGTCCCACATTGAAAGAATCGGCTTTTTTCACTCTGGCATACTATTATAAATAACGGCACCTATTTCAAAGGTTTGACATTCAATTGAAATGAATTATTTTTGGGTTTCTGAAATTGTTTCTGAGACCTAATTGAAGAGAAAATTTTCCTGCGAAATTTTTTTTCTTAGTTTAATATTTTTCGGAGTCCACCCTCCGGGTAGCTCGAGCTCATTGCGTAAAAGATTGCGGGGTCTCAATTTTGGTATTCTTCTGAAGAACATTATTTTCTTTCTGGTATTCTTATATTGGTGCAATTCGAGGTACATTTTTTTTTCCTTTACGTTTAGTTTTCGCTTTTCTATTTATTTATAGTATCCATCATTATACCTATTGAAGTTTATATATTGTTATGAATATATTAGAGTAAAAACCCTGTAGATCTAAATTGAAAAATTAGATCTGTAGATTTAAATTATGAAGTTAGATCTATAGATTTAAAATTAGAAATTTTAAATCAACTTTAGGGTTAGAATTATGAATGCTAAACCCCATCCGCTGAGTAGACTTTATCAAATTAGGGAGAATTTTTAAAATTTATCCCAACAACTGGTATTAGAGCAAAGAGATTTATAGAGGTAAGCCTATTTCCGGGAGCTCTCACATGTGAAGTGTCACGAAACGTGACTCTCTGAGCGGGGGCTTAGGTAGGGAGATCAGTCTCCTACTCTAAGTGCTCTAATAGTTGCCTTTTATTGTGACTATAGTTGAGAACTGTGAATCTGACAATCGGCATCAGATACTTTTTCCCAGTAGTAGCAAGCTCCCCGATCAATCGATTTAGTCTCGGTCAATCGACGTTAGAGGGCATCATGCCCTTCAATAGAAGCGCTCCTGATCGATCGAGCGTTTGGCCTATCGATCGGGGGTGTTACTGTGAAGCCCATGTGAAAATCATTATTTTTTTTTTCTTTTGTTTGTTTAAATATTAACAAAACGTCCCCCACTTTATTTTGAAAACTATTGACAGGAAAGTAAATAATTATGAAACATGAATTAATTTGGGTTGCCTCCCAAAAGTGCTGAGTTTAATATCTTTAACCAGACGTGGTGTCTTCTTCGGCTCTATGGTGTTCCCGATGTTGGGTCCCTAAGATGAATTTCTTTAGGCTCGTGTGGACAATCCCCTAACCTAATAGCATGTTTAAGACGATGGCCATTAACAGTGAAAAGGCGGCCATCATTGAAGTCTCGAATCTCAATTGGCCCTGAAGGTTGTGCTTGGACCACTTCAAAAGGTCCATCCCATTGTGAGTGTAGTTTCCCGGGAATGAACCGAAGCTTTGAATTGTAGAGCCAGACTTTCTGACCAATTTTATAACTTTTGCGTGAAATTCTTTTGTCGTGGAAAGCTGTGGTTCTTTCTTTAAAAAGCTTAGCATTTTCATATGCCTTGTATTGCATCTCTTCCAACTCACTGAGTTTAAGTTGTCAATGCGAGCCGATGCTGTGCATGTCATGATTGAACTGTTTAATTCCCTAGTATGCATAGTGCTCAAGCTCTACAGGCAAATGAAACGCCTTCCCAAAGACTAACATATAGGGAGACATGCCGATTGAAATTTTACAGGATAAGCCCAAGGGGGGCAGTTCAACCTTTGATACCAATCTTTACAATCGATCTACTGGTTTCTTCAAGGATAGACATTCTTTACCAATTTGACACCTGAACTTGGTCACTAGTTTAAGGGTGATAAGGGGCAGCCAATTTATGAGTGACTGAGTTCTTCCAAAGAAGTGACTCAACCGACCGATAAGTAAAGTGTGCGCCTCATCACTAATTATCACCCTAGGAACCCCAAAACATGAGAAAACACTGTATTTAATGAATTCCATAACCACCTTGTGGTCGTTCATCCTAGTTGCAATAGCCTCAGCCCATTTCTACACAGAGTAAATAGACACCGAAATAAAAGTAAAACCTTGTGAGTTAGAAAAAGACCCCATGAAATCGATACCCCAAACGTCGAAAACTTCACATACTAAAATCGGGTGTTGAAGCATCTCATCAAATTTGTTAGGGAACCTGTGCGTTGACAGCAATTGCACGCCCTACGAAAATTGCGAGTGTCTGGGAAAATAGTTGGCAAAAAGAAGCCACTTTGAAGGACTTTTACAGCCATGCATTGTACCCCAAAATTTCTTCCACAAGCTAAACTACGACAAAATCTCAATATACTCTTCTGCTCAATTTTCGGGGCAAATCAACATATTACCTAATCAGAACATACCTTAAACGGATCTGGATCATACCAAAAGAAATGCCTTACATGAGAGAAGAAATGGTCCTTTGCTTGCTTTGACCAGTGGTTAGGAAGCCATCCGGTTGCCAATTAATTCACCATGTGTGCATGCCACGAGGGTCTATCTCCTGCAACAGCAAACAAATGTTCATCAGGAAAACATTATTCAATGGGACCAGTAGTGACTTCAAATGGGAACATTATTCTCAAAAGGTGATTTGCCACTGCATTATCCAAGCCTTTCCTTCCTTAATATCTAGGTCAAATTCGTGGAGTAATAGAACCTAACAAATCAACCTAGGCTTCATTTCCTTCTTAATAAGAAGGAATTGAATGGTAGCATGGTTAGAAAAGACTATCACTCTTGAGCCTAAAATGGAAGGTCAAAACTTGTCAAGTGTAAAAACTATAGCTAGTAATTCTTTTTAGTGGTGGTATAAATCTTTTGGGCTTCGTCTAAAGATTTACTAGCATGGTAAACAAAGACCGGTTTAAGATCCTTTTGTTGATCGAGTATGACTCCTACAGCATAATTCGACGTGTCACACATGATCTTAAATTGTAATGGGTAGTCTAGAGGTTGAATAATTGGAGCTATATATAATAAGGTTTCTAACTCAGTAAAACTAGATAAATAGTCATCATCAAAACTAAAGGGTACATCATTAGCAATCAAATTTGAAAAAGGTTTAGCAATTTTACTAAAGTCGGCCATAAAATTCCTGTACAAAATAGCATGGCCAAGGAAAGAGCGAACTTCCTTCACCAAGGTCGGTGGAGGAAGGTTGGAAATTAAGTCCACCTTGGCCTTATCTATAGTGTTACCCTCTTTTCATACCACATGTCCTAGCATTATGCCCTGCTAAACCATTAAATGGTTCTTCTCCCAACTAAGTACCAGATTGAATTCCTAGCAGCACTGAAAAACAAGATCTAAGTGAGAAAGGCATTCATCAAAAAGTGACCTAAATACATGAAATATCATCCATGACAACTTCCAGGTAATTTTCCATCATATAAGAGAAAATGGACATCGTATATTGCTGGAAAGTGGCAGGTGCATTACACAAACCGAAGGGCATCCTTTGATATGCGAACATACCAAAGAGACAAGCGAACGTTGTTTTCTCTTGGTCCTTAGGGTGAATTGGGAGTTGGTTATACTCTGAGTAACCATCCAGAAAACAATAGTAGGCTTGTCCTACTGCTCTGTCCAAGATTTGGTCCAAAAACTGTAAGGGAAAATGGTCCTTGCAAGTTATAGAGTTTAACTTACGATAATCAATGCATACTCTCCACCTTGTAGTAGTTCATATAAGAATCAATTGCACCAATGCATTTGTAATGACTATGATTCCTAACTTCTTAGAACCACTTGAACTAGATTGGCCCAGGGACTGTCTGCCATGGGGTATATGATGCCCTCATCTAACAATTTCGTGACCTATTTCTTAACCACTTCCCTCTTGTTTGGGTTCAGCTTCCTTTGCATCTACCTAAAAGGTTTAACATTATCCTCTAAATGTATTCTATGCATGCATACCGAGGGGTTAATTCCTCTCAAATCAGTGACCCACCACCCTATGGCTTGTTTATGGTTCTGTAGGACAACTAACAACCTAGACTGCTGTGTCTTAGTAAGGTCCAAAGCAATAATCACATGAAGGGTGCCCTTTGGCCTTAAAAATACGTACTTTGGGGTGGCGGAGAGTGGCTTGAGTTCCAACACTGATGGACACTCAAGGTTTAGCAGGTCCTACAAAGGCCGGTTTGGGGCTCAAAAATCTGACCCCTAGCCTCAATTCTCATAACATCCTGCACATCAAACAAGTCGTCAGTATCAGCATCAGCATCAATAACAGCCAAAGTAAAAGAATCAGACAAATCATCTCATTTGATAAAGTCAGTAGATGCCGACTCCACCATAGAGTCAATACCATCGACCACAAAACAATCCAGGTCATCCTCATCACTAGGGAACTTAGCAACATTTGGCACATTTAATTTGACCTGATGGTTTCCAAATGAGACTTCCAACAGCCCAGTCCTACAATGAATGACAACGTCAACCGCAGCTAAGACCGGTCATCCTAAAATGATGGGTGTATATTTCCACTAATAAGAGATGGGGTCCATTTCTAGCACGATAAAATTGACGGGGAAAACGAACTTGTCAATTTTGACATGTACATATTCCAGCATCCCTCAACGTAAACGCCTTGATCGTTTAGGCAACTAGAGTGCAACACTAGTTGGTTTAAGATCTCCCATGCCCAATTCTTGAAAAATTGAGTATGGGATGAGGTTCACGCTCACACCGAAATCAAAAATTACTCAACACATGTAGCTCTCTCCCATGATGCTTGGGACTGTAAAAGCTCTTGGATCTCTACACTTGGGCGGGATGCTTGAAACTAAGATGCTGCTCACCTTTTCAGTAAACTGGACCTTCCTTGGGACGGAAGCTTGCAGGCTCTTCCTTATAACTCATAGGTCCTTGTGAAACTTAGCGTACATGAGGACATGCTTAATAGCGTTAATCAATGCTAAGTTGATCATGACATCTTCAAATAAGTATAGTAACTCTGCTCTCTTCGAGTTGCCCTAAGTTCCTAGAAGGGCTGTAGGAAAAGGAACGACGGGCTAAAGTAGTGAGCTCAATGAAGGTTTAGATACTCCATCCTTATCAACAGTGAGGGATGGATTCCCATCCTCCTACTCATCTTCTATTTCTACCTCTCAAATCATCCTCACTTGAGACTGAAATAACTTTAGCCT
The DNA here is from genome assembly GCA_018398585.1 of Simmondsia chinensis. NCBI lineage: Eukaryota > Viridiplantae > Streptophyta > Magnoliopsida > Caryophyllales > Simmondsiaceae > Simmondsia > Simmondsia chinensis. Next base: position 20,894,293 of record JAGTTD010000013.1, on the reverse strand, counting down.
GCACATGAGTGACCTGGCTAAGGTTAGAACCAGTTGCTCCCTTAGGAATAGCAAGAGGTTGGGAGGGTAATCTCCCTTCCTCTCTCCAGTTCATAGCCTGGTGTCACGGGATGAGTGTAGATCACTCGTGAGGTGCCTTGGCCCCTTAGGCTAGGGCTAGGCCAGCCAACCCCCTATGGTCAACAAGCAGCAATATACACCTTCAGGCGACGAAATACACGACATACCACGGACATACCTGAACACAATGAATGCACAGTAGTATCGGATAGGCTAATGGGACCCCATATGGCATATGTCTGCTTATTGAGCACCGAGGACAGTGTCGGCTAAAAGCGGCCCGTGACATTCTCCCCCACCTAATTCCACACACGTCCTCACCGTGGGTTCCTGCCCATTGTTGCATCCCTGCATCTCTAGCAGCCTTGATTGGTCACAAGATGACCATATCATCATCCCCTCCGACGTGACACCTCTCACAAGATGTAGTCTAACTGCATCGTTCGAGACACCTAGATAATAGCATGTTTCACAAATTTCAAGGAATGTGTCAAGGTGCTCGTACGAGCTCTCAATTGGCTTCCCATAGAAACTAGGAAGCATGTTGATGATCCCAGGCTTAAGTTCGAAGTTGGCGATGCCCATGACATGTATCATAACTCCGGCGGGTGCGACATATGTTTGGGGAATGAAGTGGTCCCCAATCGTACGGGTTGCGTTTTGGTCAGCCATGGTTCATTGTGTATTCTCGCCAACCTCGGATCACCTCACAATAGATAGCGCACGCTCAATTTCCAAAATGCAAGGTAATAGTTCGAGATCGAACGAACGTCTACCGTGCATGCAATACTGAAGCTGGGTTGAATCCACATTGACCATGGCCCTAGAACCAAGCACAAAAAATTATAAAAACAACTGAAAGCAATAAATAAGGAAATAATAAAACAGAGTTCGTTAGTCCCAAATTATAACCTAGCAAACCAATTCCTTGGCAACGGCGCCAAAAACTTAATGTGATTTTAAATGTGTGTTTTAAAACCGTCTACTCGGAAGCATACGGGATCGTTGTATCTTTGTCGGGTATACGGATCATGTTCATAAGGAGTCATTGTTAAGTTAGAACTAACGCTTAACGAGTAGTTAAAAATTAGTTGTATTTAGGTTGGTTCAAGTTATCAAGGAAACAAAAGCAATTAAATAGTGAAAGGGATGTGAATTCAATTAAGGATAGTTTAGGGAGTGAATTTAGGTTAGCTTTATTCTTATCCCATTATTATATTTTAGTTAGGACGACAATTTGAAGGTCCTAGGCTATAAGCTCTAGTCCTAGGTTAATATCTAAATTAGGGTTCAGGATAATAAACTAGTATAAAGGCATGACCTATCTTATCACCCTAAGGGTAGCATAGGTCATCTCATTAGCACTACTTAATTTCTTTATTAGTCCTAATTCAAATAAATTGTTATAAATGATTGGGTTCAGGGTTGGGTAAAACCGGAGCTCTGACTACTCGTGAAATCCTGTTATGTAATGGTCTACGCTACAAGCACTAGACTAATCATTGCAAAGTTGGAGATCTAGATATGGCTACAAGCATACACGCAATAATACCAAACAATCATAAATAACTCCCTACAGTGGTGCGAATATAACATAACTAAATTATCGTCCAGCAAAATACAAAATGAAGATACAGATGGCTACCCGTCCTTCATCTATAAACTAAAGCTTCAACTCTTGGATGGGAGTTTTATACATCATGCAATTCAAATAAAAGAAAAATGATGTGTAAAAGAAACTAGAAGTAGAAACTCCCTCAATCTTGTGCTAATGTTGATCCGAGCCTGATTCCTCCCAATACTCTGACCACTTGCACTTTGGCATTTAAGAACTCCTTGATCTCGTACCAGCTTCGGGTCCAAGAGTAAGGGAGAGGCATGGCTTGATAGATCACAATAAAAAAGTGGATCCCTCCCTCATATTTATAATTGTGAGCGTGTTTTAGGGTTACGCATGTAAAGCCATCACCGAACGATCTGCAGTTTTAGCCGATTAATTGGCAAACAGTGCCGATCGATCGGTGAGGATACTATAAAAATGCCAATTGATTGGTACTGTTGGCCGATCCATTGGCAAGCTCACTATTTTGTTCACCTATCAAGGAGTCGCTGATTGATCGATTCTCTGTGCCAATTGTTCGATTTAGTCATGAAAGGCTATGGGATGTATTTGGCTCACCGAATTAGGACACAATGAGTCTTCCACTTGAACACGTGGTTGGGTTCCTCCGAATGCTCATCAAATGTGCTCAAATAATGCCTGATTTTGCCGTTATTCATCCTCTATTTGCTTTGATGTGTTCCAAGTAGAAATGTACCTAAATGACAAACAAAACTCAAATGTAGAAGCTGAAAATATCATAGGAATGAGAATAAGGTATGTAAAAGATGAGGCACATCACCTACTGAACCATGAAATGGCTCTTCTCCCAATTGAGAACCAGATTGTACTCCCTATGTCGCTGCCAAGCAAGATTCAAGTGAGCAAGACATTCATCAAAAGAGGAACCAAACACAGAAAAGTCATCCCTAAAATATTTTAGGTAATAGTCCAACATATTAGAAAAGATTGTGATCATACATCACCGGAAAGTAGTAGGTGCATTACAAAGACTGAAGGGCATCCTTCGATATACGAACGTACCAAAGGGACAAGTGAACGTCGTTTTCTCTTGATCCTGAGGGACTATCAGAAATTGGGCTCACTCATTTTCGAGTTAAGCCACATTTTCATTTTCCTAGAAGGCATAGCATTCTCTTCTCGGTGTAACCGATGCATGCATACCGAGGGGTTAATTCCTCTCAGGTCAATGACTGAGCAACCTATGGCTCGTTTATGGTTTCGTAGAATAACTAAAACCTAGATTCTTGTGTATCAGTCAGGTCAGATCCAATAATCACAGGAAGGGTGTCATTGGATCATAGAAATACATATTTTAAGGAGGCTAGGGGAGGTTTGAGCTCCAACACCAGTGGACACTTAATTGGGTTTGAAAATTGAACCCCTAGCCTTAACTATGAACACATCTTGCACATCAAGAAGACCATCAGTATCAGCATCAACATCAGTCGAAGTCAGCAAATAAGACTAGTCCTAGCCTTTAATAAAGTCAGGTGAAACTGACTCTACCAAAGGGTCAATCGAATTGACCATAAAGTAATCAATATGATCCTCATCTCCAGGGAATTTAACAGCAATCGATACATTTAGTTTCACCTTGAGGTCTCTACATGAAACCTCTCACACCCCTGTCCATTAATGGATGACCGCATTGGTTGTTGATGAGAACAGTTATCCTAAAATGAGGGTGTGTGGTTCCGCTGATGAGGAGTGAGTCCATGTCTAGCGCAATAAAGTCAATCAAGAAGACGGACTTGTCAACCTTGACAAGTGCATCTTCCAGCATCCCTCCAAGTCAATGCTCTAATCTGTCAACTCATTAGTGTTTAAAGCGTATGCTTAAGATCTCCAATACCCAATTCTTGAAAATTTGAGTATGGGATGATGTTCACGCTCCCCCCTAAATCCAAAAGACCTCTCCTAGTGTTGCTCTCTCCAATGTTGAATGGGACTGCAAAAGTTTTTGGATCTCGACACTTGGGTGGGATGCTCAAAACAAAATATGTTGCTCACTTTCTCAGTGAACTTGTCTTTCTTAGGGACATGAGCATGCCCCCTCTTCTTCATAACGCATAAATTCTTAAGGAACGTCGCATAGATTGAAACGTGCTTAACGGCGTCAATAAATGGCAAGTAAATTTTGACGTCTTTAAACAACTCTAACAGTTTGGTTCTCTTAAGGTCGTCCTTGTCCTTTGGCCCTCGACGGGCCGAGGGGAAAGGGACGATGAATTCATGTGGTGAACCCAATGAAGGTGCTGGTTTTCTATCCCTATCAAAAGTGCAAGGTGGAGTAATGCTTCCCTGCGCAATTTCTACCTCTACCTCTCTTAGATTACCCACATCCAAAACTAGCACAAACTTAGCCTGCTCATGACTGACATTGCTAAGGTTGGAAATAGATGCTCCCCTAGGATTTCCTTGGTAGGGACCTCCCTTCCTTTCTTCCATTCAAAGCTTGGGCTAACTGTCCTAGTTGGTTCTCCAGCTTAGAAATAGATTGTAAATAGGAATGAATTAAATGTTTGTTCCTCTCCATAAAGTAGAGCATACGCTCCTCAAACTGAGAGACTTTCTAGGAGGCTCTAAGAGGGGGGGGGGGGGGGGGGGGGGGGTAGGGGTAGCATTCATAACTGGAGGGTTAGAAAAAGAACTATACCTTTGCCCTCCCTACAAATTGGGAGGGTGTGCAAAACCTACAAATCTTAGCATTGGTTGCCTCGTGGCTTTGATTCTGATTGCATTCTACTTCCAAGAGAAGTTTAGATCGTTACGTCATCTTGGATTATAGGTGCCGGACAATGGTTTGTTATTCCGTGAATATTCTTCAGCTGTATAAACATAGTTCTGCAAGTATTTAGGAAATGGAGACGCATGTGAATAATCAAAAATATAGTGATCTTCAGTTGAACACGTGCAACACAAAGTAGTACCACCCGATGACTTAGCTGCATTGACTTGGCACAAATTAGTAGGGTTCGCATGTTAGTTCATAATCTGATCCAACTTCCTAATAAGGGAATCCATTCTAAGGTTAATGTCATCATTGGGTGCTACTTCATAGACGTCATGTGTGCTTCATCTAACCACCTTCACAGAAGAGGCTTGGTTAAGGCAGTGTTAGTTGAGGTGGTCAAATAATGTCCATGCGTTGTTCTTATGTTGCTGGTTAAATGCTCCCCCTACATGAAGCATTAACCATTTGCATATTTGAAGCCGTCACACCATAAAAAAAAACCTTCAAAAAACCTTGCCACAAGAGCCCAATTAGGTGACCTGTTGTGGGGACGGCTTCTAAGGAGCTCCTTAAATCCGTCCCAATTTTTGAGAAATTACTCCTTGTCCTTTTGTTCAAAACTATTTATAGCACACCTAATAGCCATCGTTCTTGCTTTAGGAAAAACTTTGATCTAAAATCATAGTTAAAGGTATTTCATTGTGATGATTTCATCCCATGGTAGGGTTTGAAACCACCTCTTGCTTCGTCTTTTAACGAAACTGGGAAAAGGTGTAGTCTAACACTATTAATTGAGACACCTTGACAGTGGCAAGTTTTGCAAATTTCAATGAATGTATTAAGGTGCTTGTATGGGCTCTCTATTGGCTTCCCATAGAAAGTAGGAAGCATGCTGATGATCCCCTGCTTGATTTAGAAGTTTGCATTACCAACAGCGAGCAAAGCAACTCTGGTGGTTGCGACGTATGTTTGGGGGACCTAGTGGTCCCCAATAATACATGACACATCATCGGCCATGGTTTACAGTGCATTCACACTTGCTTCATATCACCTCAAGGTAGAAAGAGGAACTCAATTTCCATAACGTAAGGTAACAATTCTGGGTTGAATGAATGTCTGCCGTGAATACAATACAAAAAGCGAACTAAGTTTCCTTCGACCACAGTCCTAAAGGTCAACAAAAGAAATAAACACAAAAAGACAAACAAAATTGTTGAAACGCAAATCTAACTTTGCCCACCAATCCCCCGGCAACGAGTCTAAAACATAAACGTGATTTTAAAAATGTGTTTTATAACAATCTACTCGCAAGTGGGTGAGATCCTCATAGTTTAGTTAGGTATTCAGGTGCCGTATCCTTTGGGAATCAATATTAAGCTACATTTAGTGGTTAAAGAGTTATTCAAATTGGGTTTTTGTTGGTTGTCAAATAATTACTAAAAAATAAGGTAATGAAAATGATACAAAAGGGTGTCAATTCAATTAAGGATAGTTTAGGGAATGAAAAAAGGGAAGCTTTATCTCGCATCCCATCATTATATTTTACTCACGACAATTATTTTGAAGGCTTAGACTGTGTCATGAACCTGCATGACGGGGAAAGAGTTAGAATTGAGATGAGACAGAAAGAAAAATTGGAGATGAGAAGAGAGAGTATTAGATGTGGAAGAATTAGAAGAATTTATGAAGAGAAAGTATAGATCAAAGACAGAGAGATTTGGGAGAGATAAAGATAGTATTTTATTAACTTTGGATAATTCCCAATTACTACTCTAATCCCATTTATAGTTAAACATAAATCCAATGCAATAATCATAATATCTCTAACTAATCTTAACAAATATAATATCTCTTACTTACTATTATTTATTCTAAGAACCAAATAATACTTCTAACTACACATAACTATTACATTTAACTATTTTATTACAAGTATAATGCCAATCATGACATTATGTCTCCCTTATTTATTCCTTGTCCTCAAGGATTAGCCACAAAAGATTGAAATGGAAACTTGAGTGCAATAAGATCTTCCCAATAGCTTCACATTCATCTAGGTTGCGCCATTTGATCAGCATTGAGTAATAACATTGTCATGTCCATCAACCAACCCCCAAAGTACCAATTTTGGTTTGAGGAAAGCCTTCCCATGTTCTACTATTCTTTGCCTTCTTATTGAGGCAAGTGGTGCATCACCAACAACAAAACAAGCACAAAAATTATTGAATCAAATCTTCTTTTTTCTTCTATTTATTCAAATCTTCGTTACCCATAAATTGGATGACATGATACCCAATTGACATGATATCATGGTTGAGAAAATTGTTGTAAGGCTATGGCGCATGCCTCTTCTTTGCTTTGTTTTAACACATCTTGATGGAAGCTTGCCCGTTCTTCTTGGAATTTTTGATTTAAAGTTTCTACTCAACAAATTTTCAATCTTGGCCTTTTTTCTTCATTTATTACACGACTTTGTGCTCTACTTAGAGATGGATTTTGATTTTAGAGGGACATCTTCTAACCCGACTTCTAGGGTTTACTCCATTAAAATTAGGAAATTAAATTTAGGCTTGGGTAGGGAGCCATTACCTCTAAAGGGGACACGTGTTTAAAAACTTTCACCATTTTGAGGAAATAGTGCAAAGATTGGGGGCTTACCCACATTAATTTCCCCAACATTTGCCTTGGACTCATGTAATCTCACTTCTACTTCTTGGCTGCAAACTGACATGGAAGGCTGAGACAAATTGAGCATTAATTGTTGCATTAGTGCTAGCATTTGGTGTCGTACTTCTGTATCACTTCCATTAATTACTTGTGGCATAACCTTTGAGCTTCCTTGGTTGATTGTTATGTCTCTTTCAGCTTTTGTACCAGTCCTTGGATCTGGTTTGCGATTTCATCCATGGTTACACACATTTTACGTTTAGCCAATGTAGAATCATCAATTGACACACGATTTGGGGAAAACAAATTTAGCTCAAGATGGAGCTCTGATACCATTATCATAAACCTACATGATGGGGAAAGAGTTAGAATTGAGAAGAGAAAGAAAGATAGAAGAATTGGAGATGAGAAGAGAATTAGAGTATAAGATGAGAAAGAATTAGAAGAATTTAGGAAGAGAAAGTGTGGATGAGAGAGAAAGAGAGAGATTAAGGAAAGATGAAGATACTATTTCATTAATTTTGGATAATTCCCAGTTACAACTATAATCCCTTTATAGCTAAATACAAATCCAATGTAACAATGATAATATCTCTAACTAATCCTAACAATTGTAATATCTCTAACCAGCTATTATTTAATCTAACAACCAATTAATACATCTAGCTATATGTAACTATTACATTTAATTATTCTACTACAAGTATAATACCAATCATGACAGGCTATAAACACTAAGCCCGGGCAATATTAAAATTACGGCATAGGGTAATGAACTAGTCTAAAGACATAACATATCTTATCATCCTGAGTGTAGCATAGGTTATCTCATAAGCAGTAAATTCCTTCCTTGCTCCTAACTTAATATTAACTTGTATAAAAGATTGCGTTTGGGGTTGGATATAACCTCAACCCTCACCACACATGAAAACCTATTATATTATGGTCTAGGCTACAAGGTCAATGCTAATACATCGAAAATCTAAACATGGCTACAAGCACATTAAAAGAAAACTAAGTAACATTAATAATTCATTACAGTGGTGCGAAAATATCATAACAAAATCAATGTCAAAGTATAACACAAAACTGGGACATGGACCCATCCTTCATCCCTAAACTAAAAGAGTTTACTACTCCATGTTAGTTTTACACATCGTTAAATTCAAAAGAGAAAACAACGGGAAAAAAATGAGGACTCCCTATGCGTTGGCGTTGATCCAAGCTTTGATCCCCTAGCACTTTGACTAACTGTGATTTAGAATTTGAGAACCCTTGCATCTCGTAGCAGCTTCAGGAAGGATAGAAGAAGAGGAGATGAGTCAAGGGATGGGAAAAATTATGCCTACCCCTTTCTAATTATACCCGCGGCATGCGGGTATTTGGTTAATCGATAGGCACTATTGGCATATTAATCAACCGGCCCACTATAATTTGTTGATCGATCCCGGTTTTTGGGCGATCGATCGAAAATCCTACTGTAGGATCTATCCCATAGTGGGCTGCTAATCAGTCGGTCCTTGTACCGATTGGTCGATTAATTCCTGAAACCTTACGAGATCTATTTGGGATACCAAATTACAATCGATGAATCTTTCTTTTACACATGTGGTCAGGTTTCTTAATGTAGTCTGGAAATACTCCCAATTTTTTTTTTTTTTTTTTACCACTTTTAAACCTTTGTTTGCTCCAATGCATTCCAAGCCTAAAAGTACCTAGATTGCAATAAAACACAAATGTAAAAGTCAAATCTATTATAGGAATGAGGTATAAAACATGTAAAAGAAAGGCACATTAGTCTTTAATCAAACCGTTGCATTAGGTTAAAAACTGTTGCAATAGATCTTATATAACGACTACCTAAGGGGATTTTTTATTTTTATCTTTCATTTTTTATTTTGAAAGTGTTACATTACATACAAACCTAAGGAAACACTACATTAAAAAAAAAAAAAAAAAAAAAAAGCTATTACATTAGGCTAAAAATTCCGTTACATTAGGGTAATGTATCCCTATTGTAATGGTAAAAAAAGTGTTGCAATAGATCTTTGGTAGTAATTTTTCAACTTAAGGCAAAACTCTTTATGCATTACATACAGTCATTTTTGTTGTACTTTACTTGATTAGGCCACCAGTCTTGATTCCGCCTAAGCAGGGCAAGCCATTGGATTTGTGTCTCTACTTTTGATGAGTCAATTGGTTGTTTGCTTGTACAAGATAATTAGTAGGGTTGTGAATAGGCTTGGATCTTCGTAGGCTGTTGTTTAAATTAGCATGAATAAAATATTTTTCCATTAAGAAATTGTGCCCATCTCTATATTATGCATATGTAAAGTTGAGGCATTACTTCCTAGCATTTACCATAAATGTGGTTGTTCATGCAAATGTCATTAAGTATATGTACAGTAAACCTTCAACGAGAGGAAGAATAAATAAAAGGAGAATTGCACTGCTTCAATTTGAATTGATTTATGTGTCACAGAAGACAGTACACGGTCAAGCTCCAGCTGACTTCTTAGCTGGCCATCCAGCATTCAAGCTGATAAAGGCTATGAGCCAGGTGTGCTCTTGTTGATTGAAATGGTCCTTGAAAAACTATATTTTAATTGTTCAAGGACAAACTCCAGTGCCGAAGTAAGAATTATGAATGAATGCTTTATTGGAATCAACATTACGTTTGTTGCCACCCTGGCAGGCAAGTGTTCTAACAATATGGCTGAGTATGGGACATTGATTATTCGCCGGTAAACTCTCACACGGATGTGAGCCCCTAACGTAATAGTGAGAAGGAATTCACTGTTGGTGATTTTCCAAGTAAAAGGAGAATTTTGATGTTTGAGTGACACTTTGAATAAGTATATTTCAATAGTGCAAGGACTGTTGAGAAAGTTTGATGGTGTTTAATTTGAACATATACTTTGTGAACAGAATAAGGTAGCCAATGATTTAGCTAAATTAGCCTTTGGACACAAACTGCCTAGGACAAGGTGCTAGGAGACTATGGTTATCAAGACTAAGGATTTACACCATGACCTCAAGATCCCAAAGTCCTTTTAGCTCTAAAAGCAAGGTAATTACAAATAAACACGTAGATTGCTTTTAACCACAACAATCTGTCGGAAGTTAGCGTGATCATTGGAGAAAGTGCTTGATGGATTACTTTGGGAACCCTCTTGATTATGTGAAAGGCTGAAAAATGAAAATGACAGCTCATATATACCATCTTATAATGAATCTAGAGAGCTATACAAAAAGGACGCTAACAGAGTCCTTCTCAATTGCATAAACATAGATGAAGCAATGCTAGCGATGGTTGGAGCCCATTAGGGAATCCGTGGATCATATTTGGCTGGCAATAAGATACACTAGCTTATCAAACATTACGGCTATTATTTGGCAACAATGATAGATGACTGCATTAAATATGTCAAAGGGTGCAGAGCATGCCAAAAGCATGTACCAAGGGCTCCGGTGGCTAAAATGCATGCCATTGTTAAATCATGGCTTTTTCAAGGATGGGCAATGGACATTATAGGGAGATCAATTCTCCTTTTAGATGGTAACATTCATACATTCTGGTGGCCATAGACTATTTTACAAAATGGATGGAGGCCATAAAGGAATATCCATTAGCAGAATGTGATTGATTTTATTAAAGAATGTACCCTAGGAATGTTTGGAGTCCCAAAGACAGTAACTGGGGACTAAGCTAAAGTTTTTAATAGGGTGGAGGTCAAGGAATTCACCAGGAGTTTCAATATTGAGATCTTGAACTCAGCCCATTACTATGCATAAGCAAATTGCCAAGCTGAGTCTGCTAACAAGATTCTAAAGGCCAATATTGAGAAAATGATTGAGGGCCATCTTAGGAAGTGGCATCAACTGCTATTTGATTCTCTTTGGGCCTCTAAGACATCCAAATATGATGCAATTGGGAAAACTCCCCTCCATTTAATATGTGGCCATGATGTTTTACTTCCACTGGAAGTTATAGTTCGGTCTATTAGGTTGGTTCACCAAGGGAGATTTTTTGGAACTTACATATGAGCAAGCTATGATGGATGAATTAAGTAATTTAGACTAAATGTTATGAATTAAGATGAATCTTGATCATAGCCTAGGCAATCGAGAATATGAGATGAGAAAGAAGGGACGGGAGATGAGAAATAGAAAGAAAGTTTAGATGAGAAGAGAAGTATTGGATTTATCATTCAATGAATCTTTTCTTACATGGGTATCTCCTACTTGTACCAATACAAGAACAAGAACAATACATTAAATCAAGATATTTTCCTTAGCCGACTAAAAGAACTCAGCTGCCAAAATTGACTAAAACATGGAACAAGCAAATAAATACCAAAGCCAACTTTCCCGCCAAAACCCTCATTTGAATAGAAATTGTTAAAAATCATCTAAAACGAGCTCCCATCATGACAATACCCCACTTTTCGGCACATTCTTGCCTTAAGAATGAAAGGAAGAAAATTGGGACTTGAGAGATGACAAATCTTCCCGGGCAGCATGCTCCTTGCCAAAGTTTATCCATTGCACCAGAACTTACTTCACCTGAGCTCCTTGCTACTGCTCAACTCAAGTGGCTAAGATAACGTTTTGCTCTTGCACAATTAGGCCCTTCATAGAAGCTTGAGGAGGTCCGGCAGAACTACTTACACCAGCTGCGACATGCTTTTTGAGTAAAGAGTTTTGAAACACCAGATGCACTAGAGAGTCTGATGGTAATTCCAACCTATAAGCAACCTTTCTAATCCTCTCCAATACCTTGTATGGACCAAAATAATGAGCACATAAGTTGATGTTCTTCCGCACTGCCACTGAAGTTTGCCTATAAGGTTGTAATTTCAAGAAAACAGAAACCCCCACAACAAAAGATCGGTCAGTCCTCTTCCTAGCTGCAAAGTACTTCATCCTAGCTTGAGTAAATTGTAAATTGTCATTGATTTGTTGCACCAATTGTCTCCTTAGGGCTAAAAGATCATTAATTTCAACCACATGAGAAATTTCTCCTTGAAGCATTAAAGGAGAGGGTGGATCATATCCATACAAAGTCTTGAACGGTGTTGCACCTAAGGATGAATGTGAATGCGTATTGACCACTTATTTTGGATGGTAAGATGACCTCAGTGTTAAGGTTAATCATAGCAGTAAAAGCAGCTCACGCCAGAAATTGCAAGTGAATAGCTGGTCCCTATTCGAAAGAATAGATAAGTCCATAAAGCTTGTGAATATGATCTAAGAAAAGTCTTGCCAACTTGTCAGTAGAGATAGGATGATGGAGTGCTATGAAATGGCCGAACTTGGTAAAGCGATAAACCACCACCCAAATAACTTCTTTCCCTTCGGACCTTAGTAAGCCTTTAATGAAGTCCATGCTCATGGGTTGCCAAGCTCTATCTAGAACTGGCAAAGGTTGAAGCAAACCTTGATAAGGCACATGTTCACTCTGTGTTCTTTGACATACTTCACACTACTAAATGAGTTCTTGAACTTCCTTCTTCATACCGGGCTGCTGAAAATGTGGCTTTTCTCTTTGATATGTTCTTTCAATTCCTGAGTTTCCTCCCTAAGGTGAATCATGAGAAGCTTCAATTACCTGCTTCCTCAATTCAGTCCCTCGTCCAATTTAAACCTTCTCCTAGAGGTGGCCGCAGGCTGGGCAGGGTCAGGCCTGGTATGCAAACGAGCTGGGCCTGAGTTGGCTTGGCTCTTCCCCCTCGAATTGTTTTTAATAAAACTTGTAAAAATACAAAATACATATTCATTTTCTCCAAAAAATACTTATAATTATAAATAATGATAAATAGCTAATAAAATAAAATGTGTCGTATGTTATTAACAAATACTACTATGCCATTTAAAATTACAAATGTATTCTAAAAAATATATATAATATAGAGAAATAGAATTACAATGCGTCTTCGAGCTTTTTTGATTAAAAAAAAATCACTTGATCTAAGCTGGCAAGGGTCAGTAAGCCGGGACTTGACGTATCGGCAGTACGGTTGTCTTTATCCTCGCTCGATTAACCCAACTTCAGCTAGTCATGCTCCCTATCCGTTGCATGCTACCAGTCCTTCAACCACACCGACATTTCCATGCTGGCCGCCGATAGCTTCGCTCTTTTGCTTCCAAGCAACCTACCACCTGCATTAAAAGCACACACCGATGCTGCCGAAGACAACAGACATGCTAGTATATCCCATGCCATGGTGGAAAGCACGGGATGTTGGATTTGGTTGGAAAATCACCATTGCAAAATATCAAAGGGTAGATTGCTTCTTTACCACTAGGGTCAATTTATAGCTTCGCACTGCTCACCAAAAGGTTTGCCTGCAATTTTGTAAGTAATAAGCAGAAGAAGAAATAGTAGCTTAGCTGATACAGCTGCAATAAAGGGAATCGGAGTACTTAAGGGATTTTGTCAAAAGATTCACTAGAGAGATGATAAACATTCCCGGTTTAGCAGATGAAATGGCAATAAGTGCCTTTAAGAGTGGCAGCTAAAGAGCTAAGAATTTAAATTTGCACTAGCAAAGAAATAGCCTGAAACAATCGACGAGTTATGAGGGAAGGCTAACAAATATATATCCGCAGACGATGTAATGAACACGGTGGGGAGGTTACAACTAGGGGTCATAGGAAAGTCAAAAGAAAAATAAGAACCGTCTCAGTCTTCAAGGGCAAAGCTTCCTAAAACCACGTCTAACCCCTTGGTTCAAGAGTGAAAACCCCGAGGTGGATGACTTACATGATATACAAGAAACCGGTATGTCGACCACCATCCTTCGAAAAAGTGTCTTATCCCCCCCAAGTGGCCGTTTGAATTTTGAGCAGAAGCTAAAATGTGTGAATTTCACCAATTTTTTAGCCATACTAGGGATACGTGTAGGGCCTATTAGAAACAAGTTAGAGATAATCATGGTAGCTTGACGAGTTTAGAGGCACAAGGTAAGGAGATCAATGGTGGCAATGCCTACTAAAGAATTGGTCGAAGCAGCGAAGAAGATGATCGCAATGATCGCGATCTTTTATGGGGATCACCTTTACTTGCAAAGACTTAGGAGATGTCAATGTGCCCCATGATGATCCCATGGTTATCAATGTTGGTGTGGAGTGATGTCAGGTCCACAAGGTGTCAGTCTATCAAGGGAGTGCTGTGACCGTCATCTTCAACCAATGCTTCGAACGAACGGAAGTACCCATGAATCGGGTTGTCACAGTGTGTTATCCCATAGTGGGTTTCATCGAGGATGCAGTTAGACCCATGGGCGCCATCGTCATGAACACCATCTTTTACGGGCAAGAAGCCGTAAGGAAGGCCAAGACATATATATATATATTTATATATATATATATATATATATATAGTGGACATACCTTCCCACTACAACATCATACTTAAATGACCTATTTTGAACCGTATAAATGCAGTAATATCAACTTACCATCTGTTAATGAAGTTCGAGGATGATAATGGGACATTATTGCCGTCCAGGGCAATCAAAAGGTAGCCTCAGAATGCTATCATGCCTCCCTGGATAATGCTAGTTGTAGAATCTTACCTAAAACCAAAAAAGAGAAACTTAATCCTCTCAAAGTGTATGTGCCGGGAGAGCATGGTCAGGATTTAGGAAGCTTGGAAGAGGTAGAGTTTGAAGAAGGAAAGACATTCAAGTTAGGATGGTGTCTACTTGAGGAACTAAAGCATGAATTGTTATCTCTGTTGAGGCAATTTCACGATGTATGTGCATAGAGCATGAAAGAACTGCCGGCAATTAGACAAGTGGTAATGATGCACAAATTAAACGTGCGGCTAGGCACAATCCCCGTTAAACAAAAGAGAAGGAGCTTTTGTATAGAGAGAAATTAGGCTATCAAGGAAGAAATTCTCAAACTACTTAAGGCCGAATTCATACAGGAAGTAGAATACCCGGAGTGATATTGTTCTCGTCAAAAAAACGGAACGGAACTTGGAGAATGTTCGTGGATTTCAAAGATATAAACAAATATTGCCCAAAATATTCCTATCCCCTTTCAAACATTGTTCAATTGGTGGGCTCATCAGCAGTGAACAAGCTGTTTAGTTTCATGGACACCTTCTCCGGGTATCAGCAAATCAAAATGGACCCAAGCGATGAAGAAAAGACGTCATTTTTCACCAACAAGGGTACCTACTTCTCTGAGGTACTGCCGTTTGGCTTGAACAATGCAGTGGCTACATATCAATAGTTGATAACTAAAGAATTCACCTGGCAAATTGGATGCAACATGGAGGCCTACGTTGATAACATGATCATCAAATCCCATGTTAAAAGTGATCATGCTTTGGACTTGAAAGAAACATTTCAGAATTCAAGAGAGTATCACATTAAATTAAATCCTAGCAAATGTTCCTTAGGAATATGAAAGGGAAAATTTCTAGGATTTTTTATCAGTGCCCGAGAAATAAAAGCTAATCTTGCTACTATAAAAGGTGTTATAGAAATGAGAACTCTTCAAAACAGTTAACAATGTACAACGCCTTACTGGACGACTAGCTGCACTTTATAGGTTCAATAATAAAGCATCAGAGAAGGCATTACGATTCGTTTAGGTGTTACGGAATAAGAGGAACCAATTGTGGGACACAGAATGTGATCGGGCCTTCATGCAAGTGAATGATCATTTGGCGCACCTTCCCTCTATGGCAAAACCCATTCTGGGAAAGACACTTGCCATGTCTATTATTGCGATGGACAAGACCACTAGTGCTGTATTTGTGGCAAACCACCATAAAGAACATGTCCCAATATACTATGTTGGCCTGGTCTTGAAAAACGAAGAATTACAGCATCCACCTATTGAGAAGTTAATGTTTGCCATTACAATGGCCTCTAGAAAGCTTCATCCATTTTTTCAAGAGCACGCATTAAATGTATTGACTAATAAACCTGTGACAAAGCCGTTATCTAGCCTAGAATGCTCAAGACGAATGCTAGCGTTGGCCATGGAATTGACCGAATATGACCTTCACTACCTACCGCGAACAGCTATTAGGGCTCAAGCGCTAACTGACTTCATTGCCAAATGCACCTGTGAAATAAAACCTCATGATGAAGTTGAATTTGAGGAAGGGCGGCAAGATACGAGTGCCCCAAACCAACAAGGGGACTCTATAGAGGTTTACCCATCAAGTGAGACAACACGAGACTAAAAAATCTTCATGAATGGCACTTCACATTCGAAAGGGTCAACAGCAGGTGTGTATCTTTAAGACCCAAAAAGAGCCACACATCGCTACGCCTTGTGATTCAAATTTGCTTTAACTAACAATGAGGCCAAGCATGAAGCCTTGATTACGATGATGGTTTTCACCGACCTAAAAATAGTGGTGAGTCAAATAAATGGGGAATATGAGCCCCAAGACCCAGGCATGGTCAAGTACTTACAAGCCTTTAGCAGACCCACAGTGGAACCAATAAGGGTAAAAGTGCAATATATCAAATGGAGGGAGAACTATGCAGTGGACGAGGGTAGCAAATTAGCCATAGCACGTCAAGCACTCAGCACAGGAGTGGAAGTAGTATAGAAACAAGCTTAAAGTGCATCTGGGGAGTCTATTGTACTGATGAACCAAAAATTTAATTAAAAGCGAAATAATAAATGTCAAATGAAGAAGATAAAGACAAAACTAAAAGGGATGCACAAAGATTTTTATAGTGGTTCACTTCCAAACCAGAAGCTAGTCCACTACTTAAGTGACTACTCTTAGTCACTTGAGCCTTTAACTAAGCTCGACGATCCTTTTTAAAAACAGGCTCAGGATCCAACCTTTACAACCGGTCTTTTTGTAAGTAGGCTCAAGACCAACCTTTTACAACTGATCCTTTTGTAACTATAGGCTCAGGATCATACCTTTACAATGCAACAAATTTGAATAAAACAATGAAAAAATTAAAGTACTCAAATTCTTCACTCTTAGAGTGAATTGACACTTGATCAAGCTTAGCCAGCTAAGGATGTGCCAATGGAGCTCAAAGATCAATAATAAAGGAAAAAGTGATGCTCTAATAAAAGTTTTAAACAAAACTTAAAAACAAACCTTTAAAGTGCAAGTATGTAAGAGAACTTTTTATCAAAAAATGCTTTGACAGTATTGGATGATTTCAACCACATCATTCAAGCCCAATTTATAGGCAAATGAGGGCCAATAAGATATTCAAAAAGTTGGGAAAATGTTTTGGAAAGAAATCAAGTCAAAAGTAGCCGTTTTCAGCTTTTTTAATTTGTGTGTCGACATACAACAACTCTTGGTGGCTACTGTAAGCCTTTATGTCAACACATACCATCTGTGTGTCGACACTCAGCCTACCTGGGTGCATTTACACGTTTTGATCAATTTGCTTCATTGGTGGGATACTTTTTTTATCATATTCCCTAAGTTAAAAAATTGATTGCTATATTTGTTAAAAAAAATTTTAATTTATTTCCCACTTAACTTTGATCATAAAAATGTTTGGTTCAATAAATCAAGCTAAATCAGCACCCATTAAAAATTTATCTTTATTTGATTTGATTATCATTTTCAAAGTACAAATCTTAAAAAATATTTTAATTGATAAGCTAGATTGATTTAATTTTGACTTGAATATTTTTCAAATAAAATTTGATAAATCAACTTTCTAAAATAGTTTTCAAAAACATTTAGCAGACCTGTTACTTCGGGTAATTTTTTTGTTGTTTTTGTTAGTTTTATCATTTTTCTTCATTAGTTCATGTATTTTGATGTTTGTAATGTTTAATATTAAGTTTAACATGAACTAATTTTGTTAATCTAAGGCTACGATGTAGCCTACGTTGTAAAATACACTCATTTCTAATTCAAGGTATTCAATGTTTATGTTATTGCGTTGTTGGAGTGTTTGTCATTGTTCTTAATAAGTTTTAAATGCTTGATCACCATTTAAGGCCCGTAATGATTCATAATGAGACCGAGAGGAGATTTATGATGATTGCTGAGGTGATAAGCACCACAAATTAGGCGAATGCTCGAGAGAAATTAACGCGATTTGTGTGGGTTTTAAAAGAAAATCACAGAGCTTTTATAACTCTTTTCTTATTTAAATTCATGCACGAAAGTAATGGGTTAATATGTTAAAGAGCACACTAAATGTTGCTTGAGAGAGAATGTTTAGTAAATTAGGATTTTCAACCATCAACACACAATAACAACTTGAATATCAAGAATAGAAAAGGCGTATTGATGCAACTAAGGTGAAATTGGATGCCTTGGACTTTATTAACTGATAAAAAAAAAAATTTAAATGGGCTCATTCTAGTTTAGTTTTAACTTTTATTTTGATTTTATTTTATTTTACTTTATT
This sequence comes from Simmondsia chinensis, assembly GCA_018398585.1. Lineage (NCBI taxonomy): Eukaryota > Viridiplantae > Streptophyta > Magnoliopsida > Caryophyllales > Simmondsiaceae > Simmondsia > Simmondsia chinensis. Next base: position 20,875,827 of record JAGTTD010000013.1, on the reverse strand, counting down.
TCATATCAAAATCCCTAATTTTTCAATTTTTCAAATAGTATTGAAACTACTAATTTTGGTAATCACTTAGCAATCCTCGTGGGACAATACTCTACTCACTCTATGTTACTTGAAGCGACTAGTGCACTTGCTAGAAAAAAATTGCATCACTCGGATCACGTTCTCTTCAATTTGGATAAATCTTCTCTTCTACTTTTACCACTTTTCCTCTTGATTTATCATCTTTTGGAAAGCTTCGTATCCATGATTAATCTTGATGTTCCTAGCTTTCTTGTAAGTAACTTAAAAACAAGATTAGAACAATTTAAATCCCATGACTCACTAAATGGTTGTTATCATCAAAATTACAATAATATTGGCTTTAAAGCCAACAATCTCCCCCTTTTTGACAATGACAAATATTTGGCGTTTTCTCTTAGAAATGTGATAGTTGAAGCACAAATTTCACCATAAAAGTATTCACTTATTGAAGCGTACACATGACTATGAACTTACGGAGTAATGTATATTATGATTAAGGTTCAAACTCAACTGCTCCCCCTAAGTCGATGCATTTTAGAGATCATTTTTAACATTTCTCAATCAAGCACATAACTATGTATGAATATTACACACCAATTTTTCTCCCCCTTTGTCATTAACAAAAAGCATAAGATGAGGGATAGAAAATGTCGGCGCGAGCATAAATAAATGAGGATGAATGATAACATTAATAGATGAGGGATATTACACACTTAAAGTATAGTGTTTGTACAATAATGCCAATGCAGCTCCAAAAATTATATATATATATATATATATATATATATATATATATATATATGTATGTATGTATGTATATATTAAAAGACAAAAAGAAAATAGATCAAAGGAGTAGGGGGTCACTGTCTGCATGTAAGAAAGTCGAAAAGCTCTTGAAAGGTGGATCGTGTTTCTTGTCGAAACTCTTCAATAGTGGATTGTAAGGTAGACTATTGTGCTTGAATGGAAGATATGTGTTCTTCTAAACAAGTAAGTCGGTCATCTACTCTCTTTTTCGAAGATCCCGGTTGAGGTTCATCCTCATTAACTTCATCTCCCCTATCAAAATTTTCCTCTTTCTCTTCCTCTTCCTCGTCTCGAATTTCATCTATTTCTTCTATCCTCCTAACTCCTTTTTGCTTCTTTACCCATTCATGGTTTCTGAATTCGAAACCCATCTTTCTCAAAGATGTCTCAACAAAGTCATCTTGATAGGGAATGGGGTTTTTAAAACATGAGCGAGTTAAGATGCGTTGAAAAATACTAGTAAGAAACATGCCATATGCGGGATTAGTCTTTCTAGAGTGAATATGGAACATGAATTTTAAGACTAAGCCCCCTAGATTGATCTTGTTGCCGCTTAGGAGTCAATATAGTAGGAATAGGTGCAGGTGTGAGCCCGAGTCATAGCCACCTGATCTTGGATTGATGTTCATACAAATTAATTTGTGGGATAACTTAAGAACCATTCCTAGATCATTTGAGTTAGGCCCTGTTGGTTTGAAAATTGGTATATCACCCAAACTTGTCTAAGTAGGGAGTGTCGGATAGGTTTGATGAGCGAAAATTGGTGGAGGTCTTTGGAAAAATTAAAGTCATCCTATATATTAAAATTAAAACCAAGCAAATCATTTATATAAACAGCAGTAAGTTTGATTTCTTTACCTAAAATAACAGAGGATAGTTCTAAAGGAGTAGTTTTAGAAATGTTTAAGTTGAAATAAAATTCTCTTACTTATTTTGGATATGCCGGTTCCTTTATAGAGAAAATTTTAGTCCAACCTACTCCTTAAAAAAGAGACAATAATTCTCCCAAGTTATGAGTCCTAATCCAGATCTAGTCAATGAATCTACCGAATAATACCTCCTTTTTGAAGAAGAGGTTAGAGGAATTTACCGAGCTAGGACCCTGAGAAGAAGAAGCCCCTTCAGTGTGTCCAGATCTCTTCTTGGCAGTGGTTTTGCGACCCATTGATTTGGAAGAAAAGAGGAAAAATTGAAGGGGGAAAAAAAATTCGGAGATTGGTTAGGGTTTTTTGAAAAAAGAAATGAGTTTGTGAAAGAAGATGAAATGGTAATGAAAGTAGAGTGGTTTTAACTTGAAAAATGAAGAAATGGGAAGAAAAACCAACAAATATGAGCAAAAGTTGTCTGGGTTTCTGGTTTGGGTTAGGGTTTGGGGAAAAGATGCGTTTTAGACAAAAATTGAAAGTTTTGATGTTGAAATGTTGTTAGAAACTTGATTTCTTGTTAGAATTTGGAAGAAATTTGAAGAAAAATAATGGTTTTGGATAAAATTTGATGGAAAAGTGTTAAGATTTGAGAGAGAGAGAGAGTGTGTGTTGAAGATGATTGAAGAGGGGCTGAGATTGGGAAGTGAAAAAAAAAAGGTTCTTTTTTTTTTTTTCCTTTTGTGTGTCGACACACAGATCCAGAGCAGCGGTACTGCTGCTCTGCGTGTCGACACATAGAAGATAGAACTAAGCTCTGTTTCTCTGTGTGCATGTGTTTTTTTTAATATTTTTAAAAATTATTCCAAGTTCCTATATTCATGAATTGGATAAGAATACTTGGTCCATTGGAGCTCTTTTATGATGAGCATCAAAACTCAATATTAAATGCATATGACTCATGTATGCAATCAAGGTCAAGATGATAGGTTACACATGCCAATTTTAATTCTAATGGTTCAAGAGATTTCTTCACCTAGAGGTTTAGTGAAAATGTCCGCTAATTGGTCATTGGTGGGAACAAATTTTGCAATGACATCTCCTTTGAGTACATGATCACGAATGAAATGATGTCGAACCTTAATATGCTTTGTTCTTGAATTTTCAGCCGAGTTTTTAGTTAGGCATATAGCACTAGTGTTATCACACATTATGGCAGCATGGTTAATATGAATGCTATAGTCATTTAATTGGTCCATTAACCATAACATTTGAGCACAACAACTACCGTACGCAACATATTCGGCCTCGGCAGTGCATAAAGAGACAGAATTTGGCTTTTTGCTAAACCATGATACCAAAGCGTGACCAAGGAATTGACAAGTACCACTAGTAGATTTTCAGTCCACTTTGTATTCAGCAAAACCTGCATCAATATATCCAACTAAATCAAACAAATCACATCTAGGGTAAAATATGCCTAAAGTAGGAGTACCAACTTGGTATCAAAATATTCTTTTCACGGCACATAGATGAGATTCCATGGGACATGCTTGAAATCTAGCACATAAACATACATTGAACAATATATCTGGTCTACTAGTGGTAAGGTCAAGAAGGGATCTGATCATTCCTCGATATAGCTTTTGGTCCACCTTTTTAAATTTTTCATCCATATCTATCTTAAGAGTATAGCTCATTGGTGTTGCTATTGCCTTGGAATTTTCCATGCCAAATTTCTTGAGCATTTCCTTTATGTGCTTGACTTGGTTGATGAAAATTACTTCCTTGTCTTGCTTAATTTGTAATCCAAGGAAGTAGTTGAGTTCTCCCATCATACTCATTTCGAATTCCTTACTTATAAGATTTGCAAAATCTTCACAAAGAGATGGATTAGTAGCACCAAACACTATATCATCAACATAAATTTGTACACTAACAATGTCATGTTTAGAATGTTTCATAAAAAGTGTGGTGTCAACTTTTCCACCTGAAAATCCATTTTGCCTTAAAAAGGAACTCAATCTCTCGTACCAAGCTCCAGGAGCTTGTTACAATTCATAGAGTGCCTTTTTGAGTTTGAAAAATGGATTGGAAAATTTGTCATCCTCAATCCGGGTGGTTGTTTAAAATAAACCTCTTCTTCAATAAGACCATTTAAAGATGCACTTTTAACATCCATTTGAAAAAGTTTTAAATCTTAAATGAAGCAAATGCACATAAGAGTCTAATAGCTTCTAGCCTAGCAACGAGAGCAAATGTTTCCTCATAGTCCTTCTTCTTGGTTATAGCCTTTAGCTACTAACCTTGCCTTGTTTCTTACCACGTTACCTTCCTCATCCTTCTTGTTGCGGTAGACCCACTTGGTACCTATGACTGGATGATCCTGGGGTCTATCTACAAGTTCCCATACATCACTTCTCTTGAATTGATTGAGCTCTTCCTCCATTGCCATTCTCCAATTTGCTTCATTAAGAGCTTGTTTTATGTTCTTGGGTTCTTCAAGAGAGATGAATGCGGCTAAATGACAATATTCCCTTAATGCATGACTAGTATTTACACCTTGAGAGGGATCACTAACGATTTTACTTGTTGGGTGATACTTCAAGTATTTTCAATCTCGTGGTAAGTTTTCCTCTTTAGATTCTACATTTTGATTATCTCCTTTTGATTCATTTATTTGAGTGTTAGATATAACATTTTCTTGCTCATTGGATGAGTGTGTGATGTTTATTGGTTGGATTACTATATCATCGTCATCATAAGGAGTTCTAGAGGACAAGACATTATTTTAATCAAAAACAACATGTATAGACTCTTCTACAACTTTTGTCTCTTTATTAAACTCTATATGCTTTGCTTGTTAAAGAGTATCCAATGAAAATATCTTCGTCAACTCGTAAATCAAATTTTCAAAGATTTGTTTTGCCATTGTTGTGAATGAAGTATTTGCACCTAAAAGGTTTAAAGTATGCAATGTTTGGCTTTCTACCTTTATAAAGTTCATATGGTGTGTTCTTTAAAATTGGCCTTTTTAAAGCTCGATTTAAAATATAGCAAGCGGTGTCAACGGCTACGGCCCAAAAATATTTAAGCAAGTTATTTTCACAAATCATTATTCTTTCCATTTCTTCAGGATTTCTATTTTTTCATTCAACCACCCCATTTTGTTGAGGAGATCAAGGTACTGAAAAATTGTGATCAATTCCAAAGTAATCACAATAAATTTCAAAATAATCATTTTCACATTCCCTTCCATGATCGCTTCTAACTAAAATAATTTCCAAATCATTTTTATTTTGTACCTTTTTACAAAATTTTTCAAATTTATCAAATTCTACACTCTTATGAGAAAGGAATAGGACTCAAGTCAAGCGGGAGTAATCATCCACGATTACAAGTCAATATCGCTTTCCACCAAGGCTCAAATGACGAGTAGGACCAAACAAGTCTATATGTAAGAATTCAAGATGCCTTGATGTTGAAACAATGTTCTTAGGTTTGAATGACGATCCAGTTTGTTGGCTATACTAACATGCATCACGAATATGATTTTTTCAAATTTTAGCTTTAGTAAACCTCTAACAAGATCACTTTTTGAAAGTTTTGAAATTGAATCCACACTAGTATGTCCAAATCTTCTATGCCAATTCTAAGGATCATTTTCATCCAAGACACTAAAACACTATAATGAGTCTACACAATCATGATCAATCATAGAGACATTTTCACATCGCAGACCAACAAGCAAAATTTCATTTGTTTTAGCATGTTTAACTATGCATCTAGATGTTTCAAATTTCACATGATAGCATTTATCACATAATTGACTAATGCTTAGCAAGTTGTGCTTAGGACCTTCCACAAGTAAGACATCTTCAATGCAAGGAGAAGAGTTAGAAGCAACATTACCGATACCGATTATTTTTCCGTTCTTATTGTCTCCAAAGGTGACATTTCCTTTTCTTAGCTTTTGTGAAGTGAACTTAGATTTATCTTCGATCATGTATTTTGAGCAACCACTATCCAAATACCCCTTCTGTTTTTTGCTTTGGATTTTTATACACACCTATCACAATTCAGACACTCTTAGGTATGCAAATTTTCTTGGGTCCTTTGTTGTTAGCCTTGTCATTTGGTGGTCGATATCCTTTTGGGACCCAAACCATCTTTGTCTTTTCAAATTTCTTTCAAAAGAACATTGGCAAATGACGTGCCCATGGTCACCACAATAGTTGCACCTTAAGAGTTTGTTGAAGGTGATGAGGCTTTAACAAAAAGAACATTCAAATTCTTCTTTTGGACATTTCCATTATAACTTATTCTTTCTTTGTTAAAAATTGGTTTTTGATATGCAAGAATTTTGTCAAGTATTTATTGACCTTCAAAAGACTTGCTTGATATTTTTGAAAGTTCTTCCGTTTTCTCTTTCAAAGGCTGATTTTCTTTTAAAAGTGATTTGTCTTCCCTGGATTTTCCTTTCTCATTTTCCATTAAAGAATGAAGTGTTTCTTCCAAGGATTTTTTTTCATTTGTTAATTTAATGATCTCATTTTTTAAAGACTCGTTCTTTTTCTTTACGGATTCTTTTTCAAGTTCAAGCACTAAACGTTGTTTGAATCCGTTTCCAATCCCGTCTTTTCAAGACCTTTTACAAAAGTATTGTGTTGGTTTTTCAATTTTTTATATTTCTCACATAACTCTTGAAAACCAACCACAAGTTCATCATAAGGTAGATCGTTTACCTCATCCTTTACAACGCTATCGTCGTCAATAGCCGTGAGACAACAATTAGCTACTTTGTCTTTACTTTCTTCATTGGCACCATCATTGCTATCTCCCGAAGCCGCAAAAGCTTTCTTCCATCCTTCCTTTTTGTCTTTTTTTTTTGAGGTCGTTGAAGAACTTCTTATTTTTTGGCTTGAGACAATCTCTTTTAAGATGTCTGACTTCTCCATACTCATAGCTAGTTGGTTCATCTTTGGAGGAAGATGAACCCTTTTCGAACTTTTTATTAAATCTTTACTTTTGAAAACGTTTGTAAAATCTTTTCGCTAACATAACAACTTCATCATCACTTTCGTCACCTAGAGATGGCTTAAATGCTATGTCTTTATTTTTCTTTTATTTTTCCTCTTCTTTAAACTCTTCCATGTCAATCTTATGGGTCATGAGATTTCTAATTAGTTGATCAAGTTTATAAGTAGAGAGGTTATGAGCTTCCCAGTAACCTTGCCTTGCCATGAAATACAGAGACATCAAAGAATTTTACTAACTTGCTTCTCATTTGAATACATTTTTCCAAGAGCTTGGTGTTTGTTAGTAATATCCGAAAATCTAGTGTACATCTCTTTTATTGATTCCTCCGATTTCAATTTGAAAAGTTCGTAAGCTCTTACCAACATGCTTATTTTAGTAGATTTAACTTGATCCATGCCTTCATAGGTGACCTCTAACTTGTCCAAAATTTCTTTTGCCGATTGATAACCGAACACATGGTTAAAGACATTTGGGGCAATAGCACATAAGAGTGGATAATGAGCTTTTGCATTTTTTGCAAGTTTTTCTTTGTCATCCTTCATAAGCTCATTTTCTTCTTTTTCAATGGTTTTCTCACCTTGTTTCTTTGAGGATACGTAATCACCATTTTTTGTCATAAGCCATAAGTTGAAATCAATGGATGTAATACGAAGTCCCATTCTTAGCTTCCAATAGGGAAAATTTTCCCCATCAAAAGAAGAGGCTTGTTGGTCGATTGACCCTGGGCTAAGATGGGAGTGAAAGTTGCCATAGGACCACTCTAAGGTTGTTAGACCCAAAAAGAATAGAGCACAAATTCTGATACCAATTGAAAGTCCAAATAGCAACCTTAGAGGGGGTGAATTAGGTTATTTAGAGATAAATGAAAATTTAATTCATGAACAAAAAATTTAATTAAAAGCTAAACAATAAATGTCAAATGAAAAAGATAAAGACAAAAATAAAAGGGAAGCACAAAGATTTTTGTAGTGGTTCACTTCCAAATCGGAAGCTAGTCCACTTCTCAAGTGACTACTCTTAGTCACGTGAGCCTTTAACTAAGCTCGATGATCCTTTTCAAAACCAAGCTCAGGATCCAACCTTTAAAACCAGTCTTTTTGTACGTATGCTCAAAATCAACCTTTTACAACTATTTCTTTTGTAACCGTAGGCTCAGGATCCAACCTTTACAATGCAACAAATTTGAATAAAGCAATTAAAGAATTAAAGCACTCAAATTCTTCACTCTTTCAAGAGTGAATTGACACTTGATCAAGCTTAGCCAAAGCTAAGGATATGCCAATAAAGCTTAAAGATCAACAATAAGAGAATAGGTGATGCCCTAATAAAAGTTTTAAGCAAAACTAAAAAACAAACTTTTAAAGCGCAAGTATGTAAGAGAACTTTTTATCAAAGAATGCTTAGAGAGTATTGGATAATTTCAACCAAAGCATTAAAGCCCCATTTATAGGCAAATGAGGGCCAATAAGACGTTCAAAAAGTTGGGAAAAGGTTTTGGAAAAGAAACAAGTCAAAAGTAGCCGTTGGCTCATACACTACCTTCCTTGGATCATCATTTCCAAACCTTCCACCTTTTCCAAGCCAAAAATGCGTCTACTATCCAGGTGATACTTCCAGTCGCACATCAAGTTGTCCTACTCTTGGACTGTTGATAGTGTGCACCTTTTCCCTTGGATCAAAAGGCCTATCATTAGTGTCCACAGACGAATAAACCCTAGCTTCACTCGATTGAGCCTACAAATTGATCTAATAATGCATATTTCCCATTTGAACTTGAGCATTTGTTTGCACTGTTAGTAAGAATAGCCTAATTCTTTGCTCAGATAGATTACATTGCAGTAGTACCAACTTTCTTCTTTGCTAAGTTTGCTTCATTAATAATAGAGGTCTCCCTTTTCTCTGCCAGCTTGATTGTCCTTTTGATCTAAGTGTATGCCCCGAGCCTAGCAATTGCCATCATCACCACCTTAGGCTGCCTCAAACTCATTCTCTGGATAACGTATAGCTTTTCAAAAACCTTCCCATTTGACTTAAGAAGTAGGAAATTTGGTGTTCTTTCATTGTAATACAAGATTGGCCTTATCTTTGCTCCAATTCTCTTGCTTGTATAACATTTCTTGTGACTGAGATGAAATGCCAACTTGATCACGATGTTGGGCTATAATTTAAGCTTCAAATGTAATAAACCGCTATTCTGAACTTCAATCAGAACTTCCGTTGCATCAATCGGTGCTACTACTTCTTCACTCACAACTTATTGTGATGCTGCAATGTCATCCTGAATTGATGCTGAGCTTGCCGTTACGAGCTTCTAAGAGCGGGTTGATCAATCTTATTTTGGATACTGATTCTTTAAGCTGACCTTTCTTGACATAAACACTATGCTATACTAATGTTACCATTGTAGCCTTCGAATCACAACATTTATATTTATTTGCATCAACTGGACATGCTACAACATTAGTATGATTCCCTACTATAACTTCAACATGTAAATAAGTTATATTACCATTAAGTGCATTTTAGTTATTAGTTTACTATTGCCTTCCTACGAGCAATTGCTCAAATTGCTATTGCGATTGAGCCATTTTTTACTGCATTATTTACTGATTTGTATCAACATCATTTCTTATTATATAAATCAGCTTTTACATCTATTACTGATGTTGATTAAATGGCTTTGGTTGAATCACACCTGCTGCAGCTTGAGTAACTTATTTCTTAGTTTTTGTCATGCTTGATCAAATGCAAATTCAATTCGATTGAATGCAACTCAGCTTAATCGAATGAAATTTCGCAAGCTCTGATACTAGTTGTTATGATTCAAGGTGAATCTTGGATCATAACACAGAAGAGAGAATATGAGATGAGAAAGAATTGAGATTAAGATGAAAAGTAAATAGAATAGAGATGAGAAGTAGAGAGAATTGGGAGAATAGAAGATATTTTCCATATTCATTAATGACAATTACAATAGAAGGATCAACTACTTATACTAAAGAAAGACCTATGGTGGAAAAGCAACTAACATTCAAAATATCTAACAAGTTCACTTCACCTAGACAACCGACATTCCTAATAAAAATATCTAATAAGCCCAGTAAATCCTGAATATAAGATCAATACTACTAACGCTAATACACGACTAAAAACACTTACAAGACTAATAGAACTACTACAAATGAATTAAACTACTTGATAACTACCAATAAATTATTACTGCTTAGTCCAATATATCACAATCATGACATTGAGTTGCATAAATTTGGTCTTCCACACACTCAGGAAACTGCAACGCATACAAACAACCAAATATGGAGTGATCCTTAACTGAACAAATGCCACACGGAGTAGCACCATCAGATGATGATGTAGCTACAATAACTGGATGCACATTAGGGGGATTTGGATGTAAAGTCTTCATTTTTTTTTCCATCTTTTTAGTAAGTGCATCCAGTTGAGAATTAACGTCTTCGTGGGGTGCTACTTTGTAGACACCACGTGTGTTTCCTTTAAACACCCTCACAGAAGAGGCTTGTCCAATGGAATGTTCTCTGAGGCACTCAAAAAGTGTCCAAGCCTTGTCCTCATCTTACTAGTTAAATGCTCCCTTGCATGAAGTATTAACCATTTGTTTGTTCGAAGTGCTAAGACAATCACAGAAATTCTAAACAAGAGCCCACTTGAGCGATCAATGATAGGGACATCTTCTAAGAAGTTCCTTGAACATGTTTATAGCATGCCTAATAGCCATCATTCTGGCTTTTGGGAAAACCATGACCTAGAAGTGTTGTTCAAGGTCGTTCCAAGTGGTGATTCCACCCCTAGGAAAGGATTGAAACTAACTATGAGCGACATCTTTCAACAAGAATGGAAAAAGATGTAGTCTAACTGCATCGTTAGAGACATCTAGATAATAGCATGTTTCACAAATTTCAAGGAATGTGTCAAGGTGCTCATACGAGCTCTCAATTGGCTTCCCATAGAAACTGGGAAGGATGTTGATGATCCTAGGCTTAAGTTCGAAGTTGGCGATAACCATGACATGTATCATAACTGCGGCAGGTGCAACATATGTGTAGGGAATGAAGTGGTCCTCAATTGCACAGGTTGCGTTTTCGTCAGCCATGGTTCATTGTGTATTCTCGCCTGCCTTGGATCACCTCACAATAGATAATGCACGCTCAATTTCCAAAATGTAAAGTAACCATTCGAGATCGAACAAACGTCTGCCGTGCATGCAATACCGAAGCTGGGTTGAATCCACATTAACCATGACTCCATAACCAAGCACAAAAATTATAAAAACAACTGAAAGCAATAAGTAAAGAAATAACAAAACAAAGTTCGTTAGTCTCAAATTCTAACCCAGCAAACCAATTCCTCGGCAACGGAGCCAAAAACTTAATGTGATTTTAAATGTGTGTTTTTAAAACCGTATACTCGCAAGTGTACGGGATCATCGTATCTTCGTCGGGTATACGGATCACGTTCATAAGGAGTCATTGTTAAGTTTGAACTAACGCTTATTGAGTCATTAAAAATTAGTTGATTTAAGGTGGTTCAAGTTATCAATGAAACAAAAGCAATTAAATAGTGAAAGGGATGTCAATTCAATTAAGGTTAGTTCAGGTAGTGAATTTAGGGTAGCTTTATTCTTATCCCGTTATTATATTTTAGTTAGGACGACAATTTGAAGATCCTAGGCTATAAGCTCTAGTCCTAGGTTAATATCTAAATTAGGGTTTAGGATAATGAACTAGTATAAAGGCATAACCTATCTTATCACCCTAAGGGCTGCATAGGTCATCTCATTAGCACAACTTAATTTCTTTATTAGTCCTAATTCAAATTAATTGTTATAAATGATTGGGTTCAGGGTTGGGTAAAACCGGAACTCTGAATACTTGTGAAATCCTATTATGTCATGGTCTACGCTACAAGCACTAAACTAATCAATGCAAAGTTGGAGATCTAGATATGGCTACAAGTGTGCCTGCAAAAATACCAAACAATCATGAGTAACTCCTCACAGGGGTGTGAATATAACATAACTAAATTATCATCTCGCAAAATACAAAATGAAGATACAGATGGCTACCTGTCCTTCATCTATAAACAAAAGCATCAACCCCTGGATGGGAGTTTTAAACATCATGCAATTCAAATAAAAGAAAAACGATGTGTAAAACAAACTAGAAGTAGAAACTCCCTCAATCTTGTGCTGACGTTGATCCGAGCCTGATTCCTCCCAATACTCTTACCACTTGCACTTTGGCATTTGAGAACTCCTAGATCTTGTACCGAATTGGGGTTCAAGAGTAAGGGAAGAGGCATGGCTTGACAGATCATAAAAAAAAAAGTGGAACCCTCCCTCATATTTATAATTGCGAGCGTGATTTAGGTTTACGCATGAAAAGCCATCACCGATCGATCGGCAGTTTTAGCAGATTAATTAGAAAACAGTGTCGATTGATCAGTGAGGATACGTTAAAAATGCCGATTGATTGGTACTGTTGGCCGATCCATCGGTGAGCTCACTATTTTGTTCACCTGTCAACAAGCCGCTGATTGATCGATTCTCCGTGCCAATTGTTCGATTTACTCATGAAAGGCTATGGGATGTATTTGGCTCACAGAATTGGGACCCGATGAGCCTTCCTCTTGCACACGTGGTTGGTTTCACGACCCTAGCCATGATTGTCACCACCCTACAAACCAAACAGTTATTTTTGCTTTTTATTTTGCATCGATTATGTAATGTAAAAAAAAAAAAATTGTAAAATTAATTAGTTTGAATTTTGAATTTTTGTACTTGGGAGACAAGGCTTAGGCTAGGATTACTTTTGTTGTAAGCATTAATTAAATGGTTGTTAATAGGGGGGCTTAGGGTGGCTAGTTGGTCTCCCTCCAAAAATCTCTATATAATCATGTACCAAGTTGTATTTTGCATCAGTAATTCAACAACAAGTGAAATTCAAATTATCTATCTCCCTCCTTCTCCTCTCCTAACCGTCCCTCCCTTCATCTTCTATCTTCTAAATTCCCTTCTTCTTCCTAACCTATTCTAAAGATTCTCTTCTTTTCTTCACCTAATCTCTAATTTCTCTTCTTTTTCCTAACTTTTTCTTTAATTTCTCTTCTCAAAATCTATTTTCTTTCTCTCTCCCAATCTCTTCTCAATCTCTCTCCTTCTTCTAATTTCTAAAATTCTCTTCTTTTCTCTAACCTCATCTCTAATTTCTTCTCATCTCACATTCAAAGTCTAATTCTCTTCCTCATCTAACCTCTATTCCACCATCACGAGCCTAGGTTCGTGAATACCCCCGTCACTAACCCTTACGTGCTTGACAATTGGTATCAGAGCCATCTTCCGATCGAAGAGGATTAATCTATCCTTTACGTTTCATCATTACCATATCCGTCAAAAAAAAAAAAAAGAAAAGAAAAAAAGAAAAAAAAAAGAAAAGAAAAGAGCCGCTCCAAATTTTTTCTTCCCTTGAAGGTCTCCAAACCACAAAAAAAAAGTAAGAGAAAACAATTAGGTGCAGAATTACCGAATCAAAAAAAAAAAAAAAAAAAAAAAAAAAAAAAGAAGAACAGTAACCCATGTGAACAGTAACCGGACCAAAAAAATGTATGATCAATCTCCTCAAGCTTCTAACAAGACTACACTCCTTGTTAAGATTTGGGAGGTTTCCTATCCCATCACCGAAAACGTCCTCCACCCAGTCTTCTCTCCTTATGGGTGGCTCGAAGAAATCAAGATCACTTCGACATCTACCTTAAAGGTCGAAGCCCGGGTGGTCTTTCCCTTAAAGGAAGACGCTGAAATTGCACGAAAGAGGTTACGGAAGGTGCATCTATGACGAATGTTGTGTGATGAACACTCATGTCGACAACCCAACTCCTCAAGCCTCACTTGAAGATTGCCGCAACCATGGAGAAAGGAGTTCAATTGAGGAGCTAAGAGCTTCCATTAGAGATCTAACCGAAGTTGTAGCTCGGCTTTGTGATAGCCGTGGTGTGAAATTTGAACTTCCATCACGACCTCAACCGGGGTGTGATGTTATGGCAGAGATTAGTTCAGATAGTGATGTTGCTGAGGAGAAACCGGAAGAGCCAACCAATGTTCAAAGCCCGCTGAAGGCTAACTTGCTATGTCCAGAACCTGAAGATGACTTTGAGGTGGACATAATAATAGTTGAAGATGTTAAGTCAAAACATGTGGACTATTCGAACGTGAACGACGATATAGCAGCTACTGACAAGATAGTGGCAATGGGCTCAAAATCAAAAACCGAGTCGCTACTTATGAACTTGGTACTGGAATGGCCATTAAAATCTCACGAATTGGGCTATGATGTCATAACAATGCCGGTTAAGTTATCTTTTGTTGATTTACGGAATTCATGGTCCAAAGCTCTAGGAGCATCGGTAAAGATTCAAGAAGCCCTGGATTCATCAAGAAGTTCAACACCGCATCACCATCTCAAGCCTAAGATCACTAGAAGAGACATTCAAAAGATCAAGGTCAAGGCAAGGGTATGGGAGCGATTTCCAAGGACGGGGATTGGCACGAAGCACTCAAGCCACGTTACATCCTTGAGGACAAGGATGCTTTCAAGGGGAAGGGTTTGACACGACCCTAGCCATGATTGTCACGACCCTACAAACCAAACCGCTATTTTCGCTTTTTATTTTGCATCGATTATGTAATGTAAAAAAAAAATGTAAAATTAATTAGTTTGAATTTTGAATTTTTGTACTTGGGGAGACAAGGCTTAGGCTAGGATTACTTTTGTTGTAAGCATTAATTAAATGGTGGCTAATAGGGGGGCTTAGGGTGGTTGGTTGGTCTCCATCCAAAAATCTCTATATAATCATGTACCAAGTTGTATTTTGCATCTATAAATCAACAAGAAGTGAAATTCAAATTATCTATCTCCCTTCTTCTCCTCTCCTAACCGTCCCTCCCTTCATCTTCTATCTTCTAAATTCCCTTCTTCTTCCTAACCTGTTCTAAAGATTCTCTTCTTTTCTTCACCTAATCTCTAATTTCTCTTCTTTTTCCGAACTTTTTCTCTAATTTCTCTTCTCAAACTCTATTTTCTTTCTCTCTCTCAATCTCTTCTCAATTTCTCTCCTTCTTCTAATTTCTAAAATTCTCTTCTTTTCTCTAACTTCATCTCTAATGTCTTCTCATCTCACATTCTAAGTCTAATTGTCTTCTTCATCTAACCTCTATTCCACCATCACGAGCCTAGGTTCGTGAATATCCCCGTCACTAACCCTTAGGTTCGTGACAGTTGGGTTCCTCCTAATGGTCATCAAATGTGCTCAAATAATGCCTGATTTTGCCGTTATTCATCCTCCATTTGCTTTGATATGTTCCAAGTAGAATGTACCTAAATGACAACCAAAACTCAAATGTAGAAGCCGAATATATCATAGGAATGAGAATAAGGTATGTAAAAGATGAGGCACATCACCTAGTAAACCATGAAATGGCTGTCCTCCCAACTGAGAACCAGTTTGTACTCCTCATGTCGCCGCCAAGAAAGATTAAAGTGAGCAAGACATTCATCAAAAGAGGAACGAAACACAGAAAAGTCGTCCATAAGAAAAATTCCCGGTAATAGTCCAACATCTTAGAAATGATGGTGATCATACTTCGCTGGAAAGTAGTAGGTGCGTTACAAAGGTCGAAGGGCATCCTTCGATATGCGAACGTACAGTGAACGTCGTTTTCTCTTGATCCTTAGGGACTATCAGAATTTGGGCTCGCTTATGTTCTAGTTAAGCCTTATTTTCATTTGCCTAGAAGGCATAGCATTCTGTACTCGGTGTAACAGATGCATGCATACCGAGGGGTTAATTCCTGTGAGGTCAACGACTGAGCAACCTATGGCTCCTTTATTGTTTCGTAGAATAACTAAAAACCTAGATTCTTGTTTATCAGTCAGGTCAGATCCAATAATCACAGGAAGGGTGTCATTGGGTCCTGAAAATACATATTTTGAGGTGGTTAGGAGAGGTTTGAGCTCCAACACCAGTGGACACTTAATTGGGTTTGACAATCGAACCGCTAGCCTTATCTATGAACACATCTCATGCATCAAGAAGACCATCAGTACCAGCATCAACATCAGTTGAAGTAAGCAAATAAGACAAGTCCTCCCCTCTAATAAAGTCAGATGAAACTGACTCTACCAAAGGGTCAATCGAATTGACCATAAAGCAATCAATATGATCCTCATCTCCAGGGAATTTAACAGCAATTGATACATTTAGTTTCACCTTAAGGTCTCTAAATGAAACCTCTAACACCCCGGTCCTATAATGGATGATCGCATTGGCCGTTGATAAGAACAGTCATCGTACAATGAGGGGGTGTGGTTTCGCTGATGAGGAGTGGAGTCCATGTCCAGCACAATAAAGTCAATCTAGGAGACGGACTTGTCAACCTTGACAAGTGCATCTTCCAGCATCCCTCTAAGTAAACGCTCTAATCTGTCAACTCATTAGAGTTTAAAGTGTTGGCTTAAGATCTCCACTATGAAAATTTGAGTATGGGATGAGGTTCACGCTCACCCCTAAATCCAAAAGAGCTTTCCTAGTGTAGCTCTCTCCTATGTTGAATGGGACCACAAAAGTCTCTGGATCTCGACACTTGGGTGGGCTGCTTAAAACAAAAAATGCTGCTCACTTTCTCAGTGAACTTGACCTTCCTAGGGACATGAGCTTGCACCCTCTTCTTCCTAAGGCATAAATCCTTGAGGAATGTCGCACGGATTGAAACGTGTTTAATGATGTCAATAAACGGCAAGTAAATTTTGACGTCTTTAAACAAGTCTAATAGCTTAGTTCTCTTAAGGTTTTCCTTGTCCTTTGGTCCTTGACGGGCCGAGGGGAAAGGGACGATGAATTCATGTGGTGAACCCAACGAAGGTGCTGGTTTTGCATCCCTATCAAAAGTGCGAGGTGGAGTAATGCTTCCCTGCTCAACTTCTACCTCCAGCTCTCTTAGATTACCCACATCCAAAACCAGTACAACCTAAGCCTGCTCGTGACTGACATTGTTAAGGTTGGAACTAGATGCTCCCCTAGGATTTCCTTGGTTGGGACCTCCCTTCCTTTCTTCTATTCAAAGCTTGGGCTAACTGTCCTAGTTGGTTCTCTAGCTTAGAAATAGATAGTAAATAGGAATGAATCCAATGTTTGTTTCTCTCCACAAAGTAGAGCATACGCTCCTCAAACTAAGGGGCGTTTCTGGGAGGCTAGAGGGGGGGGGGGGGGGGGGGGTGGTTTAGCATTCATAACTGGAGGGTTAGAAAAAGAACTATATCTTTGCCCTCCCTACAAATTGGGAGGGGGTGCAATACCTACAAATCCTAGCATTGGTTGCCTCGTGGCTTTGATTTTGATTGCTTTCTACTTTCAAGAGAAGTTTATAGGTGTCGGACAATGGTTTGTTATTCCGTGAATATTCTTGAGCTGTATAAACATAGTTCCGCAAGTATTTAGGAAATTGAGACGCATATGAATAATCAAAAATAGAGTGATCTTCACTCGAACACATGCAACACAAACTAGTACCTCCCGATGACTTAGCTGCGTTGACTTGGCACAAATTAGTAGGGTTCGCATGTGAGTTCATAATCTGATCCAACTTCCTACTAAGGGCATCCATTCTAAGGTTAATGTCATCATTGGGTGCTACTTCATAGACGTCACATGTGCTTCATCTAACCATCTTCACAGAAGAGGCTTGGTTAAGGCAGTGTTAGCTGAGGTAGTCAAATAATGTCCATGCATTGTTCTTGTCTTGCTGGTTAAATGCTCCCCTACATGAAGCATTAACCATTTGCATATTTGAAGTTGTCACACCAACAAAAAACCTTAGCACAAGAGCCTTATTAGGTGACCTATTGTGGGGACAACTTCTAAGGAGCTCCTCAAAATCTGTCCCAATTTTTGAGAAATTATTCCTAGTCCTTTTGTTCAAAACTGTTTATAGCACACCTAATAGCCATCAGTCTGGCTTGAGGAAAAACTTTGATCTAAAATCACTGTTAAAGGTCTTTTCTTGTGATGATTTAACCCCATGGTAGGGATTGAAACCACCTCTTACTTCGTCTTTTAACGAAAATGGGAAAAGGTGTAGTCTAACACTATTAATTGAGACACCTTAACAGTGGCAAGTTTCTTTCAAATTTCAATGAATGTATTAAGGTGCTTTTATGGGCTCACTATTGGCTTCCCATAGAAAGTGGGAAGCATGCTGATGAACCCCTGCGTGATTTAGAAGTTTGCATTACCAACAGCGGGTAAAGCAACTCCGGTGGGTGCGACGTACGTTTGGGGGACATAGTGGTCCCCATTCATACATGGCACATCATCAGCCATGGTTTACGGTGTATTCACACTTGCTTCATATCACCTCAAGGTAGGAAGAGGAACTCAATTTCTGTAACGTAAGGTAACAATTCTGGGTCGAATGACTGTAATAAGATCTTCCCAGTAGCTTCACATTAATTTATTCTAACAACCAATTAATACTTCTAACTACATGTAACTATTACATTTAACTATTCTATTACAAGTATAATGCCAATCATGACATTATGTCTCCCTTATGAAATCCTTGTCATCATGGATTAGTCACAAAAGATTGAAATGGAAACTTGAGTGGAATAAGATCTTCCCAGTAGCTTCACATTCATCTAGGTTGCACCATTTGATCAGCATTGAGTAATAACATTGTCATGTCCATCAACCAACGCCCAAAGTACCAATTCCGGTTTGAGGAAAGCCTTCACATGTTCTACTATTCTTTGCCTTCTAATGGAGGCAAGTGGTGCATCACCAACAACAACACCAGCGCAAAAATTATAGAATCAAATCTTCTTTTTTCTTCTATTTATTCAATTTTTCATTACCCATAATCTGGATGACATGATACCCAATTGACATGATATCATGGTTGAGAAAATTGTTGCAAGGCTATGGTGCATTCCTCTTTTTTGCTTTGTTCTAACGCTTCTTGATGGAAGCTTGCCTGTTCTTCTTGGAATTTCTAATTTAAAGTTTCTACTCAGCAATTTTTCAATCTTGGTCATTTTTCTTCATTTATTACTCAACTTTGTGCTCTGCTTAGAGTTGGGTTTTGATTTTAGAGGTTTTAAATGTGGAATTACACTGGTGATTGAGTAAGGGGAAAAGAATATCGGACATCTTCTAACCCAACATCTACGGTTTACTCTATTAAAATTAGGAAAATCAATTTTAGGTTTGGGTAGGGAGCCATTACCTCTGAAGGGGACATATGTTTGAAAACTTTCACCATTTTCAGGGAATGGCCCCAAGATCGGGGGCTTATTTGCCCAACATTTGCCTTAGACTCATGTAATCTCACTTCTGCTTCTTGGCTGCAAACTGACATGGAAGGCCGAGACAAATTAAGCATTAATTGTTGCATTAGTGAGAGCATTTCGTGTTGTCCTTCTGTATCACTTCCATTAATTAGTTGTGGCACAACCTTTGAGCTTCCTCGGATGATTGTTATGTCTCTTTCAGCTTCTGTACCAGTCCTTGGATCTAGTTTGCGATTTCATGCATGGTTACACACATTTTACCTTTAGCCAATGTAGAATCATCAATTGACACATGATTTGGGGAAAAAAATATTTAGGTCAAGATGGAGCTCTGATACCATTATCAGAAGCCTACATGATAGGGAAAGAGTCAGAATTGAGAAGAGAAAGAAAGATAGAAAAATTGGAGATGAGAAGAGAATTCGAGTATGAGATGAGAAAGAATTAGAAGAATTTAGAAAGAGAAAGTGTGGATGAGAGAGAATGATCAAGGAAAAATGAAGATACTATTTCATTAATTTTGGATAATTCCCAGTTACAACTATAATCCCTTTATAGCTAAATACAAATCCAACGTAACAATGATAATATCTCTAACTAATCCTAACAATTATAATATCTCTAACCAACCATTGTTTAGTCTCACAACCAATTAATACATCTAACTACATGTAACTATTACATTTAATTACTCTACTACAAGTATAATACCAATCATGACAGGTTATAAGCACTAAGCCTAGATAATATTAAAATTACGGCATTGGGTAATGAACTAGTCTAAAGAAATAACATATTTTATCATCCTAAGTGTAGCATAGGTTATCTCATTAGCACTAAATTCCTTCCTTGCTCTTAACTTAATATTAAATTGTATAAAATATTGCGTTTAGAGTTGGGTACAACCTCAACCCTCACCACACATGAAAACCTATTATGTTATGGTCTAGGCTGCAAGGTCCTAGAAAAAGCGCTAATACATTGGAAAACTCAACGCGGCTACAAGCACATTGAAAGAAAACTAAGTAACATTAATAATTCATTACAGGGGTGCGAAAATAACGTCACAAAATCAATGTCAAAGTATAACACAAAACTGGGACATGGATCCATCCTTCATCCCCAAACTAAAAGAGTTTACTACTCCATGTTAGTTTTACACATCATTAAATTCAAAAAAGAAAACAACGGAAAAAAAAAATGAAGACTCCCTAAATTAGTGTTGTCGTTGATCCAAGCTTTGATCCCCTAGCACTTTGACTACCTGTGATTCGAAATTTGAGAACCCTTGCATCTCGTAGCAGCTTCAGGAAGGATAGGACAAGAGGAGATGAGTCAAGGGATGGGAAAAATTATGTCTACCCCTTTCTATTTATACCAGCAACGTGCGGGTATTCGGTCAATCGATGGGCACCATTGGCCTATTAATCAACTAGCCCACTGTAAGCTGCGGATCGATCGCGGTTGGTAGTTGATCGATCGAAAGTCCTACTACAGGTTCTATCCCATAGTGGGCTGCTAATCAATCGGTCCTTGTACCGATTGGTCGATTAATTCCTGAAACCTTATGAGATCCATTGGGGATACCATATTACAATCGATGAATCTTTCTTTTACACATGTGGTCAGGTTTCATAATACAACAGCAACAGACCCAGTGCCTCCCAGGGCTCCCCCATAAGTAGGGTCAAGGAGGGGTTGATGTACGCAGTCTTCCCCCTTCAGGTATCTTAATGTAGCCTGGATATACGCCTAAATTTTTTTTTATTTTACTACTTTTAAACCTTTGTTTGCTCCAATGCATTCCAAGCATAAAAGTATCTAGATTGCAAAATAAAACACACATATAAAAGTCAAATCTATTATACGAATGAGGTATAAAACATGTAAAAGAGCGACACATTAGCCTTTAATCAAACCGCTACATGAGGTCAAAAACTGTTGCAATAGATCTCATATAACCACTACCAAAAGGTCTTTTCTTTTTTTTTCTTTTTTTTTTTAAAGTGTTACATTAGGTACTAACCTAAGGAAATACTATATTAAAAAAAAAAAAAAGAAGCCTATTACACTAGGCGAAAAATTCCGTTACATTAGGGTAATGTATCCCTAATGTAACTGTAAAAAAGGGTTACAATAGATCTTTGGTAGTAATTTTTCAACTTAAGGCAAAACTCTTTATGCATTACATAAGTTTATTTTTGTTGTACTTGACTTGATTAGGCCACCAGTCTTGATTCCACTGGAGCAGGGCAAGCCATTAGATTTGTGTCTGCACTTTTGATGAGTCAATTGGTTGTTCGCTTGTTTCAATGAGCATGAATAAAATATTTTTCCATTAAAAAATTGTGCCCATTTTTGTATTATGAATCTGTAAAGTTGAGGCATTACTCCTTAGCATTTACCTTAAATGTGGTTCATACAGATGTCCTTTAGTATATGTACAATAAACCTTCAACGAGAGGAAGATTAAATAAAAGGAGCATTGCACTACTTCAGTTTGAATTGATTTATGTGTCACAGAAGACAGTATAGGGTCAAGCTCTAGATGACTTCTTAGCTGGCTAGCTGGCCATCCAACATTCAAGCTGATATAGGCTATGAGCCAGGTGAGCTCTTGTTGATTGAAATGGTCCCTCAAAAACTATATTTTAATTGTTCAAGGACAAAATCTAGTGCCGAAGTAAGAATTATGAATGAATGCTTTATTGGAATCATCATTAAGATTGTTGTCACCCTGGCAGGCAAGTGTTCTAACAATATGGCTGAGTATGGGACATGGATTATTGGCCCGCAAACTCTCATAAAGATGTGAGCCCCTAACATAATAGTGAGAAGGAATTCACTATTGGTGATTTGCCAAGTAAAAGGAGAATTTTGGTGTTTGAGTGACTCTTTGAATAAGTATATTTCAGTAGTGCAAGGACGGTTGAGAAAGTTTGATGGTGTTTAATTTGAACATATACTTTGTGAACAGAATAAGGTAGCCAATGATTTGGCTAAATTAGCCTTTGGACACAAACTGCTTAGGACAAGGTGCGAGGAGACTATGGTCATCCAAACTAAGGATTTACACCATGACCTCGAGATCCCCGAGTCCTTTTAGATTTGAAAGCAAGGTAATTACAAATAAACACCTAGATTGCTTTGAAGCACAACAATCTGTCGGAAGTTAGTTTGATGATTGGAGAAAGTGCCTGAAGGATTACTTTGGGAACCCTCTTGACTATGTGAAGGATAGAAAAATGAAAATGAGAGCTCATATATACCATCTTATGATGGAGAGCTATACAAAAACGATGCTAACAGAGTCCTTCTCAATTGCATAGACTTAGACGAAGCAATGCTAGCAATGGTTGGAGCCCATTAGGGAATCCGTGGATCATATTTGGCTGGCTATTACATTAGCTTATCAAAAATTATGGCTATTATTTGGCAACAATGATGGATGACTGCCTCAAATATGCGAAAGGGTGCAGAGCATGCCAAAGGCATGTACCAAGGGCTCCGGTGCCTAAGATGCGTGCCATTGTTAAATCATGGCATTTTCAAGGATGGGCAATGGCCAGTATTGGGAGATCAATTCTCCTTCTGGATGGCAACATTCATACATTCTGGTGGCCATAGACTATTTTACAAAATGGGTGGAGGCTAAACCATGTAGGAATATCAATTAGCAGAATGTGATTGATTTTATTAAAGAATGTAACCTATGAAGGTTTGGAGTCCCAAAGATAGTAAATATGGACTAAGCTAAAGATTTTAATAGGGTGGAGGTAAAGGAATTCACCTGGAGTTTCAATATTGAGATCTTGAACTTAGCCCATTACTATGCATAAGCAAATTGCCAAGCTTAGTCTGCTAACAAGATTCTAAAGGCAAATATTGAGAAAATAATTGAGGACAATCTTAGGAAGTGGCATCAACTGCTATTTGATTCTCTTTGGGCCTCTAAGACATCCAATCATTACGCAATTGGGACAACTCCCCTCCATTTAATATGTGGCCATGATGTTATACTTCCACTGGAAGTTATAGTTCGGTCTATTGGATTGGTTCATCGAGGGAGATTTTTGGGAACTTACATATGAGCAAGCTATGATGGTTGAATTAACTAATTTAGACTAAATGTTATGAATTAAGATGAATCTTGATCATAGCCTAGGCAATCGAGAATATGAGATGAGAAAGAAGTGAAGGGAGATGAGAAATAGAAAGAGAGTTTAGATGAGAAGAGAAGTATTTGATTTATCATTCAATGAATCTTTTCTTACATGAGTATCCCCTACTTATACTGATACAAGAACAAGAACAACACATTAAATCAAGATATTTTCCTTAGCCGACTAAAAGAACTCAGCCACCAAAATTGACCAAAACATGGAACAAGCAAATAAATACCAAAGCCAACTTTCCCGCTTAAACCCTTATTTGAATAGAAATTGTTAAAAATCAACTAAAACAAGCTCCCATCATGATAATACCCCACTCTCTAGCACATTCTTGCCTTAAGAATGAAAGCAAGAAAATTGAGACTTGAGAAATGACAAATCTTCCCAGGTAGCGTGCCCCTTGCAAAACTTCATCCATTGCACCAGAACTTGCTTGACCTGAGCTCCTTGCTACTGCTCCACTTAAGTGGCTAAGATAATTTTTTGGCTCTTGCACAATTAGGCCCTTCATAGAAGCTTGAGGAGGTCCTGCAGAACTACTTGCACCAGCTGTGACAAGCTTTTCGAGTAAAGAGTTTTGAAACACCAGATGCACTAAAGAGTCTAATGGTAATTCCAACCTATAAGCAACCTTTCCAATCCTCTCCACTATCTTGTATGGACCAAAATAATGGGCACATAACTTGTTGTTCTTCCGTACTGCCATTGAAGTTTTAGCGATAAGGTTGTAATTTCAAGAAAACAGAAACCCCCATAGCAAAAGATCTGTCAGTCCTCTTCCTATCTGCAAAGTACTATATCTTAGCTTGAGCAAATTGTAAATTGTCATTGAGTTGTTGCACCAATTGTCTCCTTTGGGCTAAAAGATCATTAATTTCAACCACATGTGAAATAGCTCCTTGAAGCATTAAAGGAGAGGGTGGATAGTATCCATACAAAGTCTTGAATGGTGTTGCACCTAAGGATGAATGTGAATGGGTATTGTACCAGAACTCCACAAGAGACAGCCACCTGTGCCAATTCTTAGGATGTGTGAAAGTCATTCCCCTCAAATACAACTCAACACATTGATTTATCCTCTCCATTTGACCACTTATTGTGGATGGTAAGATGAACTCAGTGCTAAGGTTAATCGTAGCAATAAAAGCAGCTCACGCCAGAAATTGCTAGTGAATAGCTTGTCCCTGTTGGAAAGAATTGATTGAGGAAGTCCATGAAGCTTGTAAATATGATCCAAGAAAAGTCTTGCCAACTTGTCAGCAGAGATAGGACGATCGAATGCTATGAAATGACCGAACTTGGTAAAGCGATCAACCACCACCCAAATAACTCTTTCCCTTCAGACCTCAGTAAGCCTTCAATGAAGTCCATGCTAGTGTGTTGCCAAGCTCTATCTAGAACTGGCAAAGGTTGAAGCAAAACTTGATAAGGCACATGTTCCATCTGTGTTCTTTAACATACTTCACACTACTAATGAGTTCTTGAACTTCCTTCTTCATAACGGGCCGGTGAAAATATGGCTTTTCTCTTTGATATGTTCCTTCAATTCCTGAGTGTCCTCCCAAAGGTGAATTACGAGAAGCTTCAATGACTTTCTTCCTCAATTCAGTCCCGCCTCCAATTTAGACCTTCCCTTAGAGGTGGACGCAGGCCAGGTGGGGCCGGGCCTGGTATGTAAACGGGCTGGGCCTGAGTAGGCATGGCTCTCCGCCCTCCAATTTTGTTTAATAAAACTTGTAAAAATACAAAATACATATTCATTTTCTCCAAAAAATACTTATAATTATAAATAATGAAAAATATAGCTAATAAAATAAAATGTTTCATATATTACTAACAAAAACTATTACGCCATTTAAAATTACAAATATATTCTATAAAAATATATAATATAGAAAAATAGAATTACAATGCGTCTTCGGACTTTTTTGATTTAAAAAAAAAAGAACTACTTAGTCTAAGCTGGCAAGGGTTAGTAAGTCGGGACTTGACGTATCAGTAGTACGGTTGTCTTCATTCTCGCTCGATGAACCCAACTTCAGCTGGTCTTGCTCCGTATCCGCTGCATGTAACCAGTCCTTCAACCACACCGACATTTCCAAGCTGGTCGATGACAGCTTCGGTCTTTTGATTCCAAGCAACCTGCCACCTACACTAAAAGCACACTCCGATGTTGCTGAAGACAACGGGCATGCTAGTATATCCCATGCTATGGTGGAATGCACGGGATGTTGGATTTGGTTGGAACATCACCATTGCAAAATATCAAAGCATAGATTGCTTCTTTACCACCAGGGTCAATTAATAGCTTCGCACTACTCACCAAAAGGTTTGCCTGCCATTTAGTAAGTAATAAGCAAAGGAATAAAATAGCAGCTCAGCTATTACAACTACAATAAACGGAATCGGAGTCGTTGAGGGATTTTTCCAAAATATTCGCTAGAGAGATGATAGACATTCCCTGTTTAGCTGATGAAATAGCAATAAGTGCCTTTAAGAATGGCAGCTAAAGAGCTCAGACTTTAAATTTTGCACTAGTAAAGAAATAGCCTTAAACAATCGACGAGTATGAGGGAAGGCTAACAAATATATATCTGCAGACGATGCACTGAACACGGTGAGGGGTCATAGGAAAGTCAAAAGAAAAATATGAACCTTCTCATTCTTCAAGGGCAAAGCTTCCTAAAACCACGTCTAACCCCTTGGTTCAAGTGTGAAAACCCTGAGGTAGATGACTTACAAGATATACAAGAAACTGGTATGTTGACCACCATCCTTCGAAAAAGTGTCTTATCCTCCCCAAGTGGCCGTTTGAATTTTGAGCAAAAGCTAAAATGTGTGAATTTCAGCAATTTTTCAGCCATACTAGGGATGAGTCTAGGGCTCGTTAGAAACAAGTTAGAGATAATCATGGCCGCTTAGTGAGTTTAGAGGCGCAAGTTGAGGAGATCAATGGTGACAATGCCTACTAAAGAAATGGTCGAAGCAGCGAAGAAGATGACTGCAATGATCGTGATCTTTTGTGGGGATCACCTTTACTTGCAAAGACTTAGGAGATATGTATGTGCCCCATGATGATCCCATGGTTATCAATGTTGATGTGGAGTGATGTCAGGTCCACAAGGTGTCAGTCGATCAAGGGAGTGATGTGACCATCATCTTCTACCAATGCTTCGAACAAACGGAAGTACCCATGAATCGGGTTGTAGCAGTGTGTTATCCCGTAGTGGGTTTCATCGAAGAAGCGGTTAGACCCATGGGCGCCGTCGTCATGAACACCGTCTTTTACGGGCAAGAAGCCGAAAGGAAGGTCAAGATATATATATATATGTATATTATTGTGGACACGCCTTCCCGCTGCAACATCATACTTAAATGACCTATTTTGGACCATATAAAAGCAGTAATATCAACTTACCATTTGTTAATGAAGTTTGAGGATGACAATGGGGACATTATTGCCATCTAGGGCAATCAAAAGGTAGCCTGAGAATGCTATCGTGCCTCCTTGGATAATGCTGGTTGTAGAATCTTACCCAAAACCAAAAAAGAGAAACTTAATCCTCTCAAAGTGTATGTGCCAGGAGAGCATGGTTAGGATTTAGGAAGCTTGGAAGAGGTGGAGATAGAAGAAGGAAAGACGGTCAAGTTAGGATGGTGTCTACCTGAGGAACTAAAGCATGAATTGTTATCTCTATTGAGGCAATTTCACGATGTAATTGCATAGAGCAAGAAAGAACTGCCGGCAATTAGTCAAGTGGTAATGATGCACAAATTAAGCACATGGCTAGGCACAATCCCCATTAAACAAAAAAGAAGGAGCTTTTGTATAGAGAGAAATGAGGCTATCAAGGAAGAAATTCTCAAACTACTTAAGGCCGGATTCATACGAGAAGTAGAATACCCAGAGTGATATGGTTCTTGTAAAAAAAACAAAACGGAACTTGGAGAATGTTCGTGGATTTCAAAGTTATAAACAAATATTGTCCAAAATATTCCTATCCCCTTTCAAACATTGTTCAATTGGTGGGCTCAACAGCAGTGAATAAGCTGTTTAGTTTCGTGGACGACTTCTCCGGGGATCACCAAATCAAAATGGACACAAGCAATGAAGAAAAGACACCATTTTTCACCAACAAGGGTACCTATTTCTCTAAGGTACTACCGTATGGCTTGAAGAATGCAGGGGCTACATATCAACAGTTGATAAATAAAGAATTCACCCAGCAAATTGGATGCAACATGGAGGGCTACGTTGATAACATGATCATCAAATCGCTTGTTAAAAGTGATCATGCTTTAGACATGAAAGAAACATTTCAGAATTCTAGACAGTACCAAATTAAATTAAATCCTAGTAAATGTTCCTTAGGAATATCAAAGGGAAAATTTCTGGGATTTCTTATCAATGCCCGAGAAGTAAAAGCAAATCCCGCTACGTTAAAAGCTGTTATAGAAACAAGAACTCTCAAAAACAGTTAACAATGTACAACGCCTTACTAGACGGGTAGCTGCACTTTATAGGTTCAATAATAAAGCATCAAAGAAGGCATTACGATTCTTTTAGGTGTTACGGAATAAGAGGAACCAATTATGGGACATTGAATGTGATCAGGCCTTTGTGCAAGTGAATGATCATTCGGCGCACCTTCCCTCTATGGCAAAACCCATTCCGGAAAAGACACTTTCCATGTCTATTATGGAGTTGGACAAGACCACTAGTGCTGTATTTGTGGGAAACCGCCTTAAAGAACAGGTCCCAATATACTATATTGGCCAAGTCTTGAAAAACAAAGAATTACAACATCCACCTATTGAGAAGTTAATGTTTGCCATTACAATGGCCTCTAGAAAGCTTCATCCATATTTTCAAGAGCACACATTAAATGTATTGACTAATCAACCTGTGACAAAGCTGCTATCTAGCCTAGAATGCTCAAGACGAATGCTAGCGTTGGCCATGGAATTGTCCCAATATGACCTTCACTACCTACCTCGAACAGCTATCAGAGCTCAAGCGCTAGCCGACTTCATTGCCAAATGCACTTTTGAAATAAAAACCTCATGATGAAGTCAAAGTTGAGGAAGGGAGTCAAGATACGAGTGCCCCAGACCAACAAGGGCACTCTATAGATGTTGACCCATCAAGTGAGACAACACGAGACTAAAAAATCTTCATGGATGGCACATCACATTTGAAAGGGTTAGGGGCAGGTGTGTATCTTTAAGACCCAAAAAGAGCCACACATCGCTACGCCTTGTGATTCAGAATTGCGTTAACTAACAATGAGGCCAAGCATGAAGCCTTGATTCACGGGGTAGGTTTGGCACGTGCATCTGGGGCTGATACCATGATGGTTTTCACCAAGTTGAAAATAGTGGTGAGTCAAATAAATGGGGAATATGAGCCCCAAGACCCAGGCATGGTTAAGTACTTCCAAGCCTTTTGCAGACCCACAGTGGAACCAATAAGGGTAAATGTGCAATATATCAAATGGAGCGTGAACCATGTAGTGGACGAGGGTAGCAAATTAGCTAGATCACATCAAGCACTGGGCACAGGAGTGGAAGTAGTACAGAAGCAAGCTTACCAAAGGGTGACCGAGGAGTCTATTGTACTGATGATATATAATATTGGGAGACATCAAGTTGGATTAAATAAATAGTGAAGGTCTAAATAGCAACCTAGGTGGTGGGGGAGGGAATTAGGTTCTTTAGTGATAAATAAAAATTTAAAATTATGAACCAAAAATTTAATTAAAAGCTAAACAATAAATGTCAAATGAAGAAGATAAAGGCAAAAATAAAAGGGAAGCACAAAGATTTTTATAGTGGTTCACTTTCAAACCGGAAGCTAGTCCACTTCTTAAGTGACTGCTCTTAGTCACTTAAGCCTTTAACTAAGCTCGACGATCCTTTTCAAAAACAGGCTCAGGATCTAACCTTGACTACCGGTCTTTTTGTACGTAGGCTCAAGACCAACCTTTTACCACCAATCCTTTTGTATCCGTAGGCTCAGGATAATACCTTTACAATGCAACAAATTTGAATAAAGTAATGAAAGAATTAAAGTACTCAAATTCTTCACTCTTTCAAGAGTGAATTGACACTTGATCAAGCTCAGCCAACTAAGGATGTACCGATAAAGCTCAAAGATTAACAATAAGAGAACAAGTGATACTCTAATAAAAGTTTTAAACAAAACTTAAAAACAAACCTTTAAAGCTCAAAGATCAACCATCTGTTTGTCGATACTCAGCCTACCCAGGTGCATTTATACGCTTTGATCAATTTGCTTGATTGGTGGGATACTTTTTTTATCACATTCCCTAAGTTAAAAAATTGATTGCTATATTTGTTAAAAAAAATTTAATTTATTTCCCACTTAACGTTGATCATAAAAATAATTGGTTCCATAAATCAGTCTAAATCAGCACCATTAAAAATTTATCATTATTTGATTTGATTATACTTTTCAATGTACCAATCTTAAAAAAATTTTAGTTGATAAGCTAGATTGCTTTAATTTTGACTTGAATATTTTTTACAAATAAAATTTGATAAATCAACTTTTTAAAATACTTTTCAAAAATATTTTTGTAAAAGCATCACATATCAATATTGATACTTGAACTCAATTGATATATCCTGATCCTAAGTCCCAGACAATTAAAATAAATAACTCGGATCACGTTCTCTTCAATTTGGATAAATATTCTCTTCTGCTTTTATCACTTTTCCTCTTGATTTATCATCTTTTGGAAAAAGCTTCGTATCCATGATTAATCTTGATGTTCCTAACTTTCTCATAATTCACTTAAAAACAAGATTAGAACAATTTAAATCCCATGACTCATTAAATGGTAGTTATCATCAAAATTATAATAATATTGGCTTTAAAGCCAGCAATCTCCCCCTTTTTGATAATGACAAACATTTGGTGTTTTCTCTTGGAAATGTGAAAGTTGAAGAAGCATACACATGACTATGAACTTACGGAGCAATGTATATTGTGATTAAGGTTCAAACTCAATTGCTCCCCCTAAGTTGATGCATTTTAGAGATCATTTTAACATTTCTCAATCAAGCACATAACTATGTATGAATATTACACATCAATTTTTCTCCCCCTTTGTCATCTAGAAAAAGCATAAGATGAGGGATAGAAAATGTCAGTGTGAGCATAAATAAACGAGGATGGATGATAACATTGCAACACTTAAAGTATAGTGTTTGTACAATAATGCCAATGTAGCTCTAAAAATTATATATATATATATATATATATATATTAAAGGAGGAAAAGCAAATAAATCAAAGGAGTAGGGGGTCATTGTTTGCATGTAAGAAAGTCGAAAAGCTTTTGAAAGGTGAATCATATTTCTTGTCGAAACTCTTCAATAGTGGATTGTAAGGTGGACTATTGTGCTTGAATGGAAGACATTTGTTCTTGTAAACAAGTAAATCGGTCATCTACACTCCTTTTCGAAGACCCCGGTTGAGGTTCATCCTCATTAACTTCATCTCCCCTATCAAAATTTTCCTCTTTCTCTTCCTCATCTCGAATTTCATCTATTTCTTCGATCCTCCTAACTCCTTTTTGCTTCTTTACCCATTCACGGTTTTTGAATTCGAAACCGATCTTTCTCAAAGATGTCTCAATAGAGTCATCTTGATAAGGAATGGGGTTTTTAAAATATAAGCGAGTTAAGGTGCGTGGAAAAATATGGGTAAGAAACATGTCATACGTGGGAATAGTCTTTTTAGAGTGAATATGGAACATAAATTTTAAGACTAAATCCCCTAGATTGATCTGGTTGCCGCTTAGGAGTCGAGATAGTAGGAATAGGAGTAGGTTTGAGACCGCTTCGTAGCCACCCGATCTTGGATTGATGTCCATACAAATTAATTTGTGGGATAACTTAAGAACCATTCCTAGATCATTTGAGTTAAGCCTTGTTGGTTTGAAAATTGGTATATCACCCAAAACTTGTCTAAGTAGGGAGTGTCGGATAGGTTTGGGGAGCGGGAATTGGTGGAGGTCTTTGGAAAAATGAAAGTCATACTATACATTAAAATTATAACCAAGCAAATCATTTATGTAAGCAGCAGTAAGTTTGATTTCTTGACCTAAAATAACAGAGGATAATTCTAAAGGAGCAGTTTTAGAAATGGTTAAGTTGAAAAAAAATTTCTTACTAATTTTGGATATACCAGTTCCTTTATAGAGGAAATTTCAGCCCAACCTACTCCTTAAAAAAGAGAAAATAATTCTCCCAAGTTATGAGTCCTAATCCAAATCTAGTCAATGAATCTACCGAATAATACCTCCTTTTCGAGGAAGGGGTTAGAGGAATTTACCGACCTAGGACCTTGAGAAGAAGCAGCCACTTCAATGTGGCCAGATCTCTTCTTGGCAGTGTTTTTGCCACCCATTGATGAATAACATTGAGGAGATTTGGAAGAAAAGAGGAAAAATTGAAGGGGGGGAAAAAATCGGAGGTTGGTTAGGGTTTTTTGAAAAAAGTAATGAGTTTGTGAAAGAAAATGAAATGGTAGTAAAAGTAGAGTTATTTTAACTTGAAAAATGAAGAATGGGAAGAAAAACCAACAAATATGAGCAAAAGTTGTGTGGGTTTCGAGTTTGGGTTAGGGTTTGTAGAAAAGATGCGTTTTAGACAAAAATTAAAGGTTTTGATGTCGAAATGTAGCTAGAAACTTAATTTCTAGTCAGAATTTGGAAGAAATTTGAAGAAAAAATAATGGTTTTTGGAAAAAATTTGATGGAAACGTGTTAAGGTTTGAGAGAGATATAGAGAGAGAGTGTGTGTGTGTGTTGAAGATAAATGAAGAGGGGCTAAGATTGGGAAGTGAAAAAAAAGAAGGTTCTATTTTTTTTTTTGCCCCCTTTTGTGTGTCGACACGCACTATCTGTGTGTCAACACACAGATGCAGAGCAGCGGTACTGCTGCTTTGCGTGTCGACACATAAAAGATAGAACTAAGCTCTATTTCTCTGTGTGTGTGTTTTTTTTTTTTAAATATTTTTAAAAATTAGGCTAAGTTCCTATATCTATAAATTGGATAAGAAGACTTGGTCCATTGGAGCTCTTTTATGATGAGTATTAAAACTCAATATTAATTGCATATGACTCATGTATGCAATCAAGGTCAAGATGATAGGTTACACATCCCAATTTTACCTCTAATGTTGCAAAAGATTTCTTCACTAGAGGTTTAGTAAAAATGTCCGCTAATTGGTGATAGGCGGGAATAAATTATACAATGACATCTCCTTTGAGTACATGATCACGAATGAAATGATGTCGAACCCTAATATGCTGTGTTCTTGAATTTTGAGACGTGTTTTTAGTTAGGCATATAGCACTAGTGTTATCACACATTATGGGAGCATGGTTAATATGAATGGCATAGTCATTTAATTAGTGTATTAACCATAACATTTGAGCACAACAACTATCACATGCAACACATTCAGCCTCAGCAGTGGATAAAGCAACGGAATTTTGCTTTTTGCTAAACCATGATACCAAAGCGTGACCAAGGAATTGACAAGTACCACTAGTTGATTTTCGGCCCACTTTGTATCCAGCAAAATCTGCATCAATATATCCAACTAAATCAAAGAAATCGCATTTGGGGTAAAATATTCCTAAAGTAGGAGTACCAACTAGGTATCAAAATATTTTTTTCACGGCACATAGATGAGTTTCCATGGGACACGCTTGAAATGTAGCACATAAACATACATTGAACAATATATCTGGTCCACTAGTGGTAAGGTCAAGAAGGGATCCTATCATACATCGATACAGATTTTGGTCCACCTTTTTAACTTTTTCATCCATATCTATCTTAAGAGTATAGCTCATTGGTGTTGCTATTGCCTTGGAATTTTCCATGCCAAATTTCTAGAACATTTCCTTTATGTGCTTGACTTGGTTGATGAAAATTCCTTCCTAGCCGTGCTTGATTTGTAATCCAAGGAAGTAGTTGAGTTCTCCCATCATACACATTTCGAATTCCCTACTTATAAGATTTGCAAAATCTTCACAAAGAGATGGAATCATCAACATAAATTTGTACGATAAGAATGTCATGTTTAGAGTGTTTCATAAAAAGTGTGGTGTCAACGTTTCCTCTTGAAAATCCATTTTGCATTAAAAAGGAGCTCAATCTCTCATACCAAGCTCTAGAAGCTTGTTTCAATTCATAGAGTGCCTTTTTGAGTTTGAAAACAAGATTGGAAAATTTATCATCTTTAAATCCGGGTGATTTTTCAACATAAACCTCTTCTTCAATAAGACCATTTAAAAATGCACTTTTGACATCCATTTGAAAAAGTTTAAAATCTTAAATGAAGCAAATTCACATAAGAATCTAATAGCTTCTAGCCTAGCAACAGGAGTAAAGGTTTCCTCATAGTCTGTACATTCTTCTTGGTCATAGCCTTTAGCTACTAACCTTGCCTTATTTCTTACCATGTTATCTTCCTCATCCTTCTTGTTGCGGTAGACCCACTTGGTACCTATGACTGGATGACCCTGGGGTCTATCTACAAGTTCCCATACATCACTTCTCTTGAATTGATGGAGCACTTCCTCCATTGCCATTATCCAATTTGCTTCATTAAGGGCTTCTTTTATGTTCTTGGGTTCTTCAAGAGAGACGAATGCAGCTAAATGACAATATTCCCTTAATGCATGCCTAGTTTTTACACCTTCAGAGGGATCACCAATGATTTTACTTGTTGGGTGATCCTTCAAGTGTTTCCAATCTCGTGGTAAGTTTTCCTCATTAGATTCTACGTTTTGGTTATCTCCTTTTGATTCATTCATTTGAGTGTTAGATATAACATTTTCTTGCTTATTGGATGAGTGTGTGATGTTTATTGGTTTGATTACTATATCATCGCATCATAAGGAGTTCTAAAGGACAAGATATTAGTTTCATCAAAAACTACATGTATAGACTCTTCTACTACCTTTGTCTCTTTATTAGACTCTATATGCTTTTCTTGTAAAAGAGTATCCAATGAAAATACCTTCATCAACTCATGAATCAAATTTTCGAAGATTTGTTTTGCCATTGTTGTGAATGAAGTATTTGCACCCAAAAGATTTACAATATGCAATGTTTGGCTTGCTACCTTTATAAAGTTCATATGGTGTTTTCATTAAAATTGATCTTATTAAAGCTCGATTTAAAATATGGCAAGCGGTGTTGACGGCTTTGGCCCAAAAATATTTAGGCAAGTTATTTTCACAAATCATTATTCTTGCCATTTCTTCAAGAGTTCTATTTTTTCTTTCAACCACTCCATTTTGTTGAGAAGTTCGAGATGCCGAAAAATTGTGATCAATTCCAAAGTATTCACAATAAATTTCAAAATCATCATTTTCAAATTCCCTTCCATGATCACTTCTAACTGAAACAATTTTGAAATCGTATTTATTTTGTATTTTTTTACAAAATTTTTAAACTTTATCAAAATTTTCACTCTTATGAGGAAGGAATAGGACCCAAGTAAAGTGGGAGTAATCATCCACGATTACAAGTCAATATCGCTTTCCACCAAGGCTCAAATGACGAGCAGGACTAAACAAGTCTATATGTAAGAGTTCAAGATGCCTTGATGTTGAAACTACGTCCTTGGGTTTGAATGACGATCTAGTTTGTTGGCCATAATGACATGCATCACAAATATGATCTTTTTCAAAGTTTGACTTTAGTAACCCTCTAACAAGATCATTTTTTAAAAGTTCTGAAATTAAATCCACACTTGTATGTCCAAATCTTCTATGCCAAATCCAAGGATCATTTTCATTCAAAACACTTTAATGAGTCTACACAATCAAGATCAATCGTATAAACATTTTCACATCGCAGACCAACAAGCAAAATTTCATTTGTTTTAGCATGTTTAACCATGCATCTAGATGATTCAAAGTTCACAGGATAGCATTTATCACATAATTGACTAATCCTTAGCAAGTTGTGCTTAAGACTGTCCACAAGTAAGACATCTTTAATGCAAGGAGAAGGGTTAGAAGCAACATTACCGATACCAATTATTTTTCCTTTCTTATTGTCGCCAAAGGTGACATTTCCTTTTCTTAGCAATTGTGAAGTGAACTTGGATTTATCTTCGGTCATGTGTTTTGAGCAACCACTATCCAAGTACCACTTTTGTTTTTTGTTTTGGATTTTCATTCACACCTATCGCAATTCAGACACTTTTAGGGTCCCAAATTTTCTTGGGTCCTTTATTGTTAGCCTTGTCATTTGGGGGTCGAGATCCTTTTGGGACCCAAACCATCTTTGTCTTTTTCAAATTTCTTTCAAAAGATCATTGGTAAATGATGTGCCCACCCACAATAGTTGCACCTTAAGAGTTTGTTGAAGGTGATGAGGCTTTAACAAAAAGAACATTCAAAATTTTCTTTTGGACATTTCCATTATAACCTATTCCTTCTTTGTTATAAATTGGCTTTTGATATGCAAGAATTTTGTCAAGTATTTATTGACCTTTAAAAAATTTGCTTGATGTTTTTGAAAGTTCTTCCATTTTCCATTTCAAAGACTGATTTTCTTTTTAAAGCGATTTGTCTTCCCTAGATTTTCCTTTCTCATTTTCCATTGAAGAATGAATTGTTTCTTCCAAGGATTTCTTTTCATTTGTTAATTAATGATCTCATTATTTAAAGACTCATTTTTTCTTTAGGGATTCTTTTTCAAGTTCAAGCACTAAACGTTGTTTTGAATCCTTTTCCAATCCCGTCTTTTCAAGACCTTTTATAAAAGTATTGTGTTATTTTTTAATTTTTTATATTTCTCATATAACTCTTGAAAACCAACCACAAGTTCATCATAAGGTAGATCATTTGCTTCATCTTCTTGAACGCTATCGTCGTCAATAGCCGTGAGAAAAAAATTAACTACTTCCCTTTAATTTCTTCATTAGAGCCATCATTGCTATCGCCCCAAGCAGCAAAAGCTTTCTTCCATTCTTCCTTTTTGTCTTTCTTTTTGAGTTTATTGAAGAAATTCTTATTTTTTGGCTTGGGACAATCTTTTTTAAGATGTCTGACTTCTCCATACTCATAGCTAGTTGGTTCATCTTTGGAGGAAGACGAACCCATTTTGAACTTTTTATTAAATCTTAACTTTTGAAGACATTTGTAAAATCTTTTTGCTAACATAACAACTTCATCATTACTTTCACCACCTAGAGATGATTTAAATGCTATGTCTTTATTTTTCTTTCTTTTTTCCTCTTCTTTAAATTCTTCCATGTCAATCTCATGGGTCATGAGATTTCCAATTAGTTGATCAAGGTTATGAGCTTCCCGAATAGCAGTAACCTTGCCTTGCCATGAAATACGGAGACATCAAAGAATTTTACTAACTTGCCCCTCATTTTAATACTTTTTTCCCAGAGCTTGGAGTTTGTTAGTAATATCCGAAAATCTAGTGTACATCTCTTTTATTGATTCCTCCGGTTTCATTTTGAAAAGTTCGTAAGCTCTTACCAACATATTTATTTTAGAAGATTTAACTTGATCTGTATCTTCATAGGTGACCTCCAACTTGTCCAAAATTTCTTTTGCCGATTGGCAAACAAACACATGGTTAAAGACGTTTGGGGCAATAGCACATAAGAGTGGACAATGAGCTTTTGCATTTTTTGCAAGTTTTTCTTTGTCATCCTTCATAAGCTCATTTTCTTCTTTTTCAACGGTTTTCTCACCTTGTTTCTTTGAGGGTATGCAATCAACATTTTTGTAATGAGCCATAAGTCGAAATCAATGGATGTAATATAAAGTCTCATTCTTAGCTTCCAGTAGGAAAAATTTTCCCCATCAAAAAGAAGAGGCTTGTTGGTCGATTGATCCTCGGCTAAGATGGGAGTGAAAGTTGCCATAGGATCACTCCAAGGTTGTTAGACCCAAAATGAATAGAGCACACACTCTAATACCAATTGAAAGTCCAAATAGCAACCTAAGAGGGGGTGAATTAGGTTCTTTAGTGATAAATAAAAATTTAAATTTATGAACAAAAATTTAATTAAAAGCTAAACAATAAATGTCAAATAAAAAAGATAAAGACAAAAATAAAAGGGAAGCACAAAGATTTATATAGTGGTTCACTTCCAAACTGGAAGCCAGTCCACTTCTCAAGTGACTCGTCTTATTCACGTGAGCCTTTGACTAAGCTCGATGATCCTTTTTAAAAACTGACTTAGGATCCAACCTTTACAACCACTCTTTTTGTACGTATGCTCAAAATCAACCTTTTACAACTAATCCTTTTGTAACCATAGACTCAAGATCCAACCTTTACAATGCAACAAATTTGAATAAAGCAATGAAAGAATTAAAGCACTCAAATTCTTCTCTCTGTCAAGAGTGAATTGACACTTGATCAAGCTTAGCCAAAGCTAAGGATATGCCAATAAAGCTCAAAGATCAACAATAAGAGAATAGGTGATGCTCTAATAAAAGTTTTAAACAAAACTTTAAAACAAACCTTTAAAGCGCAAGTATGTAAAAGAACTTTTTATCAAAGAATGCTTAGAGAGTATTGGATTATTTCAACCAAAGCATTGAAGCCCCATTTATAGGCAAATGAGGGCCAATAAGACGTTCAAAAAGTTGGGAAAAGGTTTTGGAAAAGAATCAAGTCAAAAGTAGCAGTTTTTGACTTTTTCAGTCTGTGTGTCGACACACAGCAGCTCTTGGTGACTACTGTAAGCCTAAGTGTCAACACATACCTTCAGTGTGTTGACACTCAGCTTACCCTGATGCATTTACACGTTTTGATCAATTTGCTTGATTGGTGGGATACTTTAATCATGTTCCCTAAGTTAAAAAATGGATTGATTGATTGCTATATTTGTTCAATTTTTTTTATTATTTATTTCCCACTTAACTTTGATCGTAAAAATAATTGGTTCCATAAATCAAGTTAAATCATCAACTAGCAAAATTTTATCTTTATTTGATTTCATCATACTTTTCAAAGTACCAATATTAAAAAATATTTTAATTGATAAGCTAGATTAGTTTAATTTTGACTTCAATATTTTTAAATAAAATTTCATAAATCATCATTCTAAAATATTTTTCAAAAACATTTTGCAAGAGCATCACATATCAATATTAAGACTTAGACTCAATTGATATATTCCGATCCTAAGTCCTAGACAATGAAAATAAGTAACTTTAGGATGCTCGGACTTGGATCATGTTCTCTTCAATTTGGATAAATCTTCTCTTCGGCTTTTATCTCTTTTCCTCTTGATTTTTCATCTTTTGGAAAGCTTCATATCCATGATTAATCTTGATGTTCCTAGGTTTCTTTTAAGTCACTTAAAAACAAGATTAGAACAATTTAAATCCCATGACTCACAAAATGGTTGTTATCATAAAAATTATAATAATGTTGGCTTTAGGGAACAAATAGAAAAATATGTCTGTCGGGGAATACAGCCAAAAGACCCCCTCGTGGCTAAAAGGATGAGGAGCCAAGCGTCACATTTTGTAATTCTAAATGAACAAATGTACAAGCGGTCGTTCTCACAGCCTTAATAGAATGTGAAGAAAGGAATGAAGGATATGATATTCTTAAAGAAATTCATGGCAGAAAATGTGGAGGGAATATTGGAGGGTATGCCTTTGCCAACAAGCTTCTCCGCATGGGATATTTTTGGCGCACCTTAAAAAGTGACACTAAAGATTTAGTCGTTGGTGCAGCGCAAGCCAAAGCTTTTCTCTAATACATCACGTGCCCTCCACACCCTTGCAACTTTTGATTAATTTAATAGCTTTTGCGTAATGGGGGGCAGACATACTAGGAGCCTTTCCCATAGCCTTGGGACTAAGGAAAATCCTGGTCATTACTATTAACCATTTTAGCAAATGGGATGATGCGGAGCCGATGGCCAGGATAACAGATCAAGTTACATGGAAGTTCTTGTGGAAAAACATTATTACCCACTTGGGGTGCCGTGAGCCTTGATAATCGGCAATGGATCACATTCAACTCGGTATGATTTTAGCCCTACTATGAAGAGTTGGAATCAACATTCATTTTGCTGCATTAGCCCACCCGCAAAGTAATGGCCAAGCTGAAGCAGCCAATAAAGAAATTTTAAAAGGCTTTAAAAAAATGACTCGAGGGAGCCAAAGGAAGGTGGAAAGATGAGCTTCTTAGTATCCTTTGGTTAATCCGAACAATGGTCAAGACAGCTAGGAAAGAAACCCCTTTTATGTTGGTATATAGAGTTGAAGCAGTCTCACCTGCTGACGTACACAACGCGACCTTTTGCTTAAGGCTTTTTTCATCTAGCAGCCAGTGAAGAAATTTAAAGAACTGCTAGATCTAATCAAGGAAGTTCGAGTGGATGCTCTAAACATAGAATGTTTACTAACTTCAACTGGAGAGTCCGGCCACAAAACTTCCAAATAGGCAATCTGGTCCTACGCCATGTGGGAGCTAGTGAAAAAGGATTTAATGTGGGAAAGGTTTCCCTAAATCGGGAAGGCCCTTACAAGGTGACTCTCACGCTTAAAGAGGGAGATACCAGCTCTGACAAATGGATGGGTTGCAACTACCCCGTAGCTGGAATGCATGCAACCTCCAAAGGTACTATCCTTAAGTTAGTAAAGTAAAAAAATACCTGAAAAGTGTTGCGCCTTAATGTAAATTTAACGTAAGATACTAATAATTCTTAGGCAACTGTAGTGATAACTTTACATTGCATGTCATGGATTATACATACACGATGCAGGCTTACCATATTTTGCTATGCACCTTGTGGTCAAAATCCTAACGGTTGTTATGGACACCTGTAACGCCTCATAAAATTTGGCTGAATGCATAATCTGATCCTTAAGCCTTAAGGGATTTAAAAGTTGTGTCCAGTGTCAATCCTAAATGGCAGGGTCAAGTAACTGATCACCACGTTCAAGCAGTGATCAAGCCACGTTTTACATGTCTCTTTTGATCAAAAATGCATGAAGCCACCCCCTATCATATGGGGACCCCCAAAGGTTTCTTTTTGATAAATGATTTGATTCATAGCACCTTAGAGATTATATACCACACTAAGCCTATGATCTTGGGGTTGGGTACCTGAGTTACCAATTATCATTACGTTGTCATTGCATTTCGAGTACCCTTTCTTGAAAATAAGGAAAGTTGTCACAATGACACGAAGATCTTTGAAAGTTCTGTTTGATGTGCAACACTCTTTGGGAATCGGAACTGGTACACAGCTATATTTGATTAAACTTTCTAGAAGCTTTATGTACTTCTGCTTAAGGGTTAGACCGCTTTCTTCAGCTTTGACTACCGTACTCACTAGCTACGTTCTTTTATTACCGCCACAGGTGGAAACATCAGTACTTCACTTGCTCAAAGGCGCGAACCTTAGCATTTCACCTACTTAAAGGAGCAATCCTAAAATGTCACCAGCTTAAAGGTGAAACATTAGCATTTCAGCTACTTAAAGGTGCAACCCTTATATGTCACCTGCTTAAGGGTGCAAAATGCTAAAGGGTGCAACATTAGCATTTTGCATACTTAAAGGTGTAACCCTAATATGTCACCTACTTAAAGGTGCAACATTAGCTATTCACCTACTTAAAGGTGCAACCCTAACATGTCACATGCTTAAAGGTGCAACATTAACATTTCGCCTATTCAAAGGTACAACCCTAACATGTTACCTGCTTAAAGGTGCAACATCAGCATTTCACCTGCTCAAAGGTGCAACATTAGCATTTCACCGATTTGAAGGTGCAACCCAAACATGTCACCTATTCACAAGGGTAGCATCAACACCCCCCTTGTTGGGGAATATAACATCAATGCTAAACCTGTCTCGAAAAAAGAAAGGGAGCGGGACACTATTAGAATTTATCAATTCAAAATCGACAGAATCATGGCAATCGTAGTCCTAGTTAGGTATATTGTGTTGGTTTTCACTACATGTAGGTAAACACATGTAAAGGACAAAAGGACGTTGCCTGTATTATCACGTGAATATAGAGATGCGCGTCCACAAATGGCATTTTTCGTTTTGTATCAACAGAAGTTCCGCAACAAAAGACAGAGATACAGTTCCATGTATCAATTCACCAAAGGATAGAAATACAGTCCATGTACAAAGTTCACTCGCTAACAACCTGCAAAATGGACCTTGCTAGTGTTTATAAAAAGGCTAGAATACACATGCCACCACCTCATCATCAACTGCACCCTCAATTACATCACACTAAAAAATATTGAGTACCTTTACATCAACATGAAATTTCAAGCATCACTGCAACACACCAAGGTAACACATAATAAAAGCAAACAACCGGAAAGTACGAGATGCCACAAGACTAATATCCTCAGGTAACACCCCACAGCAGATAGCAGTCATTCTTGGGACCCAGTGTTCCTATTATAGGTAAAAGGACCCACACCAAAGCTCAACTCATTCATGATTTCTTCAACAACTTCATACATGAGATTTTCCA
This sequence comes from Simmondsia chinensis, assembly GCA_018398585.1. Lineage (NCBI taxonomy): Eukaryota > Viridiplantae > Streptophyta > Magnoliopsida > Caryophyllales > Simmondsiaceae > Simmondsia > Simmondsia chinensis. The sequence goes on along the minus strand of JAGTTD010000013.1, from coordinate 20,833,997 downwards.
AGACCTCCACTGTGTAAGAGGGACTGCCCTCTTTAAGCCGATCCAACAAACGATCCAAGCCCCACTCCAAGTTGACCAACAATATTCATTCTCATCATCTGATACTTAGTACTTGATTTGAAAGCGGATACGGGTTCTTCATGTGCACGCGGCAGTTTGGCAGCCAAGCTACCAATATGTTCAACTTTATCCTACGAGGTAACCTTCATTTCGTCGACTTGTCTTTACAATTCAGTTGAATGAGTGTTGGTTTGTTTTGATTATTGTCAAAGTTTTTCCTCCTTAGCATTGGCTAAATCTCTAAAGGACCGGAAATGCTCTTGCAGCCTGTGCAGCTGCTGATAGCTTCCTCATCTTGCATCCCAACCACAGAGGAACCCTCTTGAAACGCATTGTCAATGAAACGCATAAATGGAACAAATGTATACAAATATAGAAGAATAGGCAAGTAATAAAAGTTACCTCAACCACAGAGGAGTAACCCTCTTGAAAAGCTTGAAATGCTAGTAGAATTATCTCAAAAATATGTTAGGGATGGAAGATGGAGTAAATACTATGTGAGAAGCATCTGTATGGTCAGTCCCGGAAGTGGTCCTAGCTCTAGGTTCTTCCGTAGGAGGAGCAATTGGAACTGGCGAGGAGAGAATGGGGGCAAGAAAATCATAAGTCGCAAGAATCGGGCTGGAAGAAGCTGAGGGTTTCCAGTACAGCTACGACCCCGTCTTTCCTCTAAACTCCCAGAAAGGAAGAAGCACTTCAATGGGAAATGGGAGGCCTAAAAGGGGATCGAGATTAACCCCACGATTGATGACACAGAAGTTCAATGCGAATGCTTTTCGAGGATCATTGGGAAGAAGAATCTACACTTGAGGCTCGACTGGCCAACATCAGAGATGTCGGTTCGGTTCCAGCTTGGCTTGGGTGTGAACAGTTGGTAGCGGGTTCCGAAGCAAAGAAGGTGGTAGTAACCGTATCAGCTAGTTTATCAACTAAAAATCAAGGATTAGAAATTAAAAAAATTAATACAGAGAGAGAAAGAAAAGAGAGAAGGAAAGGAAGAAGAAAGAAAGAAAAAAGTGTATCAAAACCCTCTTGATAACAAGAACAAATAAAATACCCAAAATAGGCTTTACACTAAGCCCCGCCTTGACAAGCACAACCTCCTGCCTAAGGAGGACACGTGTGGCCAAAAATCGAATCTTGATTGCATCTCTATCAAAATAGCGAATGATGGACAATTCTGCCTCGGTAAATTCACCAGTGCATGGCTTACGGGGGCGAACTAGGTTGCACTAGACTATCAAGTGTTGGGAAAAGATATGAATTTTATTGGAAAATAAACTCTAATGCAGACTATTGGGTTCACAGTTCTCAACTATGGTCACAACAATAGGCACCTATTAGAGCACTTAGATTATCTCATTACCTAAGTCCCCAGTCGTAGAGTCACGCTTTGTGACACCTCACGTGCGAGAGTTCCTGGGAATAGGTTTATCTCTAAAAACCCTTTGTCCGAATATCGGTTGTTGGGATGAATTTCAAAAATTCTCCCTGAAGTTTATAAAGTCAACATAGCGGAACGGGCTTAGAATTCATAACTCTAAACCTATGGTTGATTTAGAATTCCTAATTTTAAATCCACATGCTTAAATTCATAATTTAAATCAACAGATCTAAATTCTTAAGTTAGATCTACAAGTCTATTACTCTAATACAATCATAACAATACATAAACTTGTACGGGCATAATAACGAATACTACAAATAAATAAAAAAGGGAAAAAGAATAAAGAAAGAAGAACATACATGAAATTGCTCAAATGAAAGAAAAATCCGAAAGACAATAATATTCTTCAAAATCGAGACCTCGAGAACTTCTACACAATGACCATGAACTGCCCGGAGGACGGGCTCCGAAAAATATTAAACTGAGGAAAGAAAATTTTCAACGAAAAATTTTTTCTCTCCAATTAGATCTCCGAAACAATTTCAGAAACCCTCAAGAAATATTTCAACATGAATTCCAAACCTTGGAATAAGCACCTCTATTTATAGGAGTATTTTGGAGCGAAAAACCCACTTTTAATCGATGTGGGATTCGCCAGTTAATATCAAAACGCAGCGTAACATTACAAAAAGAAGTCAAAACGCGTCGTTTTATCACAGTTCAAAAACCGTGTGTTTTTTTAATTCAAACGCATGCCACATGGCGTTTCCTGATTGGCCACGACCAACGCACGAGGATCGTGAGCTGGGTTGCGATTTTTTTGCTTTTTTTTTTTTTTTTTTTTTGCTTTGTTTACCACATGGAAAAATTCATATTATGAATTTTAATTTTCAAAATTATTTTCTTTTATAATTTTTAATATTTATTCATCTTATGAATAAGGTTTGGCAAAATTAAATTTACCCATCCTACGGATAAATAATTCATCTCATAATTTTTTAATATTTTTCTGATGGCAATAAAATACAGAGGCTTACACAGGAAACTCAGGGACAATTTAAATCTAGCTCTAAATGGGTTAAATTAATCATCTCATAAAATAATTTAATTACTATTTAATGAGACTTAATTCCACTAAATAAATCTCACTACACTCCAGACTTAAATTATTTATTCGATATGTCCCTAATAGACTGTATTGATGACAACAACCCCTCCACTAGATGTCCATGACAAAGGATAAATATAACCACTGCCATTATCCTTCTCACAGCTTCTCCATTAGTTACCAACTCGCCCTTCACTGAATAATTCATTTATACTTGAACATAATCACAGTATAAATTTCAAATGTCAAACGCTTGGAATTCTTTGGCAAAAGTTTCCAAAATATTCAACTATTTGGGAATAAACTAAGGGGACATCTGTATCTGATAAGAGACTGTAGATTCCCTATTAAATTACTGATCCTTATCACACTTCACGCCACTACCCAGTATATGTGGGATTTCAGTCATTCATTTAGACATTACTTATAGTACACTAATGTAACTAACGCTCCATGCACAAGTCCAGAATACCCTCAGGATTTTGAGTCGTCATTCAAACAATACGACGTGAATCACTTATCTTCGATAGTAGTCTAGAAATAAGTAACCCACATGGTCCAACTCAGTGTGTCAATCTTATTAAACACACTAACCTAACACTTTTGGATCTCCATCCACATGACCAAGACAAGTCATCTAAAATGTCACGTTATAGTCTTAACATACAAGTGGTTCATACTTGTCTTCGACTACGAGTCTTTCAAACAATAATCCATACCATCTATTCCAAGTCTATCTGTGGCTTAGTCTCATAAATCACTTAGAACAAACATGTAAATTATAGTATGAGGACTACACCCATCTCATCGATGTCTTCCAAAAGAAAATCACATGCAGTATAAATGCTCACATACAAAAGTTTAACTAGAAAAATGACTGGAACTTCAATTTTATTTATTAATTAAAATAATATATCTAGAATAAATCTGAATTTTAGGACACTGTTCCTAACAATCTCCCACTTGTCCTAAATCTAATTTATGACAAAGTCCATACTCACCCCTTTTAAGTTCGAACCAAAAGTCTACTGAGTCTAACCTTTAGTGAGCACAATTACTTTATTGTGAAGTCAGCAATACAATATTGCTTGACATTCCTCTCACTAATTGCTCCCACTCCAAGGGAAAAGACATGCTTAGACGTCGAGCGTTTATTATTTTAATCTGACTGGAAGTCTTAAGTATAGCCAACTACCAGCTTGTCACTTTGAAAGATCAGCATAGGATCTCTAGTTCTTCTCAAGAACTAGAGAAAACACTTCACTAGCACCTAGTCCATTGGACCCAAATTAGACTAGCACCTGCACATTATGCCATAGCATAGCAGACATTAAGTCTCGTGCACAACATGGCATACCTGAGGCTCCCACTACCAAAGCATATGGAATATTTCTCAATTGCTCCTCTTCCAGAACTCTACTCAAAAGAGAGAGGGACTCCATGCTATACCTTTACAACATCTTGGCAATATAAGTGGCTAGAGAGAGATCCGACATCCTACTATTATGACCTTATAGAAGCTTAATCCTAAGAGTGGAGCAGGATTCTCCTATGTCTATCATATTGACCTATCATGACAACCAAGTCTTACAGCTAATGACACCCCCACATCATTTTCAATGAGTAGTATATCGTTGACATATGAAACTAATAAGGTCACTACTTTCTCTTAATATCATTTGTATACGCATGGTTTGTTTAACCAATTGCTCAAAACTAGAAGACTTAACTGCTTCATTGTGGCTAAAAAGATTAGATTCAATGCCACGGTCAACAACTAAGGCTGCCGCTATGAACCTGTCAGGTGTCCTGACAATCCTCCCGCAACACCTAAGCTTTCGTGTACCGGGAACATTCTTGTTCCTATTAGTAGGTGTATCGAATGCTTCCACTGTGACTTAAGTTGTGTCTAGCTGTTCAAAATTATTATCATTTTCCTTTTAACGCTATTTTGTTTTTACTTTTGTAGTTTATCTGCAAAATTCTTCTCTAAGTATTACGCATTGTTCATGTATGTAAGGAGAACAACATGAATAAATCATAAACACAAGTTTCGTAGTCAATAAAAATTGTATTTCTTAAAATAAAGGTTCACAACCATATTCAAAATGAATAAAAATTATTCTTCAGACCACATAAATCAAATTCATGTCCAATGCAAGTACAAATCAATAAGAATTTTTTAATAAGCTAGGACAAAATTCTAATACTAAAATCTAAGCTAATGCTTCCTACTACTAAGACTGCTACTCTTGTACCGCCTTCAGCTATCAGGTACAGCTCCCATCATGTAGCCCCCTGGTTGGCCTAAGCCCCTGTAATATATTACAAACTTGGTCTGTTGAACCCGAGTCCACATATCAGGAATCTAGTGAAGTCACAACTACACCAGACTTAAATCAGTGAGTTATCAACATACCTTCACCAGATGGCTTAGCAGTCTTTGCAGGAAGAGTAGCCATGTATTTTACGTTGTTTCTCTTCCAGTGGCCCATCTTTCTACAAAAGTAACACTTTCCTTTTGCTGGCCTTTTGTTAGGATTAGTTGATACACTAGCAACCTTGTCTTTGCCTTTCTTTCCAGTCGGTCCCTTATTTTGCTTGCTCCCACTAGTTCTCGAAACTTGAGTCAAGTGGACACTTCCCTTGCCTCGCATAACGCCCTCTACTACCTGTAACTCTTTCATCAGCTCAGGTAATGAATAATCCTTATTCTTCATTGTGTAGTTCAGCCTAAACTGAGTGAAAGAGCCGGACAGAGAGCTGAGAATGATGTCCTGCTGAGACTGACTATTAATCTTAGCACCTAGAATCACTAACTCAGACAAGTACGCCATCATTTTCATGACGTGCTCCTGAACTGGGGACCCTTCTGAAATCCTCATATTCAAGAGCTTCCTCATCAGCTCTTGCCTAGCTGCCCTATCTTGACCATCAAATATTTCCTTTGAATGTTTGATCATCTCAGCTGCTGTTTCCATCTCAAGCATCTGATGCTTAAGTACACTGGTCACAGTGGCCAAAATGTAGCATCTGGCTAACTCATTAGCCTTATTCCAACGTTCATAACGCTCTTTAATAGCAACTACAGAATTATTAGCGAGCATAGTTGGTTGAGCTTCAGTGAGAACAAACTTATGACCCTCATGTATTAATACTATTTCTAGGTTTATTTTTCAGGTGAAGTAATTCGGTCCAGTTAAGGCATTATCTTTCAGCATTGAGTGAAGTGCACCAGTCGTAGTCATTTCAAAAACACTGTAAATGCAAACAATCATGTAACTGCCTTATATGAGTCATGTATAATGCAATGATATATATTCTTTCAATTTAGCATACATAATAAGTCAGATATCCACCAAACTGTACTATCATGCATACAATGATGACCCAAACACACCAGTCCTTACTCCCCGAAAGCGGGGTCGCACGAAACTAATTCAAGTAAGAACTATTCTCAATTAATCTATTTTTTTGTAACTCATACTAAGCATGATTTGCTCACCACTTTACCTTAGTCTCTAACATGACACAACAGACCTCCTTGGGGAGGCTAATGCATCACGCCAGTCAAGTGTAAACCATTACCCAAACCTCTATACAAATACACGAAATACTCCATGGCAGCGTGGTCGCATCGCTTCTTTGCACTTCGGTTTATCCTAAAGAAGTCTACCCCTGTAATCTGCAAACTGACATCCTCCGATGGGAGGTCTATCGATCTACTATACTGTAAGACCGGTAATAGAGACCGTGAGATTACAACAATTGGAACCTCACTCCCACTTGATTTTTATAACCAGCGGTAATTAATTAACTTGCATTTACAACCTAGATTATCTCATAATCCTCTTTAGAATCTCATTATAAAATTAACCAAAATTAATTAAATAATTTATTCAAAAATACTATCATTTTACAATATAGATTATCTCATAATCATGCATTAGAATCTCATTCAACAAATCAATAAAATGAATTAATTAATTTTAATTAAAACAATACCAACATTTAATTTAGATTATCGCATAATCTACTTTTCAAAATCCAATTCCAAAATTAAATTAAATTAATTTTGTTTAAAATCAAAAGTGATTTTGTGCTTACGCTATCCCATAGTCTATTTTAGAATCTTGTTCTACAAAATAAACAAACTTTAGACTATCTCATAGTCTATTTTAGAATCTTATTCTAAAATAATGTCAAATAATTTTTATTTAAAATAACACTGATTTACAACATAAATTATCTCATAATTTAATTTAGAATCTCATTCTAAAAGAAAATTAATTAATTAAATAATTAATTTATAATTATTATTAAATTAGTACTGGCGCCTACACGTCCCAAAAATTAAAAAAAAATGTTTTTTTTAAATTAAAATATTTAATTTTAAAATAAATTGAATCTAATCTCATTATATCAATTTCATTCGATTTTGTATAAAATAATTGAATCTAATCTCATCATATCAACTTTATCCAATTTTATAAAAATAAATTGAATCTAATCTCATTAAACCAATTTTATCCATTATCAAAAATATTTGAATCAAATCTTATTAGATCAATTTTATCCGATTTCATAGATCATGATGGAGAACGGACAATCTCATTATACGAACAACATAATCGCAAAATTTATGGGTCGTTCTGAATTAATGAGTAATTCATTAACTTTTTATTGAATTTAAATCGTTACTATAAACAACCTAGTTAACTATTAAACCTTTTAACCAATTTAAATCGATACTTTAAAATATTCTAATTAACAATTAACTACTTTAATGATTTAAACAATTTAAATCACTAATTCAAACAATCATCTGAATTAACTGTTAATTCTTTATTGATTTAAATAAATTAAATCGATCCATCAAATTAAACTAACTAGTTAACAAAATCTTTATTTTATTAAATCGCCAATCTATTTATTTCGATCTTATTGTACCTAGTCATGTATATTATAAATGTAATCAGAGGCTGGCTCTGATACCAATTGTGGGAAAATATATAAATTTTGCAGGAAAATAAACTCTGATACTGACTATTAGGTTCACAGTTCTCAACTATGGTCACAACAATAGGCACCTATTAGAGCACTTAGAGTAGGAGACTCTTCTCTCTATCTAAGCCCCCGGTCGCAGAGTCACGCTTCATGGCACCTTATGTGCAAGAGTTTCCGAGAATAGGTTTATCTTTATAAACCCTTTGCCCCAATGCCGCTTGTTGGGATGAATTTCATAAATTCTCCCTAAAGTTTATAAAGTCAATGTAGCGAAATGGGTTTAGAATTCATAACTCTAAACCTATAGTTGATTTAAAATTCCTAATTTTAAATCTACAAGTCTTTTACTCTAATACAATCATAATAATACATAAACTAGCATAGGCATGATAACAAATACCAAAAATAAATAAAAAAGTGAAAAAGAATAAATAAAGAAGAACATACCTGAAATTACTCAAATAAAAGAAAAACCAAAAAGACAATAATATTCCTTAAAATCGTGACCCCAAGACCTTCTACGCAATGATCATGAACTTCGCGGAGGACGGACTCTGAAAAATATTAAACTGAGGAAAGAAAAATTTCAACAGAAATTTTTTCTCTCCAATTAGATCTCCGAAACAATTTCAGAAATCCTAATTCAACTTGAATTCCAAACCTTGGAATAAGCACCTCTATTTATAGGAGTATTCCGGAGTGAAAAATCTGCTTTTAATCGATGTGGAATTCGCCAGTTAACATCAAAACGCAGCGTAACATTACAAAAACAAGTCAAAATGCGTCGTTTCATCACAGTTCAAAAACCGCGTGTTTTTTTAATTCAAACGCGTGCCAAGGCGATTGGCCCATTCACTAGTATGCGGATCGTCGGCTGGGTTGCGATTTTTTTTGCTTTTTTTTTTTTTTTTGCTTTGTTTCCCACATGTAAAAATTCATCTTTTGAATTTTAATTTTTAAAATTATTTTATTTTGTAATTTTTAATATTTATTCATCTCATGAATACTGTTTGACAAAATTAAATTTACCCATCCCATAGATAAATAATTCGTCTCATAATTTTTTAATATTTTTTCAATGGCAATAATATATAGAGGCTTGTGCAGGAACCTCAGGGACAATTTTAAGTCTAGCTCTAAATGGGTTAAATTAATCACCTCTTGAAATAATTTAATTGCCATTTAATGAGATTTAATTCTACTAAATAAATCTCACCGCACTCCAGACTTAAATTATTTATTCGATATGTCTCAAATAGATTATATTGAAGACAACAACCCCTCCACTAGATGTCCATGACAAAAGATAAATATAACCACTACCATTATCCTTCTCACAGTTTCTCCATTAGTTACCAACTCGTCTTTCACTGAATAATTCATTTATGCTTGAACATATTCACAGTATAAATTTTAAATGTCAAACACTTAGAATATTTTGGTCAAAGTTTCCGAAATATTCAAATATTTGTGAATCAACTGAGGGGACATCTGTATCTCATATGAGACTGTAGGTTCCCTATTGATTACCTGATCCTTGTCACACTTCATGCCGCTACCCAGTGTACGTGGGATTTTAGTCATTCATTTAGACCTTGTTGTGCACCAAAGTAACTAATGCTCCATGCGCAAATCCAGACTACCCTCAGGATTTAGAGTAGTCGTTCAAACACTACAACGTGAATTACTCATCTCCGATAGTAGTCTAAAAATAAGTAACCCATATGGTCCAACTCAGTGTGTCAATCTTATTAAACACACTAACCTAACACTTTTAGATCACCATCCACATGACCAAGATAAGTAATCTAAAGTGACATGTTATAGTCTTAACATACAAGTGGTCCAAACTTGTCTTCGACTGCGAGTCTTTCAAACAACAATCCATACCATATGTTCCAAGTCTATTTGTAGCTTAGTCTCATAAACCACTTAGAATAAACATGTAAATTGTAGTCTGAGGACTGTATCCATCTCATGAGTGTCTTCCAAAAGAAAATCTCATACAGTATAAATGCTCACATACACAAGTTTAACAATAAAAACGACTGGAACTTCAATTTTATTTATTAATTAAAATGATATATTCAGAATAAATTTAGATTTTAGGACACTGTTCCTAACATCGAGTAGTCAGGAAGAGAAGTTCGATGAGCCCATGTGAACTTAATTGACAAATTTTTAAAGCTTAATGGGTTGTTGCACATAAAACCTGAGCCACTTCGATTGTCAAAGACAACTTTATTTTAATTTTGTTTGAGCTTGAATAAGTAATCAAAAACAAGATAAATTAACTCAAAACCATTTACGAAACTTGCTAAAACATTCCCATATATGCTCTTTAGTCTATTTGGCATCAACTAGGAGGGGCGCAAAGCGTAATGTGACATGAGATATAAGGGGGGAAGGGGAACCAAAGATCTGCATTTAAAGCCTCTATAGAAATTGCAAAACAATCAAAACAAGGAGGGAACAATGGAGATTCATCTTTAGTTGGAATCCAAATATCAAGATCAAGTGGAAAATGAATTTTTTCACGAAAGAATTTGAATCCCCGCTTCCCCTGAATACCTAAGGAGAAGTCTTTAGAGGGTCTAGCATTTGTAGCATTTGGTCAAAATTGTGGAAGGATGTTCGAAGGAGCACCACTCTCCTAGTGAGCCCATCGTATCGAACTTCTTGTTTGACCCCTACCCTGCACCATTTTAGTCTACAGTAAACTTTTCCTTATAAGTATCACAAATGAAGATCAAAGTGACCAACATACATGTATGAAGTTGCACGTTGCTTTGGACAAAAATAGGTAAACTCGATAAGGATGAAGGCAATGGTAAGAAAACAGAAGCATTTTGGTTAATGGGGGACCAAAAAACGTCCAATTGCTCGGTTATGTTTGGGTTTTCAAGGAGATGTTGGTAGCGAGAGCTATTGCTTGGACCCAAAATTTTTTAATTCATCTTGTGTGACCCCTTTTGAGCACTTTAGAAAAGAAAAACAGAGGGGGGAAAAAAAAGAAAAATGAGAAAAAATTGCCAAGGGATTATCGAAATGGGAAGAAACTGGGCAAGAATAATGTCCTGGCAAACGATAACCTTTACAGACAATACTGTTCCACTTTCTCTTTGAAATTACAACTCAAACTTTACTTCAAAAATTGCAACTCAAACTAGATGAGTACTTTCTTATCAAATTTACAATTCACACTAGGTAAACTGAAAGTGTCAAGTTAAAATTGGAACTTCAAGCTTTTGGATAATGATTCTTGAAACACCCCCTACCAAAAACTTAACAAGCTGTTACAGAATTATACCTTCCATACCCTAGCCCTAAAAAAGCACAGCCAAGATTTCACCGATGCCAATTTCACAACATACTAGAATATTGTTGAAATAGGTGTCCTAGGAGTCGGTTCCCAAAATAATGCTGAAAAATAAAAAAATAAAAAAAATAATGCTAAAAAATAAATATTTACCAATCTACTGTTGAACCGCGTTTTATAAACGTGGTTATACTAAACCGCGTTCAATAAAAGCGGTTATATGCAAAAATAACCGCATCAAGCAAAAAAAATTTTATAAGGCATGAACCGCGTTTATAAGACGCGGTTTACTATCACATAAAACGCGTTTAGTAAATGCGGTTATAATGCTTTATGAATTAAGCAACATAAATAACAAACTAATTGATATATATAAATAACGAACTACTATATAAAAAATAATATAAATAAAACATAAATAAATGTTCAAAAAAATGAAACATAAATAAATATTACCGTGATATAATTCACTGCTACTAGCTGCTAACCGAGCCTCGTGCTCCTTTTTCATCTTGCATGTCAATATATTATGACATTTTCTCTTACAGAATTCACATGTGACCCTTCGTGTATGGTCATTTCATCCATTTCATTTTGAATTCGTTTCGAGCGTGGGTGTGCTTGACTTCAAGACTTATCTTGTACAATGATATGAACCGCATCTTAAAGACGCGGTTTAATCACATATGAACGTTTATCTTCGAATGAACCGCTAACTCGGTTTATGTTCATATGAAACGCGTCTTTAAGACGCGTTTTATAACTGGAAAAAATTAATTCGGTTACTTTTGGAGTGAACCGCATTTTCTAAACGCGGTTCAACAGTAGATTGGTAATTATTTATTTTTTGGCATTATTTTTTTTATTTTTTTATTTTTCAGCATTATTTTGGGAACCGACTCGTGTCCTAGAGTAACCCAATTACGAATCAAACATGCGTGATTGTTTTTCTAAAATGTTTCATGAGATGGATGTTGTCCAAGATAACGTGCTAGGCTTGGTTTAAGTGGTCAATATGATTTAACCACGGAAAGACTTAGATCAAGCTAGTGACATATTATCAAAGTATATTCGTAGTTGGTGATAAGTTTAGACAACTTATCTGATAAGACAACAGTATGATACTTTTGATGACTTGTATTGTTCATGTGGATAAGGATCCAAGAGTATTGTGGTGGTGTTTTCAATAAGATTGGAACACTGAGCAGGACCACCTGAATTAGTTATTTCTTTACTGCAATCCGATATAATTAATTATATAAGACGATAACTTTAAATCTGGAAAATAGTCTGAGCTTGTAAATGGAATGTCAATTTCTTTGATGCCCAAAATAATGAGGTTAAAATTAAATAACCAAGATCTTATATTGTTGGGCAATTGCATGAAGTGCAGCAAGAACATACATTTTACTAGGAATCTACAATAAAAGATGTCTCTTTAGTTGATTAGCAAATACACAAACAAATTCTATCATCTTTGGGTATAGTATTCCACATGTTTAACATTTGAAATTGATACAGAAATTGTATCTATATTATTAATTGTTCAAGATGACTAGATCAGGAACTACGGTGATAGAAATGAGGAAAATAATGATAGTAGTTGAAGTTCTTTTTTCTCATGAATATCTAATAGAGGGGTTAATTGTCACAATAACACTACTAAAATTATATGAAAAATTCTTGAAGAAATATATTTAATTTTAGTGTACAGTAAAACTTATTTAGATTAATTAAGTTTTATTAAGTGGCAGTCAATTATTATCATGAGATGATAATAAAATTTGATCTATTCGAATCTAGAGTTAGATGGCCCTAAGATCCCTCCGCAGGCCTCAACTTAAGCATTATTTGAAAATATTTAAATTAAATTCATGGTATGAATTATTTGTTCATGAGATTAAAAAATTAATTTTGCAAAATCTAATTCATGAGATGAATTATTTGTTCTTAAGATGAATAAATTAATTTTATAATATAATATTCATAAGATGAATTTTATACATGTGGGAATTAAATAAAAACATATTAAAAATTAGAAATTAAAATTATATCACAAAAAAAGGGATTCAACTGGGCCCTGCATTTGTGTCTATATTTACACATATGGTAGCCGTGAGTTATTGTGATTAGAAGTTTTGTTTTTGGTTTTTGGTTTTTGGTTTTGGAGACTACTTTTTTCCCAATATGAAAAACCTAAAATTAGTTTAATGTTTTTCAAAATTAATATTTAACATAGTTTATTTTTGAAAAATTGTTTTTTTCAAAAGATTAAAAGGAAAATTTTATTCCAAATTTATTCCTAAATTAAATATTTTTGGAGCCCCGCACTTCAGTGCTAATATGGATTAATGTGGAGAAGATCTTAATGTGTCAAAATGTTCCTTCTTTGAATTTCATATCTGTATATTTGGAGTTTGGATTTGCGCTCCAGGTACATCAAAATTAAGCATTTGATATTTAATTTATTTTTTTCCTTTATTTCCTTTACTCTATGTGCCATTTTTATATTTGTTTTATTGGCTGTTTAGATTGCTATATTATAAGCCTATTAGAGTAAGGTCTAGGTCGAATTAATTAATTTAATTAGATAAGGGCATTAGATTTAAAATAAAGAATTTTAAAATAGTTTTCTGCCGCACCTGCTCTAGTCGTTTAGGGAAAAAAATTTTAAATATATTTCCAACAATTATTATCAGAGCAAACGGATCCATAGAGATAACTCTATTACAAGGAACTCTTGCACGTGAGGTGTCATGAGGCCTGACTCTCAGCCCGGAGGCTTAGGTAGTGAGCAGAGCCTCCTATTCTAAGTGCTCTAATAAGTGCCCTTTGTTGTGACCACAGTTGGAGGACTGTGAACCCATCAATTAGTTTTAGAGCCAACTCAGAATGTGTTCGTAATTGACATTAAAACATCAGGTTTGATAAAATTAATATATGTAGAATTGTGAAAGTATGAAATTAGGAATTTCATTAAAGGAAAGGGACTATCATGAACATTGTTGTTAAAAGAGTTCAATGAAAAGATTGAATATTCGTTAAAGTTTTAAATTATTTAAAATTTCAAACGATTCACGACTCAATCAAGAAGCGTAGTTCTAAATTGAATCTAATGAGATTAGATATTTAGAAATTTGAATGATTTAGATTATTAATCTAATTTGATTTGATTATGAACCTAGGTATGAAATATTCAATTGTAGAATATTTTATGATAACACAAAACAAAGAAAAACTTAATCATGTCATTAAAGAGTTTAATAACAAGATTTTTGTTCACAATATTTAAGTTATTTAAATTACGATTAATTATAATTATAGCAGTGAGTGTGTAAGTCTAAATAATCTAATGCGATTAGATACTCAAATAGTTGAATGATTAAATATATATGCCTTCACATGGAATATCTAATTGGATTAGCTTCTTGATTTTTGATTTAAGGAGATTAAGATCAGACTTCATTAATTAATTATTCATTTAAATAATAAAAAAAAAATGAGCTGGGCATGCCCCACATATTAAAAAGTTTATTTTATTTTGTTATTTAAATAATTGAAATAAATAAATAATTAATTAGGAAGAGATCCTAATTAAGATTATGTGATGATCTCTTCTAAAAGAGTTTAGAAAACTCTATAATAGTACCAACATTTAGGTCAAAAGTAATGTCATTCAAATTATTTCGTAATAGGGTACTTATAAAATTTTGATTACGTATATTATTTAAAGAGTTAAATATCAAGCCATATAACTTGGCGAAATGTTCGATTTCATCTAGTGGGATAATTTTTCAAATAGATCTAATTAGATTCGATTATTCAAAAGTTGAATTATTTGCAAAGAGAATTCTCATAATGTATCTAATATGATTAGATAGCATTGGTTGGATGATTCAAGGAACCTAATATGATTAGATTTTTATTTAATAATTAAATACAATTTAGAATGAGATTCTAATATTGATTATGAGATAGTCAAATTTTAGAACAACGATCCGCCATTGAAATTTTCAAGTGGGAGCGAGAATCAGGAGTTATTTTGGCACGGTCTCCATTACCGGTCTAATAGTAAATTAGATAGGCGCTACTCCCCGAGGAGGGATTTTGTTCACAAGATACAGGGTTAGCCTTTTTAATGATAGATAGAGGTATGGGGAAAAACAAGTGCGACCATGCCGACATAGAGTATCTTGTTTACCTATTCTAATGTCTAGGCAATTGTATACACTTGACTAGGATAGTATTATAGTTTGCTAGAGAGCATTATAATACTATATTCGAGACCAAGTAAGAAATGGTGAGTTAAATATGTTTAGGAAACATATTATATGAGATTAGTTCTCATATGAATAATTACTTGTTACGCCTCTCCCATAGTAATGGGTAGCTCGGTTAGCTCATCATTGCACGCACACACAAGGAATGGTTAGGTGGATCCATGCTTTGTTTGTTTGCCAAAATTATTTAAAAGTTCACAGTACTCAAAACATCAAGTGGGAGCGAGCTTCTAAGTGAATGCTTATGGCCTCTATTACCGGCCTAGCAGTATAGTAGGTGGGCACGGCTTCCCGAGGAGAACGTTCATTTGTGGAATATAGGGTCAGTCCTCTAAGGAGTTTTGGGTATTGAGAAATGTTCTTACCCTTCTAATGTCTTACTTCGGCCTCGCTCGAGGAGTTTTGTGTGGTTTGATTGGGTCTCCATGGCATGCATGTAAGTTTTGGACAGTGAACTCCGAACTTTTATTGTTTGCTAAAACCCACGAAAAGTAATCCTGTATGTTATATGACTTGTTTCACAGTTTTTTATTTTTAGACTGGTTGTTAGATTATGCATTGCGATCAATACTGGTATGTCTTACTTGTCTATTTCGTTATGCTCAATATAATATGATATGTTTTAGTACATGTTGAACAATAGGAGAGCTCAGGTTCTAGATTGTGACTTGTAAGACCACTAAGTTGAAAAGAACATTAGGAACGTTAGACTAGACTGAAGATTTAGTTGAAAAATTTCAACATAAGATGTTGAATGTTTTCTAGTATTAGATATTTGAAAGTTCAACTATAGTGGATATGATAGAAAAGGTGTCATGAGAACTAAGGGAAGAGTCCACTTAGTGTAAATATCGGTCACGGGAATTAGAAACCTCAAAAGGGTAAAATAAAACATGAGCCAACATAGCTTTGTCTCTTTTGTTATTACGCTGGATGTTCATATTTTAAAAGAAATTGCCAAAATACTTGGATAATATTTTTTGCCAAGACCGAAAGCCAACGTGACAAGGTATATAATATCTTGTCTCCTCTAGTTGTGACTAGTATGTAGTTCACTAGTGTACTAATGACAGGGTTTACAATATGGCATCAAGAGGTAGTTTTTAAGTTAGGAAATTTAATTTTCTATTTGACAAACTATCTTGATGTACTTTCGAAATTTGATTTCTATTCACTATTTTTTGAAATAGACTTTCAATTATTTTCTAAAGACTGATTATTATGTAAATAAAGTGGTCGTTTAAAAGGTACATTGATAGATAGTTGACTTACTTTAATCAAAACTATGTTAATGGCAATTTATTAGTCTAACATAAGCCAGGTTGTATAACCATATAAAAGAAGATATTCTAGAAAGCATATAGCTGTTAAGTGGTATTTCATCTTAGGTCATATTAATCCAACATGATTCGAGACTGGTTTGATTTGTCTTATGGATCTTGAAGTACTTAAATTATAGCCGGTATGTGAATCATGTTCGAATTAATAGTGACTGGAAGTGTCTTTAAGAATCAAGACATTGGGACCACTAAGCTGCCAGGACTTGTTCATAAAGTGTTTATAGACTGGTAAAAGTTCAAGCGAGTGAAAGCAAAAGAGTATTTTATAAAATGATTATGAATAACTATTCTACTAGTTGATGTTTGCACATACCTATGAAGACTGAAGTGTTGATCTCTTTGAAAGGTTCAAAGAATTAAAGACTGAAGTTAGAATCAGTTAGATAATTAAATTAAGTCATTTTGATTAGATTAAAAAATGTGGGTGCGGGAGAGTTCTTACTTTTCTTTATTACAAAGAGTTTTTAGAAGGGATCAACAATGCGTTATTGAATATGGTAAGATTCATATAATGAGTCACAATTGCAAATCAAAAGGGTTTACAGTGTAAAATGTCTTAGAAAGTTTTCTAATAGCGCAATAGATAGCTTATATTAAATTGACAGTATGAGATACAATGTCAAAACTGCACAATATAACTTTAGAGTGTAGATGATGTATTAGATATATATCTTCAACTAGGCTATTGTCACACAAGATACATGAGAGCCTTGGTGTAGTACGAGGATGGTCAGGGTCACCTGATGATTCAAGTCTTCAGCCTTAACAGTTAAGACTAATGATGAATCTGATCCTTTAGACTATAATGAAACTCTTAAGTATAAAGTTGCAGACCATGAGTCGGGACAATAAAAGTTAAATTAAAGTAATTGTATTTTAACAATGTGTAAGAACTTGTAAAGGCATCGAAAGACATTAAATCCATGATATTGGATTTGAGTGGATCTATAATTATATAGAGTTGAGTGGACGAAAAGATAGAGACCTTCAACGTTAGATTGATAGCAGTGGATTAATAACCTATATGAAGGGATCATCTTTGATAAAACCTTCTAGAAAGATGCTATGCTTAAGTCCGTAAGGATACTCGTCCATTGTGTTTCATATGATGACATATGGCAAAGCAAAGATCCAGGCGACGTTCTATGAATGGTTATCTTGAAAGAAGATGCATGGAATACAACTAGACAAATTTGTTGCGAAAAGTCAAGAGCATATAGTATACAGATTGAGCTAGTCTATTTGTAGACTTAAATAAGCATCTTACTCATTGAATGGTAGATAATCATCTTACCCATTGAATGGTAGATTTGAGGATGGTTAATCAAGCCCTAGGGATTTGAGTTGAAGCTCATTGAGAATGGTGTAGAATTATTATGAGCTGTTAAGTTTTTATTATCTAGTTAGTCAGTTAAAAGCAAAACACCTATGTTCTTAGGGTCAAGCTTTAGTGAGATTAAAAAGAACAGATGTTCAGTTTATCTTAGGTCGTTTGTTTTAAAAGGGATATTAGACGTTTGACGTCAGAGTTCCTATTTAGCCTTACAGTGGAAGTCATTAGATGGTGAAGAGTGAAGCAATTTTGAATATTGAAGTCAGGACTTGACAAGCTAGGGAGTTGTTGACGTTCCTAGCAGATGAAAGCATGTGAGCAAAAGAATGAGATAATGACAAATCAGTACTAGCTTATAGCCAAAGTGCTGACGAATCCCTAGGGAATAGTTATACAATGTAGGCTATTTGGGATTTAGGACAAGTGGGAGGTTATTAGAACAGGTGTCCTAGAGAAACCCTATTAGTTAGTTTCAATGTTAAATAAATAAAAAATGTTTTATTCATTTATTATCAAATTATGTTTTTACGAGTCAAACAAGCATGATTGTCTTTCTAAAACGTTTCATGAGATGGATGTTGTCTAACATGACGTGTCAGGTTTGGTTTAAGTGGTTAATAGGATTGAACCACGAAAGGACATAGATCGAACAAGTGACATGTCGTCAAAGTATGTTCATAGTCGGTAATAAGTTTGGACAACTTGCCTGATATGGCTATAATATGACACTTTTGATGACTTGTCTTGATTATGTGGATAGGGATACAAGAGCATTATGTTGGTGTTTTAAATAAGATTGGAACACTGAACAAGATTACCTGAATTAGTTGTTTCTTTAGTTCTATTAGAAATAATTAATTGTATAAAATGATAACTTTAAATCCAGAAAATAGTAAGAGCTCGTACATGAAATGTTAATTGCTTTGATGCCCAAAATGATGAGGTTAAAATTGAATAACCAGGATCTTAGGTTGTTCTGTAATGGCCTGAAGTGTGGCAAGAGCGGATATTTTACTCTGAATCTGCAATGAAAGATGTCCCCTTAATTGATTCATAAATACACGAACAAATTCTATGAATTGTATTATGAATTGTTCTAGAAGTACGAATCAGGATCTACAATGATAGAGGTGAAGAAAATAATGATAGTCGTTGGAGTTGTTTTTGCTCACGGATATCTAATAGAGGGGTTAATTGTCAAAATAACAAAAATAAAATTATATGAGAAATTCTTGAGTGAATATATATTTAATTCTAGAGTGTAGAAAAACTTATTTAGTGGAATTATGGTTTATTAAATGGTAGTCAATTATTATCATGATATAATAATAAGATTTGATCCATTTGGAGCTAGAGTTAGATTGTCCCTGATGTCTATCCGCAAGCCTCAACTTAAGCATTGTTTGAAAACATTTAAATTAAATTGAAGGGATGAATTATTTGTCTGGAGATGAATAAATTAACTTTGCTAAACATAATTAATGAGAGGAATTATTATTCATAAGATAAATAAATTAATTGTATAAAATAATATTCATAAGATGAATTTAATACATGTGAGAATTAATCAAAAATAAAAAAAAGGAAAACAAAAAAAATAAAAAATTATGTAAAACTAGGCTGCGCACAAAAAAAGGAATTCAAGTGGGCCCCATGTGGGGCCCACATCTTTTATACGTGTGTATATATACACATATTGTAGCTGTGAGTTATGATGATTACAAGTTTGGTTTTTAGTTTTAGGTTTATGAACCTAGTTTTCTTCCCTAACGAAAAATCTATAATTATTTTAGAGTCTTTCTATATTAATCTTTAGCATAGGCAGTGTTTGAAAAATTATTTTTCAGAAAGATTAGAAGGAAAAATTTGTTCCGAAAAATTTTCTTAAATTAAAGATTTTGGGAGCCCACCCTCCGGTTCTAATAGGGGTCATTGCAGAGAAGATTTTGAGAGGTCAAGAAGTTCCATCTTCCAATTTCAGAAATACAAATTCAGAATTTGGATTTGCGCTTCAAGTATGTCAAAATTAAGTATTTGATATTTAATTTGTTCTTTCCTTTATTTCATTCATTTTACATGCCATGTTTATATTTACTTTATTGGCTGTATAGATCATTATATTTTGAGCCTATTAGACTAAGGTGAAGGTCTAATTGAATAGCTTAATTAGATCAGGGCTTTAGATTTAAAATTAACAATTCTAAATTTATTTTTCTGCTACGCCTGCTCTAGTCATTTAGGAAAAACATTTTGAAATGCGTTCTCAACAAACAACACATTTCAAGGCCACAAATTCAGGATCGGGAGCATCAACCAGCGATAGGTGCAAAAACAAGTCAAGGGAAGGAACAAGAAATCAGGGGACCCAACAAGACTCTAGGGGTTAGGTTGAATTCAAAGGTCAAAGAATAGCATTATATATATTTGCACCGGAGGCTACTTGGCATGCCCCTGAGCGTGGTTTAAGTGTTATAAGTTATATTTGCACTTTGGGCTGCTTTGCACACCACACCCCCCCCCCCCCCCCCCCCCCCCAAACCTCCCCAAAGCTTGGTTAAAATGTTATAAGTTGTATTCGAATCGGGGTCAGCTTGACGCACCACCAAGCTTGGTTTGGCCATTATAAGTGGTATTTGGACAGAGGGTTTTTTGGCACGACCCCTCAGCTTGACTTCGGTGTTATAAGAAATATTTAGACCAGGGGCATGCCGAGCTCGGTTTAGGCATTATAAGTTGTATTTGTATAGTACTTGGCATGCCTCCGAGGTCAGTTTGGGCATTCATAGTTGTATTTGGACTAGGGGCTGCTTGGCACGTCCCCTCAATTTGGCGTAGGCGTTATAAGTTGTATTTGGACCGGGTGCTTCATGGCATGCCCTCTAAGCTCGGCTTAGGCGTTATAAGTTGTATTTGGATCGGGAATGCTTTGGTACACAACCTGACCTTGGTTTGGTCGTTATATGTTTTATTTAGATCAGGGACAGCTTGGGTGTTAAATGTTGTATTTGGATAAGAAGCTGCTTGGCATGCCCCCTGAGCTTGGTTTAGGTGCTATAGATTGTATTCGGACAGGGGCCTTCTTGGCACACTCCCTAAGCTCAGCTTAGGTTTTATAAGTTGAATTTGGACCGGGGGCTGCTTGGTACCCCCCCTGAGTTTGATTTAGGTGTTATAAGTTGTATTTGGACTGGGGCTGCTTGGCACGCTCTCTGATCTCAATTTAAGCGTTATAAGTTAAATTTTCATTGGGACTTGCTTGGAATGCCTCCCCCCCCCCCCCCCCCCCCCCTCTCCTCTCTCCTCTCTCAATAGCTTGGTTTACGCGTTATAAGTTATATTTGGATCGGGAGTTACTTGGTACGCCCCCTGCGTTTTGTTTGGGCCTTATAAGTTGTACTTGAACCAGGGGCTGCTTGGCACACCCCCTAAGCTCAGTTTAGATGTTATAAGTTGTATTTGGATCGGGGGCTGCTAAGCATGCCCCCTATGCTCGGTTAAGGTGTTATAAGTTATATTTGGGCTGGGAGATGCTTGGCCGGCACCCTAAACGCGGTTTAGGTATTATAAGTTGTGTTTGAACCTAAATGTTATGGGCTATATTTGGACCAGAGCCTCTGTGACATGCCACCTAAACTTAATTTCAGCATTATAAGTGAAGTTCTTGACATGCTCCCTAGGCCTAACCTAGGCTTTTAAATTGTATTTGAGCCGAGGGCTATGTAGTGTGCCCCTGGGCCTAGTTTAACATTACGAATACTATTAGACCCAAAGGCTTCGTGGTGCACCCCTTAGGGTTAAGAGCAAAAACCTAAAGTAATGTCTAAGCCAAGGTCTATGGAACAAGTTCTCTACGTTTGGTGCAAGAATTGTAACTAAAGAAGGGTCGAAGGTTGCATGGCACACTCCCAAAATCACAAGTGGCCGAGTGTGTGAAGCGGAAAGTTGAACGACACATCTTACTCCATGGTATGCCTGGCAAACCTGAGCTGGGGCTGTAAGCGCATGCAACTAGCATACGGTGCCTAACCCCTTCCATAGTAACAAAAAAATGAGAGTACTAATAATAATAACTCTTCTTATATATCAGAGGGGAAATACAAAAAACTTAAAGCATCACTGCAGACCAACGGAAGTTGCTGGATGCCCTGGTTTCAAAAAGCATTTAGGGCGGGAACATATTACAGCATGAGGCAATAAGAAACAAATAATGTATTGTTAAAAGACAAGAAGGAACGAAAGGAGGTAAAAGTTTACGGACTCAAAATGCTATCTTACATCTAGAAGTTACATAACCAAAATCAACTACGATGCGTCATGCTAGATTACCATAGAGCGACCCTTGAAAAGCTGTAAGGGAATAGTAAGGGTGAAGCGAACCCCAGTGAGCTCGAAGATGTGCCCACTCCCCATATCCATGAGGACATATTACCTGGAGCATCTGATGTTAAGAGCTTGAGAAGTGATAACAATAGACTCCAAACTCGAAGGAAAAGACCAAATAGGGATTGATTGCTAAATACCTTGCAATCTCGATGTTCCATTGCCCCTCAAAGTGCCATATGTTGAAGAATAATCTTCAAAATAAGACCCAGGACTGAAAATCATGTTTATCATCTAGCACCCATAAAGTAAGAGCAAGGCCATGAAAAGTAGCTAAACACAGACGACCATCAAGATAGAAAATGCCTAACGACTGGCAATGAACACCTTCGCCATGAACATAAGGTGGCCAAAACCGTAGGTAATTATAATGTTCTGTGACATCCAAAGCCACAAATAAGGATAGAAGTAAGAGGATTCAGGACAGAATGATGCATTATGCTATGACAGCAAGTATAAAATAGTATCACAAAACATTGATTTTGTGAAGTACAATGAGCTACCACTAGTGCACATGAGTGTTTTATACCTCCAGGCCCCATGATCAAAATAAAATACGGAACACCAGTATAATGGAGACCAATAGTTCTCTCTAAAGGTAATGTCAATGTTGAAATGAAAAATAAACATGTGGTAGTTAAAGGGATAGAATGAAGCATCATCAAGGCAGGTAAAAACTATTTTCAGGGAAGAACCCAAAAATCAAAATTCATCAAGGACAAGGATAGAAAGGTAAGTTTGAGTAGCTGGGTTGCATATTTCCAATCAAATGACCCACAATAGGGGCCTTCTCGACATAAAACTAGACCATTACTGACTCCGACCATTTCATTTTCATCAGACAAAAAACCACATAGGTTACGTAGGCATACATTTAGAGGGATAAGAACCAGTCAAACCATAGGATTCCACGTAATCCCCATATGAGGGGCTTAATACCTATTTTTGTATTAGAATACCATCCGTAGGCCGTTTAAAACAATTTGGAGCTTGCTCCCTTGCAAAATCCTCTTGAAGGAGAAATCCCCAAAAAACTGAGAAGTGATGCAACATTGACATAGAATCATAGCGGAAAGCCAAGAAAATATGGTCAAGAACAGGTCCTCGGGAAATACCTCTACAAAGGCATGAGCAAGGGTAAACAATAAGAAGTAGTATGGAAAGCAAGGAATCAAGGTAAAGAAAACAAGGAAAGCAACCCAAGAATTTATATACAAAAATGTAAAAGTTTGGGAGTAACAATATGAAAATTATATAGCTACAAGGATACACTTTCCAAGTAAACAAGATTTACTTGAAATGTGAGGGGCTATTATGTTTACAACTGCACCCACTGGTATGTCAGCAGAGCAAGCCAAGTCTGGGCGATCCAAGTTTGGGCAAGCCAGGTTTGCGTGATCCGGGTTTAGGTGAGCTATGTTCCATGTGAGCAAGTTGTGGGTGAGCCAAATCCAACAGCCCAAATTTAGACGAACCGGGATGGGGCATCCCAAGAAGGACGACCCAAAATGAATAAGCAACGTATGCGCATTGCTCGAGCCACCCTGACATGCTAAGAAACTCGATAAGGAAAACCCATCCCACACCACCTCAAAATGGGTGACCCAAAATAGGCAACCAAGCTACATAGGCACGCCCCTTCTTTGCCTACATAAAGCTAAAATCTAAATCCCCAAGATGAAGGAGGATGAAGAGAAAAGAAGAGAAAGGGAGGACATTAACAAAAGAAGGATCTAGAGAGATCCCAGGCACATCCTCGGCAAGGGAATCGAAAAAGACTAGGACAGAAAGGAAGAGGGAGCTCCTTGTGGTCCCTTCTCCCAGGCTTGAGTTTGTTTTGTCCTACCCCACACACTTCCAAATCTACCAAAAACAGTAACAAATCATATTTGTCCTAGTTTCAAAAGATTAACAACTGGTGAAGTGAAGTTGTGATAGAATAATTGACATGCAGTCAATCTCTCCCAAGCAATGCATTATAGCTTGAGGTGGTATCCAGTACAAAGAAAGTTGTCAGCTTACTAAGATTGCCTACAATTCACTTAATCAGGATGACCACTTCGAACTTAGTGGTGGCCGCAAAAAAGCCACAGATCGTGACGTCAAAAATTATCAAGTCATATTGAGATTTACCAATAACCTCCAACATTTAGGAAGGTAAGATATTGATGGATGTGTCATTGTCCACTTAGACTCTATTCACCAAAATGCCATCAAATTTGGCTTTGACGTACAAAGACTTTATGTTTGTTAGCTATCATAGGACGATCGAACATCATCTTCATCATGGTAGGAAGGTTATTAGTTGATTTAGATGTTAGAGAGTGAACTTTTAAAGACTCAGGATCATTATTCTCTTTGGGGGTTGTCACTTCATCCACTTCCACACGGGGATCTTCATTGGCTGCTATTATGTCCCCTTTGAGGCTCCACATTTTAATTGCCATGAACTCCAAAGGGAGAAGCAAGGCAGTCCAACATCAGTTTGCTCAGGAAGGGATCCAAACAAGATGTGGATCCCTTGGTCTTTCTCCTGCCTATGACTGTTTTTGTCCCTAAAGGCCATTTACATTATAATTTTGATGATAGCAATTATTTAGTGAGTCATTAAGCTTTATTGTTTTAATCTGTTGAACATGACTTATGAGAAAGCCAAAAAATTAAGAATGATCATGTCGATAACAAGATTTTGAAGACAATGGATCAAGATAAAAATGATCAAAGTAAGAGAAGGTTGATCCAAATCAAGAGAACAATATCCGAGTGTAGGCTCTTAAAGTCGTTTGTTTTTATATTTTCAAACTTTAGATATGGATATATCGATTGAGTCAAAATCTCAATATCAATTTGTGATGCTCTAACAAAAATATTCTTAAAATATTTTGAAACTTGTTTTCCAAATTTTAATTGAAAAGGCACTCAATTTATGTCCAAGCCAATTCAATTTTTCAATGAAAATATTTTCTATATTGGAATTATCGAAGGCCTTTCCTTTTCTTAGGGTATATCCTTGTCCCATCCCTTTTCAACCCATGATAACTATCATGAAATATTCAAAGGCTCTGCAACGAGGTTCCACTCCGCATCCATTAGGATGAAATGAGACTAAGATAAATTTCTTAGGGAGATATTTGGGGTTGGTTTAGAAAAATTATTATTAAAAAATAAGCTCAAAAATAGTAACAAGTCAAGTCCAACACTCAAAAAGGTTCAAAAACAAATGGGCATGCTGAGTATTGACACACAAGAAGCTTGTGTCAACACACTGACAAACAATAGCCAAATTAAGCGCCTGTGTGTCAATACAGAGGTCTGTCTATGGACACACAAGCCTTGTGTGTCTACACACAACCATGCGACAGCTCTAACGACTACATTTTAAATCCGATTTCTTTCGAATTTTTAAAATGTTTCTCAACAGGTGCTATATCTTCTTGGCCTATAAATAGAGCTATAATTCTTTGATAAAATCATTCAATTATTCAACCTTTGATTGATTAAAGGTTCTTGTGTTCTACTTGTGCTTTAACGTTTTATATTGTTATTGAGTATACTGAGCTTCATTGGCATATCGTTGGCATTTTCTAAGCTTGATTAATTGTTATATCACTAAGAGTAAGAGTTTAAGTTCTTAAATTTAGTTTCTTGTAATGGTTTGATCCTAAGTCTACGCTACAAAAGGAATGTTTGTAAGAGGTTAGGTCTGCGTTACAAAGGGATCAATTGTAAGAGATTAGGTCTTGAGCCTACATACAAAGGAACCGATTCTAAGAGGTTAGATTATGAACCTAAGTTTTAAAAAGATAATCAAGCTTAGTGAAAGGCTCGAGTGACGTAGGGTAATCACTTGGGGAGTAGACTAGCTTCCGAGTTGGAAGTGAGCCACTATAAAAATCTTTGTTCATTCTTTTCTTCTTTCCTTTAATTCTTATATTTTATATTTGTTGTTTATCTTCAATTTAATTTGTAGTTCTTCAAGTTTAAATTTTCACTTTATCGTAAAAGAACCAAATTCAAACCACCCCCAGGTTGTTTTTTGAGCCTTCAACTATCATCAGCTTGCATGTCTTAGACTTGAGGTTGATTTTTGGGTTAACCTCAAGAGTCCTAGACTTCGCCATTGGCATAGGGAAGTCTTCCTCTTTGAAGTCATTCTTTATATTAGACCATGTTGGATTCACATGGTCCAAAGGCTCCACTAAATTGATGCTGAGAGGACCACAACTTCCTCATCATTAGATGTTTTTCAAGCCGATAGGTTCTTGACAAGTTGATCCTGTTGGGAACATACTTCAATTTTTTCTTTTTTCTTTTTTTTTGAATTAGCAATAACTGGCACAGCGGAATATCAATTTAAAATTCTTAATTTTAAATATTAAAGCCCTGACCTAATTGAATAATTTAATTATATGTAGATTTTTACTCTAATAGTTTCATAATATAACAGACAAAAATATTGAATAAAACAAGCATAAATATCCTATGTAGAATAAACGAAATGAAGGAAAACAAATTAAATATCAAATATTTAATTTAGACATACCTAAAGCGCAAATCCAGATTCTGATTTGAAGATCTGAAATTGGTAGAAAAATTCTTGGAACCTCAAGGCCTTCTTCGCAATGAACTCTTTTAGCATTGGGAAGGTGGACGCCCATAAGTATTCAACTGTTCAATCTTCTCGAAAAATAATTTTTCAAAAAAATTATGCTAAAGAATGATTTTAAAAACCGTCAAAACGATTTTAGGATTTTTGTTGTGGGAGAAAACTAGGTTCTATAACCAAATTTCATAATACTCACAGCAAAGCACGCGTAAAAACATGTTTATATAGAAACCGAAATAAAAAGAATTTATGTCATGCATGTCACGAAAGCAAAGCAACAAAGTTACATACCCAGTGCCCAAAGGACTCCCACCTAAGTAGGGTCTGGGGGGAGCGGATGTACCCCGCCTTCACCCTTGAGGGTGTTACCCCTGAACAGAGGCCGTTTTCGAGTGCTCCTACCCTGAGAGTGAGGACTTCCTAGGCAGTCACCCATCCTGGTATTACTCTCGCTCAAGCATGCTTAACTTCGGAGTTCTAATGGGATCCGGTGATGGCATGCTGGTACCTTCTTTGGTATGCATGTCACGACACATCACCTCAAAGTGAAATATGTTGCTGCTTTTTTCTTAAATAGCAGTGCCACATGTCAACGTGGTATTGGGTGGAAAAATCAAACAAGGTCCCTCCCAGCGTACATTTTTTTTTTACTTTTCTTTTTGCTTTTATTCTAAAACACAATATTCATCGTATTATGAATTCATCTCATGGATATTTATTTAGCTTTAAAATTTATTTATCTCATAAATAAATAATTCATCTCGTTAATTTTTTTTTAAATATTTTCAAATAATACTTAACTTGAGGCTTGTGAGGAGACCTTAGGGACAGTCTTACTCTAGCTCCAAATGGGTCACATCTGATTATTGTTTTCTGATAAAAATTAATTTGCACTCAGTAAAACTTAATTCCACCAAATAAATTTTATTGCACTCTAGAATTAAATATATTCGCTCAAAAATTCCATAATAACCTTTATTACAACAACAAACCCCTCTAGTAGATATCCATGAGCAAAAACGATTGTAACTACTATCGTTGTTTTTCTCACACCTCTCACCGTATTGCCCTTCTCAAAAAATTCAATAATATAGGAACAATTTTTGTATTAATTTCAAATATCAAGCATGTGGAATATTCTAGCCAAAGATTCAAGAATTTGTTCTTATATTTGTGAATTAACTAAAGAGACATCTCTATCTCGTTAAAGACTATAGGTTCTATGTAAAACAATTGTTCCCTCCACACTTCATGCCAATCCCCAAAGTGCATAAGATTCAAGTTAGCACACTTTGTCTAAGCCTTTTGGCATATCCAAATAAGAAACAGTCCATGCACGAGCTTATATTGTTTCTTACATTCAGAGATAGCATCTTAGAGAATTAATATTTCTAATAGCAGTTAAAGAAACAACTAATTCAGGCAGTCCTACTCGATGTTCCAAATTTATTGATAGCCAGCATCATAAGATTAGATCCCTATCCACATGACCAAGAAAAGTCATCAAAAGTATCATATTATAATCTTATCAGACAAGTTGTCCAAACGTATCACTAGCTACGAAAAACTTTGACAACGTGTCATTATTTTAACCTAAGTCTATTTGTGGTTCAATCTCATTGACCACTTGAGCCAAACCTGATATGCCATATTAGACTACGTCCATCTCATAGAAAATTGAAGAAAACAATCACATGCATGTTTGACTCGTAAAACATAATCAGACAATA
Organism: Simmondsia chinensis; assembly: GCA_018398585.1. NCBI lineage: Eukaryota > Viridiplantae > Streptophyta > Magnoliopsida > Caryophyllales > Simmondsiaceae > Simmondsia > Simmondsia chinensis. Next base: position 20,805,447 of record JAGTTD010000013.1, on the reverse strand, counting down.
AATAAATAAAATAATTTCATTCATTTAATATTTAAAATCTAACTAATTGGGTTTTTCTGGACAACAATTCCAAGAATCTCCCACTTGTCCCGAACCCAATTAGCCCTGCATTGCATAATTATCCCCTAGGGATCTGTCAACTATTTGACTGAAAACTTTAACCAATTTCGAACTCTCACTGCCTTATTCTTAAGCTCACAAGCTTTCATCTATAAGGAACCATCTGAGTCAAGTAGTCTACTTAAAAATTGCATAGCTATCAAGTACCGACTTCTAGAGTGAAGTAAGCAATATAAGACAGCTTCACTCTTCACCATCTAATGACTTCCACCAGAAGGGTAAACATGGATTTTAGATGTCTAACATCTAGAGTCCCTTTTAAAACAAATGGCTCATGATAAAATCAACATAGTTCCTTTTGAATCTCGCATGAGCTTGATCTTAAGAATATAGTGTGCTCATCTTAGAACTTTTATATTTAAACTAACTGACAATAAACTCTAAACAACTCATGACAATTCTACGTCATTCTTAATGAGTAGAAGGTCATCTGCATACAACGCTTAGAAAGTCTCTACTTTCTTGTTATGTCAACCATACACCAATTGTTCACTAACCATTGAATCAAATCCCTAGGACCTTGTTAACCGTCATCGAATCAACTATTTAATGAACAAGATGCTTATTTAAGTCCACAAACAAACTTTCTCAATTTGCATACAATATGCTCCCGACTCTTGTCAACAAACTTGTCTGGTTGCATCATATACGTAAGCTTATCAAGATGAATATTCGAAGAATGTCGTCCTGATTTCCATTCCCATACCTATCACGATGAGATACAATGGATAAGAGAAACCTTATGGACTTAAGCATGGCATCTAGCTATAAGGTCTCATCAAAGACGATTCCTTTCTTTAGGGTATTAAGCCACAGCCATCAATCTAGCATTGAAGGTCTTTACTTTCTTGTCCAATGAACTCTTTAAACTAATATATCCATTCAAATCCAATCTAATGGACATTCTGTCTTTCGTTGCCTCGTCAAGCTCCAAACTTAGTTAAAATACAATTACTTTAACTCAACTTTGATTTCCCTGACCCATTGCTCTGCATCTTTGTACTTAAGAGTCACATTATAGTCTAAAGGACTGGATTCACCATCATGCTTAGCCATTAAGACTTAAGACATAATCCATTAGGTGACTCTATCTATCGTCCCACTATACCAAAGCTCTCATGCACTTAATGTGACAATAACCTGATTGAAGATATATCTAATACATCATCTACACTATAAGTTGTATCTAGCTATAGAGACACAGTATTTCAAACTGTCAGTCTATCGAGCATAAGTTATCTATTACACTTTCAGAACACTCGCTAAAACCTTTTACATTACAAACCTTTTGATATGTACATCTGACATATCATGGGAATCTCACCATTTTTAATAAAATATTATTAATCCTTTCTACAATTCTTTGTAAGAAGGAAAAATAAGAATTCTCCTAACACCACCACTTTGACCTAATCATAGTGACTTAATATAATTACCTAACTAATTCCAAGTTAAGTCTTTAATTCCTTGAACCTTTCAAAGAATTCAAGACTCCGGCCATCATAGCTATATCGATACATCAACTAATTAAGAAGTCATTCATAAAAATTTTATGAGATACTTGTTGCTTCCGCTCACTTGAACTTTTAGCAGTCTATAAGCACTTTACGAACAAGTCCTAGCAGCTTAGTGGTTCGATTGCCTTTACCCTTAAAGGCTCTTTCAGTTACCATAAATTCGAATATGATTCGCATATTAGTTATCATTTTAATACTTAATGATCACAAAAGACAAATCAAAGTTTTGAATCATACTAGATTAGTGTGACTTAAGATTAAGTACCACTTCAAAAAATATATGGCTTCCTGAAATTCTTCTTTTTATGTGATTACATAGCCTATCTTATATTTGATGAATAAACAGCCAGTAACATAGTTTTGGTTAAAATAATTCAGTCATCTACCAATATAACCTTTGTAATAAACAATTTATTTACTTGAACTATCAGTCCTTTTTTCTAAAAAAGAACTGAAAAACGACTTTAAAATAAATAGCATGTAGAAATCAAATTTCCAAAGTATATTAAGATAGTTACTCAAATACAAACCTACATTAACCTACATTGCTTCATTTAATGTACTATCTCCTGGTGCCCATACTGAAAGCCCATTCACTAGAATACTAGTTCACTACCTACCAATCACAACTATGGGAGGCAGGTCATCATACAACCTGTCGTGCTGGCTTTTGGTCTTAGCAACAATAGTATCAAAATATCTAGGCAATTCCTTCTAAATATTAACATTCAGTGCTTTTATAAAAGAGAAAAAAACTATTTTGACTCTTGTTCTCTTTTACCCTCCTAAAGTTCCTAATTCCTAAGATAGATGCTTACATTAAGTGGACTCTTCCCTTAGTTCTCATAACACCTTTTCTCTCAAACTATACTTTCATCAGCTTAGATAATGAGCAATCTCTTTTACTCCATGTATCTAGACTAAATAGATTGAAAGATCTTGATAGTCATGATCATATTTTGTTGAGGTTCGCTATCAATATTTGCATCAAGAATTCCATTTCGGTTAAATAAGACATTATCATATGACGTGCTCTTCAAATGAACTTTCTTAATCTTGTTTCTATCATCTTTCTCATAAACTGCTCCCATGCAACTAGTTCTCTGACTAAATACTTCTCCAGAGTATTTGATCATATCCACAATAGTTGAACTTTCAAATAACTAATACTATAACACATTTGACGTCTAATAACCGAATCTTGCAAATGAATAACCTTTGGTCTAGTCTAATGTTCTAAACATTCTTTTCGGCTAAGTAGATCTACTAGCAGCAATCCAAAGAACTCTGAGCATCTCCTAGTGCTCTACATGCACTAAAATAGATCATACAAAGTTAACAGAACATAATAGACAAGTAAGACATACCAGTACTGATCGCAACGCTTAAGTTAACAACCAGTCAGAAATGAAAATTATAAAACAAGTCATATAAAAGAAAAATATAATAAAAATAGAGGGAGAGAATCACTAAGCACTGCTATCCTATTAAAAAGATCTACCATTTGGATATGTGATACGGTGTGATAGTTTCGTGCCTTGGTACCTCGAACAAGTAGATTCGTAGGGGTGTTTCAACACCTAGTACCCTAATTCAACTGGGACCAGAGTTGTCGCATTGAAAGCTCGCTACAAAGGGTACTTAGAAAGCCAACAATGAACCAAACACCCAAAAAAAAGGGAAAAAAATGAAAAAAGGAAAACAAAAAAAAAAAAATAGAGAGAAAATCATCTCTAGCACCACTATCCCATTTATAAACATTTTTAGATATGTGCTACCCATTATAAGGACGTCTCAGTGGTGGCTTCTCTTACATATGGGTCATCGCCTAGGAGTCGGAGCTTGATTCTCGCTGAAGATATACTCGGGAAGTCATAATGAAGGCATCTCTTACTTATGGGTCGTTGCCCAAGAGTCGGAGCTTGATTCTCGCTGAAGATGTACTCACACGGCAATATTGGGGGTGCCTCAGTGTTGGCTTCTCTTACTTATGAGTTATCGCCCAGGAGTCGGAGCTTGATTCTCGCTGCAGATATACTCATAAGTCGAAATTGAGTTGAGTAAATAAATTCCACCCAAGAAAAGAAAAAGGCGCAAAAAAATTTAGTTTTGGGCATACATGATAAGTCTTGTTATGAGTGGTATGATTTTTGTCCTCTATTCGGTTTGAATATCGTAAGATTTGAAAGAACGGATAAACCTAATTTGCTTAGCTAACTTTTGAATTCGATTACCTATGTGATTGATAGATTTTTCCTTGAAAAGACTGTTTTGCCTTTAGAACCTTGAACTTCGAGCCTCAATTATTCTTCTCTAATTTAAAGTGCACCTACTTTGACTTGTGAAAAATTTCTTAAGAAGCACGCGATCCTGTGCTTCAAGATTTAGCCTTGCTTGAGGACGAGCAAGATTTAAGTTTGGGAGTATTTTGTCAGGTCTAGTTTAATATATAATTATTTTTATCATTTTGATTTATTTTTAACCATTTTGCATCAAATTTTTATCACTTTTGCTCGGTTTCGCTCTTTTTCGCTCATATGGCCATTTTCTTGCAAAAACGCTTATTTTATGCTAAATCTTGCTAGGTTTTATCATCAAAATCAATATTCAAATGCACGATATATCAAACAAAAGCATAAAAATGAGCTAAATCAATCAAAATACTAGTTTTGGCAAGAAATCTCCAAGTTCATGCACAATTCAATTCAACTTGCAAAATGGGTAGCAAAATGCACAAATCAAGAGCAAGGACTGATTAAACAAAATATTAACATGTCCAAGATGATGTCAAGACTGATTTTGGGCAGTCCAAAGCAAGAAAAAATTGAAAAAAGCAACAACTTGTTGAAATCTGTAGAACTAGGTGGCAAGGAGACGGAAGGACGTGCAATGAGGTTTTAGCTAGCTATATTTTTTATTTTAAGTAATCCCAACCTCAAATACTACAAATAAGGATACTTGGGAGGATTTTTATCATCATTCAATCTAAAAAATCAAATACAAAGTAGAGAAATAAGATTGAAATTCGTAGGAAGAAAGAAGGAGCAGAAAATAAGAAGTTTGGTTTGATATTTTGCATTTTCAAGTTCATTTCTATCCTTTTCTTCATTAAGTTCATGAATTTTGTGTTAAATATGTTATATTAAGCCTATTATGAACTAATTTTGTTATTCCAAGGCTACGATGTAGCCCAAGTTGTAATATATGCTCATTTCTAATTCAAGGCATTCAATGTTTTGTTCTTGCATTGTTAAAGTGTTTATCATTGTTCTTCAGTAAAAAAAAAAAAAATCATCATAAATCTCCTCTTGGACTCATTATGAATCATTTTAGGACTTAAATAGTGATAAAGAATTTTAAACTACTGAAGAACAATGATAAACACTTTCACAATGCAAGAACAAAACACCACAAATTGAGCTAATGCTCAAGAAAGATTAGCGCGATTTGTGTAGTTTTTAAGTGAAAATTTTAAAGCTTTAAAAACTCTTTTATTATTTAAATTTATGCATGAAAGTGATGGGTTAATATGTAAAAGATCATGCTAAATATTACTCGAGAGAGAATATTTAGTAAATTAGGATTTTCAACCATCGACATGTAATAACAACTTAAATAACGAGAATAGGAAGGCATATTAATGCAACTAGGTGAAATCGGATGCCTTAGATTTTATTCAATTATAAAAACTGCAAAAAATCAGTAAACTCTAGATAAAATTCACTAAACAAATTTTGTTTTCTTTTATTTTAGTTTATTTTATATAAAAAACTTCAATTTTCAGTCTTTCAAATAGTGTTAAAGCTACTAATTTCTATAATTGCTCAATAACAATCCTCATGAGAACGATACTCTACTCACTACTTTATTGCTTGATACGACTAGTGCACTTGCTAAAGCTTACGCAAAGTAAGCATCAAGTAACATAGAACAATTCTCAGTCTATATTTTTTCTAAACATAATTAACTCACCGTTTCTTCCTTAGTCTCTCACACATTATCACATTGATCCCTAGGAGACAAGCATATTATCATAGTCAAATGTATACCATTTCCCAGATACTCCACATCAGCGTGACTGCATCTGCCTTCCTGTACCTCTATTTAACATAAAGAAATCCAACCCTGTATTTTTGTGAACAAACACCGTCCTTGGGGAGTAGTGCCTATTCACTATATTATTAGACTAGCACTTTTAGGAATCAACTTCTGAACGTCACTCCCACTTCAAATTTTAAATGAAAGATCTTTCTTTTATGTTTGATTATCTCATAATTAGTAATTAGAATCTTATTCTAAATTTTATTCAACTATTAAACAAAACCCTAATCATATTAGGTTCCTTTAATTATCCAACCTATGCAATTTAATCTCATTGGATACATTATGAGAATTTTTATTTCAAATAATTTAACTTTTGAATTATCTATTCATATTAGATCTATTTGAAAAATTCTCCCACTCAAAGAAATCAAATACTTCACCAAGATATATGCCCTTATAACTTTATTCACATTGTACATAATTTTTAACTCATTTAAATAATATTGAATAGGGGTACCAAAATTTAACAAACGTCATGTTATCAAACAATTTGAATAACAACACTTAAGGCCTAATGGTTGGATTAATTAAAGATTTTTCTAAAACACTTTTGGAAAAGATTATCGTATAATCTTAAGTAAGATCTAATCCTAGTTAATTATTTATTTAAATAATTCCTTAAAAATAATAAAGGGGGGTGTGTGCCCAACACCACCCCTCCCTTTTTTCAGTTTTTTTAAATAAAAAATTAAATTCAATGTTAATCCAATTGCAATAATTTGAACATTGAATTTCATTAGATATTCTTTGTTTTAAATTATCATAAAATACTCAACAATTGAATATTTCACACATTGGTTCAAAATTTAATCACATTAGATTGATAATATAAACTGTTCAACTCCTTGAGTGTCTAATCGCATTATATCCAACATAGAATTGCGCTCCTCGATTGAATCATGACTCATTTAAAATTTTAAATAATTTAAAACTTTAATAATCATTCAATCTTATTGTTAAACTTTTTAATAACAATTCTTCATGTTTACCTTCTTCCTTTAATGAATTTCTCAATTCTACACACTCTAAATTTTATCAAACCTGATGGTTTTAACGTCAATCATGAACGAATTCAGAGTTCGCTTTGATACCAATTGTTTGAAACATATTTCAATTAAAAATTTCCCGAGTTGACTAGAGCCGGTGCAACAGAATACCAATTTAAAATTCTTAATTTTAAATCTAAAGCTCTATCCTAATGAAACTATTTAATTAGATTTAGATCTCACTTTTATAGGTTCATAATACGACCAAAAAAAAAAAAGCCATTGAATAAAACAAATAAAAATATAGTATGCAGAATAAACGACATAAAGAAAAATATATTAAATATCGGATTCTTAATTTTGACATATCTAAAGCATGAATCACGATTCAAATTTGAAGATATGAAATTGGTAGAAATATTCTGGACACCTTAAGGTCTTTTTCGCAATGACCTCTTCTAATACCAGGAGTATGAGCTTCTAAAATTATTTAATGGTTGAATCTTTTCGAAAAGTAATTTTTCAGAAATATTAGGCTAAACAATAATTTTATGATTTTTATCATGGAACAAAATTAGGTTCCATAATCCAATTTCATAATACTCACCTCAAAACACGCGTAAAAACATGTTTATATAAAAAAAAGGCGGTGATGTCATACACGTCACAAAATGTAACTGTGAGAAAGTGAAACATGCCGCTGTCTTTTGTTTTTTTTTTTGGGGGGGGGGTGGGGGGGGGGGGGGGGAGGGGCCACGCTGCGCGGCAAAATCAAACATGGTCACTCCTTAATATTTATCACATTAATATTTATTTAGTATAAAAATTTATTTGTCTGATAAATAAATATTTTATTTCATTAATTTATTTTTTTAATATTTATGAACAATGCTTAAGTTGAGGGTTGCAAAGGGACCTTGGCGACAGTCTAACTCTAGCTCCAAAGAGATCAAATCTTATTATCATCTTATGATAACAATTGATTATTATTGAGTAAGACTTAATTTCACTAAATAAATTTTACTGTATTCTAATATTAAATATACAAAAAAAATTTCAAATAACTTTTATTAAAATAATTAATTGCTCTAGTAGATATCCTTGAACAAAATTAACTTTAATTACTGTCATTATTTTTCTCACATGTCTCGCTGTAGTTCCCAATTCACCCTTCTTGAACAATTCAATAGTACACAAACAATTTATGTATTAATTTCAGATGTCAAATATATGGAATAATCTGGCAAAGATTTTAGAATCTATTCGTATATTTGTAAATTAACTAAGGGGACATCTTTATCTCGTTAGAAGCTATAGATTCCATGTAAAACAATTGCTCCTGCCCCACTTCATGCCGTTACCTAATGTATGTATGATTCAAGTCAATGCACGTTGATTAATCCTTTTGGCACACCAAAACAATGAATAATCCATGCACGAGTTCAAATTGGTTCCTTGATTTTGAGATATTGTCTATAGAATTCATTATTTTCTATAGCAGTTAAAGAAACAACTAATTCAAGTGGTCCTGCATAGTGTTCCAATCTTATGGACAACACCAGCATTAAAATCTTGGATCCCTATCTATGTGACTAAAAAAAGTCATCAAAAGTATCTTTTTATAATCTCAGCATATAAGTTGTCTAAACTTATCACCGACTAAGAACATACTTTGAAACTATATCATTAGTTGATCTAAGTTTATCTGTGGTTCAATTTCATCGATCACTTAAACCCAACCTGACATGTCATCTTAAACTACATCCATCGCATGGCACGTTTTAGAAAACAATGACACGCATGTTTAACTTGTAAAACATAATCTGACAAAAAATAAATTATAAAATTTATTTATTTAATATTTAAAATGTAGCTAATTGGATTTTTCAGGACACCAATTCCAATAGATCCCACCAAGATTCTCTTCATTCTGAAGATAAGAAACTGGACCATCTCTTGAGCTTCCTACTTGACTCTTCTTTATCCCGGGTGGCTGCGGGCATTGCTTTGCCTTTTGGAGCATCAAAATCCATTAGATTGCTCTTATCCTCATGGCCTATGTCTTCCCCAGCAAATTCTCTAGCCAAACAAGTATAGAGTTGAGCCCTTGTTTTTGCTGGTTTCTTGTAAAATAACTTCCCTTTTTGAGTTTGAATAAGTTTGGAAGATCTAGTATTTTCATGCTTGAGCTAGTTTCTCTTCCATATGTTTCAAAGTTAACTCTTGAGGGTTTTTGTCCTTGTTGCCCTAGTTCATGGTTGGCGTCCGCTTCAATCAGGTGGTATTTTGAGTTCCTTTTACGACGCTAGCCCTTATGGTAAGTTAAGCCTTTAAAGTGGGTCATCAGTTGGCTCATAGATGAAGGACTTCTCAAATGGCATCTTAACCTCCAAAATTGGGTCTGTAGGAGATGCATAATCTAGAAGGAGCTTCACTTTCCTCATTACCCTTGTATCTTCTCGTAGCCGTCACGGCAAACTTTAGAGGATACTCTCTTTTGATCTCGAGATATCCTTTCTCTACTTGTCAAATTTGTGGTTTGTTCAGGAATGCAACTGATTCTATAGCTAATTGCTCAGCCATTGACAGGTCAATGATTAATTTTCTATGGAGTCTAATCATTACATTTCTAAAAACCGAACATTAGTTGTTGGGATGGAGTTCCATTATATGCCGACGACATATCTCGTCGTCCAGCGCATATCCTCGTGCTGGGAATTTTAAGACTCCATCAAGAACCGACATTTAGAATAAGCTGTTTACCACTTTTGCTTTTTTGATGTCGTTGAAAATCATTGCTCCCCTTTTACAAGGCAAGTAGTTAGTCTAAGAAAAGCTTTGATGATTCCAACCGACAGTATCAATGACATTGACATGGATGGGCAGGGAATGGGTATTTTTCAACGCCCATCTGTCCTTCTTTAGGGATGATGAGCTCCTTTCTCTTCAATGGCATCCTGGATTATGTTTCTGTAGATTATGCAGTTCTTTGTTGAGTGGGTGAATGAATCATGCTAGTTATAGTACATCTTCCCCTTTAGTGAATTAGGGTCATGTTTCCTGTGTTTCTTCCTAACTTTGAGCTTATTGTTTGCCTCAAGCCAATCAAAATATAATATCGGCTCTTGAGAGATCAAATGAGTATTATCTTATATCTTTGGATTGGCTTGACTTCTTTGGTTTAATGTCCCTCTCTACTAAACAATTATAAACCATAGGAGATTCTTTGACGTATTTTGCAATGCCAATTTCATAAGGTGGAATCTCTTCCTCGTCAATCAGGTCATGCATATAGGTTCTTTGCATGTTCTTCTTGAGCCTTTCCTCTTTCAAGATGGCCTCGTACCTACCGGCACACTTTGCCAGCTCAAAGAGAGTGGTAAAATGTAAACCTTCGAACTTCTTCCTAAACTCAGTGTACAAGCCGTCAAGGCCAACTTGGCATATTGAACTTTAGGGAGAGCCATTGTACATTTTGACCTGGCTCATTTGAACCTGTTGATATAATCCTCAATTGATTCACCTAGCTTTTATCTCATTCGAGCAAAGACTACCATAGAAGTCCCTAGTTCAAACCTTGGAAATTAGGCATAAAATAATGCGGTGATATCATTCCAATTGCAAATGGAGTAACGTGGTAAACTTATGTACCATTAGAAGGTAATCCCTGTCAAAAAACTAGGGAATAACCTAAGTTTTAGGTACGGGTTATTAGCCGCCTCTCTGCATTGGCAACTGAACCGTGCGAAATGCTCAAGAGCAGATAAGCTCCCCACTCCTGAGAAGAAAGTAAACCTGGGATCTTATATCCTCGATGGAACAAGTAGTCCCTGTCAATAAAGTCATGCTACGGCTTACTGTAAAGGGATTTATTGACCCTCGTAAGGCTTGGCCCATACATTTTCTCAATAAGGGAGGCCATTTGGTCTTTGAGGGGTTGGTTTGGCGCATGATTATGCGCTTGCCATTGCCCCTCAAGGGTTGAGGAACTCGAGGGGCATTTGTAGGATACCCTTAAGCTCCCATGACAATTGGATGTGGAAACGGATGTTGTCCCACATATGCAAGACAGCACCCCTTGATCAGTATGGCCAACTGGTTGATTAGCTCCAAAGTATGGACTAACATATCCTTGGATCTATGGCACACTTGAAGAAACACCCAAATTTACAGGGTGTTAGGCCATCCTAGCCTGATCAATCTCCAAGGTCTGATATTGAGGATGCGGGAAGTTGGTTTGCCCCCTAATGTCATATGTAGAAGGTGGTCTTGGAGGAGGACATTGATTCCCAGCATTAGGAATTTGCAAATGTACACCTACTTTGAGGCTCTGATTAGGCCTCAAGATAGCCTCTCCAACATAAGGAGGGTGTGAGTGGCCCTGCCCCCTAGTCTTCAGGGTAGGTATGACCAGAACATTGGACTTGAGATCCTTTGAAGCCAAGCTATACCCTTGATTCCAAAGGCTAGCAACCCTATAGTCTTCGTTATTCTTCCTATGGCTAGAGTCCAAGGGGATGGCATTTAATTAGCCATAGTAGGATTCCCATTCTCTCAAAGATGGTGATAGAAACCTAAGCCACTAGCATTTGTGAGGTAGAAGTAACGTCACGAAGATATCTAGAGGGAACTATTGGAATAAGAACACGCCTTAATTCCCTATTGTCTTCGGTAACGGCTTGAATCAAGCGCTATGAGTCTCAGTCTACCGTACCAAGATACGATTGAATTCAGCTACATTATGTCTTGCCACATCATTAGCTATAAGGCTAGCGGTGGAAGATAAGGTGGAGTTCATTTGAACCTAGACTCTATTGGTTTCTTTTTGAAGTCTTATTGAGGTCCAAAAGTCATTAACAATGGATCTCAATGCGGCTGTATTTTCATGCTAAACCGCCAGAGTAAACTCTATCTTAGCACTTCGCTTCTCTTGGACTTCTTTCAAAGTCTATTTAAGTACTTTATCAACAACTCCATCTGCCATTTGAGCATAGCCATGAAGCTCTTTTCAAGAATAGCCATGAAGCCTTATATTCTTGTCTTCTAGGATTCCTTCATCACTTGCACTTTTATTACCACAGTTGAGACTTGTTTCATCTCGTGACAAAGCGCTTTGTTTTTAGGGGTGCTCAAGTGGTGACCCTATCAAGGCCAATCCTTCGGCTTCCTCAAGTCCAAGAGCACTAGATCTTGTAGTTTTGATCATTACCAAAATTTCTTACACTATATTTTCATAATCCACCCAGGGGTTAAAGACAAAGTCGAGCAATAAGCCTCCCCAGTGTGGCTGCCAAAAGCCGTGTTTGCTCTTTTTGCTTGTTTAGTCTGTGTGCTGTTTCTGTAAATACAAAATCAAATAAACATGCAAAAAGGGACTTGCAATGATTGGGAGTAAGCCTAAATTCCGAACCACACATGTTTGACCTCCACCAATCACGTTTTTGAGAAAAAGACGGGGTGCTTTTGGTGAATCCGACTTTGTTTTACAACTTATGTGGATTTTGCTTCTACTCTAATTAAGGAGACTTTTGAATATGTTTCTATGGATTTTTTTTATTATATATGATGACCAAAAATAAAGGACATGGACCTGGCTCAAGTGGCAGTTAGGCTGATGAAGCAAAGCCCACAGACACCTTTCCTCATGCACTTAAAAGCTAGGAATTGAGGTTAAGACAAGCTCAAGAGTTCGACAGTACACTTGCAAGCCCGAGTCAAAAAGATATTTAGGCATGGCACTTTTGACTTGTATTAACTGAAATGAGTTAGAGTTTTACAAGATAAAGATGAAAAATATTGTATTTCATTTACCGGACGTGGACCAACACAATTAAGGTCAAGCCTTAGCCATTAAAGCCCTTAAGCAATAACTCATGCCTAAGCTCACGTGACTTATTAAGCAGTGACACCAGAATTAAATTCAACACAATTAAGGTTAAGCCTCGGTCATCAACGCTTGAAACAAACGCCTCAATTCTCAAAATGTTGATTATGAGAAGAAATAAAAAAAAAAAGAGTTCATATCTGAAACTCGAAAAGTTGTATTTCCTTGAAGAAAGCAAGTACAAGAGCAATCTATGCTAAGCTAAGCTAAGTTTAAGTTACGCTACTCCTTAGTAAAAAGAGCAAGTGTGCTATAAAGAAACTTGAAGAAGTTTGTCTGGGGGTGTTGGACACTTTACAAGTATAATAGTGTTTCATTTATAGAAAAGAAAGCAACTGTAGCGTCCTATTCTTCCTGCATTTCCTTTCCATGTCTACCTCAATGCTTCTGTGGTGCACTGAATGGTCTTGATCATGTCCTAGAATTGTGTGCTCGAGCATCTTTCTTAAAGTACGACATTTGTAAAAGTCATTAGAGTCTCTTTTAGATGCCCCAAGTTTCTTGGTGTAAACCTGAGGCCCACACATTTGGAAATTTACTCTAAGTAACAGTCTCGAGTTTTAGAATAACCTGTATTATAGCCTTCTGGGAAGTACCTCGAGCACGAGCCATTTTTATCCCATAAACCATCTCAAATGGTTGATATCCCATACGGGATTTAACTTTTCAGTTGATTAGGCTCAAGATGCCTTTGTCTTAACACTTAAAGGCCTAATATCCCTTGAGGATGGCCCCAAGTGCCAAACACGTGATTTTTACTCTCAAAAAGGCGTCGTTCCAACTCCTCAAGTTTGGGGGTGTAAATAGACGTTTCCCAAGCACCCTAACAGCGATAGCCCTACGATAAAAAGTACAACAGCAGTGCAAAACCTTAGCAGAAGCCATATGGAAATCACGTCACCAGCCCTCAATGACAAAACACCAATCATGGCGCTTGAGGATCAAAGCATCCCGATCAATGCCTTTGGACAACGTAAAGTGAAATCCAATAAAGATAGAGCAGTGAGCTCGACCTTAGTAACGCAGTCCTAGAAGTTATCCATATATCCAATCCACTTCTCTTGGCTAACATATCAATTAGAACGACTAAGAATGTCATTGAAATCCCCATTAAGAATCCAAGGTGCTCCATAGAGATCAGCACTAACAACTCTCATGTTATCTTAAAGCTCCTTGTGAGGACCTCAATAGGAATTTTATTTTAATTTTTATTTATTTTATTACTTTGCGTCTAGCTAGGGAAGCTCCTCCATTTAAAGCGGGAGGCAAACTTGGGTTTAGTGATTCAATTTTTCATGGATTTTATACCTTATTTACTCTTTCTTATTCTCGAGTTGTGAGAATTAAGAATAGACCTATTCTCCCTTTTTTGAATTGTTTTAGCAATAAGAATTTAAAGAAAGGCTGTTGAACCTTCCGTTCCCCTAATTTCCTATTCTATGCTACATTAGTTGGTAATAAAGCTATAAATGTTTCTCATGATGGTCCATGGGCGAAAAAGGTACATTGCCATTGGAGAAGTGTAAGAGAGAGACCATCAACTCCAGATCAATAGAAGAGCAGAGGAGATGGAGGAAAGATTCTGGTGTATCGAGTTGAAGATAAAGCTGGTGGTTATCAGGCTTCGTCGTCAATCTCCAACTCATGCCTGATGTGAGGTTACGAGACAAGCACAGAGGAAAGCTTCGACAACCACCACTGCCGATCGTCCTCTAGGGTTGCACCACCACCGTCATCATTAAACTGGTGAGTCATCACTTTACCGCCTCCTCAACCGAGTAACCCCATCACCACGGCCTCCTTTAGCTGCACGACCACCACTACCACTTTGATCCACCAACTTCGTTTCACCCACTAATTGAAACGGATAATGAACCCATTGATGACTTTTCGTCTCCGCTAATCTTTGATGACACCATATATGTGTTGGGGCATATTTTAAAAAAAATTCCCTAATTTAATCAAATTAACGGCACCAGAACGATTTGACATTTCTAGTTTTAAACCTACTAGCAACCTAGAATTCCTAATTCTTAATCTACATATTTAAAATTCCTATTTTTAAAATTATAAGCCTATATTCTAGTACGTTCACAACAATGACATAAATAACAGGAATAAAAAATATTGTAGATAAATAGAAAAGCAAAGAAAAATTCCTGGATGTAGACCGCAGCGTTCCTCCATGAAATCACCAAGACCGCAAGACCTTCTACACACTCTCCTCTGAACACCTAAAGTATGAGCTCCAAAAAAATATTAAACATAGAAAAATATTATCAATAGAAATTTCTAATCTTTTAGTTCTCCGAAAGACAATACTTTCAAAAAATGTTTTAATTTTAATTTATTTTAATTGCTAAACCATAATTCCAGGACCCTATTTATAGTAGGCTACTGGACTAAAAAAACTAGCCAAAAATAATTGTGGGGTTGTTTTAAAAATAACAAAAACGGCATCGTCTAAGTGCAGAAGGAAAAAACATTTTCAAGCCAAGTAAGCTAGCGCCACGTAGCGCTAGCAAATTGGCCCGCGCCCATACGCTCGGATTGTTGCCTGGGATGGCCCAGCGTCGAGTGCTGATTGGCGCATCATGGGGCACGTAGATCCAGGGTCCGCCATCATGGTGCCGTACATGTCACACCATCGTTGTCTTTGTGCTAATAACGCGGATTGCCGTGCCATCTGTCTCCTCTTTTTTTCTTTCCTTTGTTTCCATAAAAAATTCATCTTATGAATTCAAATTTTTAAAATTTATAATTGTATTCATATAATGAACAATGTTTAGCAAAATTAAATCTACTCATCTTATAAATTCTTTAATATTTTTCTGATGGCATAAAAGTAGAGGATTGCATAGGAACCACATAGACAATTTAAATCTAGATCGAAATGGGTCAAAAGTCATTATAATGTCATGACAAATGATGTGTCACATTTATGTATCTTTTAATTGCTATTTAATTATTTTGCACTTGATTAATTATAATTTTGTACTCACTTTGACAATTTTAACGTTTACAGGTTTGAGGATTAAAGTCCTGGAAATTGTCAAATCTGGTGCAAATAAGGCAAATTCGATGCTTAAACAATTAAATCAAGTCAATAAAGATTCGGGACAAGAACGTATAAGCCCAACCTGAGCCGACCTGCACCTCAAGCCACCATCAGTCTCATCTCCTCCACAGCCTGCATCGAACCTCAATGTATAGCCCAACACCGTCCTTCACCATCACCTCCAACTCAAGGGCGACCCGAACTATTCAGGCCCAACTCAGAACCACACCAACACAACCCAACACGCAGCAGCATAACAACCCAGGCCATGCTTTGTAGGCCCAGCACTTCCAGCACCTTCATCTTTAATCTCAAATCTAACACCCCAACCGAAGGCCTAGTTTCTTCATTGTCATTGCCAGATTGAGACCAATAGCCCACCACTAGGCCCAGATTTGTCCAGTTGCACACACATAAAAGCTAACCGAGCCCAATAGCCAAGCACCTATTGTCCCCGATAGGCTCATCCCAGCCAAGCTTTGTCCTCAGCCCAACATCAATAGCCTAGTTCAATTCATCCCCTGTTTCGATATAAAATAACCGCTAGGGCTCTGTTTTGGGGGGTTCAATACTCCGTTTTGGTTTTGCAGCACCGTTTTCTCTCTCTCTCGGCTTCCCTAAATTCTCTTGCTCTCTCTCAGCTTTGTTTTTCTTTTTTTTTCTGTTAAATTGGAACAAGAACAAAATTAGTGTGAAGACCGACATGAGTTTGTTCATCTCCTCCTTCACAGGTTCATTATTGATGGAGAGCTAACTTGCTCTCTGCAATTAGATGAAGTCTTAACCTTTTTACCTTTGCATTTCTTTTAATTTCGGGATATTTTTTTTGGTACATAAATTGCTTGATTGTGCGAAATAATTCGAAATATTGTGCTTTAATTGCTTAATCAATTGATATGGTTGTTAAGTTTGTAATCTTTAATCGTTAATGTTGAAAATTATAAATTAATTCTTTGTACTTGTAGCCTTAGGATTAATTAATCAACAAATAGTATTCACCTAATTGTTAATTTAAGCCTATTTTCTCTATGCTTTAGATAGATAGGGTCAATGCGTGGTAATTGAAAATACGTTTTGAGTCTATCTCCTTATGCTTTAGTGAGATAGGGTCAATACACGATACTAACAACATCACCTTAGCAGGTCATAGAATAAATCCCTAAATCGCTACCCGTGTAACAATTAATAATCTCTATTTAAGAGTTGACGCAAAAATAATTGGCTAATGATGGATTTAAAACCTTAGGTTCCAATTTAATACACTTTTCCGCTTAGGAGTAGAATATCTTAGTTTAATTTTTGTTTCTTTAGATTAATTGACACAAAAGTTTATACTTTCCTTAAATCAATTTAGGTCATAGAATAAATTTACGCACTCTTAGTTGCTATGGTTCAACACCCTTCCGCCCTGCCCTTCAATTTAGATGTGTTTACTGAATAGGGTTTTATATTAAATTTTGATAGACATAGAAAAACACATCATGTAGTACCCAGTTTATTTAAATTGGACTAGGTAATATAATATATGAAATCCGGTGTAACTAAACTGGGTTGGGTATTATAAT
The DNA here is from genome assembly GCA_018398585.1 of Simmondsia chinensis. Taxonomy (NCBI): domain Eukaryota; kingdom Viridiplantae; phylum Streptophyta; class Magnoliopsida; order Caryophyllales; family Simmondsiaceae; genus Simmondsia; species Simmondsia chinensis. The sequence goes on along the minus strand of JAGTTD010000013.1, from coordinate 20,788,213 downwards.
AATACTAAAACCCACTGCTATCCTGATTAGAATAAATAAATTAATGGATTAAAAGGATTGAATATCTAGTCTAATTAAGTTAGGCTAAGTATTAGAATATAATTAAGTTAATGGACTAATTGTCATTGAGGTATTATCTAATAATACAAAAATAATTGAAGTATGTATATATGTAATAGCAGCTGTAGTAGTAGTAATAATAAATGAAAAAGAAAAGGGAAAAGAAAAGAAAAGAAAAAAATAAAAAATAAAAAATAAAGTAAACCCCCCACCCCCTCACGTTCTCTTTCCTCCTCACTCTCTCACTCTCACCGCGTCGCTCTCTCACCTTCACCACGCCTCTACCATCGTCACCGATGCCGCCATCACCTCACGGTGTCGTCGGTACCTCTATCGTCGCCCTCCCACCACGGTACCGTCCCTACCACCGCGGTACTACTCCGACTACCACGGTACCACCTGACCCACGCTGGTACGGGTCGACCATGGTACCGCCTACCGACCAACTCGGTACCGCCTCTTACCACCTCGGTACCGTTTGACCTCCAGGGGTCTATAAATACCCCAACCCTCAACCCCTCAAACCACACACCACCACCCCATGATTTTCTCTCTCCTCTCAATCTCTCTCTATCACTCACGGCTCTCACTCTCTCTCCTGCCGTTTTGCTCCAGCCATCTCTCCGGCGTCACCACTTCACCGGTAGCTTATAAGCTAAATTTGTTGGATTAAAGCTAGTGAAGGGAAGTATACAACTTCCCCTACTTGTTTGTCAACTACGAAAAATTGTTTCAAATGACTTGATTTGTGAGATTTATATTTTGAATGATTTTTTAATTTGCTAAATAGGATTGGACAGATGTGTTATTGAATTATACTGATTTATACGTTGGGGTGATATTGAATAGGTGATTTCGATTCTTATGGTTTGAATTAAACTGACTTATACGTTGGTTTGAGTTTTAAATATGTGATTCCTACTCTTATGATTTGAATTAAACTGACTTATACGTTGGTTTGAGTTTTAAATATGTGATTCCTGCTCTAATGATTTGAATTAAAGGTTTGACCTATATTGGATTTATATTGATTATGTAAGTGTACCGGGGGGGGGGGGGGGGGGGGGGGCGACGGTCGAATCCCGGTGCTTATGGTGATGCGAGGGAGACGTCCAAATCCCGGTTACTATATTGATACCGGCTGTGTAAGCGTACGTGGGGGAGACGTCCGAATCCTGGTCGTTACATAGAAGGAAATTATTGTAAACTTGTGGTTTGAATTTTAAAGTTTTTACGGGTAGAGCTTACAGATAACTAAGTTGACCTTCCGGGGTCTGAATGTGAAATATGAAATGTGAAAAGTCAATCTGTGACCCTGTCGCGGGAATAATACCGGCACATAGATCTATGTTCGATCCTATTGGATTTGTAGATTTAGAACCGGTTCGAATATTTCGATTTAGAACCGGTTCGAATATGTGAAATGTGAAGGTCGATCTGTGACCCTGTTGCGGCAATAATACCGGCCGTATTCGATGCGTCTGTAAGCTTTACTAAAGTTCGTTTGCAAGTTGATTTAAAGAATAAAGTAAAATCAGAGCCGTCAATCATCGGATCGATTCTAAGGAGCTTGGTTTGGTATGAGATGGACCCTGCTCCTGAGTCGTGCTCAGTCTGGTATGGGATGGACCGTGTCCGATGGCCATATTTAAAAGTATAAAGTGATGATTTATGTTTCTTTGACAATGTTGGAAATAAATGAGATTTTAATCATTTTACCAAAGACTTCTTGTGAAAAGAACTGAATTATGTAACTATGATTTGTGATATCCTAACATGATTTTAAAGATGAATTGATTTTTACTGGTTTTTAATTAGGATTCTATCTATTTTTAATAGCATGCCTGATCCGAGTCGGGAGTGTGTTATACTTGCTGAGCGTGTTGTTTGCTCACCCAAATTCGTTTATTTTTCAGATTAGTAACCCATGGCAAGTTCCTGAAAGAAGGAAATGATGAAGCAATTTACTATCTTGTGAATTAGTTTATTTCGCATAGTTAAGTAAACCAATTTTGTAGTAGCACATTAGAGACTATCCGGGATATTGTAAGTTTAAGCTTTTGCACTGTTAATGTTCAATTGTTAGTTTGATGTACTTAGGATTGTGTTTTCCATAAGAACAGTTTATGTAATTTTGAGGAGTTTATTTTTTTTGGAAATATTCGGGCTTCGTACTATGATGCGGGAATTCATTATAGTACAGCCATGTAGCGCCCTTTAACTTAAGCCTATTCGGTATTAATATTAGGGGGCGTTACACATCAAGATTTTGGCGCCTTTGTCGGGGATTAGGCAACATTCATGATTTTATTTTTATGATTTTCTTTGATTCTTAGCTTAGGATTTTTAATTTTTAATTAAATTATTATTGTCTCTTTTCTTTAAAAAATTTAAAAATAAATAAAAATAGTTTATTTTCTTTTTTTAAAAAGGTTTTTTTTTTTTTTTTTTTTTTTTGGAGCATTAATTATCTTGTGATTTTTGTGCATAGGTAGATTTTAAGATAGTATATTATTCATTTTTCCTTTTGAGCATGTATTCTATTTTGTTTGCTAGATTTAACTTTTTTAGTTTGACTTGCTTCTTGTGGTTGTTTATTCATGTACGGTCGTCGTTCTTTGTCTCTTGACCTTACTAGATTTGACCTTGAAATTGAAAAGACCTTGAGAGACTTTCGAGCCTAACACTGAACACAAACCGCAATGGCGGACGAACAACCATCACGTCCACTTATGGAATATTTTACTCCCGCCACGTACAGATCACCTTCGTGCATTAGGTTACCACAAGTAGCCCATCAGTTCGAGGTAAAGCCACATACTATGCAAATGCTTCTTTCATTCCATGGCTTAGGGAATGAGAACCTGAACACAGACTCGGAAAGTTTCATGGAGGTTTGCTCAACCTTCAGGATTCCTAATTTAAGTGATGATGCCATCCTACTTCACCTATGTCTTTTCTCTTTGAAGGATAAGGCTAAGTATTGGTTAGGCATCTTACGTAATGGGACGATTAGTACTTGGACTCAAATGTAACAAGAGTTTCCAAACTCTATCCCATTAGCAAGACCAACACTACTAGGAGGGCCATTAACACCAACTTCCGAGTGTAGAGCTTCATGAGAGTTGGGATAGGTTTGGGGAACTATTGAGAGCCTATCCACATCATGCTACCTCTAAATGGCAATTGGTCCAAAACTTTTATTATGGGTTGAATGAAAAGGGTCAGCATCCTGTTGATGCCTCTTGTGGTGGTCAGTTCCTTAGGAAGAATGAGGATGAAGCATGGGGATTGTTCAAATATTTGAATGAGAATTCACAACAGAATACCACACATGCATGTTTAAATGCTGCAAGGTTAAATAAAGGAGGAGAACAAGAAATTTTCCACACATCTATCTTAGATAAGTAAGTAGACTCTCTTGCCTCTTCTATGGAGCAGCTTACTTCCTTATTTAAGATTACATTGACTCCCCCTACTATATCTAATGTGTCTAATGTTCAAAACATGCATAGTGCTTATTCTTCATGTTATTGGGTCTCTCATTCTACACTTGAGTGCCCCTTTGCTTCACCTTTTGTTGAGTGGTCAGAGGAACAAGTTAATACAGGCCTAGAATTCTCGAGGAACGATCTATACTCAAACACATACGATTCGGGCTGGAGAAACCATCCAAACTTTTCCTGGAGGTAAGGAGGAGAAGCACAATTCATGCCACAACAACAAAATCCATGACTTCAACAATATGGTATGCCAAGACCTCTCACTTTTTCAGCGCAATTGCTTCTAACTACTCTCAGCCTTCTAATTTGAGCTCCAATTCGAATTTTGAAGAGAAGAGCTTGAGTGTGCTCAAAGGTTTAGAAGCTAATTCCCAACTTCTCCACTCCTACACACAACTGATCTCAAAGCTAGAAACCCAAATAGGTCAATAGCTAACACTTTGAGTACGAGAGATGGCAAAAGACTACCTAGCCACGTGGTAGAGAAACCTATGAACTATGTGAGGCAAGGTAACTATCCTCCCCATCAAGAACAAGCAAAGTCCACTACAGTACTAAGAACTGGAAAGGAGGTTAACAACGGGGTGAGTGCTGAGTGTGAATTACCCATAAGTGGTGAGGGAGAAGAGAAGAACAAGGAAAGAGAGAGGGAGATTGATGAGGTCATGCACCCTTCTTCCACTCCTAAGACCTCTGATCTTCCTTTCTCATATGAACCTACATACCCTTTCCCCAGGCATTAGTTGCATCACATCCAAATGGGAAGGACAAGAAGTGGAAAGACATTTTGGAGACACTTAGGCAAGTAAAGATAAACATTCCCCTTCTTGATGCAATCAAACAGATCCCGGCCTATGCAAAATTCATTAAGGACTTACTGAACCAAAAGAGGCGATCTGTAGCACATCTGTCAAAGAAATTTTTTTGCCAAGAAAGTGAGCTCCATTTTGAAGTGTGACATTCCAATTAAGTACAAAGATCCTGGTGTCCCCACCATCTCTTGTTCACTTGGAGACTACTCGATCAATAAGGCTTTACTAGACTTTGGAGCGAGTGTCAATATTATTCCTTACTCGATTTATGAGAAGTTAGGCCTGGAAGAGTTGCAACCCACCACGGTAACCTTGTAGTTAGCGGATAGATCAACTAGAGTCCCACGTGGTGAGCTTACTTAATGTACTAGTGAAGATAGACAAAGCCATGTTTCTTTCCTTGTGCTAGATATGGAACCTTCTAGTTATTCGAAAAACCATATTCTTTTCATTATAAGTCGGCCTTTCTTAGCTATGGCCAATGTACCATTAGTTGTAGATCTGCAATAATGGATGTTAGCTTTGTAAATATGACTATTAGGTTGAACATTTTTAAGGCTTTTATGTCACCCACTAGTGAGGATGAGTTGAAGTGTTTTTGTGTAGATTTTGTTGATGATTTGGTGGACCAAACAAGCCCCCTCTATCCTTGTTAGTGACCCCCTAGATGAGAATGCAAAATCTTCTAAAGGGATGCAACAAAGGTTGAAACTAAACATGAAAGACGTTTTGGGCTGGGAGAAGAATCATGTTATAATTCAACAACAAATTGTACCAAGTCGTAGGTTGTCTAAGGAGGGCATTGAGGTTGATAAGGCTAATGTAGATTTTATTACTAACTCACCCCCTCCCTCAAATGTGAAGCAAGTTAGAGACTTCCTAGGTCATGCGAGTTTCCATAGGGGTTCCTTAAGGACCGTGGGAAGTTTGCCAGACCATTGACTAGTTTGCTATCTAAGGACATATATGTTTAGCTCGATGAGTCTTGGTTAGAAGCTTTTCAAAAGCTTCAGTCTATGCTTGTTGCCACCCCCATTCGGCATCCACCCGACTATTCTCTCCCTCCTGAAATCATGTTTGACACTTCTGATTTTGTTGTAGATATTGTTTTAAGTGAGCTCATTGAAGTGGCTTCTTTGATTGATGTCATTACTTGATATTCGCTAGGCCCATTGCGCCTAGATGAAGGTGTAAAGCTGAGCACTACTAGGAGGCAGTATAGGTTTGTTATTTCTTATTTTTAGTTTAGTTTTTGAACTAATTAGTTGCTTGGAGGCTTTTTTTTTTTTTTTTAAGGTTCTTGTCCTATGTTGGAGGAGTCATACATGTTCGTTCACGCCCATTCATTTTAGGTCACCTTTTAGCCAAGTTTTTCCTTGATTGATGTGCATGTTATGACGATTGTGGGATTAATTTTGTATATTCTTCTCTCGATTCCATGGGACTAAATGATTCTACTCCATACTTGTTATTGAGTATTTTTCATAGGTTCTACTCATGCTGCTTACATATTCACTATATGCGTAGGACTCTCGTGTTATGGGAAGTCTGAAAATCTTGAGTAAATGGTATGTCTTGAGTTTTGCAGACTTACCTTATTGGCTTATCCTAATCCTTGCCTCTTAATGCGATGCAAATTACTTGTTGATCAATTTCGATTGTAATATTGATGCACTTGTTATGCCAAAGTCCATAAATTGGACAGAAAAGGAAGAGGAAACAATGGAAAAAAAAAGGAAAAAAAAGTGAAAAAATGAAAAGAAAGAAAGAAAAAAGTTTCATCCAAAGAAAAGCAAAAAGCAAAGGAAAAAAAAAAAGAAGTGAAAATTAATATGCATTCATGATAAAGTTCTTCTATTGTGCTATATTGAGTTCAAATCTTGTAAAGTGGTCAATAATATGCCACTCAAAATTCCCAATATATGGGCATGTATTTAGGTTCGTTAGGAGTGTAGGTGCACAAAACCTTGGTATATTTAGTTAGATGCGAGAATTTGAGGAGATTCCTATCATGAATCAAGATAAGAGAGATAATTAGAGATGAGAGAGAGAATTCAAAGATATTTTCATTCATGAAATGATTCTTACAAGAGATTGAACTATTAATACTAATTCTAGATACAATACATCAAGACTAACAACTAAACGACTCTAACTAGCTTAGCCGCCAAAACAAACCAACTAATTGACTAAAGAAAGTCTAGACAACAACTAATATAACCGCCTTTCTCGCCAAGGGAAAATTCAAAAGCAAATTAACTAAAACAAATTAAAAGATGTTCCTCGTACATCATAAACACTCTAGACCAACTCAGCTAAGGGAAAACATAACAATGCCTCCCCCTTGGGAACATTCTTGCCTCAAGAGTTGAATGATGGAAATTAGGATCTCAAGAAGGGCCAATCTTCCCATGTTGCATTCTCCAAGCTCAAGTTACTCCATTGGATTAAGACTTCCTTGATCCATCTTCCCTGCTGCAACACTGTTCTTGAATCAAAGATTGCTTGTGGCTATTGCATCAAGAGTCCCTTTAATGTAGCTAATCTACAGAAGCACTTGAACTAGCCGCCACATACCTCTTAAGTAACAAACATGGAACACAGGGTGAACTGAACACTCAGTAACTTGTAAGCAACCTTTCCAACTCGCTCCAACACCTTGTAAGAATCAAAGAATCGAGCACATAGCTTGATATTCTTACACACCACAATGGAAAATTGCATATAAGGCCGTAATTTCAAGAAAACATAATCACCAATTACAAAAAGTTTTGTTAATCCTTTTCCTATTTGCAAAATACTTCATTCTAGATTGAGCAATTTGCAAGTTGTCCTTAAGTTACATCTCCAGCTGTTTCCTTTGATTCAACAGCTCATTGACTTCAACTACATGTGAAATTGCTCGTCGTAACATTGATGGTGCTAGAGAATCGTATCCATACAAAGCCTTGAATGGAGTAGCACTTAAAGTAGAATAGAAATGAGTGTTATACCAGAATTCCGCAAGGGACAACCATCTATTTCAATTCCTTGGATGAGTGAATGTCATACTTCTCAGATATTGTTAAAGGAACTGATTTACTCTCACCGTTCGACCATCGAATTGTGGATGGTATGATGAACCTAGAGCCAATATAGATCCAAGCAAAGCAAAAAACTCGTGCTAAAAATTACTAATGAATAACTTGTCCCTATCAGAAACAATGGATTAGGGCAATCCATGGGGCTTATAGATCTGATCTAGGAAGAGCCTTGCCAATCTTTCAGTAGTAATTGGATGGTTAAGGGCCACAAACTGACTAAACTTCGTGAAACAATCAACCACGACCCAAATAACTTCCTTTACCTCTGATTTGGGCAAGCCTTCAATAAAATCCATACTTATGTGCTGCCAAACTCTTTCCTGAATTCGCAAAGGTTGAAGCAAACCTTAATATGGCACATGTTTACTTTTAGTTCTTTGACAAACTTCACATTGCTGAATTATCTCCTGAACCTCCCTCTTCATACCCTTCCAATGGAAGTACTACTTCAATCTTTGATAAGTGCTTTCGATTCCAGAATGTCCACCCCAAGCTGACCGATGAAAGGCCAACACAATCTGCTTCCTTAATTATGAACCGTCACCAACATAAATCTTTCCCTTGATCCTTATTATGCCACTGATAACAATAATTTCAGAATTAGCTTCCTTAGTTCCCTGCACACAATGAGCTGTAATACACTCTCGAGCAAATGTGTCCCCTTCATATGACTTTATCGCTTCGTTCATCCGAGTTGGGACAACTTCTGCTACAACAGCACAATTTGCAACTTCAGAATCCTCTACCCTCCTTTAGAGAGCATCTGCTGCTTGGTTATCTTTTCCCTTTGGATATTCAATAGTCTAATGTAAGCCTAACATCTTCATAGGCCCCTTTCTTTGCACCCTTGTAGTGATCTTTTGCTCGAGTAAATATTTGAGGCTTTGGTGATTTGTTTTGATTATGAATTGATGTCCCTCCAAATAGTGCCTCCATTTCTGTACTGCGTTTAGAATTACAATATGATCTTCTTCATATATGGATACTGCTTGGTTCTTGTAACTCAAAGTCTGACTCAGATAGGCCAATGGCCTTCCATTCTGAGATAGCACTGCGCCAATTCCTTTTCTGCAAGCATCAGTTTCCAACACAAAGGCAAGGAAAAATCAAGCATAACCAACACTGGAGCAAAAGACATAGCCACCTTTAATCATTCAAATGCTTCTTCAGCCAATTCATTCAAATGGAAAGCATCCTTCCGGAGCAGATCTGTTAAAGTCTCTGCAATTACACCATACCCAGCAAAGTAACTTCCCATAATACCCTGTTAATCTAGGAAACCCCCGCAGCTATTTGAGAGTTTATGGAATAGGCCACTCCTTCATCGCTTGCACCTTGCTTGGATTAGTAGCCACTCCATTCTCTGATATTAAATGACCAAGATATTCCACTTGCGTTTGGGTAAAAGAACATTTAGAGAGCTTTGGCATAGAGTTTATGCTGCCACTTGCTCTAAAATATCAGCTCTAGGTGATCCAAATGAGTCTCCAAAGAAGGACTGTAAACCAATATATTGTCGAAGAACACAAGAACAAACTTCCTTAGGAAGTTCTAGAACACCAAGTTCATCAAGGCTTGGGATGTAGCTGGGGCATTGGAGAGCCCAAAGGGCATAACCACGAACTCATAGTGTCCATGATGTGTCCCAAAAGCAGTCCTATGGATACCATGTTCTTAAACTCGAATTTGATAATAGCCTTGTCGAAGGTCCAGCTTGGAAAAATACTTAGATCCATATAGCTCATCTAACAAATCATCAATGATTGGAATATGAAATTTATCCTTGAGAGTGAGGGAGTTCAATTGACGATAATCTATACACATTCGAGAGGTTCCATCCTTCTTTTTAACCAAAATAACTGGAGAGCGAATGGGCTATGACTAAGTCGGATGAACTTAGTTTGCAACAACTCATCAAATTGCCTTTCAGTCTCACTCTTTTGGGAGTGAGAGTATTTATAAGGCCTAGAGCTCATTGGGTCTGACCCTTCTTTTAGTGGAATGGCATGATCTAAAGCTCTCTTTGGTGGTAATGTACTTGGTTGTTCAAATAAATCTTGGTACTTCTACAATAGTGAATCGATAACTGGATTAGAATCCACCTACTGAGCATCTGAAGTAGCACTGATAGAATGAAGTTGCCCAATCAAATAATAACTCCCTTTCTTAAGCATACCCTACAATGGCTTCCCACTCATCAACAGCAGATGTCCTTGCTCCTTAATTCCTTGCAATTGAAGCTACTGGCCATTCCCCTCAAATGACACAGTTAAGTGAGTAAAATCAAAGAGTAAAGGACTGATGGTCCTCATCCAATCAACCCCTAAGACCATATCACAACCTTCTAATCTTAGCACTCTGAAATCATACGCAAAATTATGTCCCTGCATCAGCCACTTGAAGTTCTTGCATTTAGTCTGTGTCAAGATGGAGTTACCACATGCTATTGTAATTGCCAGAGGAGTGGTTTTAATCAACTCCTACCTAACCATCCTTACAATCTTGGGATCAACAAAGCTATGCGTGCTCCCACTGTCGATCAAAATCAGTAAGGTCTTATGTCCTGCTTCTCCCTCGATTCGAATGGTATTATGTGAACCACTTCATATCAAAGCATTGATAGAAATCTCAATCTCATCTTCATCAAGCTCCTCCAATTACTCTTCTATACTCTCTCCTAGATAAAGTTCATTTTCATCCACCTCACTTTCAGCAGCAACTATTCCAGAGGCTGACATGAGGTGTTTTGGATCACATTTGTGCCCAAAGGCATATCGTTGATTACATTTGAAACAAAGTTTTTGAGACCTCTTTTCTTCCAAGCTCAAGGGCCCATTAGTGACCTGAAAGGATTTGGATGTTTAAACTCCAACTAGTGCAATTCTTCCTCTCTAAACTTCAGGAGTAGCCAAAACCATGCTCTCTACTTTCCTTACCTTAGAGTGAGCTTGAGACAAGGTTGTAGGAACAATAGCCTTAACCATATTCATGATTTTTGGCTTAAATACACTCACAAAACTCGAAACATAATAAGCCTCCGGAGCTTCTTGACAGATTATCAACATCCTAGCTCTTAGACTTTCAAATCTGGACGTATATTCCTTCATAGTTGTTGTTTGAGTCACCATATTGAAAATTATTCACAATATCACTTACATCTTCTTTCCCATATCTCTCACAAAGTTCTACCAGAAACTCAGGCAACAAAATTACAATATTGCTACGCACTAAGCTCTATTGCCGCAATTCCAATTCACTGCGCAAATAAATAGATACCAGCTCTACCTTTTCTACCTCGGCAATGCTATAGAAACGAAAGTACCTTTCGCATTTCCTCACCAAAGACTGTGGCATTGCTCCATCTAAAGGCTCTAAGTCCACTCTAGGCTATCTAAATCCATTGTTTCTTACAGTCGATGCACTGTCTCCACTGTCAGGAGGTCCCGGTGGAGGAGTAGGATCCCGTGGTCTACATTGTTGGCTTGTTCTGACTTGCTGGCTCGATGGAAGAAGAATACTCTCTCCAACAGCCGGAATATGCCTTTATAGTTGCTGCTGTAATCCTACTAGCTGTTGTGATTGCGTCTCAAATCTCTGTGATTGTGCTTCAAACTTTTAATCCATGTCTTGTTTCATTTACAGAATCAGATTCATCATATGATCAATCCGGTCAGGTTTATTACTACCTAAATCAGTTCCAGCTATAGTAGCAGCATAAGTAGCATTGTTATTAGCAGCATTAGCAGCTGCATTAGCTCGCATAGTCATACCTCCTGCCATCTGTGCTGATTTCTTATGTCTAGCCAGGATTGTGAACAAATCAGGCAAGAATCAAACAGATAACATTTGGCAAATGCGAATGCAATCAAATTGATGCAAGATCAATCCAATCATATGAAAATCTCAAGCTCTAACACCAATTGTCATGAATCAAGATCAATCTTGATTCATAACCTAGGTTTGTAGAGTTTAGATGAGGAAAGAAGTGAAAGGAGATGAGAATTAGAGATCAGAGAGAGAATCCAAAGATATTTTCATTCATGAAATGATTCTTACAAGAGAATGAACTATCAATAGTAATTCCAGATACAAGCATTAAGACTGACAACTAAATGGCTCTGACTAGCTTAGCCATCAAAACTGACCAACTGACTAAAGAAAGTCAAGACAACAACCAATACAACCACCTTTCCCTACCAAGGGGCAATTCAAAAGAAAAAAGGAACTAAAACAAACTTAAAGATGTTCCTCGTACATCAGAAACACTCCAGATCAGCACAGCTAAGGACAAACATAACAAATTCAATGGCATGAAATCCCATTCACCTTCACTTCTGTGCTTAAATTACTTGAGTAGTTTCGATTAGTAGATATATGGTTAATGAAATTCTACGATAAGTTTTGAAGTCTAATCAATTGGATTCATGGAATTGGAGAATGCTCTAGATGACTTACTCTTGCCTTGAATTATAATATATGTGTTAATCTTAGAATACTTGGGGATGGTTGGGGTAGTTGGTCACCTGAGTCATAATGTCTAGTCTACGCTTTGCTCGAGGACTAGCAAAGGTTAGGTGTGGGGTGTTGATGCGTCTCATATTTATGCATCTTTTAATTGCTATTTTAATTATTTTGCACCTGATTAATTATAATTTTATACTCACTTTGACAATTTTAATGTTTTTAGGTTTGAACATTAAAGTCCATAAAATTGTCAAATCCGGTGCAAATAAGGCCAATTCAATGCGTAAACAATTAAATCAAGTCAATCGAGATTTGGGACACGAACGTATAAGCTCAGCCTAAGCCGATCTGCACCTTAAGCCACCGTCAGTCTCATCTTCTCCACAGCCCACGTCAAACCTCAACGTACAGCCCAGCACCATCCTTCACCATCACCTCCAGCTCAAGCTTGACCTGAACTGTTTAGGCCCAAATCAGACCCACACCGACTCAGCCCAACACGCAGCAATGGAACAACCCAGGCCAAGCATTGTAAGCCCAGCACTTCTGGCACCTTCATCTTCAATCTCTAATCTAACATTCAACCATAGGCCTAGTTTCTTCACCGTCACTACCAGACCGAGACCAATAGCCGGACCAGGCCCAGATTCATCCAGTCAAACAAACGCAGCAGCTAACCGAGCCAAACAACCAAGCAGCCCATCATCACTGACAGGCTAATCCCTGCCCAGCTTCATCCTCAGCCCAACATCAGTAACCTAGCTCAGTTCATCCCCTGTTTTGATATAAAATCACCGCTAGGGCTCTGTTTTTGGGGGTTCAACACTCCGTGTGGTTTTGCAGCACAATTTTCTCTCTCTCTCTCAGCTTCTCTCAGTTCTCTTGCTCTCTCTCAGTTTCTTTTTCTTTTTTGGCTAAATTAGAACGAGAGCGAAATCAGCGTGAAGACTGACATGAGTTCGTTCATCTCCTCCTTCACTGGTTCATCCTTAATGGAGAGCTAACTTGCTCTCTGGTATTAGATGAAGTCTTAACCTTTTCACTTTTGTATTACTTTTAATTTTAGTATAATTTGTTTGTTACATAAATTGCTTGATTGTGCGAAATACTTTGAAGTATTGTGCTTTAATTGTTTAATCAATTGATATGGTTATTAAGTTTGTAGGCTTTAATTGTTGACGTTAATAACTATAAATTAATTCTTCGTGCTACTACCCTTAGGATTAATTAATCAAGCAATAGTATTCACCGAATTACTAATTTTAGCCTATATTCCCTATGCTCTGGTTAGTAGGGTCAGTACGTGATAATTAATAATATGTTAGGTTGAGCCTATTTTTCTTATGCTTTAATTAGATCGGGTTAATACGTGATAGTAACAAAATAACCTTAGTAGGTGGAAGCTTGTGGCCTAAACCACTGCCCCTGTGATAATTAATAATCCCAATTTATGAGTTAACGAAAAAATAAATAGCTAATGATGGATTTAAAACTATATATTCTAGTTTAATATACTTTTTTGCTTAAAAGTAGAATACCTCTATTTAACTTTTGTTCCTTTAGATTAATTGACACTAAATTTCATACTTTCCTCAAATTAATTTATGTCATAGAATAAATTCACGCACAGTTAGTCCCTGTGGTTCGAAACCCTCTCGCCCTGCACTTCAATTTAGATGTGTTTAGTGAATAGAATTTTATATTAAATTTTGATAGATGTAGAAAAGCATGTCAATAATGTTTTATTATCATTTAATAAAACTTAATTTCACTAAATAAGTCCTATTGTGCACTAGAGATAAGTTATTTATTCGATAATTTCCAATTTGTAACAATTGAATGATCAACCCCTCTATTAGATATCCATGAGAAGTAATAATTAAAGCTACCATCATTATATTTCTCACCACTTCTCCTTGATTACCCGACTTGGCCTTGTTAAATAATGCGGTGACACGAGAACATATTCTTCATATCAATTCTACTGACGAACACTAGAAATACTTTGGCCAAAGATTCCAAATTTTCCAAGCACTTGTGAATCTACTTAAGGGGATATCAGTATCTCATAAGAGACTGCCATGTTGAATATTTTGTTCCTGCTACATTTCATGCAGTCACTCAAAGTAAATAGACTATTGGCCGCTTTACAGGACCTCATTTTGAGTACATCGAAGTGGCGAACACTACGTGCACGATTTCAAGATAATCTTAGGATTTAAAGTTATCACATAATCACAAAAGAACTATTTATTTCTAATAGCAATTAAGAAAACAATTCTGGTCTAACTCAAGGTTCCAATCTTATTGTCAAACTATAACTATGATAATTCTGGATCCCTTTCCACATGTCCTAGACAATCCATCTAAGGTGTCATGTTATAGACTTATTAGACAAGTTTTCCAGATTCATCACCGACTATGAACTTACTTTGACAACATGTCATACTTTTTATTTAAGTCTAACAGTGGCTTAATCTCATTGACCACTTAAACTAAACTATGACATGTTACATTGGACTACGTCTATCTCATGGAACGTTTTAGAAACAGTCACATGCATACTTGACCCATAAACCACAATCAGGAATAAAATAGATAAAATAATTTTAATTATTAATATTTAATCACAATAATTAGGTTTTCATATGATGTGCCCACCTATGGTGAGGTGATACATGAGGATATTGAGATCCGAAACCCACCACCACTGATAATCCCACCAACACCAACCTTGCCTGTCAATCACACGCTAGCCCTATCCCAACCAAAACTGACGACATTAGCTCCATAAAAAAAATCATCCACTCAACCCCCATCACAAGCACCAACTAATACAAGCCTACATCGAAGTGCTGTACCACAACCCAAATTAGATCCCCTATATTTTTTCCGTTGCCATTGCCAACCACCAACAAGACTAGCGGGTCGAATTCCAGGGCAAATTCTGTCCAGGTTAGGAAGGATGATGCAGCCCGTATCTAGGCAAGATAGAGGACAGGCAAGTTGGGACATGCTTTGGGAAAACAAATTTAACTTTGAAGAGGAAAGAGTAATTTAGACTAGTAGATTTAATCTTTTATTTTAGGTGAAATAGCTCCTTTATTTAAGGATGAACGCATGAATTAATGGATAAAAACACATGGATCACTAATATCTACCGTTGATTTTTAGATAGGAATTTAATTTTAATTTTCATTTATTTTAGTACTTTGAGCCGAATTATGAAAGCTCCTCTATTTAAAGGAGGCAAATTAGGGCTTAATCATTCAATTTTTCTTAGTTTTTATCCTTATTTGTTCTTTCTTATTCTCAAGTCCTCAAAATCAATAATAGACATATTTTTCCCTTTATTCTTTTAGCAATAAGAATTTAAAGTAAGGTTGTTGACCCGTCCATTCCCTAATTTTCCTCTTCTACGCTATAGCAGGTAGAAATTAGAAACCTTGGCTATGTTAGAAACATAACACATGAGATACTGATATCCCCCACAATCAAAGAAACATGGTGGATGCCTGGATCTCATGCAATAATGATACGACACCAAGAAGGACAAACCCCGCAATACAGAGATTGCCAACCATCAGCACAATGAGCTATCACAGACTCAACATCAGTAGGCTCGGTTGTAGACTCGACCAAGCCAATAAGGATCAAACAATTGGAAGAGATCCAATCATGAATAATACGAATGGAACTAGGGTTACTAAGACCCATAATATTCCACCAACCAATCACTATCGAAAAGATCTACTAAAGGACATGACTGCCCCTACGAGCAACTGCCCGAGTGACACGCCTAATTGGAGCTAGGACTGCGGCCTCAACACACCGAGAAGTGGAAGCATCATCCAAAAGCTCCAAAGATAGACAAGAAAAATGATTCTGCAAACCAATACTAGGGACACTAGCCTTCCCGTAACTGACGAGCTAAATCAGTCCCACTAATGCCTAATGAGCCTCCTCGATCTCAAGGGGGACCAAAGCGCAACTCGACCACTCAGTCGAAGATTGAATGGAAAATGCAGAAGGAGCCACAATAACCTCCGTCCCACGACGAGAATGATGACGTCTTGTATTAGGGGGCAAAGGATCATCCATAGTCGACTAACCCTCCCCAGTCACATAGGGAGCAGTGCTTGACTCAAATCCTTAGACACTGAATAAATAACGATACCCACAGTAGAAGTGAAAACAACAGAATGCGTTGAGCCTCCAACTGGCCCAGCCACCAATGCATGTGAGCTTAATTCTCTTAATGATGTCCTTAGCATGTTATTGTTGGGTGGGCCACCACACTTAATGGACTCACCTGTGAGAATGTGGGGTTTTAATATCCCCCATTGAAAACATGAGCTCTAATGTATTTTTCCAAGTACCAGTTTGTTTTGATTGTGTACGAAATTAAAATGGGATTGGAATGGGGTTTTGGCGTGGAAGGCAACTTAAAGTTAAAATATAAATAGTTAGGTTCCAACTATTTCATTAATATCTCATTTGATGAAATAAGTTCTTATACTTTCCTTTTGTTACAAGCTAATGATAAATAGTTTGTAACGCTAATGTTTAAGTTGTTAAAGCCTAAAATACTAGTGCATAAATAGGAGTATGAACTCCATCATCTAGTGCATTTCTGACCAGATCTACAAGTTAAAATAATCTAATCCGAAATATGCTGCTGACAAACATAGGCAACAATGGATCTCTTGCAGGTTTTTAAAGTACTAAATATTAAGTGAATCAATACGAAAATAGAAACACATAAAAATAATGTAAATCGTAAAGAAACCTTAGGGTCAGTTTGGAAATCGAAAAATGTTGCCAACGGAAAAAAAAAATGAAGGAAAGTATATTTCCCATGTTTGGAAGGCAAGGAAATTTCGAAGAAAAAAATTGAATAGAAAGCTAAAACTATTTGCAATAAGTTTTGAGGAAACTCATTTTCCTCTTCAAATTGGAAGGAAAATTGTGAAAAATAAATAAATAAAATAATCATGGCCCAAACAATTTCAACTAATATGAATTAAACTTGATCTCAGCTTCATATTTCGTCAAGGGGGTCCGCTCAACTTATCACGTAAGTTCATTGGGTACATTTAAGTAATGTTCAGTATATGATACCTTATAAATATATTACAAACCTCAAAGTACCTCAACTCGATTTTCTGAAAAAATTTTAAATTTTAAGTGCATGATTATATATATTGAAATCTTAAGTACAAATGTGATAAAAGGTTAAACACGGAGTAATAAATTCCCAATGGAATATTATAAAGATAGCTGACAAGAACATATTGACCCAAACAATATAAGGAAAATATAGCCAATTAGGTTAGGCAAATCTTTTTTTTTTTTTTTTTTTCATTTCATTTTAACCGACCTGAACAAAAGAACAAAAAATAATCTTGAAAATTTACTTTTTTTTTTCCCCTAATTTTTCCTTGTCTTCCAAACAACAAAAAAAGTCATTTCCCAAAATTTCTTTCCCTTAAGCTTTTTTCCTCATATTTTTCTTTTCTTTAAATGTCATAATTCCAAACGGAGTCTTAATCATTTCAATTTGAAATTACGTTGCCACTCTTATTTAATTTTAGTCTTGGATTAAATTAATATAATATAATCTTTATTGGAAGTAAATTTAGACAATTGAACATACATGTGTAGACAATCTTTAAGGATCAAAATATTAGGGTTAGAGATTATAAACACGTCATAAGAGGACGCCGTTGTTGTAGTCAAGTGAAAATGGGTTCGATCTGGAAGACAATCACGAACAAGCAAATAACACACCTCTCAATTGTGCTTAGAACTTGACCTTCCTCTCGCTTTGCAATTCTTTTTGATAATAACTACCAATGGGGCAAGTCATCCCCTTAGCAACAATTTATAGCTAGGGTTTTAGTAGGAAAGAGGGACCAAACATTGGGTTAGTAAACTATATGTGCCCCCCCATCAAAGACCATCTTCAATTAGGCCTAACACCTTAAGTGCCACATTATTAATTATATTATATGTTGAGACGAGCCTAGGCCCATACTTTAAGAATGACTTCATCAATTAGGCTTCACCAATTCAACATCGAACTAGTTTTATAAAATAATAATATGACCCATTCAATGGCAGCCTACTTTGCGCAATAATTCCAACATTCTCCCACTTGGGAAACATTGATTGGACTGTGACTTTACACAACTTTTATTTTGAAAAACGACTATTAAGTTGGATAAACTGTAGTGGCCACAAAACATATACATCTCATCACAGGATTGGGTCTAACAAGCATACTAATGCTGAACCAGGTAGTCAGATTTCTCATTTCACAATGCAAGACCTTCCATGATCAAGAACACTAGCAGCCATAGTTAGTCAAATATGGTACGGGATAAAATGGAATTTGATATGTACCTGTATTATTCTGCTTTTCACACTAAAAGTTCAGTCAAAAATCTGGAGAAAATGTATTGACTTATAGAAAACGTATATAAATATGTTCTTGTTTAAAATAGTTGCATTTTCAAATATACGACTCAAAAATTTGGCTTATTTCTTGCAAAATTAGAGTATGTCAACACTAAAACAATGGAAAAAAAATATCACTTAGGTATCACGGGATTGGACTATTTATTATATAGGTACCTTGACGTTTCAATATATACAATAAGAAAGTTTCAATATTTTATTGCATATGTATTCTATATGTAATTTGATGAATTTGAGTACAAATCTAATCTATTAAATACAGAAAATACAAATTTAATACATGCGTACGAAAATATATAAAATCATGTTAATATTTTCAACAAAAGTTCAATGAATTGGGATAAAAAATTCAATAAAACAACTATGTGATAAAATTTTGAAACTTAAGGTACTCCATTATGTATTCTGAAACCTCATTTTTGCATGGCAAAGCAATAGAAGCAATGGGTTAGGTTTGACCTAATTTTTATTTATGAATTCGAATATCAATTTTAAGGTGACAAAGAATTTTTTGAAAAAAATGTGTATTTTTCATAAAATACGTGTAATACGTTTCATTTTTAAAAATGCAATTTTTTTTGAATTCTTTGGAAAAATACGTAAACGCGAGTATTCGGCATTAATATTTATATATGCGTATTATTCATGTATAATACGCGAATTTACAAACTGTGCTAGCAGCCCACCAACATGGATGACCTTGCGTGGTAAAGTGTGGTGTGGTTTAGCAAATGTTATCCCAGTTTAATCGTGCAATAAACATGCTAAAACCACATTCGATCATCAGTCTTTAAGAGAGAACCCTTAATAGGATAGAATTCCCTTTTATTTTCCTTATACACTTTAATGAAATGATATTTCTTCTAAATAGAAGCCACCTCATACTGAGAGCACCTCACAACGAGGCTACAATTTAAAGCAATAACTTGGCTTCTAAATAGAAGTCACCACATACCAAGACCACCACAAAACAAGGCTACACTTTAAAATAAATTACTTTGCTTCTATACAAAAGCCACCTCTATAAAGGCCACCTCGAAATGAGGCTGCACTTTAAGGGGAAAAAAGAAAAAATTACTTCTACATAGAAGCCACCTCATATCGAAGCCACCTCCAAATGAGGCATTAGTCCTTTGTTGTGAGACACTGCATAACATACCTGCATGAGCTTAATAATAGTTCACACTGATTTAACAAACGTACGTGATCACATAATAATTAGAATGAACCTTTATGACTTTACTAAATCTGAAGATAAAGATAAAAGAATTGTGAAGCATGTATGGAGTGTTAGCTCCAATTGAGAGAGTACATCAAAATACTCTGACTGACTCATCTAATCTACATGCTTATTAAAGTCAATAGATAGTAGTCCATTTGTAAGTGGGTCCTCATAAGTTTAATTTAGTATATAATTATTTATATCATTTTTATTCATTTTAAACATTTTTTTTTATCAAACTTTGCTCGCTTTTACTCGGTTTTGCTCATTTTCATCTATATTGTTATTTTCTTGAAAAAACATTCATTTTGTGTTAAATCTTGCAAGGTTTTATCATTAAGATCAACAAGTAAAAGCAAGATACATCACATAAAAATAAAAAAAACAGCAAAAATACCCAAGTTGCACGGTTCAAAACAAGAACCACATAAAATAACAAATTTTTTTGCACAAATTGCAATGGGCGGCAATTTTAAACTATTTTTACTACCAAAATTCATTATATTTATATACTTTTAACGTTTCCAAACTCATTTTTTGTAGGTTTGGGCAGTGCTTGAGTGGGAAAATTGCATAAAATATTGATGCTAAGCAACTTGAAAATGAATCGCAACTTCCATCAAATGAGAAGCAAGTTCGATGTATTTTTGTCATTTTTTTATCCCATTTCAAACACTCTAAATAGGAGGTATTCATTCAAACAAAAACACATACAAAGTGTAGAAAAAAGAAGTAGAAAAACGGGTGAAGGAAGAAGAAGATGAAGAAGGAAGAAAGTTTGGTTTGTAATTTTGTATTTTTAAGTCATTTTTAGCCTTTTCTTCATCTAAGTTCATGAATTTTGTGTTAGTTATACTTTATATTAAGTTTACCATGAACTAGTTTTGTTATTCGAAGGCTACGGTGTAGCCTAAGTTGCAATATACGCTTATTTCTAATTCAACGTATTCATTGTTTTGTCACTGCATTGTTGAAGTGCTTATCATTGTTCTTCATGAGTTTTAAATGCTTAACTACAATTTGGGGCCTATAATGATTTATAATGAGTCCGAGAGGAGATTTTTGATGAGTGCTAAGGTGATAAGCACCACAAATTGAGCGAATGCTCGAGAGATTTTAACGCAATTTGTGTGGTTTTTAAGGAAAAATCATAGAGCTTTAAAAACTCTTTTCTTATTTAAATTCATGTACAGGAGTGATGGGTTAATATAAAAGAGCATGCTAAATGTTTGTCGAGAGAGAATATTTAGTAAATTAGGATTTTCAACCATCAACACATAATAACAACTTGAATAACAAGAATAGAAAGGCGTATTGATGCAACTAGGTGAAATCGAATGCCTTGGACCTTATTAATCATAAAAACCAAAAAAAAATAATTAACTGTCCTTAGTTATTTTAACACCTATCCTGTAGGAAAAAGAAGTCGAAAAACGGGTTAGGGAAGAATAAGAAGAAGGAAGAAAGTTTGGTTTGTAATTTTATATTTTTAAGTCCTTTTTAGCCTTTTCTTCTTCAACTTACTTTCATGAATTTTGTGTTAGTTATGCTTTATATTAAGTTTATCATGAACTAATTTTGTTATTCCAGGGCTACAATGTAGCCTAAATTGTAATATACGTTTATTTCTAATTCAATGCATTCATTGTTTTTTCATTGCATTGTTGAAGTGTTTATCATTGTTCTTCATGAGTTTTAAATGCTTGATCACCATTTAAGGGTAATACTGATTCATAATGAGTCCGAGAGGAGATTTATGATGAGTGTTAAGGTGATAAGCACCACAAATTGAGCAAATGCTAGAGAAAGATTAACGTGATTTGTGTGGTTTTTAAGAGAAACTCATAGAGCTTTAAAAACTCTTTTCTTCTTTAAATACATACACGAGAGTGATGGGTTAATATGTAAAAGAGCAGGCTAAATGTTGCTTGAGCAAGAATATTTAGTAAATTAGGGTTTTCAACCATCAACACGTAATAACAACTTGAATAACGAGAATAGAAAGACATATTGATGCAACTAGGTGAAATTGGATGCCTTATATATTATTAAATCATAAAAACTTTATAAAATCAGTTAACATATTTTATTTCTTTTTAATTTATTTTATTTCATATCAATATCTCAATTTTCGGTTGTTCAAATAGCATCAAAACTACTAGTCTTGGTACTCATTCAATAACAATCCTCGTGGGAATGATACTCTACTCATTTCTGTATTACTTGATACGACTAGTGCACTTGCTAGCGCATACGTAAAGTCTACATCAGGTCTTCAAGCATATCTATACTGCAAATTCATCATTCTCAACCCATTCTGTAAGCTTATGTGTCTTCAAATCAGAAGATTTTTACACCTCGAGGATTCTTAGTGCTCTTGGCAATAATAGATTTCTATTGTATTATGACAATAGATTTTTAAGGGCCTTGTAATGAAATTTAAACACACAAATCCTTGAAGAAATCATGCAACATTTTAGCATGAGTCCTACCTTCAGCATTAACTTCTGCTTCCATGGTGGAAGTAGAAATGGTAGTTTGCTTAGCAACTTTTTCAGGATATAGAGCCCCCAGAAAACATGAAAATGAAGCATGTAGTATACTTTATATCATCTCGACTACCAATTAGATCAGAATATGTATATCAGTCAGTTCAAGGTTTTCAAAACTTTTGTGCATAAGCATTCCATCTCTAGTATCATGTAGATACCTTAGCACCCTTTTTGCCATTAATCTAATGTTCCTTTCCAAGGTTAGACATATATACTTTCAATACAATATTTGCAAAAGCAATTTTTAGCCTAGTACAAAATTCAACATACATCAATTTGCCAAAGACACATTTATATGGTATATCGCTTATGGATCTACTTCAAGATTCATACTAGAAGGTTGCTACTTGTGAGTTTATCTCCATTGCGTGGGTGCTATACTAGGCTTGCAATTCACACACACACACACACACACACACACACACACACAGATATATATATATATATATATATATATATATATATATATATATATAATGCTGTCTGTGATGACCCCGATAGCTTTTTAGTTCTATCTCTTTGTATCTTGATACCAAGAACATAAAATGCTTCTCCAAGGTCCTTCATGTCAAATGTCTTAGACAATGCTTTTAAGATCATAAAGAAAACCAAGATAATTACTTCACAAGTAAAATATCATCAACGTACAACACTAAGAAAATGACCTTGCTCCCACTAACCTAATATAAACACGAGTGTCTATTTGGTTAGCAACGAAAAAAAAAAAAAAAAAAAAAAAAAACCCCATAGGCAATATTTTCTTGGGAAATAAGTATGATTGGTCAAAGGCTTGGTTTAGTCCAGAAATTGACTTCTTGAGTTTCCAGACCATACATTCTTGCATTAAACTTGTTCACCTTCCCTTCCGAGAGTCCCTTTTTAACTTTGTAAACCCATTTTCAACTGACATGATTAAATCCTTCAGTAACTTCAACCATTTCCCAAATTTCAATATGTGTCATAGCCTCAATCTTCTCTTCCATTGCCTCCTTTCATTATTCTGCTTGCTAATTGGAATTAACATGTTCATAAGATAATGGTTCGTCTAATCCACCAACAACATACACAGCCTCTCCCAAATACACAATACAGTTATCTAATAAAGCTATCTCTTTGAAAATGTCCAATGGGTGCATTTTGGTCGAATTACAATTCTTGAATTAGCTAAGGACAATATTGGGGACAATAGATTGTTGAGATTAAATAAAGCCTATAGTGATTGGATCAGGAATCTCCAGTCATGCACAATAGGCACTATAACTTGGCTTCGCTGAGGATAAGCAATGGGTCCTTGAGAGCAATCACAATTATCCACACCAAGGTCAAGAAACTTCTCAATTATAAACTCAACAATGCTTGAGCCAATATAGAGATAGTAAAACTTAAAACCTTTAAAGGGCTTCGGATAACCGATGAAAAAAAAAGGAGAGAAAGAAAGAAAGAGAGGTCTTAGGGGTGTTATAGATTCTTACTCCAAGCGAACAACTCCGCACTTAAAATAAATTAAATTAGGCTTTCCACCTATCCACAAATCAAAAGGAGTTTTAGAAATAACTTCACTAGGTATTCAAGATTTACATAGTTTGTTTCCATGATATAAGTGTAAGGAGTAGTTCCAATCGAAGTTCCAATTGTTTCCTTGCTAAATTTCTGTAAGCGAGCATTTATACTACATGATATTTTCTTTTAAGTATCATCCATGACATGGACATAGTCTTCTTCATATTACATTTTACATGTTTGTTCTAAGTAGATAATAAGATTAGGCCACAAATAGACTTGGAACTAATGGTATGGAATGTTATTTGAATAACTCATTGTTGATGATGGGCTTGGGCTACTTGTCTGTTAGAACCATGACTTAATACTTTAGATGACTGTCTTGGTCATGTGGATGGTGATCCAAATATGTAAGGTTGGTGTGTTTAATAAGATTGACACACTGAGTTGGACCATGTAAGTTGTTTGTTTCCAGACTATAATTAGAGATGAGTAATTCATGTTGTAAGACAGGAATCACCAGTATCGGGGTCGCGAATCTCTATCCTACCAGGTGTGGGTAATGAAGCATTGCTATCTACACAGACAAGGACACTATTATAATTAGCACTTTTAGTAGAATTGGGCTTATTTGACTCTACCAAAGGGTCAATATTATCAACCCTATAGCACTTCAATTCGTCCTTAGTCTCAGAGTGCTGAACAATGCTCAAGACCTTCAATTTTTCCTTGGGGTTTCCAAAAGAAACCTCCAACATTCCTGTTTTGGAAGTAGAAGCCTTGGTGTTACCTAAAGTAGTGGCGGTCGTTGGTTTGGCATTTCTAGAGGGTTCAAATTTTGGCTTATTTTGTAGCTGCTCGTCCCTTTTTGAAGCTGTCTTCCACGGGCTGGTGGTAGTCATAGGTTGTCCCCTCCTAGCCAATCCCTCCGTTTGAATTGTTCCTCCACCTTTATGGCTTTATGCACCATATCTGACAACTCAACATAGTGCTGCAACTCGACTATATCTGCAATCTCATGATTTAAACCGTGCAAAAACCTAGCCATGGTGGCTTCCCGGTCCTCTTCTACATTGGAGATGAGTAATTCATGTTGTATTGTTTGAATAACAAATCTAAATCCTGAGAGCACTCTAGATTTGTGCATGGAGCGTTAGTAACTTTGATGTATTATAAGTGAGGTATAAACACATGACTGAATTCCCATGTACACTGGGTAGCAGCGTAAAATATGACAAGGATCATGTATTCAATATTGAATCTGCAATCACTTATGAGGTACAACTGCCCCCTTAGTTGATTCTTAAGTATTTGACTAGTTTGAAATTTTTGGCCAAAGTATTCCAAGTGCTTGACATTTGGAATTTATATAGTGAATATAGTGGGAGAAAAAAATTTTCTTTTAAATTTTCTCTTTCCTCAAGTTTAATATTTTTCAAATCCCACTCTCTAGTTGTTTTTTGTTTTGAGGTCGTTGCATAGAAGACGGCTAGGTTTGAATTTCCTTAATTTTCCCGAGCTTCTTGGAAATAATTATAATTCATTATGGCATTCTTATTTTGGAGCAATTCCGGGTATGTTCTTCTTTCCTTCTCTTTTAAGTTTTCGCTTTTCTGTTTATTTACAATTTTTCTTACTATACTTGTTATTAGCCCATGTTAATGTTATGAATATATTAGAGTAGAGGCCCATTGATTCACAATTAGGAATTTTAAATCAACCATTGGTTTAAAATTAATAATTCCACAAAAAAAACCTGTTCTCATGAGACTTCATGCAATTACCTAATGCATGTAAGATTCAAGTCAACACACTGTGACTAATTCTTCTAGCACATCAAAGCAACAAACAATACATACATGAGTTCAAACTATTTCCTGGATTTAGAGTTATCATCTTACATAATCAATTATTTTGGTTGGCAGTTATGAAAACAAATAATTCAAGTAGTCATGCTCAATGTTCTGATGCTTGTTGTGTGCTTGCTTAGCAAGTGCACTAAGTCGTATCAAGTAATACAGAGTGAGCAGGGTATCATTCCCACAAGGATTGATTATTGAGTGACTACTTAAATTAGTAGTTTTAGCGCTATTTTAAAGATCAAAATTTGAAGTTTTCAAAATTTAACAAATAAAATGAAAAGAACTAAAAATGTTTACTGATTTTTTACAATTTTTTTGATTTAATACGATACAAGGTATCCGATTTCACTTAGTTCTATAAATACGCCGTTCTATTCTCGATATTCAAGTTGTTATTATATGTTGATGGTTGAAAATCCTAATTTACTAAATTTTTTTTGAAAATCCTAATTTACTAAATATTTTTTCTCGAGCAAAATTTAGCATACTTTCTACATATTAACTCATCCATCTCTTGCATGAATTTAAATAAGAAAATATTTTTGAAGATTCATGATTTTCACTTAAGACCAGAAATCACATTAATCAATATCTAGCATTAGCTAAATTTGTGGTGTTTATCGCTTTAGCAATAATCATAAATCTCCTCTTGGACTCATTATGGATCATTATAGGCTTTAAATACTGATTAAGCATTCCCAACTCATGAAGAAGAATGATAAATGCTCAAATAACACAATAAACAAACTTTGAACATGTTTAATTAGAAAAGAGCGCATATTGCACCTTAGGCTGTGATGTGATCTTAGAGGTTGTTATAAGACCATCTACTCACAAGCGTATGAGATTATCATAGCTAAATCGGGTATACAAGTCGTGTCCACAGGGAATCGAAGTTATGTCAGATTTAGTAATCAATAAGCTGTTGAATTTTTGGGTTTTATTGATTTGAATTTGTTGATTAAATTAATAAAATTAACTAAAAGCTAAAGTTGTCAAATCAATTAAGGTTAGTTTAGTGAACGAGTTCGGGGCAGCTTAACTCAAATCCTATCATTATACTTTATTATGAAGAAGATTTAGAACGCTTAGGCTACAATCACAAAGCCTGAGTTAACACTCAAAGGCTTTGGGTAATGAGCTAGTCTAAAGGTATAACCTATCTTACCACCCTCAGTATGGCATAGATTATCTCAATATCACTACTTAATTTTTTTTCCAGCTCCTAATTTCATGTTAAACCTGGATCAATACCTAAGCTAGGGTTTAGGGTAATGAACTAGTTTAAGGGCATAACACATCTTATCACTTTAGCATGGATTATCTCAATAACACTAACAATTCCTTTGCCACTTTTAATTAAGCATTAGTTTGTATAAAAGATTTTGTTCAAGATTGGGTACAACCTCAACCATGACCACGCGTGAAAACCTGTTATGTTAAAGTCCAGGCTATATGCACGCAGATAGGATGCAAATAAATTGAAAATCTAAACATGGCTACAAGCTCATCCATAGAAAACCTATCACATATATAAGTTCCCCACCGGGATGTGATAATAACATAACATAAATCATTGTGTACAATAAAGTATAATCTTGGATCCGAATGGCTAATCGTCCTTCACCCTAAAACAATGAGTTTACTCCTCCATGGGCTTTCTATACATCATTAAATTCAAAAGAAAGGGCAATGGAAAGAAACTAAAGATTGAAGACTCCCCCAATTGACATTGACTTTAATCCTTGCTTTGAAAACCATAGCACTTCGACCACGTGTGCTTCGGCGTTTGAGAACTCTTTAAATCTCTTAGCTGCTTCAGAAAGGAGAGGAGAAGGAGAGGCATGTAAAAATATGCAAAATTAGGTCTCCCCATCTTAATTTATATCTGTGGTGTGATCAAGTCTTGCCGCAGAAGCGGCGCCAGTCGATCGGTAAGTAGGCTGATCAATCGCCCCACTTTCAGCTTTTCTCATCGCACACGTAGTCGGGTTTCTCGAAGTAGCTTTTCCATATGCCCCAATTATGCTTGATTCTGTTGCTTTTCCACCTTTATTGACTTCGTTGTACACCAAGCCTAAATGTACCTAGTTCACAACAAAAACAAACGTGTAAAAGTGGAATATTTCGCTGGAGCAAAAATAACAACAACAACAAACCCAGTGCCTTCGGAATATTTTGCTGGAGCGAACAACAAAATCCGTAAATACAAGGCACATCAACATCCCCATACTCACTTATTGCTTGTCCTCAAGGAAGATTCAACTTAGACTAGCCAATGATGGAAAATTTTTGTTAGCCATGCAGTAGTCAGAATAACTTGTGAAAACTATTTTCCGATTATATTTGAAGGTATGCCTGAAAGTGGAGAATGTTTATGTGATGTTATTTATTATACTGGTTCTAACTCGAGTCTCGCAATTTCAATCTTTTTACTAGCATGTGACTTAGAACTTCACTCCCCTTTGCTTTTTTCAAATCCTCCAAATTTAGGATGAATAATCAATAGTGAACTCAAAAGGCTTCTCTTTTCTCTTTTGTTCTCCCCTTTTTTTTTCTTTTGCTTTTTTTTTTCTTTTTTTCCCACAGTCAGGCGTGTCTCCCTTAGACTCATGTAGCGGGTTTTCGGTCGGTGGCTCCCACTCCAATTGGCTTAAGGTGCCGAGTGAAGAGCACTCCTCGGACCTAATGGCTCAAGTCAAAGGATTTCATAGCCTAAGCCATTACTAGCACGACTCTTGTTTTTCTTTTTCTTTTTTTCTTTTTTTTTTTGGTATTAATGTTTATTATCGTAACCTAAGCCGATTGGCCCTTGTTAATCTTTCCCTGTGGCCCATGTAGCAAGCTTTGGACCGGTAGCTCCCAACCCAGTTGGCTCAAGGTACCAGGTCTTAAGACACCCCAACGGGCTTACTTGCTCGAGACACGGGGGCTACAAGATTCAACAAATCACAGGAACCCTTTTTTATTTCTTTATTTGGAATCACTCAAGATAAAGAGATATTAAATTGGATTCAATATTATTAGGAATAAAATAGCGGATTCAAATTCCTAAAATTATTTTTTCTATTGCAACCTAAAAAGTAGGATATGTCACAAGAGTAAGGGCGAAAAATAATAATCTCTCTAACGAGCTAAAAGACAAAAATACAGATTATAAAGTTAGCTCTATAAATAATTTCATCACATAAATATTCTAATCATCATAGTACATCTCATGTTTGATCTTTAATAGAAATCACAAATAATTCTATGCTTGTTCATGCAAAAACTTAGCTAATTTCTGCAAACATAATGCTAAAAGGGCAATCAAGGGTTACACCATTTATGCCATCCCCAAACCCAAACCTTGCATTGTCCTCAACGCAAATCGACGAAAATAAATACAAACAAGGAATGGAAAGAGACGACCTAAGATGTGGCATATTCAGATATGCATAGTGAGTGATAAGTCTAATTTAGTATGTAATTATTCATATAATTTAGATTTAATTTCTAACCATTTTACATCAAATTTTCATCACTATTACTCGCTTTTGCTCCTTTTCACTCTAATTGTTTTTTTTTTTTTTCCTTGCAAAAACACTCATTCTATGCTAAATCTTGCTAGGTTTTATCATCAACATTAATAAGTGAATGTAAGATACATCAAACAAAGGCAAAAAGTTGGGTAAAACACATGACTACAAGAAGAACATGCACAAATCAGGAGCAAGGATGGATTAAACAATAATTAACATGTCCAAGTCATTATAAACTCTTAATTTGGGTGGTGCAAAGCTGAAAGAACTGAAAAAAGCAACAAGAATAGCAAGTTGCGTAGGATGAACAACTTGCTTGAACAATTCACTTCAACTTGTAAAAATTGGTGGAAAAATAAACAAATCAAGTGCAAGGATAAATTAAAAAGTGCATAAAAGCCTTCAAAATTATGTAAAGACCGATTTTTGGAGGTGCAAAGCAAGAAACAATTGAAAAAAAAAAAAACCAAAATCGGCAAGTTGGTTAGAAAATGAAAATGGGCAGCAGTGGCAACAAAGAGCCGTAATGACCTTTAAGCTTGCAATATTTTTTTTTTATTTTAAGGAATTCAAACCTTATGTACTTTAAATAGAGGGGTTTATTAAGTGTTTTCCATTAAAACACAAAAGAAGTAGAAGAAATGGGATAGAAACCAAGAGGAAGAAGTAGAAGGAAATGAAGGAAAGTTTTTTTATTTTTAAGTTCATTCTATCCTATTCTTCTTTAAAGTTAATGAATTTTGTCTTAGTTTTGATTTATATTATGTCTATCATAAACTAATTTTATTTTTCTAAGGCAATAATGTAGCCTAAGTTGTAATATACGCTATTTCCTAAATCAATGTATTCAAAGTTTGTTTATTACATCATTTGAGTGTTTAACATTGTTTTTCATGAGTTTTGAATGCATGATCACCATTTAAATCCAATCATGATTCATAATGAGTCCGAGAGGATATTTATGATGACTGCTAAAGTGATAAACACCATAAATTGAGCGAATGGTGGAGATAGATTAATGTGTAGCCTTATGTGAAAACTATGGATCTTTAAAACTCTTTTCTTATTTAAATTCATGAAAAAGATTGATGAGTTAATATGGAAAAGAGCATGGTAAATGTTGCTCAAGAGAGAATATTTAGCAAATTAGAGTTTTCGACCATCAACATGTAATAAAAACTTGAATATCAAGGAAAAAAAAGAGGCATATAGATGCAACTATCTGAAATCGGATACCTTAGACCTTATTAAATCATTAAAAATCAGAAACTTTTTAATAAAATTAGTAATTTTTTTTGATCTTTTTCATTTTGTTTTTGTTCCATATCAAAAACCTCTAATTTTAGTCTTTCAAAAACCTCTCATTAAATAAGAATTCTTGTGGGAACAATACTCTACTCATTTCTATATTACTTGATACGACTTAGTGCATTTACTAAGCATACACACCAAGTAAGCACATTAGCTAGCAAATCCAAAAAGGGACAATAGAAGTAGCTAACTGCAATTGAAGACATAGATGACCGAATACTAAATAAACTTGTTAATTGTGTTAGAAATAAGAATCCTACAGGTGTTTATTAAAAGAGAAACAAAGTTAGCTTCGTAGGGATAACAAAAGGATCTATAATTGAGAGAGAGAGTTCATGTTGAAAAACAAATTAAAACAACATTAAAAGTTGGTTGGGCTGCCTCCCAAGAGAGCTAAGTTTAATGTCTTCAGCCGAATGTGGTTTGAAGCACAATGTTAACCAAATGTTGAGGCAGTGTCTGCCATAGAACTCAGGTTGACCCAGTATGGACAATCCCTAAACCCAACAGTGTTTCTAGACCCATGACTATCAAGAACAAAAACATAACCAGTTTTGGGGTCGCGAATCTCTATCCTGCCAGGTGTGGGTAATGAAGCATTGCTATCTACACAGACAGGGATACTATTACAATTAGCGCTTTTAGTAGAATTGGGCTTATTCGACTCTACCAAAGGGTCAATATTATCAACCCTATAGCACTTCAATTCGTCCTTAGTCTCAAAGTGCTGAGCAATGCTCAAGACCTTCAATTTTTCCTTGGGGTTTCCAAAAGAAACCTCCAACATTCCTGTCTTACAATGAATCATAATGTTGGCTGGGGCTAAAAATGATAGACCTA
This sequence comes from Simmondsia chinensis, assembly GCA_018398585.1. Classification (NCBI taxonomy): domain Eukaryota; kingdom Viridiplantae; phylum Streptophyta; class Magnoliopsida; order Caryophyllales; family Simmondsiaceae; genus Simmondsia; species Simmondsia chinensis. Next base: position 20,757,003 of record JAGTTD010000013.1, on the reverse strand, counting down.
GAGTAATGGGAACGTTGTGCTTTTTCCTAGGAGTAGGGTCCATATCTAAGACAAGAAAATTAACAGGGAAGAAAAACTTATCAACCTTGACAAGTACATCTTCTGCTACCCCACGGGGTACCTGCTCTATCCTATCAACTAATTGAAGTGTGACATTAGTTGGCTTAAGGTCTCTTATACTCAATTCTTGAAAAACTGACAAAGGAATGAGGTTTACACTTACTCCTCGATCTAGGAAGGCTCTCTTGTTGTAACGCACTCCTAAGATGCATGGAATTGTGAATGCCCTAGGGTCTCCAAGCTTGGGTGGGGAACCCGACACTAAAATGCTGCTCACCTTCTCGGTGAGTCGGACCTTCTTCGAGATATGCACTTGCACACGCTTCCTTTTGGTGCAAAGGGCCTTGAGGAATTTGGCACACACAGGGATGTGTTTAATGGCTTCAATCAATAGAAATTTAATATTCACATCCTTTAACACATCTATAAGTGAGCCCTCTTTTGGTCATTCTTCTTCTTCCACCCTATAAGGGCCAAATGAAAAGGGATAATAGGTTCAAAAACCCTATATTGTGGGTCCTGGCCATCAATAGTGGGGGAGGGATCTGTTCTCTCCTTCTCAACCTCGACCTCCACATCTCAAAGGTTCCCCTCCCCGGACATTGATACCACCTAAACTTGCTCGTCCGGATCGAGTTAGGGTTATAACTAGTTGGCCCTGCTGGAATTTTGAGAAATTGGGAGGGAAACCTCCCTTCCTCTTACCTATAGAGTGCTTAATTGTCCTATCTGGTCCTCTATTTTAGTAATAGACTGAGAATGGGATCAGACCAGTTGTGTGGTGTCCTCCATGAATAGAATCACACACTCCCCGAACTAAAACTAATGTCCCCCGGGGGGGGGGGGGGGGGGGGGGGGTCAGCATGCAAAACAGGGTGAGTAGGTTGGGAAATATACCTCTGCCCTCCTCAAAAGGTAGGAGGGTGTACGTTACCTATAACATCAAGATTTTGTTGTCTCATGGGTTAATTCTAATGGTCGTTCTATCTCCACGAAAAATTCAAAAGGATGCGCCGTCCAGGATTTTAGGTGTTTGAGAATGGGTCACTGATATGAACTTCACCAACAATTGTGATGAAACCCGATAACAATGATGGTTTGGAAACCCTTGTGTAGACGAGATTTGTTGAGCCTTGACCCGTCACCTAACAAGATGAAAACCAAGACTATGAAGGATTGAAATGCCACACCAAGAAACCTAAGAATCTCTCAAGAATCAAGGTGATAAGTTTGGTTGTTTGAACGCCACAAGATTAACTTGATAAGTTCAGAGAGTTCTTTGAAGAACGAAGAGGAACACAAGACCTCACAATGATAATAATTTTCTGAAACAAAATCTGATTACAAAATTCGTACTGCCCATGCTAAATACTTGGAACAACCCTCCAAGAATAGGAAAAGTCATAACTACAGCTTTAAAAGCAACACAAACATCAACATAAACAAGTCCCCACGGTTTTAGGCCTCTTGGACTTCTAGAGGCAGCCAAAAATAACTAAATGACTAAATTCAATGTATTTAGCATAACCAGTCAAGACGAAGTTCATTCCCTCATTTAATATCCTTGAAACTCAACAAATTCAAGCCCATGCTGGTCACGTTTTTGCATGCTAATTAGCCTCTTCAATTGCTTTGATGACATGGACTAAGCCTTGATTATTATTTGAGCCCATCTTGGTCTTTTTAGAATCAGCTCAATTCTCTTAGATTAGCCCATTTAGTGCTTCCTTGAAACGTTTGGCTCTAAGTCTTGTAATTGGGCCACTTGGAAGTGACAAAGGGTCTTATGAAAATTCAGCTCCATTCCCACGTGTGTGATCAGCATGTCCGGCTCCTTGATTTGCATCATTCTCCCCCTCTTGAGAAGGATTTGTCCTCAAATCATCACCTACATCAAAAGGAGACAAATCAGCAACATTAAAGCTTGCACTGACACCATGCTCGCCTGGTAAGTCAAGCCTGTAGGCATTATCATTGATGCGTTCCACTAGTTGAAATGGTCCATCACCCCGAGGTAGGAGTTTTGAACGCCGTTTCTCCGGAAAACGGTCCTTCCTTAAGTGCAACCAAACCCAATCTCCTAGTTCAAACACTACCTTCTTGCGTCCCTTGTTGGCTTGATGGACATATTGTTCAGTCCTCCTTTCAATGTTCAACCGTGCCTTTTCATGAATCATCTTTACAAATTCAACCTTCTTTTTGCCATCTAATAAGTTCACACGTTCACTCAAAGGGAAAGGAGTTAATCCAAAGGTGACACTGGATTAAAGCCATAAACAATTTCAAATGGTGAAAACTTAGTTGCAGAATGTATACTTCTATTGTAAGCAAATTCAACATGTTCCCATGTTTTCAAGTTCTTTTTAATGATAGCACGCAACAAAGAAGACAAAGTTCTATTCACTACTTCAGTTGGACCATCCATTTGTGGATGACAAGTAGTAGAAAACAATAACTTGGTTCCCAACTTTCCCCACAAAGTCTTCCAAAAGTAACTCAAAAACTTTGCATCCCTATCAAAAACAATGGTCCTAGGCATGCCATGTAACCTAACAATTTCTTTGGAGAACATATCAGCTATATGTGATGCATCATCGGTTTTTATGACATGCAATGAAGTGTGCCATCTTGGAAAATCTATCTACCACCACAAAACCTGAATCTCTCCCCCTCTTAGTCCTGGGTAAACCTAAAAGAAAATCCATAGAAATATCAGTCCAAGGTTTACAAGGTATTGGCAAAGGGGTGTACAAACCATGGGGTTTCAACTTAGACTTAGCCTGTTTACACGTGATACACTTCTCATAGATTCTTTCCACATCACGTTTCATATGAGGCCAAAAAAAATGATCATGCAAAATTCCTAAAGTCTTAGCTACACCAAAATGACCCATCCAACCACTACCATGAGCTTCTCTCGTAAGCAATTCCCGCAAAGAACACGTAGGCATACACAGTTTATTTTCCCGAAACAAAAATCCTTCATGCCCATAAAACTTACCAAATGCCACTTTTTCACATGCATTGAACACATCACCAAAATCAGAATCTTGTGCATACAAATCCTTAATGTATTCAAAGCCAAGCAATTTTGTATCTAAAACGGAAAGTAAAGCATACCTTCGGGACAATGCATCAGCCACCACATTTTCCTTACCTTGCTTGTATATGATCACATAAGGAAATGTTTCAATGAATTCCACACACTTGGCATGGCATTTGTTCAACCTTTGCTATCCTTTCAAATGCTTCAAAGATTCATGGCCTGTGTGAATCATAAATTCCTTTGGCCATAGATAGTGCTGCCAATTTTCCAAAGCCCTTACCAAGGCATACATCTCCTTATCATAAGTGGGGTAATTTAGGGTTTCCCCACTCAACTTTTCACTGAAATAAGCAACTGGACGGCCTTCTTGAATCAAAACAGCTCCAATACCTATTCCTGAAGCATCACACTCAATTTCAAAAGTTTTAGCAAAGTTAGGTAAAACAAGCAAAGATGCATTAGTTAACTTTTCTTTGATCAGATTAAATGCCTTTTCTTGTTCTTTCCCTCACTTAAACAACACATTTTTCTTGATGACTTCAGTAAGAGGGGCGGCTAAGCTACTAAAATCACGCACAAACCATCTATAAAAGCTAGCTAAGCCGTGGAAACTCCTCACTTGGCTGATTGTTGTTGGGCGTTGGCCATTCTTGGATTGCCTTCACCTTTTCCTCGTCTACCTCAATTCCTCTCTTACTAACAACAAAACCAAGAAACACAAGCTTATCTGTGCAAAAGGTGCACTTCTTGAGGTTAGCAAAGAACTTTTCTTTCCTTTGAATTTCCAAAACAGATTTCAAAAGCATTACATGTTCTTCCAAGTTTTTGCTATAAATTAGGATATCATCAAAATACACAACTACAAATCTGCCAATAAATGCACGCAAAACATGGTTCATCAAATGCATAAATGTGCTCGGAGCATTAGTTAAACCGAAACGCATCACTAACCACTCATACAAACCATATTTATTCTTAAAAGCAGTTTTCCATTCATCACCTTCCTTCATCCTGATATGATGAGATCCACTTTTGAGATCAATTTTTGTAAAGACACAAGAACCATGCAATTCATCCAGCATACCATCTAATCTGGGAATGGGATGACGATACTTTACTATTATGTTGTTGATGGCTCGGCAGTCAACACACATCCCCCATGTTCCATCCTTCTTAGGAACTAATAGCACCGGAACCGCACAAGGACTCATGCTTTCACGCACATAACCCTTCTCCAATAATTCACCTACTTGCCTCTGAAGTTCCTTGTCTCCTCGGGATTGCTCCTATAAGCAGGTCGGTTTGGAATTGATGCACCGGGTATGAAATCAATTTGATGTTCAATCCCTCGGATTGGAGGTAATCCATAAGGTACCTCTCCGGGAATGACATCTTCAAACTCCTGCAAAAGAGAAACAATATCGCTTGGCAAAGCACCGACGAGATCATTAGTACATAAAAGAGCCTCCTTGTACATGAGTACAATAAGGGGCTGGTGTGAAAATAATGCTCTCTTGATCTCTCCTTTTTTTGCAATGTAATTGAATTTTTCCTCTCTTGCTCTCACTATGGACGAAATCCTCTCTCTTTCTTTTTCACTCTGATCAATGTTTTTCTCTCTTTCTTTTTTTTCAAACTCTTTTTTCTCAATTTCGGCCTTCCTTTCTTTTTCTTTCTTCTTTTCATTTGATCTTTGTAACTTTAGTTGGTCCTCCATGACCTGTTTTGGAGTTAATGGCACAAGAGTAGTAGGCTGCTTTTTAAGAGTGAAAGAATACCTATTTGTGAATCCATCATGTGTAACCCTCCGATCATACTGCCATGGTCTTCCCAACAATAAATGGCATGCATGCATAGGAACCACATCCCAAAGCACCTCATCCTCATATTTGCCAATGCATAATGCCACCAACACTTGCCTTGTCACCTTGATTTCGCCACATTCATTCAACCACTGAAGGCGGTAAGGGTGAGGATGTTTCAAGGTGGTTAAGGCCAATTTCTCCACCAAATAAGTGCTGGCTACGTTTGTGCAACTCCCTCCATCGATAATGACACTGCAAACTTTGTTATTTACAAAGCACCGAGTATGAAACAAGTTCTCCCTTTGGTTACTTTCTTCCTCTTTAACCTGCACATTGAGAACTCGCCTTGCTACCAATAAATCTCCAACCACAACATTTTTGCTCATCATCGGCATCCTCCAAACGTGGCATGTCATCATCATCTACTTCTTCCTCATTCTCCGACTCAAGCTCTCCTTGGGCATTTATCACCATCACCCTTTTGTTTACACACTGGCTGGCTATGTGTCCCCGCCCTTGACATTTAAAACACTTAATATCACGTGTTTTAGAAGTAGATGCCTTGGTGTTACCTAAAATAGTGGCGGTCGTTGGTTTGGCATTCTTAGAGGGTTCAAATTTTGGCTTATTTTGTAGCTGCTCGTCCCTTTTTGGAGCTGTCTTCCACGGGCTGGTGGTAGTAATAGGTTGTCCCCTCCTAGCCAATCCCACCATTTGAATTGTTCCTCCACCTTTATGGCTTGATGCACCATATCCGACAACTCAACATAGTGTTGCAACTCGACTATATCCGCAATCTCACGATTTAAACCGTGCAAAAACCTAGCCATGGTGGCTTCCCGGTCGTCTTCTACATTAGCTCGGATCATAGCTACCTCCATCTCCTTGTAATACTCATCCACACTCTTGGAACCTTGAATTAACCTCTGCAACTTTTGATACAATCCCCTATAATAGTGGCAGGGTGCAAAATGTTTCCTCATAAGCATTTTCATCTCCTCCCAAGTGTCCACGGGTGGCTCTCTATTCCTCCTCCTATTAATCAGTAATTGATCCCACCAAACAATGGCATAATCGATGAATTCAATTGCAGCCAACTTAACCTTCTTTATCTCCGAGTAGTTGGGATAGCCAAACACCATCTCCATTTTAGTTTCCCACTCCAAATAAGCTTCAGGATCATTTATACCTTGAAAAGATGGGATTTTAATCTTTATGTTTCCTAAATCATTATCCCTCCTAGGCCTACCCATCCTAGCTTCTCTATTCCCATACCCACGCTCAAACCTACCCCGGTTCAAATATGGCTCATCAAAGTCCTCCGACTCTGCCTCTTCCTCAACATTCTGCCGCGGAACACGCCCACCTTGCTGCCTATTAGGGATGTCTTGTTGCTGTCCCATAGGTGGTCCCGCTTCTACCCTGTCCAACCTCTCGTGAATAGGTTCTAATTCAGCCCTCAACATACGCCTCATCTCCCCTAACAACGCTTCCATTTGGAGGTTTGGAGCTGCGGGTTGTCGAAAATCTTCGGTTGTGTCTTCTTCTTGAATATTGGACATGTTTAGAATCTGCAAAACAAGGTTAGAATCCTCACAAACACTCCCTCACGTGTTTCAGTCAAGGATTGATACACTTGCACTCGTGTTTTCGCTCCAAACGGCTTTTACCCTCTTATGGTCTAACACACTCTTGCCTTTTTCCAATCCTTTGTGTCTTCGTTAGTTCTTAATTGAACTTCAAGAAACTAATTTCAAAATAATCCAGCAGCAATTCAAAAATGAGAAACAACCAAAACTCATCAAAAGGTCAAGAACTTGAATAAGGTGAGAAACAAGATTGAAAGGAAGAAATTTTCTTACTGGAATCGTGTACTTTATTTTTATTATAAATTTTTTTTTTTTTTTTTGCTTTTGTTCTTTTTTTTTTTTCTTTTTTACTACAGCGGGGAACAGGAAAAACAAAAATAAGCCTTCGAACCAAAGCTCTGATACCAAATGATATGAACTTCACCAATAATTGTGATGAAACCCGATAACAATGATGGTTTGGAACCCCAAGATCGTGTAGACAAGATTTGTTGAGCCTTGACCCGTCACCTAACAAGATGAAAACCAAGACAACGAAGGATTGAAACGCCACACCAAGAAACCTAAGAATCTCTCAAGAATCAAGGTGATAAGTTTGGTTGTTTAAACGCCACAAGATTAACTTGATAAGTTTAGAGAGTTCTTTGAAGAACGAAGAGGAACACAAGACCTCACAATGATAATAATTTTCTGAAAACAAAATCCGATTACAAAATTCGTAATGCCCATGCTATATACTTGGAACAACCCTCCAAGAATAGGAAAAGTCACAACTACAGCTTTAGAAGCAACACAAACATCAACATAAACAAGTCCCCACGTTTTTAGGCCTCTTGGATTTCTAGATGCAGCCAAAAATAACTAAATGACTAAATTCAATGTATTTAACATAACCGGCCAAGACCAAGTTCATTCCCCCATTTAATATCCTTGAAACTCAACAAATTCGCGCCCTTTTATGGCCAGACCATGCTGGTCACGTTTTTGCATGCTAATTGGCCTCTTTAATTGCTTTGATGACATGGACAAAGCCTTGATTATTATTTGAGCCCATCTTAGTCTTTTTAGAATCAGCCCAATTCTCTTGGATTAGCCTATTAGTGCTTCCTTGAAACGTTTGGCTCTAAGTCTTGTAATTGGGCCACTAGGAAGTGACAAAGGGTCATGTGCAAATTCAGCTCCATTCCCACGTGTATGATCAGCATGTCCAGCTCCTTGATTTGCATCAGTCACCATTCTTCAAGAAGCCCTATGCCGCAAATACCTGTTCCTACACAAATTCGGGAAATTTTGAGGCATAAAGTCACTCAGGTATAGAATGGTCAGCGTTAGAACAAATGCCACAGGTGTTGGCACCATGAGATTACTCAGCAGCATTAGTTGCATGCACATTAGTAGGATTGGCTTGAGATGCCATGATCTGATTGATCAACTTTCCTGCTAAACGCTTCTAACTTCAATGTGATGCCTGCCACCCTATAGACACCATGTGCATCTTCCCTAACCATCCTAGCAGATGAGGCCTAGTCAAGGGAGTGCTCACTCAGATGCTCAAAAAGGGTCCATGCTTTATTATCATCCTGTTGGTTAAATGCTCCCCTGCATGAAGCACTAACCATTTGTTTGTGGGATGCAGCGAATCCGTTATAAAAATTTTGCACTAGAGCCCACTTAGGAGACCCGTGATGGGGATAGCTTCCAAGAAGCTCCTTGAACGGGTCCCAACTCTCGTGAAAGTGCTCTCGGTCTTTTATTCAAAATTGTTGATAGCATGCCATTGCTCGAACTTAGGATAAAATTAGACCAAGAACCTTTATTGGGGGTTCTCCCAAGTTGTGATTTCACCCCTGAGTAAGGATTGAAATCACCTCTTAGCCACGTCTTTTAACGAAAATGAAAAAAATTGTAGTCTAACAGCAACAAACGAGGCACCTTGATATTGGCAAGTTTCACAAATTTCAAGGAACGCATCAAGGTGTTCATATGGGCGCTCAATTGGCTTCCCATAGAAAATGGGAACCATGTTGATGAACTCGGGCTTAAGCTCAACGTTAGCGTTGCCCATAGTAGGTAACGTAACTTTGGCAGATGCGACGTATGTTTGGGGAATGAAATGGTCCCCAATCATGCGTGGTGCAAAATCAGTCATAATAAAAAGTAACTAACTACAAAAAATAAGAAAATAAATCCATAAATGAAAATGAACGAAAAAAGAAAATAAAATAGAAAAAACGACAAACTAAAAATAAGTAAGTTTATTTTATTTTTTTTTTTAACTAAGCAAATAAAAGTAAAAACAAAAATTAACTCCCTGCTAAATCAAAATGGCCAACCGATTCCCCAGCAAAGGCGCCAAAAACTTGAAGTGATCTTAGAGGTTGATTTAAAACCGTCTATTCTCAAGCGTATGAGATCGTCATAGCTACATCGGGTATGCAGGTTGTATCCGCAGGGAATCATAGCTAAGTCGAATTTAGTTATTATTGAGTGATTGAATTTTTGAGTTTTGTTGATTTGAATTCATTGAGTAAATTAAAAAAAAAAACTAGCTATAAGCTAAAGTTGTAAAATCAATTAAAGGTAGTTTGGGGAATGAGTTTGGGGCAGCTTAACTCGAATCCTATCAATATAGTTTATTATGATAATATTTTAGAGGGCTTAGGGTACAAGCACGAAGCCAGGGTAAACACTTCAGTTAAGGCTTAGGGTAATGAATTAGTCTAAGGGCATAAACGATCTTATCACCTTCAGTATAGCATAGGTTATCTCAATAGCACTATTAATTCCTTTCCCGCTCTTAATTTCATGTTAAAGCTGGATTAATACTTAAGTTAAGATTTAGGATAATAAACTAGTCAAGGGCAGAATCCATCTTATCACTCGAGGTGTAACATGGATTATCTCAACAGCACTAACAATTCCTTTGTCACTTCTAATTAAGCATTAGTTTGTATAAAAGATTATATAATATAATATAAATATTAATTAATATGTATATTAACTATCCACAAGACCTATTTAATTTAGCGAATTACAACCCGGTTGTTCCTTTTTCCCATACGTGGTTAAGTTTCTCAAAGTACTCTTTAAATATGCCCTGATTACGCTTGATTCTATCACTTTTCCACTTTTGTTCGCTCCGTTGTATTCCAAGCCTTAATATATCTAGATTGCAATAAAAACACAAGTGTAAAAGCTGAATATTTTGTAAGAGTGAATAATAAAATATATAAATATAAGGCACATCAGGCTATATTGTAGCCTTGGAAAAACATAATTAGTTCATGGTAGACATAATATAAAGAAAAACTAAGACAAAATCATGAATCTAAAGAAGAAAATAATAGAAAAGAACTTGAAATTCAAAAATTACACACCAAACTTTTTCTTTTCTCTTCCTTCCCTCTTTCTAATCTATACTTAAGGGGCGCTTTTTTTTTTTTTTTTTTTTTGGAATTGGATGCCATTGGCTCTTGATTTCATTCCTATTTATAGTATTCAAGTTACCAATTACATAAAATAAAAAATACATGAACTTGCTCCTTATTTTGCTCCCTTTGCCGCCCATTGATGCAATTTGAATGAAATATCTACTTTTACTTTTTTTTTCCCCATTTTCTATCCTCTATGCACCATCCAACCCTGCAGCTTTGCATCAAGTTGTACATGTACATGATGTGTTTTGCAACAACATCTTCAATCTTTGCCTTAGCTGTGTGTTTTGATGCTTTTTGCCCCCTTTTGCTTTTGTTTGATGTATCTTGGTTCCATTTGTTGATGATGATGATAAAATCTAGCAAGCATTAGCATAAAATGAGTATTTTTACTAGAAAATAATAATAGAAGTGAAAAAGAGTAAAATAGACAAAAATTAGATGTAAATTGGTTAGTAATTGAACATAAAAGATATGAGTAATTATACAATAAATTGGACTTGACATGTTCTAATCTTATTGACTGCACCAATATAATACTTTTGGATCCATATCCACAAGACCAAGACATGTCATCTAAAGTATTATATTGTAGTTTTATTAGACAATTTATTCGACAATTTATCCAAAACTCATCACTGACTATGAACATACTTTGACAACATATCACTGATTTGATTTAAGTCTATCTGTGGTTCAATCTTATTATTGCCACTAAAACTAAATCCAACATGTCATTTTGGACTATTTCCATCTCAGGGAACTTTGTAGAAAACAATCACACACATATTTAACTCGTAAAATAGGATAAGACAATAAATAAAAAAACCAATTTCATTTATTTAATACTTAAAACTAATTAATCGGATTTTTAGGACACCAAATCCAACAAAAAAACTCATTCCCTAATCCTGTACAAGTAAATATTAAAGAGGCCATCAGACCTCAAGGTGTTTTTAACAACGAAACCTAACGGTGTGATTCATTGTAGGATGGTAGTGTTAGAGGTTTGTTTCGAAAACCTCAAGGGAAAATTTGATGTCTCAAATATTGCTTGGAACCTTATGACTGATGACGAGTTAGAGTTTTATAGGGTTGATGATATTGACGCTTTTGTAGAGTGGGAAGCACCCAATTCTATTAAAGGTGCTCAATAGAGTAATGTCCATGTTTATGCGGATAATAGTGCGTTAATTCATAAATCATCACCTAAGCAGTGATAAGATCGAGATCGACACCCTAATGTTAGCCATGTTCCTCCCGTTGATAGCCACAGGTCCATAAATGCTGTTGGGTTTTGGGATCATCCTTACAAGCTTTACACGTTTCATTTCGCGAAGGTCCCTCAGATTTTGGTTGAATGTAAGTTCTACACCGTGTCTGGCTAGAGACGTTAAACTAAGCACTTCTGGAAGGCCACCTAATCTACTTTCGTTTTGTTGTCTTTCTTTTGGATTGACCCCCCTTTATTTTTTAGGAATCTTTGTCAACCCTACCATGGATTACTTTGTTTCTCGAATGTACTGGGTAGTCGTTGTTTACGATGAGTTTGGACAGTGTGCTTTTTCATTGTATTGAAGTTTTATATGAGATGGGGTTCAAAAGGATGAGTTGAACTCAAGCTCTGGCTATACACCCAACCTTATATTTCCTAAAAGATTCAAACAAATAATTAGAGGGGCCTGTGCGGTGACCCACGGGGGACCCTTCCGTCGCACAAGTTAGTATGAAATAAGGACGAAAGCAAGTAATAAATAGACATAATTGACATAAAATACTTAGCATAAGGGGAGTAGGAGGCTTGAATGATTATTGCTCCGGAGAGGAAATCGTTAAAGAAAAGGGAAGGAAAAGGCTTGATAGAAGGGGGGAGGATGTGCGGGGATGTGAGGAGCCTTTTCCCTTTTACAGAGAACCTTGGTCGGCTGGGTCACCCATTCTGGGTCACCTATTCTAGGTCGCTCGTTCAAGTTGGTCCATCTCTGGGTTGCCCATATCTTGCGAGCTCATATCTAGCTAGCCTATTCTAGCTAGGCCTATTTATCTATGCCGCTGGGTACTTATTTTCCTATGGAAGGCATGAATATAAACATAACAGCGTGCTGGGCAAGTAAGTCCCAGGGGTGTAAGTGCCGAGAGAGTGAGTTTCTATCTCAAACAAGATCTTGAACTTATTTGTGATGCATTTCAATATGGGAAACAAACAAGATCTTCATTCAAACCAAAGAATATAGTATCTATCTCAAAGCATCTTGAATTCTTGAATATAAACTTGTTTGATCCTTCTAGAAATTTGAGCCTTGGTGAAGAAAAAGGTATGGACTTTTAATTGTTGATGATTGGTCCCATTTTGCTTAGTCCTTTTTCTTTTCTCATAAGAGTGAAGCCTTACAAAATGAAAAAGATTTTAAAATCATTTCAACTAGAACAGATCATGGAAGGGAATTTTAAAAAGACGATTTTGAAAAATTATTGTGATTAATTTTGAATACACCACAATTTTTCAAGTCCCAGAATTTATGAACAAAACAAAATGGTTGAAAGAAAAATTAGAACTCTTGAACAAATGGCAAAAACCATGCTTTGTGAAAATAATTTACCAAATTCATTTTGGGCTGAAGTTGTAAACATCGCTTACTACTATTTACAATACTGATCTTGTACTTGCTCGCCCAATGAGCCAAACGCGGGGCGTCCCAAACGGGTGCCAGAGATGAGGGGCACCCGGGACGTGGGGTGCCCTAGCTGACCAAAGCTCTATATAAGGGGGGAAGGGCTTTTCATTGTAACTTCCTCACTCCCCGTCCCTCCTCTCTCACTCCTCATACCACTCTCTTTCTGGCAAGCCTTATCCAAGGTATCCAAGGTAGGCAATCATACGCCTCTTCCTCCAATCGTCATTTAAGATAACCTCATCGGAGCAATAACTATTCAAGCCTTCTACTCCTCTTAGGCTAAGAAATATCAATTTAGGCATGTGGCTAGAGCTGGCGTTCAGCTTATCCTTACGAATCCCACCTCATACAAGACTCCAATTCAATGAATAAGCACACTGGCCAAATTCATCGTAAACAGCCACAATCTAAATAAGGCTTTGATAAGGCCTATTTGAAGAAAACACCCTATGAACTTTAAAAAGAAAGAAAACCAAATTGCGTATTTCAACTAATTGGGTGCAAATATTTCATCCACAACTATGTAAAATGAATCTTGGTAAATTTGGTCCAAGAATGGATGAAGGAATATTTCTTGGATATTTTCTTACTAGTAAAGCATATAGAGCCTATAATAAAAGGTCAAGGGTAAAAGAACAGCTTATACACATATTTGTTGAAACTGAAAAAAATTTCATCTATAATTCCTTGTGATGATAATGATATAGTGATCAAACTAACAAACATCACACCCTCGTACAAGGGGAAAAAAGGCTAAACTTGAATCTCCAGTAGATGAACAGAAACGACATGCGAAAATGTAGAATCCCTAGAGGAAGACGTATTGCATGTGATTAGAAATTCTTGAAAGATCACCCGGCAAGTCAAATCATCAGTGATCCCTCTCAATGTGGTAGATACAAGAAAAGGTTAGTATCTAAAAGCTACTAAAAACAAAGTATAGACTATGAAGAGACTGATGTGATTTTCTATGTCTATCAAAATTTGATATAAAACCCTATCTATTAAGCACACCTAAATTGAAGCGTAGGGCGAGAGGGTGTCGAATCACAGGGAATAAGAGTGCGTGAATTTAATCTATGACCTAAATTGATTTAAGGAAAAGTGACATCTTTGTGTTAATTAGTCTAAAAAACGACAATTAAACTAAAGTAATCTACTACTAACCAGGAATGTGTATGAAATTGGAGCCTAGGGTTTCAAATCCATCATTAGCCAATTATTTTTGCGTTAACTCTTAAACTGGGATTATTGATTGTCATACGAGTAGTGGTTTAGGCTACAAGCTTCAACCTAATAAGATAATGTTGTTAGTATTGCATATTGACCCTATCTAACTAAAGCATAAAGAAAATAGGCTCTGCCTAACAAGTTATTAATTATTACATATTGACCCTATCTAACTAAAGAATAGGGAAGATAGGCTTTAATCAATAATTCGGTTAACAATATTGCTTGATTAATTGATCCTAAGGCTGTAAGCACAAAGAATTAATTTATAAATATCAATATCAACAATTAAACGTTACAAACTCAATAATCATATCAATTGAATAAACAATAAAAATATAATACGTCAAAGTATTTATCTCAACCAAGCAATTCTTGTAAACAATCAAATTAGCCCGAATTAAACGTAAACGAAAGTAAAGGCTAAGATTTCATCTAACCTCAAAGAGCAAGTTAGCTCCCGATCAAGGATGATCCGGTGAAGGAGGAGATGAACGAATTCATGTCGGTCTTCACGCTAATTTCGCTCTCGTTCCAATTTAACTAAAGAAAAAAAAAGAAAAGTAAAATAAAAATTCTGGAAGAGAGAGAGAGATCTGAGAGAAAACAGAGAAAACAGAGGCACGATATCAGAACTCCAAAATAGCGACCAAGAAAAACCCCCCAAAAAATGAACGCCTTTTTAAATCGAAGCCACTGCTAACAAAACCCTAAGTAAGTGCGGGTGGTCGGAGGTCTGTGATGGTGCTGCTGGTGGTCGAATCGGGCCGGGGCCAATGATGACATGCTGGGCCTGGGGTTGATGATGGGCCTGCTATTTGTTGGTGCTGTACGTGAGCTTGAGGTTGATGGGCTTGAGATGAGGCGATGCTGCGTGTTGGGCTGGTGGTCGATGGGCTTGAGGTATTGGGCTGGAACGATGGTAGGTCTAGTGAAGTTGGGCTGAACAGGGGCGCTGGGCTTAGTGGTCTTGGGCAGTGCTGGATGAGCTGGGTTGGTGATGGTAGTGACGGAGTGCTGGCGGCTTTGTTGTTGGGCTGGAGGTGTGAACAGGGGCTATTAGGCCTGCGTTTTGGGCCCGATATGGGTAAATCTCGAGTTCCATGCTTATACGTTTCTGTCCCGAATATCGAATGACTTGATTTAATTGTTTATGCATCGAATTTGCCTTATATGCACCAAAATTTGATAATTTTCGGAACTTTAAATTCAAACCTGTTAAACATAAAAATTGCCAAAATAAGTGTAGAACTATAATTAAATAGGTGCAAAATAATTAAAATAACAATTAAAAGATGTGTAAATGCGAGGCGCATCAACACTGTCACACACCTAACCTTTGCTAGTCCTCGAGCAAAGCATGGAAAAGACACAACGATTTGAGTGACCAACTACCCCAAACATCCCAACCTTCACCCAGTTTTCCGAGATTAACACCTATATTACAATACAAGACAATATTAAATCATTTAGAGCATTCTCTAATTCCATGAATTCAGATGATTAAACTTCAAAACTCGTCATAGAATTTCATTAACCTTGTATCAACTAATAGGAACTGCTCAAGCAATTTAAGCGCACAAATGAAAGTGATTAGGATTTCATGCCACATAATCTCCTCAAATTCTCGCTTCCAACCAAATATATAAAGGTTTTGTGCACCCGCACCATTGAATCACCTAAACACATGCCTATACATAGAGAAATTTTAAGTGGTATATGAGTGACCACTATACAACATTCTGATCTGTGTATAGCACAAAAGAACATTTTTGTCATGAATATACACTAGTTTTCACTTTGTCTTTTTCTTTTGCCTTTTTCTTTTGGAGGAAACCCCTTTTTTCTTTTCATTTTTTTTTCTTTTTTTTTCCTCTTTCTTTTCTGTCCATTTTTGGACTTTTTTTTTAACACGTACTTTATCATTACAATTGACATTAACCAACCAGTACTTTACATAACATCAAGGGAAATGATTAGGATAAGCCACTAGGGCAGGCTTGCAAAACTCAAGATATATAAGGTTGTTTACTGAAATTCTTCAAATTTTCAGCAACATGAAAGTCCTATACTCAGTGAATATGTGAGCGGCACGAGTAGAACCCATTAAGAGCAACAATAATCAACAACACTCATTAACAAGTATGAAGTAGAATCATTTAATTTCATGGAATTAAGAGAACGAAATAAGCAATTAATCCCATTGTTATCATAACATACGTGTCGAT
Source organism: Simmondsia chinensis (assembly GCA_018398585.1). NCBI lineage: Eukaryota > Viridiplantae > Streptophyta > Magnoliopsida > Caryophyllales > Simmondsiaceae > Simmondsia > Simmondsia chinensis. The sequence goes on along the minus strand of JAGTTD010000013.1, from coordinate 20,740,936 downwards.
CAGGGAAAACTTCGTTAAACGGTTATAATGCACGCTCAAAATGCACAAAAAGATGTTCAAAATTTTAAAAATTTGACCAAAAATGAGCATATGAAAATGAGCCTCACTCCCACACCTAAATCATGCATTGTCCTTAATGCAACAACATCAGTCATTAAAGCACAAGAGATAGGTGAGATGAAGCAATACAACCTGAAGAGACGGTGTGGACATGTATATGTGACTCCTTTAACACGGGACAAGAACCTGAACAGAGAGAAAACAAGTCTCCAAGAAACTAATTAGCTCAAAAACTAAACTAAAATAGGAATTAACAAAACCTAGACTGCCTCCTTGGAGCACTAAGTTTTACGCCCTCATCCGGGCGCAATGAATCAAGCAGAGATCAAGTATTAGTCATGGTGTCCATCAAAGAGACAACTTCAATAAGCTGTCCATCAACAATGCCATCCAACTCAACTACAGGTTTAAGCCTTTGACCATTTATAGTGAGCGCACGACCATCTTTAGCGTGGTATATCTCAATAGCACCCGAGGGGTATACCTGCTTAACCGCAAAAGGACCATCCCACCTAGACCTCAACTTACCAGGAAAAAGATGCAATTTAGAATTAAAAAGCCAAACCTTTTAATTAGGAGCAAATGTTTTCCTGAAAATATGTTTATCATAAAAAGCCTTGGTTTTAGCTTTATAAATCTTTGCATTCTCATAAGCTTCATTTCTCAACTCCTCAAGTTCACTTAATTGGAGCGATCCAACTTGGTCTAAGTCAAAATTCAAGGCTCTAGTAGCCCAATAAGCACGGTGTTCTAGCTCAACTGGCAAATAACATGCTTTACCAAAGACCAACCTATAGGCTGATATGCCAAGTGGGGTCCTATAGGCAGTGTGGTAAGCCCAAAGAACATCATTCAACCTAAGGGACCAATCTTTCCAATCAGGACGAGCCGTTTTCTCAAGTATAGACTTGATCTCATGGTTTGAGAGCTCTACTTGACCACTAGTTTGGGGATGATAAGGGGCAGCAATCTTATGACGCACTGAGTACTTCCTAAGAAGTGCCTCAAATGACCTATGGATGAAATGACTACCACCATCACTAATGAGTGCTCTAGGGGTACCAAAGCAGTTAAAAATATGGTCCTTAACAAATTGCATGACCACTTGGTGGTCATTAGTTGAAGTAGGTATAGCCTCAACCCATTTAGACACATAGTCGACCCCTAAAAGTATGTAAAGAAACCCAAAAGATGGGGGAAATGGTCCCACAAAGTCAATACCCCAAACATCAAATATTTCCACAATTAAAATGGGGTTCAAAGGCATCATGTCTCAACGCGTCATTACGCCTGTGCGTTGACAATGCTCACAAGCAAGACAAAACTTGTGAGCATCCTTGAACAGAATAGACCAATAAAAAACCACACTGTAGGACTTTTGCAGCAGTCCTACGACCTCCAAGGTGCCCTCCACATGCATATGAGTGACAAAAAGATAAAATGCTATGATACTCACACTCTGGAACACATCTACGAATTACTCAGTCCGTGCAATGTTTAAATAAGTCAGGGTCATCCCAGTGAAAGTGCTTTACTCGGGAGTAAAACCTATCCTTTTCTTGCTTGGGCCAAGTAGATGGAATCACACCTGTAGCGAGAAAGTTAACAATATCTGCAAACCAAGGGCCACGTGAATGGGAGACAACAAAAAGTTGCCCATCGGGAAAAAAGTCATGCATTGAAATAAATGGATCATGATGCTCTAAGAAAATCCTAGAAAGATGGTCAGCTACCACATTCGCTGCACCTTTCTTATCTCTAATCTCATTGTCAAACTCTTGAAGTAGAAGAATCCACCTAATGATCCTAGGTTTCGTTTCTTTCTTAGAGAGCAAATATTTCAACACAGCATGGTCAGAATAGATACTGACTTTTGACCTCAAAAGAAAGGAACGAAACTTTTCAAGAGCAAACACAACAGCTTGCAACTCCTTTTCAGTAGTGGTGTAATGGCATTGGGCATCATTAAGAGTTTTACTAGCATAATAAATGACATGAGGCACTTTGTTCACTCTTTGACCTAGGACGACACCTATAGCAAAATCAGAAGCATCACACGTAATTTCAAAAGGAAGAGAGTAATCTGAGGGCTGCATAATGGGGGCCGAAATAAGTAATGACTGTGGTTTTTGAAAAGCTTCTAGGCAAGACTCATCAAATCCAAATTGTTGGGAAAAACGTATGAATTTTGTTGAAAAATAAACTCTGATGCCGACTATTGGGTTCATAGTTCTCAACCTATGGTCACAACAATAGGCACCTATTAGAGCACTTAGAGTAGGAGACTCTTCTCTTTACCTAAGCCCCCGGGCGGAGAGTCACGCTTCGTGACACCTCACGTGCGAGAGTTCCCGGGAATAGGTTTATCTCTATAAACCCTTTGCCCTAATACCGGTTGTTGGGATGAATTTCAAAAATTCTCCCTAAAGATTACGCAACGGAACAGGTTTAGAATTCATAACTCTAAACCTAGGGTTGATTTAAAATTCTTAATTTTAAATCTACTGACTTAAATTCATAATTTAAATCATCATATCTAAATTCTTAATTTAGATCTACAGGCCTTTTACTCTAAAACATTCATAATAATACATAAACTTAAACAGCCATAATAACGAATACTGTAAATAAATAGAAAAGCGAAACTAAAAGAAGAAGGAAAGAAAAACCTACCTGGAATTGCTCCAGTAATAAAGAAAACTAGAAAGACAATAATATTCTTCAAAATCAAGAGCTTGAGACCTTCTATGCAATAACCTCGAACTGCCCGAAGAGTGGGCTCCGAAAAAATATTAAATTGGATCTCCGAAACAATTTCAGAAACCCTAAAGAAATATTTTTACTCAAATGCCAAACCTCAAAATAAGCCCCTCTATTTATAGAAATATTCCGGAGCGAAAAAAGTGAAAAATTCGATGTGGGATGCGCAAAACAAATTGCAGTTTTAAGTCCAAAACGCAGCGTTTTAGTTCAAAACATTGTTAAAACGCGTCGTTTAATTACCAGTCCAACCGCCTATTATTTTAAATTAGAGTGACACGTGTCGGGCTGTGATTGGCCCGTCGCAGCTCACGCGGATCGCCATAGTTCGCGTCCCACGTTGCGCGCTGATTGGCTGGATCCGATATCCTCGGATCGTCACTGTGCAGGCTATAAAAACCCGATATTTTTTTTTTTTTTTTTTTGCTTTGTTTCACACATGTAAAAACTTCATCTTAAGAATTTTAATTTTTAAAAATTATTTTATTTATAATTTTTGACTTTTATTCATCTCATGAATAATGTTTGGCAAAATTAATTTACCCATCTTATGGATAAATAATTCATCTCATGAATTCCTTAATATTTTTCTAATGGCAAAATCTCACTGCACTCCAGACTTAAATTATTTATTCGATATCTCCCTAATATATTGTATTAATGACAACAACCCCTCCATTAGATGTCCATGACAAAGGATAAATATAACCACTACCATTATCCTTCTCACAGCTTCTCCTTTAGTTACCGACTCGTCCTTCACTGAATAATTCATGTACACTTGAACATATTCACAGTATAAATTCCAAATGTCAAACACTTGGAATACTTTGGCCAAAGTTTCCGAATCATTTAAACATTTGCGAATCAACTAGGGGGACATTTGTATCTCATAAGAGACTGTAGATTTCCTATTGAATACCTGATCCTTGTCACACTTCACGCCACTACCCAGTGTACGTGGGATTTCAGTCATTCGTTTTAGACCTTACTTATAGTACACCAAAGTAACTAACGCTCCATGCACAAGTCCAGAATACCCTCAGGATTTAGAGTCATCGTTCAAACAGTACAATACGAATCACTCATCTCCGATAGTAGTCTAGAAATAAGTAACCCACATGGTCCAACTTAGTGTGTCAAACACACTAACTTAACACTTTTGGATCTCCATCCACATGACCAAGACAAGCCATCTAAAGTGTCTTGTTATAGTCTTAACATACAAGTGGTCCAGACTTGTCTTTGACTATGAGTCTTTCAAACAACAATCCATATCATTTGTTCCAAGTCTATCTGTGGCTTAGTCTCATAAACCACTTAGAACAAACATGTAAATTGTGGTATGAGGACTACACCCATCTCATGGATGCCTCTCGAAAGAAAATCACATGCAGTATAAATGCTCAAATACACAAATTTAACTAGGAAATGACTAGAACTTCAATTTTATTTATTAATTAAAATAATATATCCATAATAAATCTGGATTTCAGGATACTGTTCCTAACACAAATGATGTCTCCTTAGCTAGCATGCTAGTTAATGGTCTGGCTAACTTCCCAAAGTCCTTAATGAACCTTCTATAGCAACCTGCATGACCTAGAAAGGATCTAACTTGCTTCACGTTTGAGAGAGGGGGTAAGTTTGCAATCAAATCTACCTTAGCCTTATCAACCTCAATACCCTTCTTGGACACTCTATGACCCAATACAATCCCCTCTTGAACCATAAAGCGACTCTTTTCCCAACTCAAAACAAGATTGGTCTCTTCACATCTTTTTAGTACGAGTCTTAAATTCTGCAAACTCTCATCAAACGAAGGTCCAAAAATAGAGAAATCATCCATAAAAACCTCAAGAAATCTATCTACCATGTCAGAAAAGATAGACATCATGCATCACTGAAATATAGTGGGTAGACTACTACCTAAACCAAATGGCAGCCTACGATGGGCAAATGTGCCAAAGGGGCATGTAAAAGTTGTTTTTTCCTGATCCTCTAGGTAGACTGCTACCTGGTTATATCCTGAATATCCATCAAGAAACTAGTAAAAGCTCTGACCAGCTAACTTCTCCAAAATCTGGTCGATGAATGGTAGAAGGAAATGGTCCTTCCTAGTGGCAGAGTTAAGCTTCCTAGAGTCAATACAAACTCTCCAGCCCGTGGTCTCTCTAGTGGGCACTAACTCTCCATCACTACTCCTAACCATAGTAACACCCGACTTCTTTGGGACTACCTGAACAGGACTAACCCACCTACTATCAGATATTGGATAAATGATACCCGCATCAAGCAACTTCACAATCTCTTTCTTGACCACTTGTTTTATGTTAGGGTTCAATCTCCTTTGCATCTCTCTAGTGGGTCTAGCATTCTCATCAAGAAAAATCCTATACAAACAAATGGAGGGGCCTATACCCTTCAAATTGACCACAGACCACCCAATGGCACTCTTATAATCACTAAGCACTATCATCAATGCATCCTCTTGTTCCCTAGACAACTGAGAAGAGATAATCATAGGTCAAGTCTCATCGAAACCTAAGAAAGCATACTTAAGAGCGGACGGTAACGACTTAAGTTTGGGTGGTGAAACTATGGAAGGCAAGGCAGGGGAACCCGAAAGCGTAGATAAAGCTTCTACTTTTGACAGCCATTGACAAGTCTCTAAAGGGGCACATATCTCAAGCAAATCATTCATCTCTCTAATGTCATTTTCAATCTCAAAATCATCAGAACAATCGTATACTAGTGCTCGCTCAAGGGAATTACTAACTAGGATCGAAGGGAGTGTTTGGTCCACCAAATTATCAATAATATCCACCCAGAAACACTCCGACTCACCCTCACTAGTGGGTGACAACGAAGCCTTAAAAATATTCAACGTAATATTCATATTGGCAAAGCTAACTTCCATTATCCCAGATCTACAATTAATAGTGGCATTGGCCGTTGCTAAGAAAGGCCGACCTGGAATGACAGAGACATGGTTTTTCGAATGGCTAGAAGGTTCCATATCAAGTACGAGGAAATTAGCAGGAAATAAGGCTTTGTCTACTCTCACTAGCACGTTAATCAGCTCACCACGGGGAATCCTAGTCGATCAATCTGCTAATTGCAAGGTCACTGTGGTGGGTTGCAACTCTCCCAGGCCTAACTTCTCATAAACCGAGTAAGGAATAATGTTGACACTCGCTCCTAAGATCAGTAAGGCTTTATCAATTGGGTAGTCTCCAAGTGAACAAGAGAACCAGGGCCTTTGCACTTAACTGGAGTGTCACACTTCAGAATAGAGCTCACTGCTAAGAAAACTTTTTTAGGCAGATGTTCTCTAGATCGCCTCTTTTGGTTCAGAAGGTCCTTAATAAACTTCGCATAGGCCGCGATCTGTTTAATCGCATCAAGAAGGGGAATGTTTATCTTTACTTGCCTAAACGTCTCCAAAATGTCTTTCCACTTCTTGTCCTTCGCATTTGGATGTGGTGCAACTAAAGCTTGGGGAAAGGGTACTCTATGTTCATACGACGAGGGAAGATCAGTGGCTGTAGGTGTGGGAAAAGGGTGCGTGACCTCATCGGTTCTCCTTTTCTCTCTCCTTGCTCTTCTCTTCTTCCTCACCACTCATGGGTACTTCACTTTCAGCACTCACCCAATTGTCAACCTCCTTCCCATTTCTCAACACTGTAATAGATTTTGCTTGTTCTTGCTAGGAAGGATAGTTGTCTTGTCTTACACAGTTCCTAAGGTTCTCTACAACCTGGCTAGAGAGTCTTCCCTCATCTCTCCTACTCAGAGTGTTAGCTAGTTGACCTATTTGGGTTTCTGGCTTTGCAATCAATTGTGTATGGGAGCGGAGGAGTTGGGAATCAACTTCTAAACCTTTCAGGGCACTCAAAACCTTCTCTTCAAAATTTAAATTAGAGGTCAAATTAGGAAGTTGAGAGTAGTTAGAAGCATATCCTTGCAGTTGAAAACCGACAGGCCGAGGCATACCAGGTTGTTGAGGTCGTAGGTTCCATTGTTGTGGCATAAACTGTCCTTCTCGTCCTTGCCTCCAGGAGAAGTTAGGATGGTTTCTCCAGCCCGGATTGTACGTGTTAGAGTATGGGTTGTTTCGTGAGAATCCTTGGCAGCATTGACTTGTTCCTCCGACCACTCCACATAAGATGAAGCAGAGGGGCAATCATGTGTAGAATGAGAGACACTAGAGCATGAAGAGCAAGCACTATGCACATTTGAAACATGGGACACATTAGGTACAGTGAAGGGGGGCAATGTCATCTTAAATAGGGAAGATAACAGCTCTTCAGAATAGGCAAGAGAGTTTACTTTCTTATCTAAGATGGAGGTGTGAGCAATCTCATTTACTCCTCTATTTAACCTAGTAGCATTAAGACGTGCATGTGCGGCAGATTGTTGTGAATTCTCATTCAAAAGTTCAAACAATTCCCGCACCTCATCCTCATTCTTTCTAAGGAATTGACCACCACACGAGGCATCCATAGTTTGTTGACCCTTCTCATTTAACCCATAATATAAATTTTGGACTAGTTGCCATTTAGGGATATCATAATGTGGACAAGCTCGTAAGAGTTCCCTGAACCTATCACAACTCTCGTGAAACTCCTCAGTAGGGAGTCGAGCGAAGGTGTTAATGGCTCTCCTAGCGGTGTTAGTCTTACTAATGGGATAGAATTTCTTAAGAAATTCTTTTTGCATTTGAGTCCAAGTACTAATCATCTCGCTACATAAGGTGCCTAACCAATACTTAGCCTTTTCCTTTGAAGAGAAAGGAAAGAGGCAAAATAAGATGGCGTCATCACTAACATTAGGGATCCTGAAGGTTGAGCAAATCTCCATGAAACTGTCCAAGTGTGTGTACAGGTTCTCATTGCCTAAGCCGTTGAATGAAGGAAGCATTTGTATAGTATGTGGATTAAGCTCGAACTGATGGGCTAAGGGTGGCAACCTAATGCAAGACGGTGAGGTGTATGTTGTGGGAGTAAAATACTCCATGAGCGCACGTGGTTATTATTTGTCAGCCATTACTAAATTAGAGTTAGCACTAGCGGATTTTGTTCGGTGTTGGGCTGTTGGGCTCTAAGGTCTCTTAAAGTTCTTTCAATCTCAGGGTCGAATCAAGAAAGGTCCAGAGACAAAGAGCGACAACCTTGCATGGACAATTAACCACACAAAGCAAGTAAATTAAAAATTAAATAAGCAAAGTAAATAAAATAGACAAAAAAAATACTAAAAAAAAGACAAATAACAAGATACCCTAAAGTCTACTTATGCACGAAAATCGCAAGAAAAATAATACTAATAAAAAGGAAATAAATTGTTTTTTTTTGGAAAAGAGATAATAACAATTAAAGAAAATTAAAAATTCTAAATTAAGAATCAAATTAAGATTTCAAATCCCGGGTTGAAAAATAAAATAAATTAATTTAAAATTAAAGAAGAAATAGAAAGTTAAAAATCAAAGAAAATCACAAAAATAAAATCACGAATGTTGCCTTGTCCCCAGAAACGGCGCCAAAATCTTGATGTGTTTTCCTATGTCTATCAAAATTTAATATAAAACTCTATCTATTAAACACATCTAAATTGAAGTGTAGGGCGAGAGGGTGTCAGACCACAGGAACTAAGAGCGCATAAATTTTATCTATGACCTAAATTGATTTAAGGAAAAGTGATATCTTTGTGTTAATTAATCTAAAAAACGGCAATTAAACTAAAGTAATCTACTACTAATTGGGAACGTGTATTAAATTGGAGCCTAGGGTTTCGAATCCATCATTAGCCAATTATTTTTACGTTAACTCTTAATTGGGATTATTGATTGTCACACGAGTAGTGTTTTAGGCTACAAGCTTCAACCTACTAAGATAATATTGTTTGTATTGTGTATTGACCCTATCTCACTAAAGCATAAGGAAAATAGGCTCTACCTAACGTATGGTTAATTATTACGCATTGACCCTATCTAACTAACGCATGGGGAAGATAGGCTTTAATTAATAATTCGGTTAATACTATTGCTTGATTAATTAATCCTCGGGCTACAAGCACAAAGAATTAATTTATAAATATCAATATCAACAATTAAACATTACAAACTCAATAATCATACCAATTGAATAAATAATAAAAATATAATACTTCAAAGTATTTATCTCAACCAAGCAATTCATGTAAACAATCAAATTAACCCGAATTAAAAGTAAATAAAAGTAAAGGCTAAGATTTCATCTAACCTCATAGAGCAAGTTAGCTCTCCATCAAGGATGATCCGGTGAAGAAGGAGATGAACGAACTCATGTCGGTCTTCACGCTAATTTCACTCTCGTTCTAATTTCAAGAAAGGAAAAAAAAAAAAGAAAAGTGAAATAAAAATTCTGGAAGAGAGCAGGAGAGATCTGAGAGGAAGGAGAGAAAACAGAGGCGCGATATCAGAACTCCAAAACAGCGACCAAGAAAAACCCCCCAAAAAACGAACGCCTTTTTAAATCTAAGCCACTGCTAATGAAACCCTAAGTCGATGCTGGTGGTGGGCCGAACGTTTGTGATGGTGTTGCTGGTGCTCGAATTGAGCCAGGCTGACGATGACGTTCTGGGCCTGGGGTTGATGATGGGCCTGCTGTTTGTTGGTGCTGTACGTGAGCTTGAGGTTGATGGGCTTGAGGTGAGTTGATGCTGCGTGTTGGGCTGGTGGTCGATGGGCTTGAGATATTGGGCTGGAACAATGGTAGGTCTGGTGAAGTTGGGCTGAACCGTTCAGGGGCACTAGGCGTAGTGGTCTTGGGCGGTGCTGGAAGAGCTGGTTCGGTGATGGTGGTGACGGAGTGCTTGTGGCTTTGTTGTTGGGATGGAGGTGTGAACAGGGGCTGTTAGGGCTTGCATTTTGGGCCTGATATGGGTCGAGCTCGAGTTCCAAGCTTATAAGCTCCTGTCCCGAATCTCGATTGACTTGATTTAATTGTTTATGCATCGAATTTGCCTTATTTGCACCAAAATTTGACAATTTTCTGAACTTTAATTTCAAACCTGTTAAACATAAAAATTACGAAAGTAAGTGTAGAACTATAATTAAATAGGTGCAAAATAATTAAAATAACAATTAAAAGATGTGTAAATACGAGATGCATCAGAGACCCTTGCTCCATTACTAAATTAGAAGCTATTAGACTCTTATGTGCCTTTGTTTCATATGGATGTGAAAAGGGCATATTTGAATGGTTTTATTGAAAAAGAAGTTCATGTAGAACAACCACCCGGTTTTGAAGATGACAAATTTCGCTATCTTGTTTATAAACTCAAGAAGACTCATTACGGATTGGAATAAGCTCCTAGAGCTTGGTATAAAAGATTGAGTTCATCTTTAATATAAAACAGATTTGTAAGTGGAAAAATTGACACCACACTTTTTATCAAATGCTCTAGAAATGAAATTCTCATTGTTTAAATGTACATTAATGATATCGTGTTTGGTTCTACTAGTCCATTTTTTGTGAAGAACTTGCAAATCTTATGAATAGGAAATTCCAAATGAGCATGATGAGAGAGCTTAGCTACTTTCTAGGATTGCAAATCAAGCAATGCAAGGAAGGAATATTCATCAACCAAGCTAAGTACATCAATAAAATTTAAGAAGTTTGGCATGAAAAATTCCAAAGCAATTGTAACCCCAATGAGCTCAACACTAAAGCCATACATAAATGAAAAAGGTAAAAAAGTGGACCAAAAGCTATAAAGAAGCATTAATAGATCCTTTCTTTACCTCACAATGAGTAGACTCAACATCTTGTTTAAGTGTACGCATGTGGTTGATTTCATGCTTGTCCAAAAGAATCACTTTTATTTTCGTGAAAAGAATATTTTGATTCCTATTTGGTATTTGGGCTTGTTCTATACTAAGTGGGATTTCTTTGACATTGTCAGATAAGTGATGTGGAATATGCCAGGTCAAAAAGTTAGAAATTTGCTACTGGACCTTGTTATTTTCTTGGTCATGCTTTAGTCTATTAGCCAAAAAAAAAAAAAAACATAAACTAAAAATAATAAAGATGGTTGACTTATCCTCTGTAGCAGAAGAATACATTGCTTGTCAAAGTCATTGTGCTCAAATGTCATGATTAATGCACGAATTTGATGATTAAGATATTCATATTAACCATGCCCCTATTATGTGTGATAATGCAAGTACAATATGCTTAACCAACTCTCCGGCTCAATAAACACATGAAGCCCCTATACTACAAGGCCAAATTCGATGGCATTCTTATAAATGGGGTCTTGGTGGATAATGGCACGACTATTAGTGTCTAGCCTTCATATATGTTGGGGGTTAGTGATAATTCTCAAGAAGACTTAATCACTTTAGATGTGGTGGTTTGTAGCTTTTCTGGAGCTACCACAAAATCTGAAGGAGTCATCACCTTTAACATAACTATTGGAGGCCTAAGCATGCTAACAACTTTCTTTTTATGGAAACTACCTCGAGCTATAATGATTTTCTAGTAGGGATTGGTTGCATGCCAATTATTGTACTCCATCCTCACTACATCAGTGGTTAATCTTCTGGAATCACGACAAGTATGAGGTTGTTTTGGGAGGTAACAAGCCATTCATGGCTAGCTCGAACTATATTGAAGCGAAATTCTCCAAAGATGGTGTGGCACCCCTAGAGGTTAAGGGGCCACTTCGCAATCTTCCTAATAATAGGACACTATAGCCATTACTGACAGCCCACTAGTGGAAGATAAGGTTGGTCAAGCGGATGTCGAGTCCAGAGAGTCTGACGAATAAGATTCTCAAGGCACTCCAGAATCTGAATGTGGTGTAATGGCCCAAGAGGCCATCTCCTTAGCATTAGCAATGTTCGTGACCTAGTGCACTAAGAATCAGCTCTGGGCTGAGTAACCATTTCATGATTTTTAAGTCTATGCAGCATAAGAAAAGGAATTAGAGCTCTTTAATCTAAGAGCAGCGCCAGCCAAAATGGTGGATCCAAGAGCTAAAGTTCAAGACCCCTCTACGAAGTTAATTTGGGCTGGACAAATAACCCAAGTCCTACCTATGTAAGTGCCCTGCTCTTTGAGGAGCTGAAAGAGCAGTACTTGACTTTGGTCCGTGAATTCAAGGATTGCTTTTCTTGGAACCATCATGAGATGCCTAGCCTAGACAGAAAGTGATGGAGCATAAGCTTTCTATTAAGCAAGGCCCGAAGCCCATCATTCAGGGTAGAAGAAGAATGTCCCCAGAAGTCACAGATTTAGTCAAGGAAGAAATTGAAAGACTCTTAAAGGCCATGTTCATTAAGACTTCCAGGCATGTTGAGTGGATGGCCAATGTTGTCCCTGTCATAAAAAAGAATGGCAAAATCATGGTCTGTATTGATTTCAGAGATCTAAATGCAGCCACCCCAAAGGGCGAATACCCTATGCCTATTGCTGATGTGCTCATTGACTCAGCCTCGAGGCGTGAAGTTTTGTCCTTCATGGATGTCTAATGTGGATACTACCAGGTTATGATTACCATGGAAGATACCCACAAGACAGCATTCAGATGTCTTGGGTCAATAAGGATGTCTAAATGGGTGGCTATGCCCTTTTGTTTGGAGAACGTTGGAACCACGCACCAAAGAGCCATGAACATGATTTTTCTTCATCTCATTGGCAAGAGCATTTAAGTTTATAGAAGAAATCATGGTCAAATCAAAATACTAAGTTAAAAACCGGGAAGACCTGAGCAGTGTGTTCCTCAGAATAAGAGCTCACAACCTTAAGGTGAATCCATTGATGAGCTGGAAACTTTCTGGGTTTTCTCGTACACCATAAGGACATTGAGGTGGATATTAATAAGACTAAGGCTATCCAAATGGCCAGGCCACCTTCAAGCAAAAAGAATCTTCAACACTTCTTGGGGTGGGTTAACTTCCTAAGACGGTTTATGTCGCGGGAAAAACAAGGGCCTTCTCTCCGCTACTAAAGCTCAAGTGCAAAATGGCCTTCAAGTGGGAGGAGTCACATCAAACAGCATTCGAGGCCATCAAGGAGTACTTAATTAGGCCACCAATACTTACTGCACCAAAGTAGGGCAAGCCTTTGAAGATCTATGTCTCTGCTTCGGAGGAATCTATAGTTGTTTTCTTATAAAGGATAGTAAGTAAGGTTTTGAACCTGTTGTGTTCTACCTTAGCCGTTGCCTAAACAATTGTGAGATAAAGTATTCATCAATTCAAAAATTGTGTGTGTCTTTGTTCTTTGCATGAACAAAATTAAGACATTACTTCTTAAGGTTTAGAATAGATGTTGCTGCCAAGCCAGATGCCCTTAAATATATGCTTGATAGACCATTTTTTAAAGGAAGGTCAAACAAGTGGAGCGTAGCGCTGCTTCACTTTGAGTTATTAAATGTTTAATAGAAGTTAGTAAAGGGGCAAGCCCTAGCCGACTATTATGATTGTGAATTGAGGATCAAAAGCGAGCTCCAATTGAATGTTATACTTTGTATCTAGTTGGTGTTTTGGGTGGGAAAGTTAGTTTAATAAGTGAGATTGTATTAGTAAGATATTTTTTTTTCTGCCGCCTCTTTGATTCACTTAGTATAAGTGCTTGCGTTTAATCCTATAATCCGCATTTAATGAATGGAAAATATCTTCTCCTCCCCTCAATTCTCACTATTTCTCATCTCTATCTCAATTCTCTCTCATCTCATACTCTCTCTCCTAGGTTATGATCCAAGATTGAATCATAACAATTGGTATCCGAGCTTGCATAATTGCCTTTCATCATGCTTAATTAGCATTTGGTCAAGCTAGATAGAGGTAAAACATAAGCTAACATGGCTGGTGATGCAACTGCCGATTCTAAACAAGTAGAGAAGTTAGTTGAAATGCAGCAGTAGTTGGAAGATTTGATTCTGGCAGTTGGTAATATGAATCAATCACAATAGCAGGTGCAACACCAGCTTGTAGGAATGTAGCAATAGATTAATCACTAAGCAGCACTAGCGGGAGCTGGAATACTTTCATCGGGAAATCACGATAGGCCACATGATCCATTTGTATCCACGATCAACTGAAGAGAGTGGGGAAGTAGTGCCATAGATTAGAACCTAAGGATTTTGCCTACCTAAGGTTAAAATTGATAACACTTGATGGAATGCAACCCCAATCTTGGGTTAGGAGATGTGAAAGGTACTTTCGTTTCTATAATGTTGTTGATTCAGAAACAGGTAGAGCTAGCTACAATTCATTTACATGGAGATTTTCGGAAGGGCTTGGACTGGTAATGGCGCACTTAACACAATTAGGAACAAGGGAGACGCTAGCCACAAACCACTTTTGATATTGATTGACGGTGGTAGCACGCATAGTTTTATGGATCCTAAGATTGTCAAATTGGTAGGACATGAATTGATCAAGACAAGTCCTTTGGCTATGGAAGTTATAGATGGGAATTTTGTACTTACACGGACTAAATGTAAGCAATTTAGATGGGAAATGCAAGGCCGTTAGTTTGTGTACAATTTTAGAATGCTAAGGCTAGGTGGCAGTGACATGGTTCTTGGTGTGGATTGGATGAGAACAATCAGTCCCTTGGTGTTTGATTTTGCCCAATTTTCTGTTTCCTTTGAAAGGGATGGCATTTTTGTCAAGCTGCAAGGCTTAATGGAGCAGGGACAGATGCAAATGATGAGTGGTAAAAGGTTGGAAGAGGTGATCAGGAAGGGAGCTTATCAATGGATTAGTCAATTGTTCTCTCTCAATGCTGAGCCGGTGGAAGCTAAGGTGAATTCAAACCCATCAATTAGCAAGTTAATACATGATTTCAGGGATCTATTTGGGCAACCACCTTCCTTTCCACTAAAAAGAACATTGGACCATGCTATTCCCCTCAAAACTAATTCGAATCCAGTAATTCTTAGGCCTTATAAGTATCCTCATTCTCTGAAAAATGAAATAGGGAGAAAAGTGGGGGCGCTTTTGAAAACCAACTTCATTAGGCATAGCCATAGTCTTTTTGCTTCCCCCGTTACCTTAGTCAAAAAGGAAGGATGGAACCTCAAGAATGTGAATCAACTATAGAAAACTCAACTCCTTTACAATCAAAGATATATTCCCAATTCCTGATGATCTTTTGGATGAGCTCCAGCATTCTTAGTACTTTTCTAAGATGGATTTAAGGCAAGGATAGTATCAAATTCGAGTATTAGACCAAGATATCCACAAAACTGCTTTTAGAACTCATCATGGACACTATGAATTTGTGGTTATACCATTTGGTTTATCAAATGCTCCTGCCACTTTCTAAGCTATAGTCTTTAAACCATTCTCAAGGAAGTTTGTACTTGTGTTCTTCGATGATATACTAGTGTATAGGCCTACATTGGACTCTCATGTGTCTCACCTCTATTAAGTGCTCTATATAATGCACAAACATAGGCTCTTTGCTAAACTTTCCAAATGCTCCTTTGCTCAACTTAAAGTAGAATACTTGGGTCATGTAATATCTTGCAATGGTCTAGCCACTAATGCAACCAAGATCCAGGCAATGCAATAGTGGCCAATTCTTACAACTCTCAATCAATTGAGAGGATTTTAGGAATCATTGGTTATTATAGGGAGTTTGTGGCTGGTTATGGAGTGTTAGCTAAACCTTTAATTGATCTCCTCCAAAAGGATGCTTTTGTGTGGTCTAATTCAGCCCAAGAAGCATTTGACAACTTGAAAGCAGCTTAGTGTTTAGCTCCAGTTCTTGCAATCCCAGATTTCAGGGTGTCTTTCATCCTTGAAACAAATGCATGTAGAAAAGGAGTCGGTTAAGTTTTGTCACCGAAGGGAAGGCATGTGTCTTATCTTAGCCAATCTCTAAGTCCCAAGCATTTGAATTTGTCAATTTATGAGAAGGAATACTTAGCAATTCTCATGGCAGTGCAGAAGCAGAGGCATTATATTAAAGGACATCATTTTTTTATCAGGACTGACCATCAAAGCCTTAAGTATTTACTTGAGCAGAAGATCACCACAAGAGTGCAATGCAAGGGCCTTATGAAAATGTTGGAGTATGATTATTCAATGGAATACTTCAGTGGAAGGGAAAATCAAGCCTCAGATACTTTGTCAAGAAGGCAAGAGAAGATAGAACTAGTTTTATTTTTTCCTTGCTATTTCGCTGGTTTTTCCTGCTTGGATGGAGGATGTTCATAAGTCCTATGATGGTGACAGCTTTGCTCAAGATTGCATCACAGCTTTCAAAATCTAAGAATCCTCTAGCTATGGAACCTGATATAACAGTAATCAATGGTATTGTGAGAATGAAAGGGAACGTATAGAATGGCAGTGCTACATATTTGAGGAAGCAGGTTATCTTGGCCTTCCATGCTTCAGCTTTGGGTGGACACTCTAGAATTGATGGAACTTACCAAAGAATTAAGTAGCACTTTCAGTGGCCAAGCATGAAGAAAAGTAGTGTAGTGTGTTCAAGTGTGTGATGTGTGTCAACGCACCAAAAGTGGTAATGTGCTTTATCAGGGATTGCTTTAGCCTCTTCCTATTACTAACAGCTTGGCAACACATTAGCGTGGATTTAATGGAGTGTTGCCCAAGTCAGAGGGAAAGGAGAAAATTTGGGTTGTGGTGGATTGTTTCAATAAGTTTGGTCACTTCATTACCCTTAGTCATCCAATTTCTGCTAAAAGACTGGCTATAGTGTTCTTTGATAACATTTACAAACTTCATAGCTTGCGTCAATTGATCATTTCAGACCGTGATAGGTTATTCACCAGCAATTTTTTGTGTGAGTTGCTCTTATTGTTAGGTTCTTCTCTTACCTTAAGCTTTTCTTATCATCCTTAAATGGAAGGCCAAACAACAAGAGTGAATCAATGTGTGGAGCAGTATTTGCGCCACATGACCTTCTTTTATCCCAAAATGGCACAAATGGCTATCCTTGACTGAGTTCTATTCAATACGTATGCTCATTCTTCTTTAGGGACAACTCCTTTTAAGGCTCTCTATGGATATGATCCTCCATTTACCATTGTCCCCCAAGGTAGTATATCTCCAGTGATAGAAGTGAATGATTTGTTGCACTAAAGGAAGCAGTTGATGCAGCAACTCAAAGACAATTTGCAAGTGGCCCAATCTAGGATGAAATTCTTTACTGACAGGAAGAGATCTGATAGGGTCTTTGAAGATGGTGATCTGGTATACTTAAAACTTCAACCTTACAGGCAATCCTCAGTGGCTATACGCAAGAATGTTAAGCTTCATGCTCGCTATTTTGGACCTTAGAAACTGCAGGAGAAGCTGGGAAATGTAGCTTGTAGGTCGGAGTTGCCCCTTATGCCTCTATACACCCGGTGTTTCATGTGTCATTGTTAAAGAAGCATGTTGCTGATGGCATTGTGAGTTCACCTACTCCACCTGCAGCATCTTCCAATGTCATAATTCTTCAAGAACCCTTAGCTATTTTGAGTTCCTGTACAATATAGGGAAAATATGAGACAAGAGGATGCTACATGGGAAGACTTGAAGTTCATTAAGAGTCTCTTCCCTTCTTTACATTCTTGATACAAGAACGCTTTCAAGGAGGGAGTATTGTTATAATTGTGAATTGAATATCGAATGTTAGCTCCACTTATGTAATGTACTTAGCAGCTAATTGGTGTTTTGGGTGGGAAAGTTAGTTTAATAAGTGAGATTGTATTAGTTAGATATTTTTCTTTTGCCGCCACTTTTATTCACTTAGTGCAATCTTCAACGAATATAAAATATTTTCTTCCTCCGCTTAATTCTGTCTATTACTCATCTCTCTCTCAATTCTCTCTCATCTCGTGCTCTCTCTCCAAGGTTATGATCCAAGATTAATCTTGAATCATGACACCGACGTTTTAGCTGAGAATCCAAATATTCAACCTGGCTTAGTGAGTGAGCCAGAACACCTTTCGGTGGTAGACCTAGTTCCTTGGAAACCATTCTTTGATGGATCAAGGACCAGCTCTAGTGTTGAAGTGGGAATTATAGTAGAATGCCTTAAGGGAATCATCACTTAGTTGGCTTTCACCTTGGTGGGCAGATGCTCTAATAATATGGCTGAGTATGAGGCTCTTATAATTGGCCTTCAAACTCTTCTAAGAATGCAAGTCCTCAATGTCCTTGTTAAGGGGGATTCGCAATTAGTAATTTGCCACATAAATGGGGAGTTTTAGTGTCCTATTGATACCTCAAAATGATATCTAGCAATTGTACCAAGCTGTTGAGTTCAATGAGGTACAATTCGAGCACATCGCTAGTGAACAAATAATGCAGCGAATGACTTGGCTCAGTTGGCATCTAGGTATAAATTACGTAGAACTTGGTGTGAAGAGAACATGGTCATTAAGACTAAGGTTTTGGATCATGATATCAAGTGTACTGAGTCCTTCGAAGGTGCACCAAATGGATGTTTGGAGTACTATGAGGCACAACTAACAGTCCTTCAAGAGGAAGAGTGGAACCTTTTGTGGATTACTTCATTAACCCTCAAAATTACATTACGGACAAAATGATGAAAATAAGACCTCATATAATCCATTTAGGTGGTGAGTTTGGAGAATTATTAAAAAGGGACGCTAGTGGTGTGCTTCTCATGTGCCTTGACTTTGATGAAGCAATGCTAGTAATGGTAAGAGCCTATGAGGTTATATGTGGATAACATCTAGATGCCAATAAAACACACTGGCTAATCAGGCGTTATGGCTAACTATTGGCCATCCATGATGGAAGATTGCATAAAATACGCCAAGGGATGTAGAGCATGCTAGAGACATGGACATGTGCCTAGGGTCCCTGCTGCTATGATGCATGCCATTGTTAAGCCTATCCATTTAGAGGCTAGGCAATCGACATTATAGGGGATATTCTCCCCCCCCCCCCCCCCCCCCCCCCCCCCCCCCCCCCTCTCCTCTGTCTTGTAGCCACTAATTACTTCACAAAAAGGGTCGAACCTAAACCACATAGGAACATCATTCATCGAGATGTGATTGATTTTATCAAAGAATAAATCCTGTGTAGGTTTGGTGTTCCAAAAACCGTCATAGTCGATCAGGCTAGTGTCTTTAACGTAGCTGAGATGAAGGAGTTTACCAAGAGTTTTAATATAGAAATCTTGAACTCAACACCCTATTACACTCAAGCTAAGGGCTAGGCGGAATCAATTAATAACATTCTAAAATGCCAACATCGAGAAGATGATTCAAGAAAACCCTAGAAAGTGGCACAAGTTGCTATTGGATGCCCTTTGGGCCAACATAACCTCTATAAGGGATACCACAGGGCCGACTCCTTTTAATTTAACGTATGGCCATGATGTAGTGCTTCCCATGGAGATAACAGCTAAGTCTATTAGACTAGTTCATCATACGGAGCTTTCTGAACTTGAATATGAGTAGACCAAGTAAGGCTTGATGCCCTTCATAAATTGGAGACCCAAAAGGCCTACAACAAGAAGGTCAAGCCTAGGTCTTTTCACTTGGTTGATCTAGTCTAGAAGGTGGTTTACCCATTGGCTAGAAAGATGGTGTTTATGGACAATGGTTCCTGAATTTTTTTTTTTTTTTTTTTTTTTTTTTTTATGATGGGGCATTTTGTGTCATATAAGTGTTTGGAAGAAATGCTTATTTAGTCAAAGACCTAGATGGAAGGACTCACCCAAGGGCCATCAATGGTGGATTCTCAAAGAAAAATTTACATCGATATAGGATTCTAATAGAGAAGTTCTTAAGTACAAATCACCGGAGTTGTGGACCTAATTTCGATATCAATGTCTTGAGGATCAACCTCATGATCCTTAAATTAAGACAAAATTAAGAAAAAATAGCTACCAATCTGAGAGGCATAATGAGCAAATGCAAATTTCATAAATCAAGGAAAGATTGCATGGCTTACATACTCAAACATAACAATTAAGTCATTTGTACAGCCAAAATTTCTATTACAAAGACTGAAATTCAAAAGAGCCGAGCCTTAATTCTCACCAGGACTCTTTTGCTGAGGATACACGATTAGTATTGCTCAGCTCTGGTCTAAAGTAAGAGATTCCTCTTGAAGGACTTCACTGTTTCTCTGGGCTTCCACGATGGCTTCCTCGAGTCTTCCAACCTCTGAACCTTGGGAGATGCGCTGTTGTCTCAAGGGGACTAGCTCTTGCTTAAGTTGTTGTGATCTCTCCTCCAAGTAGTGTATTTTGTCCTCTAAGCCTTGGATTTTTGTGCTTGTTGATCTTAAATCCCTCTCACTACTTGGAGCTCCTCAAATAAAAGTTGTAAGTCTTCTAAGCTAGCTGAACGCCGTAGATCCCAAATGGCATCTTGGAAGTGTTGGTTTCTCTGAAGGACGCTTGGAACTTCTTGTTTGATTTTCAGGAGCACCTCCTTGAGGACTTCATGTTCCTAGGCAATAAAAGGAGCTACGTTTGGATCCTTTTTTCAAGGATCTCATTAAGGACATGGCTTCTTCGAATGTGGCTCCCTCAGCCAAGGTTAGAACAAGGAGGTGCACAATTTCCCTCGGCTGTTGGAGTTTGGGAGATGCTTGGTCAAGTGGCTGGAAGGCTAGCCTACCATTTGCCCCGAGCTTCATAATGGGGGTTCCTCCTAGCTTTGGAGAAGGAATGGCTTTAAGGGGAGTAACATAAAAAATTGATAAGATCAGGTAGAGTTTTGGCTTTGGAAAAACAACCAAGTTTAAAAAGGGATGCCTTGACCTTTGAGGCCTCTATTCGAGGCAAGTAAGTTGCCACTACTAATAGGGTTGCCGCGAGAGCTTTTGGTGATAAATCCATCATCGAAGTTTTAATAGGACCCTCAGCTAATGAGATTGTTGCTGTCTTTAGCCACTTCTACAACTTTCTCGAGACGAGTCTCTAAAAGACAAAACTTGCATGTTAAGACCAAGTATAGTTTAAAACATCAAGGGATAAAAAAAAAGTAGATAAAGGTCTACCTTCAAAGATCTCTATAACATAGATTGAATCTCCAGGGAGGGGGAAAAGAGCCTGAACAAGTCCCTAATATAAGGCAAATAGGGAAGAGACTTCTCTAGAACGATGACTAACAATTGGCTCCGTTGCTGAAGTAGCCATATCTGAGTCTTCTCCATCACTTGAGCTCATTGATTTGGTGTCTTGAGGAGGCTCCGGAACAGTCTTTGGAGATAGAGAATCTGGAATCTCAATGATATAGGGAGCTGGTTCTTCCAATGGCTATTAAAGGCCATATTAGAAAACTGATTTAATAAAGCAAATGAAAATACCAATTAAGAAAGGTCAATGCCGCTGTTAGAGGGAGCCTAGTTCTTCTTTTTCTTTTCACTAATTATGAGCTATGTATTTCCTCTTCTTCTTTTTCTTCCATTGCAACAACTAGGAAAGTTGGAGGAGTAACATCCATCCATCTCAGAGCTACCAACCCAGAGGCTAGTGAAGAAGTTCCCATAGGGGAATCCTCTTGTAGCATTTGAGTGAAGCTCCTTGTCCTGGCACTCCTAGGAGTCACCCAGACAGCTGCCATAACGGTGAAAGAATAAGGTTTAGATCTTTTTTTAGCCATTAATTAGTGAGGCATACTTCAGATTGGCTTACTAACGGATTGTGCCTCTTGTGGGTATACCCTGGAAGGACAGTCGAGCTTCTCTTGGAGCTAGGACTTGTAATTTCAAGACGAAGCGTGAAATGCTGCTTGGTGCCTCTAGCCTCCAAAGAGGACAACTAGGCTTGATACCAAGCTGAAAAACATGGCTTGGCACATGGGGTGTAGCTACAAGCCACAGGATACCCATAAAGGGACTTGATTTTCCTTATTTAGAGCACGAGGCCCTAAGAGCTGAGCAAGCTGAACTGAAATCCTCCTGGCCACCAGAGGTTTTTAATCCTTAGGCCGGAAAAAGGAACATCTTGAACCATAACAAATTGCCTGGCAAACAACCTAGCCCTATAGGTTTCCATACCAGGATGAGTTTGGTGATAAAGAACAAATTTAGGAGCACAAGATTGCTTGCCAGATTTGGGAGTTGACATCTGCCGAGACATCATTGTTAAGGTCTACTTTCTTGAACCATTTAGGGCCAAGGTTTCACCTCTTGAAGGGAGTCTATTGAGTCCCTTGACGGTTTCGAGGGGCCAATAAGTCTCAAGGCATTGGTCAAATGACCATCCTAGAGGGAGTTGGACCTCACAACGAGTAAACTGCTCACCAAAGCTAGAAACCTCCTCTGATGTTGGAGCATAGGGACCTCTAGGACAAAACTTAAGGAAATAGGCCTGGCCCCATAATTGGACTAGCCATGAGGGGCCCACTATTTGAGCACCGTAGTTTTTTGATATAATGACTCAAAAACAACCATACACTTGAGCTAAAAACAGTGGACCTAAGGATAAAGGGCCACTACTGAAAGTAAGATTGATGGCCATGGTCTTAAGGAACTTAAGAACTAAGTCAGAAGAGTTGGCAAAGAAAATATTATTCAACCAAAGCAAGTATAAGCATACCTCCTCTTATCTAGAATCTTGCCCAAAGTCATGAGCTTCTGTTACAAAATTTTTGATAAAAGACTCATAACCACCAAGTAAGCCAGTAACTAAGACGGAGAAGGCAAAGGCTTCACCCTTGGAAAACTTTGAAGAGAGACGCATTTAAAGAATTTGCAAATACAAAAAATGAACTTGAGCAAATTTTATAGACAAATACGAACGTGTTCTCATTAACGTTTGACACTTGAAAGATGAAATCCAACGTACCTTTCATGTGCATAGCTACACATTGGATTGATTCTTCCTACATTATACAAAAGATAATAATTCATTTTCACCTATTTGAACATTCCCACAATGCTCATGTAGTCACGGGTGTCATTATGAACCCAAGCTGTAAGTGGGGGATAGAAAGCAAAATTTGTAGCATTACTTTTGATAATGCTACTAATAATACTTCATCTGTCAAACAATTAATTGGATATATGAAGCCCATGTTAGATGGGAAATGTTTTGATTTACGCTGCATCTATCATATATTACATTTTATGGTAATGGATGGTATGCAACTTACAAAATTTTCTCTAATGGTATTAAGACTAGTAATTAAAGCAATTAAGGCATTCAGAATTAGGCAAAAAAAATTAAAGAACCGTGTGACACACACGGCGTTCCTTATAAATAATTTAAATTAGACACACGTAATAGGTGGTGATCCATGATTTTAATGTCACAAGGATGCGTAACATACAAAGACTTCTCAATTGAATTTATGTGGCAAAATCATGCATATCTAAGTTCTTTTAATCTAGAAAACATAGATTGAGATATAATTAATCAAATCTGTACGTTTTTATTTTTATTTTTATTTTTAAAGAGGCTATCGCATTTTCTTTTTTTTTGGATGTTATTACCCAACCATTCAACACTCAATATCTAGATTGGTAGATATTGCTAATTGGATGATGGATAACTCCTCCAACATCTTGTTGCAGGGCTCCATTATCTTCATGATAGAAAAAATTTTTTAAAATATTATTCTAAATTACCAATGGCATATTATATTGTCGCTACTTTTTATCCAAGTTTTGAATTTGTAGGTTTTGAATTATTTGCCCAAATATTATAAGAAAAAAATGAAACCAACTTTTGATGTAAGATCTTTTATTGCTGAAGTTGATGATAATTTACATAATTTATTTTTCGTGTATTCCCAAAAATTATCATCTAATACAAACGTTTCTTCTACATTATCTTTGTTCACTTCTCGAGGAAAATCATATGCGTGGGATATGTTCAACCAATTAAAGCCCAAACAAAGTTCCAAGCCATATGACGAGCTTTCTTTATACAAGCGTTCACCTATGATCGAATTGTACCTGATAGAGACTAATCCACATTTTGATATTTGTCAATGGTGGGATTCAAATAAAACCCAATATCCCGTGCTTTCCAAAATGGCGTGCGCTATACTATCATGTTGGGTGTCTACAGTAGCATCGAAGTTTGCTTTTAGTGCAGGCAGTAGATTGTTTGGATTGAAGAAAGCGAATCTAGCACTGGCCACCTTAGAAACATTGGTGCTCTTGAAAGACTGGATGGCTGCAACGGATAAAGATCACGACCGTGTAAAAGTGGAATCATCAAGAGATGAAGAAGACGACGGTGGCTCTAGCACAAGTACCGCACCAACTATAACAAGTTTAGATTCATTTACTTATATTGTTATATTTTTCTTTTATAATATATTTTTTTGATAAAATATATTTATAATTTTATATGGCACTATTATATTGCTATAGTTGTATCTTTTACCAAGTTATGATACATTTTATTTTGAAAAATGTATTTGAAATTATATTGTATTGTATGTTATATTATTTATCAAACAATTATAATTATTTTTTGGTCAAAATGATTATATATATACACACACACACATACATGTGTGTGTGTGTATGTGTGTCTAGGTGCATTATATAGAATTTTTTTGGTACTATTATGATTATATTGTATGTCAGATTATGTATATAGATATATATTTTTAAAAGAAATATGGGCCGGACCCAACACCAGGCCTAGGCTCGATGGGCTAGGGCCAGGTCTTGGTTTGGCCTGTAACCACCTTCAAGGAAGCATATTAACCACTTACTCCTTTTGCTTGTTTTTATGTTCATTGTTTCTTACTCTATTTGAAGTAACTATTTCCAAATATCTTATTGAATTGTGTTCAATTTTATAATTGTTTTAGCATGATATAATATAATAATTTGTTTGTGAGCAGATTACCAATATACGTGGTTCTATTTATCTTGTAATAATTGTGCCTCATGTTTAATGTTTTTGTAGAGTAACTTTTACATGATTATCGTTTTTTTTTTTCGTTTCTCATAAGGGAATGATTTTCGCCATAAGATGCTTAAGAGAGTTGTTAAGTTTGTTCCATCCAACGGTGTTTCACAACGTTATCAAGTTTATAGTTGTATTTGATAAGACTTTGTGATTCGGTTTTAGGATACATATTTTGGAGACTTCATTTGTAAGTATATTAATTCTCATTGTAAATATGAAATATGTCACCATTTTAGAACTTCTTATTTATCGATATGGATTATTATTGTGTATTTCAAACAAAGATATTTTTTATTCTCATTTGAAGTTGGATGCTTTATCTGAATGGACAAAAAATCTTAGCTAACAAAACAGTTGCATTGAGCTTATAATTATTTTACCTATAGCTTTCAAACAAATCAACATATATAGATGATTGTGACACTAGGTCCTAGAACACTATTACCAAAGTTTTCATAAAAGTGTTACATTAGGCAAGAAAAAAAGTTACATATTGTCTTTGATATGATTTTAAAAGTGTGTTTTGAAACCGTCTACTCACAAGCTTACGAGATCATCGTAGCTTAGTCGAGTATATGGGTGTCCCTCAGGGAATCATTAGTAAGCTATATTCAGCAATAGAGAGTGGTTCATATTGGGTTTTTCTTGGTTGTCGAATAATTGTTGGAAACAAAGCAATGAAAACAATATGAAAGGGTGTCAATTCAATTAAAGATAATTTAGGGAATGAATTCAGGGTAGCTTATCTCGTATCCCATAATTATATTCTACTTATGGCAATAATTTAGGAGGTTTAGGCTACAAGCGCTAAACCTAGGTTAATATTTAAACTAAGGTATAGGGTGATGAACTAGTCTAAAGGCACAACCTATCTTATCACTCTAAGCATTATCTCATTAACACTACTTAATTCATCTCTTGCTCCTAACTGAACATTAACTTGTGTAAAACATTGTGTTTTCGGTCCGATACAACCTCAACCCTATCCACGCATGAAAACTTATTATGTTATGGTCTAGGCTACAAGCTCGTAGACAAAACGCTAATACATTAAAAATCTAAACATGGCTATGAGCACACCCAAAAAACCCAGTAACATTAATAATTCCACACAGGGGTGTGAAAATAACACAACAAAATCATTGTAAAAAGATAATACAAATCTAGGATGCAGACGGCTACCATCCTTCATCCTTAAACAAAAAGAGTCTACTCTTCTATGTGAGTTTTACACATCATTAAATTCAAAATAAAGAAACAAAGGGAAAAAAAAATCTAAGAAACAGGGACTCCCTCAATTGGCATCTATGTCGATCCGAGCTTTGATCCCCCAGCACTCCAACCACCTGCACTTCAGTGTTTGAGAACCCTTGGATCTCTTAGAGGCTTTGGCAAGGAGAGGAGGAGAGGAGATGAGGCAAAACGTAGGAAAATTTAGGTCTCCCCCTCTAGTTGTACTAGCGGCGTGACCTAAGGTTCGCTGTTGGAATTTGGTCGATTGATCGAATGGATAGACAATGTTAGCTGAATGCTCATCTGGCTCCATTGTAGGCTGCTGATTGATGATCATTTTGGCCAATTGATCGGCAGTCCTACTGTAGGATCCATCCCACACTAATCGATCAATAGTTGTACCGATTGGTCGATAATCCCCGAAACCTTAAGAGATCTATTTGGGATGCCGAATTACAACACGATAGGTCCTTCCCTTTACACACATGGTCAAGTTTCTCAGTGTAGTCTTTAAATACGCCTAAATTTTGCTTAATGTCGCTACTTTTCAACCTTTGTTGGTTCCGATGCATTCCAAGCCTAAATGTACCATGATTGCAATAAAACACACATGTAAAAGTCAAATATGTTGCAAGAATGAGGTATAGATATGTAAAAATGAGGCACATAAACATCCCCAAACCAAAACCTTGTCCTCAAGCAAGATTCAGCTCCAACTAGCTAAAGATTGAAAAACTAAGTCAAGCACGTAATGACAAGAATTACTTGTGAAAAATATTTCTAAGCATATTTGGAGGTCTACTTGAACATGGAAGAATCTTTTACGTAATGTTATTATTGCAACAGTTCCGACTCTTGTTTCAGCAATTTAAGCCTTTTTACTAGTGAATGAGCTTGAAACTTTTGTTGCCTTTTCCTTATTCCAAGCATTCCATATTTAACAAGAATAGAGAGAATAACCAAAGGAATCAATTATCCAAGCAAATTACCCCTAAAATAAAGAATTCTCAGGTTGGGGTTGGGCGTCCTTGAATACAGCCTCCCTTTAGGGTAGCACCTTGAAGGGGTAAGTTTCTATACATCCCACCCATCCCAGACTCTGCTTATAAAGGAGCCCTTGAGACACTGGGTTTGTTGTTGTTGTTGAATTATCCTAACAAATTACGCCTAATCAATAATGAAATCTTAAGTCTTCCCTTTTCTCACTTGTTTTCTTCTTCTTCTTCTTCTTCTTCTTCTTCTTCTTCTTCTTCTTCTTTAAAGTAACTCATGGTCAGACATGTCTCCCTAGGGCCCATGTCGCAAGTTTCCCGATCTAGTTGGTTAAAGGAACTGAGTGAGGAGCACTCCTAGAACCTAATGGCTCGAGCCAAAGGAATTCACAACCTAAGCCATTACTATCGCATACCTTATTAGAATATTTTACTAACATTAGACATGGGTGACCTAAAGAAGTTTATCCTTACTAAGCTTTCCCTGTGGCCCGCGTATCGTACTTTCAACTTGAAGCTCCCAGTCTAGTTAGCTCAAGGTACCAAGTGTTAAAACACCCTTACGGGCTAACTTGTTTGGTCAGAAGAGCTACAAGAACTAGCATGTCATGGATACTTACTCGATTAAACAAGCATTGGTACCTCCTTTTTTTTTTAAAAATAGAATCAACTCAAGAAAAAGAGATAAACTATTGATTTTAGCATTGTTACAAGTAAACTTCTAGATTCAAATTCCTAAAATTATTCCCATTATCACAACTTAAAACTTAGGATTTGTCACAATATTAGTCAGAAATGAGGTTATAAGAAGTTAGGCATTGCACTGATAGAGGATAAGTTGAGAGAGCAACGTTTGAGGTTGTTTGGGCATGGTAGGGGGAGTCCCACTGATGCCCCTGCCAGGAGATACAAACAACTTCATATTGCAGATGGGAAAAGAGGGAGAGGACGGCCAAAGAAGAGCTAGAAAGAGACAATTCGACAGGATCTCGCCTATCTTAACCTAAACAAAGAGATAGCCCTAGGTAGAGCCCAGTGGAGGGTTAGTATTGGTGCACCTGATATATTGGTGTCGGAGAACCCATCTTTTGTGGAACAAATGAGTGCCCGTTTCCTGGTGCAAAATCACAGATATTGGCGTTGTTGGGCCGCTCAGTGTTCTAAATGGGGGTGGGTAGAGAGGAAGAGGCAGGCCGAAAAGAGTTGATTAAGGTACTAACCGCTGTCCCGGAGAGGGGTGTGAACAACCTCATTTTATAGTAGGGAAGAGAGGGCGAGGCCGGTCAAATACAAATAAAAATATAAATAAGATTTACATTACAAATAAAAATAGAAATTAGTTAATGACCTTTTGACAGGACCTTGCCGACCCTAGCCTAAATAGAGAGATGGCCCTAGTTTAGAGCTCGATGCAAGTTTAGGATAGGGTAACAGATTTAGCGGGATAGGAGATATGAGCACCTGTATCTGCTTGTATGCCTGTGAATATACGCGATACGGGTTTTTTCGGTCAAACAGTGCCTCTTATCCTGGGGGTGCAGGGTCATAAGCTGCTGATACTCTCAGCACATTCTGTACTATTCGTCCTTCTCTTTTCTCTCTCCTCTCTTTTCTCTTCTCTCCTCTCTCTTCTCGCTTCTCTCTCTCCCTCTATCCCTCTCTCCCTCTTGATTTCTCTCCCCCTTGCTTTTTACCTCCTCTCTCTCTATACCTTCCACTCTCTACTCCCCACGTGATCTTCTTCTTTATAGGTCTGCACTATGCAACATGTAGGAGCTCCTCCCCTACATCCTTGTTTGCCTTTATCTTGTGCCCTTCACGCTTGCATACATAGATGCCTGGATTGATTTTAATGCTTTACATGCTCTACGTGCTCGTTTTATATGCCCTTCTTTCTTTCTTTCTTTTTTTCCTTTCGGGCTTTAGGGGTAAGGCTGTGCACGTTCTACCCCTCAGACCTTGTGCAAGCGGGAGCCCCTGTGGCATTGCGACTGTTGTTCTTGTAGATTTGTCACAATATTAGGGGCAAAATGTAACAATCTCTCCAACTAGTTAAAAGAAAAAATTAACAAATTCAATAGTCTGACTCAAGAATAATCTCATTATATTAATATTCTAACAATCTTAGCACATCTGAAATTTGAACATCAATATAAGTTATAATAATTCTACGCTAATACACGTAAAACTCAGCTATTTAAGCAAAATTGTGCTAAAAGGACGAACAAAAGTTTAAACCACACATGCCATTCCCAAGCCCAAACCTTGCATTGTCCTTAATACAAACAAAACGAAAGTAAATACATGTAAGAAAAGGAAAGAGACTACCTGAAGTATATGTGCTGCAGAGTTAACACATTCAGCTATGCGTGGTTGGCAAATCCAGAAAGAAAGTGAAAAATATCATTCTACAAAGTAAGGCACAGAAGACAAAAGACTGAAGTTCATCCACCATGTAGTTCGCCCTATCCACCTGAAACTCTAAACAATCAAGATGTTCTATAATGGTCGCTGTGTATGCTGGTGTACATCGAGACTAGCAGGTTCCAGTGGGGAACATCGGCTTCTTTAGGAGCCTCCTCCTCATCGAGATCCTCTTCATGTTTAGGATCCTCCTCCTGTTTGGGACCTTGACCTATGCCTGGGTTGGAGTGACTGATAGATAGGATTTCTAGAACTTAAAGACCATGTAGGTGAGAAGTGGGGCACAGTTCCTGTTGGGCAAGGTCATAATCCGAACCCAAGCTTACCGTAGAAGTCTCATAATGGGATGCAGAAAGGGCAAAGCACCTCGTCCAACATCGCACTGAGTAAGTCAGATGCGAATTGCAGCAAAGCTCTCGAGGAAAACTGCCCCGACATCTACCCAAGTGCCCTGACGGAACTTCCAAAGAAGTTGGAGAATGACTCACATTATGGAGTCCATTAGCCATATATGAAGATGAAGAGCAGACCGGTTTCTAGTGGCAACTCAGTCCTTGGCAAACTGGCCACCACACATCTAATTGATAATGGTGTTTGTTGGGTCTACGAGTGGAACCCAACCAGTGCTTTCAAAGAAAAGCGGGCACCAGTAGCCTAAGCACCATCATTGCGATGAAAAGTGACGTGGGTGCCGCTGATAGTGACCTCACACAATGAGCGCTCACCTTCTAGATGGAGAGTGAAGGATGAACAAAATTCCCACACTAATGGAAGAAAAACAAGATCGTCCTTCAACACCCTACCTAGAATGTAGAAAACAAAATGGCGCAGGCACCATTGGGTTCCTATTGCAGATCATCACCAAAACTCGTCTTGCCTGCTATTACCGCCTTGTTGATGCAGGCGGAGACGTCTATAGTTTGAGAGCTGCAGCTCCCCTCCGCGCGGTGAACTTTCCTAGCACAAGGCATGACCCGAAAAGGAAAAACCAAATCAACACAAAAGAAAAGGAAGAGATTCCGAAAAAACAAAAATGAAGTAAAGTTAACAAAAATTAAAATAATATGATTAGCTAACAAAAACAAATAAAAACTTAAAAAAAAGAAAAAGAAAAATAGAAACAAGTGAAAGTGAGATTAACAAAGTAAAAATTGTAACGTAAAGCTAAACTACTAATAAAACATGAAAGAGACTATAAAATCTAAGTCAAAATAAATTAGTATAATTGAACACATCACCCCTAAAATATAAACAACTCATGTGAACATCGAAGGGATACCTAAAGATGACAAATGAAGTGAAAATCCTAAATTGTTCACACTATAACCAAATTTCAAACAATCAAGCATAGAAAGTTATTAAAGCTCTAGATCTAACCACATCTATCCGTATTTTAACATGGCACATGAAAAAAGATATGGAAAAGTACATATTCAAGAAAACCTTAGCTTCTTTCATAGTCAAGACTTACATCAACAACATGACAGTCTAACACATCTAAGCGAAAAATAAAAAAAAAGCCCTACAATATTCACTTCCTCAAGATAAAGAAGGTGTACAAAAAAAAAAATTCTGAATATAAAGGAAAAAACACATACCTTGAAAAGAATGGAGGTAAAGAGGGGAGAGAGTGAATGTCATTAGCAAGCAAGTTTGATAGAGGTTTAGAGATTTTACCAAAGTTGCCGATAAAATGACTGTAAAAACGTGCATGGCCAAGGAATGTGCGGACTTCCTTTACCAAGGTAGGTGGAGGAAGGTTGGAAATTAAGTCCACCTTTGGCTTGTCTATAGTGATATATGCTTTAGATACCCCGTCCTAATAGTATACCCTACTGATGTAATTTAAAATATGTGTTTTAAAATTGTCTACTCGCGAGCGTACGGGATCATCGAGAATACGGGTTATGTCCATAGGGAATCGTTGTTAAGGTAGAACTACCGCATAATGCGCAGTTAAAAATTAGTTGTTTTTGGGTTGGTTCAAGTTATTAAGTAAACAAAAGCAATTAAACAACGAAAGGGATGTCAACTCGATTAAGGATAGTTTAGGGAATGAATTCGGGGTAGCTCTATTCATACCGCATTATGATGTTTTACTTAGGACAACAATTTGAAAATCCTAGGCTATGAGCTCTAGTCCTAGGTTAATATAAATTAGGGTTTAGGGTAATGAACTAGTCTAAAGGCATAACCTATTTTATTACCCTAAGTGTAGCATAGGTCATCTCATTAGCACAACTTAATTCCTTTACTACTCCTAATTTAATATTAATTGTTATACAATATTGGGTTCGAGGTGGGTACAACCGCAACCTTGACGCCACGTGAAATCTTGTTATATTATAGTCTCGACTTCAAGCACTAGACTAATCGCCGCAAAGTAGGAGATCTTGATATGGCGACAAGCACACATGGTGAAATAACAAAAAATCATGAATAACTCCCCACAAGAGTGCGAATATAACATAACTAAATCATCGTCTAGCAAAATATGAAACGGAGATATGAACGGCTACCCATCCTTTGTCTTTAAAGTAAAGCGTCTATTCCTTAATGGCAGTCTTACACATCATGTAATTCAACTAAAAGAAAACAATGCGTAAAACAAACTAGAAGTAAAAACCCCTTCAATCTTATGTTGATGTTGATCCGAGCCTGAATCCTTCCAGTGCTCCGACCACCAGCATATCGGCGTTTGAGGACTCCTAGATCTCATAGCGGCTTCGGGTACAAGAGAAAGGGAAGAGGCAAGGCTTGAAAGACCATAAAAAAATGGATCTCTCCCCCATATTTATAATTGCAAGCGTGTTTTAGGGTTACGCATGAAGAGCCATCACCGACCAACCGGCAGTTTGATCCGATCAATTAGTGGGCTCATTATTTGGTTCACCTCTCAGCAACCGCTGACCGATCAGTTCTTCATGCCAATTGTTCGATTAAGTCTTGAAACGTTATAGGATGCATTTGTCTCACCGAATTGGGACCTGATGAGTCTTCCTTTTGCACACGTGGTCAGGTTTCTCTGACTAGCCTTCAAATGTGCTTAAATAGTGCCTAAATTTGCCACTACTCATCCATTGTTTGCTTTGATGTGTTTCAAGTAGAAATGTACCTATATGACAACCAAAACTCGCATGTTGAAGCTGAATATATTGCAGGAATGATAATAGAGTATGCATAAGATGAAGCACATCAACATCCCTAGGCCCACATCTTGCTCGTTCTCAAGCAGAATTTAACTTTAACTAGCTAATGATGAAAAAATTTACCCGAGCATATAACGGCAAGGTTCAATTGTGAAAATTATTGTCCGACCATATTTGAATGTGTACCTTAGAGTCGAGAATCCTTATGCCATGCTATTATTGTACGGGTTCTAACTCAAGTTCACATTATTAAAGTCTTTTTACTAGTCAGTGAGTTCAGAACTTCTCTCCCCTTCGTCTTACTTAAAAACCTCCAAGTTTAAGATAAAATACAGAGAATAAGTAAAGAAATCTGTCATGATTCAAGATTAGAGGAAGTGAATGTAGTTGCAATTCTTGTAATATTCTAATAAGGTTGTGGCGGGAAAGGCTTAGTAGTTTGGCATTGGTAGTTGAGTTGGTTAGATTCATTGTATTGCTAGGTATTTTGCTTAACCGACTTAATTAGCCTATAGTATAATGACTTGGATTGTATTGTAAGAAGATTATTGATGAATGATAAGATCTAATTCTTCTTCTCTCAACCCTAACTCTCTCTACTTCTTATCTCAATTCTCTAATTCTCATCTTAATTCTCTAATTCGCTTCTCTTCTTCACTCTAATTATACATGTTTCTTAGGTTATGATTCAAGATTGATTATGAATCATAACAATTGGTATCAATGCTTGATAGATTATCACTGATTGAAATAAAGCACGTTCAAATTGATTGTTTCTGTAGTCGATCAAGCTTAGAGGTCAACAAGTTTAGTTGTCTCACACGCATTGATTCTTACTTGTTTGAATTGATTCAGACGAAGTGAAAAGCTGTTCCAATGGCTGAAGGTGTCACAACTAGAGCTGCTGCAGCTGTAAATGTAGCAGCTAATGCTGGAACTACGGCAAGAACTTGTGCTGGAGTCACAGCGGGAGTGAGTTCAAATCAGCTAAGGTCTGATAGGGAGAAGGTTAGGATCAACTGAAGTCAAAGATTCGGCAGCTGGTAGCAGCAATAGGAAGTCTAACTTCGGAAGTAAGAGATGTGTCTTTGAGTGTAGGAGATGCATCCAATTTGAATCAGCAGCTGTAGCAGCAGATGGTTGGATTGTAGCTGTAAATTACCATCAAGCAGTGCCTCTAGGAGTTGGAATTTTGACTCCAGCAGGACAGCAAGGCAGGCCACCTGATCAGATGCAACCTCGAGTATCTAAGGAAATAAATGAAGTAGAAATCGTGATCAGAAGTAGTGGTTTCAGACAACATAAAGTTGACATTGACACTTTCGAGGGATCACAACCACAGTCTTTGATACGGAGGTGTGAGAGATAATTTCACTTTTATCATATGATGGATGCAGAGAAAGTGGAGCTGGATACATTTTATCTAAAAGCTGATCATGAGGTATGGTTTCAGAATTTGATTCTATGTAATCCAGACATAACATGGTATGAGTTTGTTGATGAGTTTTTAAGAGATATGGAGATGAGGATCTAGGATATGTGGCGGATTACATCAACAAAGTAACTCAAACTACTACTATGAGAGAATATATGACATGATTTGAGAACCTTAGAGCAAGAATAATGGCAGTCAATCCGGGTGTTAGTGAAGCATACTATGTCTCTAGCTTCATTAGTGGACTTAAGTCAAAGATTAAGAATATGGTTAAGTCCATTAATCCCTAGACCTTGTCTCGAGCTTATTCTAAGGCAAAGCTCTATGAGGCCACAGTGCTTGCTAATTTAGATGCATCTCGAAGAAGGAATGTATCAATTAGCTCTTCAACATTAGCTGGTAGCAAGGTGGCTCCTAAAACCTTAAGTCTTGAAGACAAGAAGGCTCAAAGATTGTGCTTCAAGTCCAACTAAAGATTTGGCCATAAGTGCAATCCTTAGCTCCTTATATCGATGACTGGGGCTGAGGCTGATGAGGAATTAGATGAGTAGGAGGAGGAGGAGGAAGTAAGTGATGAGGAGGAGGAGTTGTTATAAGGGCTAGATGGTGATGAGAATGAAATGGAGATATTTGTGAAGGCTTTGACTGGTAGTGGATAAGACAACACTATAAAAATCAAGGGGGAAGCAAAGCATAAATCACTTTTGATCTTGATTGATAATGAAAGCACCCACAGTTTTATTGATCCCAAGATAGTCAAGAGAGTGCATCGTGAAATGATACAGACAAGTCCCTTAGCCATGACTATTGCTGATGGGAATTCTATGCTTGCTCAAATGAAGTGTAATCAATTCAATTGGCTAATGCATTGCCACCACTTCTCATATGAATTTAGAGTTTTAAAATTGGGGGGATGTGACTTGGTCCTTGGGGTGGATTGGATGAAGACCATCAGTACTTTGGTGTTTGATTTTAGTCAGCTTTCAGTCTCCTTTGATCTACATGGTAAATCTATCAAGTTGCAAGGAATTGTGGACATGGGGCAACTCAAGATGCTGAGTGGCTAAAAGGTTGATGGGATACCCTGAAGAAGCACTATCAAATGATAGGTCACTTATTTTCCATCCCAGCAAAATTAGTTCAAGCTGGGAAAGAACTTCATCCTCTAATTTAGAAGCTGATTGATGTGTTTTTCTACGTCTATCAAAATTGAATATAAAACCTTATCAATTCAACACACCTAAATTGAAGTGTAGGGCGAGAGGGTGTCGAACCACAAAGACTAAGAGTACGTGAATTTAATCTATGGCATAAATTGATTTAAGGAAAAGTGATATCTTTGGGTTAATTAATATAGAAAACGACAATTAAACTGAAGTAATCTCCCTCTAATCGAGAACGTGTATTAAATTGGAGCCAAGGTTTTCGAATCCATCATTAGCCAATTATTTTTGCATTAACTCTTAAATTGGGATTATTGATTGTCACAAGGGAAGTGGTTTAGGCTATAAGCTTCAACCTACTAAGATTATTTTGTTAGTATTGCGTATTAACCCCATCTAACTAAAGTATAAGAAAAACAGGCTCTACCCAATGTATTGTTAATTATTATGTATTGACCCTATCTAACTAAAGCACAGGGAAGATAGGCTTTAATTAACAAATCGGTTAACACTATTGCTTGATTAATTAATCCTAAGGCTACAAGCACAATGAATTAATTTATAAATATTAATATCAACAATTAAAGGTTACAAACTCAATGATCATATCAATTGAATAAACAATAAAAATATAATACTTCAAAGTATTTATCTCAACTAAGCAATTCATGTAAACAGTCAAATTAACCCAAATTAAAAGTAAACAAAAGTAAAGGCTAAGATTTCATCTAACCCCAAAGAACAAGTTAGCTCTCCATCAAGGATGATCCAGTGAAGGAGGAGATGAACAAATTCATGTCCGTCTTCACGCTAATTTCACTATTGTTCCAATTTAACGAAAAATAAAAAAATAATATAAAACAATAAGAGAGAGAGAATTGGAGAGAGAGACGGGAGAAAGGGAGAGAAATGGGGGGACATTCCCGAATCAGAAAAACAGAGCAAAAAAATCCTAAAATCCAACACAATTTATAGTGATGCCTCACAATCCCTCACGAGCTGGGCTTGCTATTGATGATGGTGGTGGTGAGCTTGGGTTGCTCTGGTGTTGTGGTGTCGTGGGCTGGACGTTGAATTGGGCCGAAGTTGGGCCGGTGCTTTGGGTCGGTGATGGTGCAAGCTTGACGTGGAGATGGACCTGCATTGTTGTTGGGCCGAACAGGGGCAGTTGGTGACAGGCCTGTGTAGGAGATGGACGGTGATGGGCTGGGCATGGGACTGCGTCTGTTGGGCCAGAGTTGGTGCTGCGCGGGTATAGGCTGGTGAACGGGGGCTATTGGGCTGGGCTACTGTAGCAGTAAGGGTCGGGTCAGAGTGGGCCGAGCTTATATGTTGTTGTCCCGATTTAATTGTTTGAGCGTCAAATTTATCTTATTTGCATCCAAATTTGACAATTTCCATAACTTTAATTTCAAACTTATTAAACATTAAAATTGCCAAAATGAGTGTAGAACTGTAATTAAAGAGGTTAAAATGACAATTAAAAGATGCGTAAATACAAGACGCATCACTGATCAAGGATTATAGTGATCTGTTTGAGCAACCAAGAAGTCTTCCTCCCAAGAGATCACTGGATCATGTTGTACCATTGAAAGCCAGCCCAGACCCAGTGAATCTAAGACCCTACAAGTATCCACACTTACAAAAAAGTGAGATTGAAAAGCAGGTGGGTGAGCTGCTAAGAACTGAATTAATTAGACACCCTCATAGTCCATTTGCTTCTCCTCTTATATTAGTCAAGAAGAAGGATGGACCATCATGATGTGTATAGGCTACAGACAGCTTAACCCCCTCAATATCAAAGATAAGTTTTCAATCCCTATTATTGATGATCTGCAGGATGAATTACGTGGTTTCCACTTCTTTTCTAAGCTAGATTAGAGACAAGGATATCATCATATTAGAGTATTAGAGCTGGATGTTCACAAGACTACCTTTAGAACTCATCATGGGAATTATGAGCTTGCCCTTTGGATTAGCAAATGCTCCAGCCACATTTCAAGCCTTAATGAATTCAGTTTTCAAGCCTCCGTGGAGGAAGTTTGTCCTAGTCTTCTTCAATGACATGTTGGTGTATAGTCCTTCATTGGATTCACATGGGGATCATCTTAGACAAGTGATTGAGCTCATAAGGTAGCTCAAGTTGTATGCAAAGCTATCTAAGTGTACTTATGCTCAAGATAAGGTGGAATACTTAGGTCACATTATCTCCTCTAAGGAAGTGGCCATTGATCCGGCCAAGATCGAGGCAATGAGACAATGGCCAACACCTATTTTTCTTAAGCAATTGAAGGGACTTTTGGGATTAACCAGTTATTACTGGAAGTTTGTTGCTGGATATGGAATGATTGCTAAACCACTAATTGATCTCCTCAAGGAAGACGCCTTTTAATGGTCTAAGTAAACCCAATAAGCATTTCAAAAATTGAAGATGGCAATGTGTTTGCTCCTGTGCTTGTTATGCTTGACTTTAGCATTCCCTTTACATTGGAGACAAATGCTAGTGGTACTGGAGTGGGCCAGTTCTTTCTCAAAGTGGCAGACTAGTGGCTTATTTGAGTTAGGGTCTTAGCCCAAAGCACATGAATTTTCCATTTATGAGAAGGAGTATCTAGCAATTCTTTTGGAAGTCAAGAAGTGGAGGCATTACTTGGAAGGACATCACTTCATTAGTAAAACTAGCCATTAAAGTCTGAAGTACTTATTGGAGCAAAATATCACTACAAGAGTGCAACGTAGAGGTCTCATGAAGATATTGGGACTTGATTATTCAATTGAGTATTTCCGGGGTAGAGAAAACTCAGCTGTTGATGCTTTGTCATTCTAGCAGGATAGGACTGAACAAGCTTCTTGTTCTGCCATTTCTGCAGCCCTGCCTTCTTGGATGGATGAGGTGCATAAGTCTTATGATGGTGATGGCTTTGCTCAGGAATACATCATAGCTTTTAGCATAGAGAACAATTCGTCTAGTGAAGATTTTGATGTAACGGTGCTAATGGAATTGTGAGACTTAAAGGAAAGGTGTACATTGGTTTTGTGACTGATTTGAGAAGGAAAATTATTATAGATTCACATGATTTAGTTTGGGGAGGACACTCCGGTATAGAAGGAACTTATCAAAGGTTGAGGCAATACTTCTAGTGGCCCGATATGAAAAGGGAGGTGGTCGAATTTGATCAATCTTGTGATGTTGGCCAGCATACTGAGGCCAGTCACAAGCATTACCCGGGGTTTCTATAGCCTTTACCCATTCCTAATAGAGGATGGCAACACATAAGTATGGACTTTATTGAGGAATTGCCTAAGTTTGAATGCAAGGAGGTAATTTCAGTGGTAGTGGATTGATTCACCAAGTTTGGACACTTCTTAGCCTTGAGTCATCCAATTTCAGCTGAAAAACTTGCCAAGATAACATCTATAAACTCCATGGGTTACCTCAATCCATTAATTCTGATCGAGATAGGCTATTTTACAAGTCATTTCTGGGGAGGTTTATTCCTGATGTTGGGTTCTTCTTTGGTTATGAGTTCCTCATATCCCCAATAAATTGATGGGCAAACTGAGAGAGGAATCAATGCCTGCAATAATATTTGAGGAGTAAGACTTTTAGATATCCCATGCAATGGCATAGTTGGTTGTCTTTAGCTTAGTTCTGGTACAATTGACATGCTCATGCTGCCTTGGGGACAACTCCATTCAAGGCTCTTTATGGCTATGATCCTCCTTCTCCAATGTTGATACAAGGAGCTACTTCTTTAGTTAGTGAAGTTAATGATTTGTTGACGTAAAGGAAGGAACTGGTGCAGCAGCTAAGGGACAATTTGCAACTCGCACAGGCTCGGATGAAATTCTATGCTGATAGGAAGAGGGTTGATAAGTCCTTTCAAGTGGGAGATCTTGTTTACTTGAAGTTGTAGCCATATAGGCAAGCCTGTGTAGCTGTTCCCAAGAATGTGAAGCTTAGTGCTCATTACTTTGGTACTTAGAAGGAAGTGAAGAAGGTTGGAAGAGTAGCTTATCTGTTGGAGCAGCCACCAGACTCCTTTGTCCATTTTGTTTTCCATGTGTCTCTTTTGAAGTAGCGTATTACAGCAGGCAAGACCAGTTCTAAGTCACCTCTAGAGGTAACTGCTGATGGGAGACTCAAGCAGAAACTAGCAGCCATATTAGGTTCAAGGGAAGTTCAGCAGCAGGGTAATCAAGTTAAGGAAGTATTGGTGCTTTGGACTAATTTGGACAGGGAAAGTACTACTTGGCAGAGTTGAGTCTCATCTGGAGCCAATTTTCATCACTTCAATCTTGAAACAAGAATGGTTTTAAAGAGGGGGTATTGTCACAATTCAAGATTGTAGGAAATGAATGTAGTGGCAATTCCTGTAATGATTCTTATAAGGATGTGGCGGGAAAGGATTAGTAGATTTGCATTGGTAGTTAGATTCAATGTATTGCTAGATATTTTGGCTTAACCGACTTAATTAGCTGATAGTATAAAGATTTGGATTGCATTGTAAGAAGATTATTGATGAATGATATGATCTAATTCTTCTTCTCTCAACCCTAACCCTGTC
The DNA here is from genome assembly GCA_018398585.1 of Simmondsia chinensis. Classification (NCBI taxonomy): domain Eukaryota; kingdom Viridiplantae; phylum Streptophyta; class Magnoliopsida; order Caryophyllales; family Simmondsiaceae; genus Simmondsia; species Simmondsia chinensis. The sequence continues at coordinate 20,701,283 of JAGTTD010000013.1, read as the reverse complement.
TACTTCTCATCTCAATTAACTAATTTCATCTTATCTCTTTAATTCTCTTCTCATCTCCACTCTAATTCTGCATCTATCCTAGGTTATGATTCAATATTGATCTTGAATCATAACAGACTCAGTTATCCTAACCCTTTCACCGCTAAAGAACAATGAAATAAAAAAAAATTCTAATTAAAAAAAAAAAAAGAACTTCTCTTTTCTCTCTTGTTTTACCCATTTTTTCATGTTTATATGTGTCTCTCTCAGACCCATGTAGTGCGTTTTCGGCCGGCAACCAGTTGGCTCAGGGTACCAGGTTTTAAGACACCCTTCCGGACTTAATGGCTCGAGTCTAAGGAATTCACAGCCTATTCCATTAGCACATATACCTTTTTTCATTAGGTATTAGAGCTTATTATGGTGACCTAAAGGGTTGATTCTTTTCAAGCTTTTCCTATGGTCCATTTAGCGAGCTTTCGAACGACAAATCCTAACTCAGTTGGGTCAAGGTACCAAGTTTTAAGACACCCCTACAACCTTACTTGCTTGAGACACAGGGGCTAATAGGAACCAACGAGTCACCTATATATATATATATATATATATATATATATATATATATATATATTTTTTTTAAGGGCGAAAATGATCAAAGGGGATGAGTGGAAAGTGATAGGAAATTACTACTGGACCTAATTAGCTACAGGCTTTAATCCATTATCACTCAAGGTAAAGTGATAGGAAATCGATTTCAACATTGCCAGAAGTAATAAGGTGGATTCCAATTTCTAAAGTTGTTACCGTTATTTCAACCTAAAAAATAGGATATGCCACAAGAGTAAGGGTGAAAAGTAACAATTTCTTTAATAAGTTAAAGGGCAACAATATGAATTTGAAAGTCAGTTCTAGTAATAATCTCATTACATAAATATTCTAATCATCATAATACATCTCAAATTTGGTCTACAATAAAAGTCACAAACAACTCTATACTCGTTCATGCCAAAAATGTAGCTAATTCAAGCCAAATTAAGCTTAGAAGGACAAAGAAAAGTTACTCTCATCGGCCATCCTCAAACCCAAACCTTGTATTGTCCTCAACGCACATTAATTAAAACAAAAACAAGGAGAGCAAAGCCACTACCTGATAGCCACATGTTGAGCAGATCCAAAAGGTGAACACAGACAATACAAGGCTACAAAAAAAAAAAAAGGAAATCATATGCTAAACAAAATGGTTAATAAAATTAAAAGAATGAAACATCGAACAAATGTTTAATACAAGAGAAACAAAATAACTCAAAGAAGGGGAAAGTGTGGAGGGGAGCCACCCGTTTGCTGTTGAAAGAGTTCCTTCATTTTGAACTCGATGCAATCACAACAGTCTATAATAGTCGTCGCATGTGGTGGGACATCCTAGTGGCAGGAAAGAGCAGGTGGTGGGTGAGGCCTTCCCGCTCGGCATGCCACTTGCGCAGGGGCGACTGTATGCCCAAAATCGTCCTCAAGGTCCACATCTAAACATCTGCTCCTCGAGCGTAGCAAGGGCATAGTAGGTCCGCTGATGCTGGGTGGGTTCAAAGGGGATGAGTGGGGCACAAGTCCTGTGGGGTGCGGTTAGTAACCAAACCCAAGAGCGCCGCACAAGCCTCGTAATTAGATGAGGAAAGTTCAGAGCGCCATCTCCAACGGAAAAGAGCTGAAGCCTAAGGTGTACAATGACAAAGCTTTCTAGGAAAGCTGCCCCAACATCAATCCACATACCCCGATAGAATTTCCAAAGAAGCTCTAAAATAGGACCCGCGTGCTCCTAGGCATGACCGACAAGCCATAAATTTGCTTTAATGATAGTGTCCAAGAGCCACGTACAAGGAGGAAGGGCGGAGCGAAAAGTGGTGGAGAACCAATCCTCAGCAGAAACACACATCTCAGTGATGATGTCTATGGCCATTGGTGGGTTTTCAGGTGGGGACCAAATAGTTTCATCAACATCAAGTGGATAGGTAGTAGTCTCGGCCACGTCATTGGCATCAAACTTGATGGTCTATCCTCGGACAGTGACCTTGCAAAAAGGGCGGCCCTCTTCATGGTTGAGAGCGTAAGAGGAGTAAAATTCCACCTAGGAGGGAAAAACAAGGCCCCCCTCTAAATCTCTACCAAGAAGGTAGATGAGACCCACATCTGTACAGAACAGAATGGCCCATACACCCTGTGGTTCATTCTTTATGTTTTCACCAAATACCGTTTCTCCAATAATGGGGGCGACGCTACTGCGGACGGGAAGGTCTATCAGTTGGGAACTACTCACCTCCTCAGGGCGGCTCCTCTTGTGACGAGGCATTGTCTGAAAATGCAAGAACAAATCAACCAAAAGAGAAGGGCGAGATTTGACAAAAAAATGAAATTAAACAAAGGAAGTAAAAGAAAATCCTAATATAGTAGAAAGATTGGCAAGCAAATGTGCTTCAATCTCCACCTTGAACTAAAACAATGAAAAAAATGTTGTATGAAAAATTAAACACTGAAGAAATTTGAAAAATTAAACTAAGAACCCTAGAACATGATGAAAATGAAAGAAAAGCCTAAAGATAAACAATTAACACCTAAAACCCTAGATCGGGCATATCGTAACCAAAACATCACAAATCCAGCAACCACAACCAAAAAAATTTTGGATCCGGTCATTTTAGCCCTATTTAAACAGGGTTCATGAGCAAAGGTGAAGTCATAGCATAAAATCAACAAAACCCTAACTTTGCTAAGAAATACGAAGTAAATCAAGACCATTGAAGGACAATAGTGCAAGAAAAATAATGAAAAGCCCAAAAACATGCTCTCTATAAATATAACAAGGTAAAATCAAAATGTAACGGGAAAGGGAGAACACACACCTTGCAATGGAGAGAACTATGAAGAGAAAAAGTGTAGTGGTTATGGGACCGGAGTCAGAGGATGAAGTTGGTGGCCGGAAAAGGCGGTGTTGGGGTCGTAGACACTAGGGTTTGGATGGGGAAGGAAGAAGTGGAAAGTGAAAGGGGAAAATAATTAAAGAAAAATATAAAAAATCAGGGGCGTTTAAAGAAGGTGGGGTGAGGAGGGCTGTAGTTGTTAGAAATAGTGTTCTGAAATCCAGATTTATATTATAATATTATTTATTAATGAATAAAATTAAAGTTCCAATCATTTTCTCAATAAATTTGTATAAGCGAGCTTTTATGCTTCATGTCATTTTCTTTTTGGAAACATCCATGAGATGGGTGTAGTCCTCATACTATAGTTTACATGTTTGTACTAAGTGGTTTATGAGATTAGTCCATAGATAGACTTGGAACAAATGGTATAGATTGCTGTTCTAAGGACTCATAGTCAAAGAGAAGTTTGGACCACTTGTATGCTAAGACTATAACTTGACACTTTAGATGATTTATCTTGGTCATCTGAATGGTAATCCAAAAGTGTTATGCTGGTGTGTTTAATAAGATTGGCACACTGAGTTGGCCCATATAAGTTGCTTATTTCTAGACTACTATCAAAGATGAGTGATTTATGTTGTACAGTTTGAATGATGACTTTAAATCCTGAGAGCATTCTAGACTTGTGCATAGAGCATTAGTTACTTTGGTGTACTATAAGTAGGGTCTAAACACATGACTAAATTCCCACGTACACTGGGTAGCAGCGTGAAGTGTAATAAAGATCGGGTTTTTAATAGGGAATCTATAGTCTCTTATGAGATATACCTTAACTGATTCACAAATATTTGAATAGTTTGAAATCTTTGGCCAAAATATTCCAAGTGTTTAACATTTGGGATTTATATAATGAATATGTTCAAGTATAAATCGATTATTCAATGAAGCACGAGTCGGTAACTAATGGAGAAGCTGTGAAAAGAATAGTGGTTGCAATTGTACTTATTCTTCATGGACATCTAGTAAAGGGATTGTTGTCGTCAATACAATCTATTAGGGAGATGTCAAAAAAAGGGTTTAACTCTGGAGTGTAGTGAGATTTATTTAATGTAACTAGGTCTCATTAAATGGTAATTAAATTATTTCATGAGATGATTGATTTAACCCCTTTGAAGCTAGGTTTAAATTATGCCTGAGATCCCTACGCAAGCCTTTGTAATTAGTATAAGTCATGATGTACTCAGTAGCATAAGCCCTTGATAAGTCATGTAATAAGGATCTTTAGTGTATACAGCTGCGGTGCTCAATACTGTTAGGTTAGTTGGTCAAGGATGGCGGCTAGCTAGCTAGAGTCGGTTAAGTCACTTGTCTAGATTCATTGTATGGGGCCTAACCACCATTAGAGGTTGGTTAGTCTAAGTAGGTAGTTCCTTATTTGGAAGTCTCATAACTTTGATCATGAAAATATCTCTTTTGAGATCAATTCCCTCTCATCTAAATCTCTCTCTACTTCTCATCTAATTTCAATTATCTTGTCATCTAAACTCTCATCTATCCTCAATTAGGGTTTGAGATTAAATCTCAATCTTAACAATTGGTATCAGATCCTCGTTTTAAGCTATCGATTAAGTTGAATTACTTCAATTTAGTTGTATACGCTTAGGATCAAGGTGATTTGATATAAAATATTTTTGATCACATTGCAGGTTGATTAAGTGTTCAATTTTGAGTTCTTGATTGATAAAGCTTGCAGTTATCAATTGAAAACAACCAAAAAGAAAAAAGTTTGAAATTGATTCAAAATTGAGTTCTGAATTAAAAAGTTAACTGTTGACAGTAAGCATTGATCAAAGCTTACAAGATCAACTGTTTCATTGAGGATTGGTGTATGATCTTGATGATTTGCATTAAGGCTTAGTTGAACTTTGCTTCACTAAGGTTGAGTTGCATTGAATCAAGTTCTGTTGTTAAGTTGCAATTTGATTACAATCAAACATAACTAGCGGGTACAAGTGAAGCAAGTGTTGGAGTTTGAACAAGTTGCAGACAGTGAAGCAAGTGTACTGCTGGATCATACTATTCCTGATCAAAACCAAAAAGATCAGCTTAGCAAAGCTGAATTGAGGTTACTTCAGGTTTTGCAGTTCAATTGTTGTGCAGGTAACAAATTCTGAACTTCTAAGTTACGCTTTGGTCAGAATCAACTTGTTGACTGAGTGTTGCTAAATTCTTAAGCTTTTTTGAGCTAATAAGCATTGATCAAGTATAGTTGCACTGGAATCTTGTGGATTCCATAGGAATTTACTGAATATTGAATAGTTGCTTGGTCGAATGTGAATTTAATTGCGAACTAAGAACAAAATTGCAGAATCTGACTTCGTTCTTAAGGATTATGTTGAGTAGCGTGTTAAAGGCATAATTACAGCTAAGTTCAAGACTAATTCGGATTCATAGTCTGAATTACTTAAGTAAGCACTACTATTAGGGTTCGGTTCGAGTTCTCTTTGATTCGCAAAGTTCGACAATTTGGGTTTTCACTCTACGGCGATTGTTGAGCAGAAAGCAAGCTATGCAAATTAGTGTTGATTCGAAATTCCACTATTGTTAAACTCGATCGTTTGATTTTTGTGAAGCTAGGGTTTGCCGAAGTGTTAATTTTGGTGCGAAGACTCTTGGTTGTGATTGTGCGATTATGATGTCAGTGAGCAGTGAGTGTTGGTTCAAGAATCTGATCATGATATTCCGCATGAGCTTTGCAGTCAAAGAAGTGGATGTTGCTACAAACGTGGTTACGAATGTCAGTAATGCTTCGGTTGTTCGTGTTGATGTTGCAATGGAGCCGGAGGTTGTTACAATGGATCAATTGAACATCCATATGAAGGAAATGTTTGCTCTGTCATAGCAATCACAGAGTGAGCTATTGCGAAAATTGGATCAGAAGTTTTATGATCATATGAGTCAGCGGTCTCAGAAATTCAATGATAAGTTCGTAAGTTTGCAGCCATCTAAGGCTACAGATGATAGTAATGTACGTAATGAGGTTGATCTCATCCTAACAAAAGACTTCAACGAATCCACACTTTTGGTTAAGATTCGCATTGCTCTGTATCCCATCACAGAAGACATTCTTCACCAAGTTTTTCATCCCTACGGACGTATTAACGGAATTAAAGTCATTTCAACATCCGCCCTGGAGGTTGAAGCCCAAGTGTCCTTCTCTACAAGAGAACAAGCTGTTTTGGCCATCAATGAAAAGCAAAAAAGAAGCATTTATTTCGGTTATTGTGTAATGCATATTCAATTCCTCATCTCGAGTGAGGAAATTGGAGAATCAAAGGTAGTTTGTTCTTCAATTGATCTTGAGGAGCTAGGGGATAGTGATGAAGGTTAAGAGGAGAAGTTCAATCAAGAGAATGAGCTAGATGAAGTAGTGGTTATTCCTTTGGAAGACAAGGCTTCGGTACAGACGCATAATCAGCAATCACAAGAGTTTAAAGAAAAGCTCGCCATTCAATTTAATCAACAAAAGCAGTAGTTTGAGGAGAGGTTCGTTGAAATACGAAATCAATTCAAAAAACAAAATGTGTCCTTTGATGTTGGACCATAGTTGCCTAATATCTAACAGGTGCGTCCTTCATAGGCACCAAGAGAAGTTAATGATAGGATGGATCTGGAAGTGACAATAAAGAATCAAGAAGCAGGGGCAGAGGAATGTATTATGTAAGAAGAGTTGTTGCACACTTAAGCTCTTGTTGTGATTCTGAAGTATACTACAGAGACTTCAGTACAAAAGATTGATGATTTGTTGTAAGATAGGTTTGATGAAGTAGCTAGACAACATGTTGCTGATTATACATTGGAGCCACTACAGCAACATTTGGGTTTATCTGAATTTCAGAAGCTCCATTCTAAAGCTGCAGCAACAATTGTGGGTGATGGTGAGCTATTACAAGATGTTGAGCCACTGCAGGTAACAGTTCAAGAATTGCAAGTATACATTAATGTCATGAGTATTAGGAAGTTACATTTGAAGTTCAGAATACAGCAAGGCTTTAAGATCAGTTTGGTCGTTCACTGAAGTCGCACGAAATGCTAATCAAGTAAGAAATTGAGAGGGAATGAAAAGCCAATCTTGGAGTATCATGGAAGGCTTCTAGATTTTTTACTTCTCAAGACAAATGAAGCAATATTGACTAAGTTTTATGATCTCAAGAATGGGAAGATGGAGCTGCCCAAGAAGGTGTTGTGGATGATAGATAGATTGGGAGCATTTCCTTGGATGAAAAGCAGAACGAAGAAAGCAAGGAAAAGAATCCATTCTACCCGAAGTGCTTCAAGGGTTGAGCACAATGAAGTACTAGCTGGTAGGTATGGAATCTGTATTGTAGTACAATTGAGTTCAGCTGGAAAGTCACAAGTTACGGATGCGGGATCATCGAATATAACACCAAAAGAGTTATCCAATTGTCTTGGGCAAACTGCTACTTCAATTCAGTTAAGAAGTATGCAAAATCAGGATGTATGGCAAGGCTTTTCGAGCGAAGTTGTGACTTATCCAAGTACAGGCTCTTGTGGCTTAAAAAGGAGCTAGCACTCACTCTCAATGGGGTGCTTTACAAAATAAGGTGCTAAAATACAGGAGATGGTTAAAGGAATATGCGAACCAGGCTGTTAGAATGCATTTCGGAGTTCAGCAAAAGGGAAGCTTTGTTCCTGAACTTGTAGTTGATCTGATTGCGATGTATGATCTGGGTGGTTTGTTGAAACAGAAGCAGTTAAAGGCTAAATTTAGTGGAGATGATGCTCACACTGTTGTGCAAGATATTAGAAGACCCCTTGATGTTTTGAAGGTGAAGTATTCAACCAATTACCCATGGATGAAGGTGAAGTCGAAGATCTTGGCAGATGTTGCACTTCGGTTCAAAACAGGAAGTAAAAGTCTTGGGATGCTTTGTGACTTCGAAGGCAAGTTGTTATTGTCTGTATCTAATAGTGAAGTGGTTAGCAATTCATGTTTTAAGCTTAGTGATGGTGTTACTCAAGTCAAGGGCAAGTAGTTTGCTCCAAAGATACATCCTAATGTGTGCCCTCCTGAAGTTGCGTTGCTTAATGGATGGTCAGTTTTTGTACAGTGGCTAGAACAACCTAAGTTAAGGTTATTTGCATATGTAGCTGGGTTTGGTAAGACATAGATGAGGGATTGCGCTAGAGTTTGGAGTAAGAGGGCTGAGACTCCCACATCATCCATGTTCACAATTGACATGCTATTAGCAGAATTCAAAGAAATTATCGTGAGTTCATGGAATAGCTCACTTCTTTCACTAGCCATAGCACATAAGGATAATAAAGGGACAGCTGAATGTGCAGATCGGGCCTTGTTGAAGTTCAAGATGTGGGCTCTAGCTTCTGTAACTTGTGGATCTTAGCTACACTATGCAAGGTCAGTAGTGCTCAATCACTTCAGGAAGTGGATGTGTGCTTGCATCAGATGCAGCAAAGGGTTCTTTGTTAAGCTTCAATTTGAGGAATTGAAGTTAACTTGTGAAAAGAGAGTTTTAGTGAGATGAGAATTGAGGTTAGGAGAGAGTTGGGGAAGAGATGAGAAGAGAGAGAAAAATATCTCAAGAATCAAAGAAATTTTCATTAAATGAATCAAGAATTACAAGGTTTGACCCTCTTATAGGAGAGCTAGATATAATGAATCAAAAATATCTCTAACTAAGCCTTAACCGCCAAACTAGCGACAATTCAACTAGTTAACTAAATTTGGCGCCAAAAACAACAACCAATATTTGAACTGCCAGCACTTCCAAAGCAATACAAGACTTCAAACAATTCAATACATGGATTAAAAGACTCAAAATAGGAGAAATCATAACAATCCCCTCCACTTAAGAAACTTCTTGACCTCAAGAAGAAAAAATTGGGAACTGACTCTTCAAGAATACCAATTCTTCCCGAGTAAAAAAAAGCTTTGTTCAAATTCGACCACTGAATTAGCACTTCTTTAATCTTCCTGTCGTCTGCCTTGATCTATCTGGTGCCATGAATAGCAACTAGTTGTAACACCAAAGCCCCATTGGAACCAACTTCAGGGGGTGACTTTGAGGTTTTACATCCTTTTTTCACCTATTTCTTAAGCAAGGAAACATGAAAAACTGGGTGAATGTATGCATTACGAGGGAGCGCAAGCCTATAACCCACTTTGCCAATCTTCTCAAGAATCTTGTATGGACCAAAGAACTGAGCACTTAGCTTGACATTGCTCCTGACAGCCACAGTTGACTGTCTATAAGGCTGTAATTTGAGACAAACCATATCACCAACTTCATAATTCTTTTCCACAGGCTTCTTGTCTACATGCATTTTCGTCCTTGCTTGAGGTTGCTGCAGATTGTCCTTAAGCATAAGCTGTAATTGCTTCCTCTATTGCATCAAATCAGAGACTTCCAACACATATGAAGTCATAGTTTGCAATGAGAAAGGAGTAGGAGGATCATGGCCGTATAAAGCTTTGAAAGGAGTAGTGCCCAGAGAAGCATGAGCAGGGGTATTGTACCAATACTCAGCTAGAGATAACCACTTGTTCCGCTCTTTAGGATGAGTGAAAACCGTGCTCCAAAGATATTGTTCAATGCATTGATTGACTCTTTCTGTTTGTTTATCACTCTAAGGATGGTACGAAGAGCTAAGAGCCAAAGTAGTTCCCATAAGCTTGAACAATTCCCTCCAAAAATGACTTGTGAAAATTCTATCACGATTAAATACAATGGATTGAGGCAATCCATGTAACTTATATATGTTATCCAAGAAGCATCTGGCTAATCTTTCAGTTGTGACTAGATGGATCAAAGCAATGAAATGGTGAAACTTTGTGAAACAATCAGCCACAACCATATCACTTCTTTACTTTCATATTTAGGCAAGCCTTCAATGACATCCATGCTTATATTCGCCCAAGATCCATTAGGAACAAGGAGAGGCTGCAAAAGACCATGGTACCTCTGATCACCCCGCTTTGTTTGTTGACATACATCACAAGAGCCGACAAACTCAATTACAGCCGTTTTCAGACCAGGCGAACTGAAGTATGCTTTGATTCTCTAATGTGTGCCTTCCACACCTGAATGTCCACCCCAAGCTGTGTCATGAAAAGCACTTATGATCTGATCCCTCAAATCTGTTGAAGAACTAAGTACAACCTGCCCTTCAATCGAATTATGCCCTTATTCACTGAAATATCTACATCAGAAGTTCTCTTGTAGTCTTTACTGATGCTATAGGCAGTATTACATTCTTAGGCAAAAGCATCATCTTCATAAGACTTGTAAACCTCTTCTAACCAAGAAGGAAGAACGACAGAAATGGCTCCACAATAAGCTTGCTCACCATCTTTTAATCTTCTTGACAAAGCGTCAGCAGCTTGATTTTCTTTGCCTCTTCTATACTCAATTGTATAATCAAGGCCCAACATCTTCATTAGACCTTTCTCCTATATTCTTGTCACAATATTTTACTCTAGCAAATGCTTCAAACTTCATGATCGGTCCTGATTATGAACCTGTGACCATTAAGGTAATGCCTCCATTTATCAACTGCTAACAAAATTGCCAAGTACTCCTTCTCATATGTGGGCAATGCTTGATGTTTTGGACTAAGAGATTGACTAAGATAAGCAATGGGCCTCCCCTTTTGTGATAGCATTGTTCTAATAGCACTTTGACTGGCGTCAGTATCTCAAATACAGGCCTCAGCAAAATTAGGCATAGTAAGAACAAGGGCTTCACGCATAGCTGCTTTCAGAGCTTTAAAGGCATCATTCTTAAGCCCAGTAGATCTATCACTCCAAATAAAAGCATCCTTCTTAAGAATATCTGCCAAGGGTCTTGCAATCGATCCAAAATTACCAATGAACTTCCTGTAATAGCCTGTTAAGCCCAAGAAACCTCGCAATTGCTTCAAGGTGACAGGAATTGGCCATTCTTTCATAGCTTGCATCTTTGAGGGATCTGTGGAGACTCCCTTGGATGATATAACATGTCCCAAAGAATCCCGTTATTGCTGCATAATGGCGCACTTAGACAACTTTGTAAAGACCATGTGATTACGCATGACAAGGAAGACTTCCCTTAAGTGCTTTAGATGATCTTCATAAGAGGCAATGTAAATGAGAACATCATCAAAGAAGACCAATACAAATCTCCTCAGAAACAGCTTGAATATATCTTTCATTGCTGCCTGAAATGTAACCGGTGCATTGCTTAAGCCAAAAGGCATAACCACAAACTCATAGTGGTCATGATGAGTTTGAAACGCAGTCTTGAAGATGTCCTGCTCAAGCATTCTAATCTGGTGATATCCCTGTCTCAAATCCAACTTAGAGAAGAAACATGCTCCATATAATTCATTGAGTAAATCATCAGTAACAGGAATTGGGAGCTTATCTTTGATTGTCAAAGAATTGAGTTTCCTATAGTTGATGCACATCCTTGTAAAACCATCTTTCTTCTTCACTAAAAGGACTGTGGCTTGGTTTAATGAAGCAAGTCTTGATCAATTCCTCGACTTGTCACTCAATTTTTGATTTATGAGCATGAGGATACTTGTAGGGCCTCAATTTGAATGGTGCTACACCAGGTTTCAAAGGAATGGCATGAACAAGGCACCCCTGTGGAGGAAGAGACTTAGGTTGCACAAAAATGTCCTCAAACTCCTTTATCAAAGCTTTAACTTCGGGCTACTGCATAGAACATAATTCTGTTGGAGCAATTGCAAATAGCTGACCAATCCACTTATAAGCACTCTTCTTAAAACCTCCTTGCAAGCCCTAGCCTTTAATCAGTTGCAATTGAGCTTGATTTTTAATGCCTTGCAAAGTAACTTTTGTTCCTTGAATCTCAAAAGAAACAGTTGGCTTAGCAAAGTTAAAAACGACGGGGTTGAATGATCTCATCCAATTAACTCCAAGCACAATATCACATCCTCCTAAGGGAAGGATTCTGAAATCATAGGTGAATTGATGCTTCTGCATAAACCATTGGAAGTCTTGGCATTTGTTTTGTGTGAGGATAGAATTCCCATCTGCCACGATTATAGCCAAGGGATGAGTTTTAATCACTTCATGCCCAACTTTCTTCACAACCTTTGGATCAATAAAGCTATGAGTACTTCCACAATCTATTAAGATAGTGATGTGCCTTCTTCCTGGTTTTCCTTTGATCCTTATCGTCTTGTGAGCTCCATTCCCAGCCATTGCCTTCATAGAAATCTCAATCTCATCCTCAGCCAATTCATCCTGGGACTCATGATCAGAACTGTCCTCATTAGGCTCATATACATCCCTATCTGACTATATTTTAGCATTAACCCCTCGAGCAGACAGCAAAAACCTGAAGCTACACTTATATCCTGGCTGATAAGGTTAATTGCACTTGTAACAAATCCTTTGAGGCCTCTTCTCGTTAGATCTACTGGCCTTGGTCCCATTTACATCTCTGTGATGAGATTTTGAACCATTTCTTTTGAACTTGCCTTTGTCACTTGAAGAAATGACAGTGGCCTGAATTAATTTGGCATTTGCATAAGCTTTGTTAAGGTCTTAGGACCAATATCTTTCACCACGTTTTTAATTCGTGGCTTCAATCCACTAATAAAATTTGAGACATAATAAGACTCAGTTGCTTGAGGATAAGCAGCTATCATACTAGCTCTCAAGTTCTTAAATCTTGTCATATATTCTCTCACAGTTGTTGTTTAAAAGACTTTATTGAAATTATCCACTACATCACTAGTGTCCCTATCAGCACATCTTTCACACAACTCCTCCACAAATTCAGCCCAAGAAAGGTCTGAATTACTTTATAACAAACTGTAAAACCGTACCTCGTGATCACCATGAAGATATACTGCTGCCAATTCCACCTTTTCATATTCTTTGATGTTGTAGAAATGGAAGTATCTATCACATCTCCTTAACCATGATTGAGGTTGCTTGCCATCAAAGGGATCAATTTGCACTCTTGGCTGTCTGAATGTATTGCTTCTATTCTCAGAAGAAGCATCATTACTATAAGATCTTTGCTACGGTAGTGATCACGTGGCCTATCCAGATGCAAAATGTTATCGAGTGAAGTTCTAGTATGAACAACAGAATCCAGATGCCTCACATTTTTATTTGAGTTCATGCCAGATGCTCGACATTGCACTTGCTCAATAGGATGGTCTTGTGATCTGACAGTTTTTTCAACTCGTTGTGACCTTATCCGAACAGATTGTTGAAGATCTTGAGGTCTAGCATTCGTATGAATCATTGAAGGATCATTGCTTGGATTATTCAAGATTGCAGCACTTGTGTTCGGCACTTGTGATTGCATGACTTTAGCCGGAGACGATAGTTGACGAGCAGGTCGAAGAACACCCAAAACAAATGATTCACCTTGCTTATTTACTTGATTTTGCAAATCAGAAAGCTTGTTCTCAAAACCTTGGAGTTCTTCTCAATCAAAACTTCATACTTCTTCACATTTTCTGCTTGATCTTTCTTCAAGCAATCAATTCCTTGTTGTTTCAGAGCCTGAAATCAACTAAACATATCATCCAATTATGACTTCAATTGATCATTTATCACAAACTGAACCTCTTTTGTTGCATTCGCACTTCTGACAGCAGCATAAGAAACATTTGGATCAACAAAAGCAACTGAATGACTAGCTCCTACTGCTCCTACTTCCGATTGGGCAGCTACATCTCTTGTCATGTTAGGATGTTCTTTTTAGGTTTCGCCAACTCAAATCAATCAATTGACAACATGAACTAGCTCTGATACCAATTATTAAGCTTCAATTTGAGGAATTGAAGTTAACTTGTGAACAGAGAGTTTGGGTGAGAGGAGAATTGAGGTTAGGTGAGTGTTAGAGAAGAGATGAGAAAAGAGAGAAAAATATCTCCAGAATCGAAGAAATTTTCAATGAATGAATCAAGAATTACAAGGTTTGACCCTCTTATAGGAAGAGCTAGATACAATGAATCAAAAATATCTCTAACTAAGCCTTAATAGCCAAACTAGCAACAATTCAGCTAGTTAACCAACTTTGGCACCAAAAAGAACAACCAATATTTGAACTACCAACACTTCCAAAGCAATATAAGACTCTAAACAATTCAATACATGGATTGCAAGACTCAAAACAGGAGAAATCATAAAATTCTTTGGGGTAGTTTATGGAGTTGGTGTTTGGCTGATTTGATGTGACAGGGGCAGACCACCTGATGAGAATTCTCCAAATCAGATGCAAGACATTGATAGCAGACCAATACAGATGAGCAGCATCGATAGCATTTAATAAGAAATAGCAAGTTTCTTGCTGAAATTCAGATTCAGACTTTAGTGAACAGATTCAGATGTGCTCTTTGCTTCAGAAGTTTTCTTCATTTGCAATTTTTAGCAGGGAGCTCATCACCTTCGACTCCAACTCCTACATCAATAAGTGTTCTTCAAACTTATAACTCTCTTCTTGGTTCTTGAGGACAAGAATCCCTTAAGGGGGAGTATTGTTATGATTCCTATAGATGGGGCTTGTGAAAGATCGTAATTAAATTAAGTCATCACGTACTTAGAAGCACAAGCCCTTGATAAGTCGTGTAATAAGGATCTTTAGTGTATATAGCTGCGGTGGTCAATACCGTTATGTTAGTTGGTCAAGGATGGCGGCTAGCTAGCTAGAGTCAGTTAAGTCACTTGTCCAGATTCATTGTATGGGGCCTAACCACCATTAGAGGTTGGTGAGTATAAGTAGGTAGTTCCTTATTTGCAAGTATCATAACTTTGATTGTGAAAATATCTCTTCTGAGATCAATTCTCTCTCATAACTCTCTGTCCCTCTCTATTTCTCATCTAATTTCACTTCTCTTGTCATCTAAACTCTCATCTATCCTCAGTTAGGGTTTGAGATTAAATCTCGATCTTCACAATTTATTGCCATTGAAAAAATGTTAAAAAATTCATGAGATGAGTAAATTTAATTTCGCCAAATATTATTCTTAAGATAAATTAAAATTAAAAATTATAAAATAAAATAATTTTGGAAAATTAGAATTTATAAGATAAATTTTTACATGTGGGAAACAAAGAAAAAAAATCGCATTTAATCTTTTGTCAATCCGCGTATTCGTGGATGGGCCAACAAGCGCAACACGTGTGGCGTGCTGGGAGGCCCTAAGGGGAGATCCACGTGCCCCAGTATTAGATAATCAGGACTCGACATGTGGCATACGGCGACTGGCCAAGGACGCGACTTTGACTGTGTAAGAAACACATTATTTTGGCTCGTTATCATGTAAAACGCTGCGTTTTGCGTCTTTTATTCACGTCCCATATCATAGTACTATAAATAGAGTAACCTATTCAAAAGGTTTTGTATTCAATTGAAATAAATTTTTTTGGGTTTCTGTAATGGTTTTGGAGACCTAATTGGAGAGAAAATTTTCCGTTAAAATTTTTCTTTCATAGTTTAATATTTTTCAGAGCCCACCCTCCAAGTAGCTCGAGGTCACTACGTAGAAAATCGTAGGGACTTGATTTTGGAATTCTTCTGAAGAAGATTATTTTCTTTCTGGTATTCTTATATTAAAGCAATTCCAGGTACGTTTTCTCTCATTTACTTTTAGTTTTCGCTTATTATACATGTTGAAGTTTTTGTATTGTCATGAATGTATTACACTAAAAGGCCTATAGATCTAAATTGTGAATGTAGATTTGTAAATTTAAATTATGAATTTAAATCTATAGATTTAAAATTAGGAATTTTAAATCAACCCTAGGTTTAGAATTATAAATTCTAAACCCACTCCACTGCGTAAACTTTATAAAATTAAGGAGAATTTTTAAAATTCGTCCCAACAACCGATATTAGAGCAAAGGGATTTATAGTGATAACCTTGCTCCCGGGAGCTCTCGCACGTGAGGTGTCACGAAGTGTGACTCTGCAGCTGGGGGCCTAGGTAAAGAGAAGAGCTTCTTACTCTAAGTGCTCTAATAGGTGTGATAAGTTTAATTTGGTATATAATTAATCATATCATTTTGTTTCATTTTCTAACCATTTTACCTCAAAATTTTATCGCTATTGCTCGCTTTTGTTCTTTTTCGCTTCTATTGCCATTTCTTTACAAAAACACCGATTTTGTGCTAAATATTGCTAGGTTTTATCATCAACATCAACAAGTGAATGAATTATTCACAAAACGAAAGCAAAACAAGGGGCAAAATATAACAATTTACACGGCTAAAGCAAGAACAAAACAAGTTCATGCAATTCATTTCAACTTGCAAAAAGGCGTGGCCAAATGCACAAATCAGGTGCAGTGATGGGTTAAACAATACACTAGCATACCCAAGTTGATGTAAACTCTGAATTTAAGTGGTGTAAAGTTCAAAAATCTGAAGAAAAACAGCCAAGAACAGCAAAGTGCAGAGAATGAACAATAAACCTACACAATTCGTTTCAACTTGCAATTTTGTGTGGCAAAATGGAAAAATAAGGTGAAATAACATGTTAGAATGTATTTTAAAGCTAATTTTGGGAGGCCAAAGCTGGAAAAAAATTAAGAAAAACAGCAAAGGACAGCAAGTTGCAGAAACTAAAAACCAGCCTGCATAATTAACTTCAACTTGCAATTTTGGGCAGCAAAATTAACGAATCAAGTGAAAGAACCTCTTGTGCACTTCAATAACATGCTTAAGTTGATGTTAAGACTGATTTTGGGCGTCCATAGTTGAAGAAAAATGAAGAAATCAGCAGCAAGTTGCAAACCTGTAGAATTGGCAGCAGCTGCAAATGTGTGGTGCAATGAGCTTTTAGCTTGCAATTTTTTTTTTTTTAATTCCAACCTTATGTACTATAAATAGGGATACTTAGAAGGTGTTTTAGTATCATTAAATCCAAAAATATCTAATACAAAGTAGAGAAATAAGGTAGAAAATCGTAGGAAGAAAGAAGGAGGAGAAAAGAAAAAGTTTGGTCTGAAATTTTGCATTTCCAAGTTCTTTTCTATCCTTCTCTTCATTAAGTTCATGAATTTTGTGTTAAATATGTCTGATATTAAGTTTATCATGAACTAATTTCGTTATTCCAAGGCTACAATGTAGCCTCAGTTTTTAATATACGCTCATTTCTAATTCAACATATTCAATGTTTTGTTATTGCGTTGTTGACGTGTTTATCATTGTTCTTCATGAGTTTTAAATGCTTGACCACCATTTAAGACCTATAATTGATTCATAATGAGTCCAATACGAGATTTATGATCATTGCTAAGGTGATAAGCACCACAAATTGAGCAAATGCTCGAGAGATATTAGTACGATTTGTGTGATTTTTAATTGAAAATCATATAGCTTTCAAAACTTTTTTCTTATTTAAATTCATTCACGAGAGTGATTAGTTAATATGTAAAAGGGTATGCTAAATGTTGCTCGAGAGAGAATATTTAGTAAGCTAGGATTTTCAACCATCCACACGTAATAACAACTTAAATAACGAGAATAGAAAGGCGTATTGATGCAACTGGGTGAAATCAGATGCCTTGGATGTTATCAAATCATAAAAACTTCTTAAAAAGCAGTAAGCCTTACCTAAAAATAAGTTAACATATTTTGCTTCTTTTTATTTTATTTTATTTCATACCAACATCTCAATTTTCGGCTTTTCAAATTGCATCAATGCTACTAATTTTGGTACTCACTCAATGACAATCCTCGTGAAAATGATACTCTACTCATTTCTTTATTACTTGATACGACTAGTGCACTTGCTAACCAATACTCAAGAAAAGCATCAAGTTTTTGGCGCCGTTACCGGGGATTGTCTCTCTTTGAGTGATATCGATACCAACTAGTTTTGGTGCTAATTTTAAATTGTTAATAATTTATAAATTTTGTTTCAATTTGAAATATAAATCTATTTTCATTCATTTATTTTATTTGTAAAGATAATTCTTAAAAATAAATAAATTTGTATATGCCTCCCAAAAAAAAAAATTTTTGTTAGTTTTGTGTTATTTTGTTATTTTTCTTATATTTTTTCTTTATTTTTATTTTTATTTTGATTATAGGTTTATTTTTTTGGAATTTTAAAAGTTAAATTTGATAATTTTAAGTTTTCAAAAATATTAGGGTTACTATCCGCACCCCCCCCCCCCCCTGAATTTGTGTTTTCTTAACTTTTACTTTAGATTGTTGTATTTCTAGATTTTTTGATTAATTTTAACTTTATTTTAATCTTTTTTTAGTCATCTAGATAGGTTTTTCAAAGTTAGGTTTGTTATCCTAAAGTTTTCAAAACCTTTAGTATTACTAATACCCCTTTTCTTAAAACTCAGTTTTTAAAAGTAGTTATTATCTTAATCTTTCTCACAAATTTTATCATTATTTTTTTCCTCTAACACTTAAGTTTATTTATGTTTTGCTTTTTTAATTATTTATTCATAAAAAAAAGTGCTAAAAGTGATGGTTTGCTACAACTTTATAAGACCTCAATACCAAAGCTGTATTTAATGCATTTTCTGCTCAACTTTCACTAATTCAAAACATGATTACTGCTAGTACTCCTAGATGTGAATTTTGTGTAGGTAGCCATGCTAGTATGGAATGTCAAATGGGTAATAGCTTTTTTTCATCAGGTTTTGAGCAATATAACTTTATGAGACCTTAATATCAAGCTGTACCGAGCAAAAAAATTGAGCATTCATGAAATTAGTGCATTATCTGCCCAACTTTCAAAAATTCAAGAACAATTAAATGGCATAACTGCTGCTAGCATTCCTAGATGTGAATCTTCGGCAGATAACCATGCTTGTATAGAATATCATTTAGGTCATAGCTTTTTCTCATGGGGTTGTGAACAAGGTAATTATATTTCAAATTTTAACCAACCCCTATACAATCCCTACTTTAGCACTTATACTCAAGAATGGATGGATCCTTCTTAGAATCATCATGAAGCATCTTGGTCACCCACTTATCTATCTCAAGAAAAGAACAATGACTTAGAACAGCTATTTAGGGAATTCATGAAAACTGTGAGTGACCAAAAAAGCCAAAGAACCTCCATTCAAAATCCTGAACCTCAAGTAGGGACTACAATAGAGGAACAGTTGGAGAGGTTTGAAGAATCCCTGCCTAGCAATACCGTCACCATTCTAGGGGAGCAAACTAACACCATAGCATTGAGGGATAAAGACACATTAAAAGAACCACATCAATGTGACATAATCCCCTTAATCGACTCATCACCACCAAGGACCAAACCAATCTTTACCGACCCACCACCAGCAGTCATTGAGATAAAATATCAAGCTTATTTGACATGGTCAGAGATTTTCGAAACTATGGACCCCTCAGAGAGGAAATATAGAAAAGATCTGAAAAGAAAATCTAGGTTGTGGCAATTTAGGCTCAAGGATCTTAAGATTAGAGAAAGCTCGGGTGGATGTGTAAAGAAGGGAACAAGGAAGATCCATGGAAGAAAACGGCCGTTGTGGGTGGAAGGTGGAAACTTTACTCTCCTTCAAGACACAAGATAGATCCACTCAAAGAGTTGAGCTAATGACTATAACTAAAAGCGCTTCTTGGGAGGCAACCCAAGTGTTTCTATCCTTCTTTATCTTATTTCTCCTTTCGTTATTTTTAATTGTCTCATGTTTATGTATATTTTTGTTTACACAGGTATTTTACAACAAGTTTGGGGGTAGCAAGATGTCAACATGCACCATCAACAAGCAATCCTCGGACCTGGGAAGTATCTCTCGTCCACTTAATCTTTTTAGTTCTTTTAACATTAAGAACAATGTTAAATTTAAGTTGGGGGTGGGAGAGACAAATTTTTAAAATTTTGAAACAAAATATTTTCAAAAAGTTTTCTTGTTTTTTGTTTTAGAGTCGGCTTTAGTGCCTCCCAGAGTTCGGAGCCTTTACATAGGGATCTAGATAGTGTTGGCCAACAAAAAGATTGTCTATTTTTACAGTTTTAATCATTATTCTTTTAAAAAAAATTTTTTTTTTTAAAAGAGAACTTATCATCGTGCTTTTTAGGCAATATTTCTACTCTTTTTCGCTTTTTTACTTTAATTAAATTTGAATAACTTAATAATCAATTGTTTTTGTGTTCTAACTGTAGAACACGATCTAATATAAGGCACTATCTTGATAAAACCATGGTATTCGACTTAACTAGTTAGCATGGCTATTTTACTTCACTTTCTAATTAAAAGATGCTCAAATGTGAAAGGATTGCATTAAAATTATCATTTATATAATAGACTTTGAAGAGTCATGCCTAAATCTAAAGAAAAAAATGAAAAAAAAGAGGAAAACATCTCTAGCACCACTATCTCACATAAACAATTATAAAGATATGTACTATCCATTAAGAGGGCGTCTCAATGGTGGCTCCTCTTACTTAGCGGTCATTGCCCAAGAGTTGGAACTTGATTCTCACTGAAGATGTACTCGGGAAGTCATAATAAAGGCATCTTAGTGGTGGCTTCTCTCACTTATGGGTCATCGCCCAGGAGTCGGAGCTTGATTCTCGCTGAAGATGTACTCACACGGCAATATTGGGGGTGTCTTAGTGGTGGCTTCTCTTACTTATGGGTCATCGCCCAAGAGTCAGAGCTTGATTCTCACTGAAGATATGTTCATGAGCTGAGATTGACTTGAGCAAATAATTTCTCAGAGGAAAAAAAAAAAAAGGAAGGAAAAAGAAAAAGACACTTTTTGTGAATAATTTAGTTTTAGGCATACTTGATAAGTCATGTTATGAGTGGTGCGATTTTCGTCATCTATTCAGTTTGAATATCATAAGATTAGAAAGAACGGACAAACTTAATTTATTTAGCCAACTTTTGAATTTGATTACCTAGGTAATTGATAGATTTTTCCTGGAAAAGATGGTTTTTCCCTTATAGCTTGAAACTTTGAGCTTTGATCATTCTTTTCTAATAAGAGTATACTAGCTTTGAATTGTGGAAGAATTCTTAAAAAGCATAAGATCCAATCCTTTTTGTTTAGCCTCACTTGAGGACGAGCAAGATTTAAGTTTGGAGGTATTTTAATAAGTCTAATTTAGTATACAATTATTCATATCATTTTGGTTCATTTTCTAACCATTTTACCTCAAAATTTTATCGCTATTGCTCGCTTTTGCTCTTTTTCGCTTCTATTGCCATTTCTTTACAAAAACACTCATTTTGTGCTAAATTTTGCTAGGATTTATCATTAACATCAACAAGTGAATGCAAGATTCACAAAAAAAAAAAAAGCAAAAAGAGGGGCAAAACATACAATTTACATGGATAAAGTAAGAACACAACAAGTTCATGCACAATTTATTTCAACTTGCAAAAAGGGGTGGCCAAATGCACAAATCAGGTGCAGTGATGGATTAAAAAATACATTAACATGTCCAAGTTGATGTAAAATCTGAATTTAAGTGGTGAAAAGTTCAAAAATCTGAAGAAAACAGCTAAGAGCTGCAAAGTGCAGAGAATGAACAATAAGCTTGTACAATTCACTTCAACTTGCTATTTTTGTGGGAAAATGGCCAAATAAGGTGAAATAAATTCTTGTGTTAGACTTTACGTTAAAGCGGATTTTGGGCGGCCAAAGTTGGAAAAAAAAAAATGAAGAAAAACAGCAAAGGATAGCAAGTTGGAGAAACTGAAAACCGGCCTGCACAATTCACTTCAACTTGCAATTTTGGGTGACAAAATTGACGAATCAAGTGAAAGAACCTCTTGTACACTTCAATAACATGTTCAAGTTGATGTTAAAACTGAATTTAAAATGAAGAAATCAGCAGCAAGTTGCAAACCTGTAAAATTGGCAGCAACTGCAAATGTGTGGTGCAATGAGCTTTTAGCTTGCAATTTTTTGTATTTTTTTTTTAATTCCAACCTTCTATATTATAAATACGGATTCTTAGTAGGTTTTTTAGCATCATTAAATCCAGAAAAATCAAATACAAAGTAGAGAAATAAGGTAAAAAATTATAAGAAGAAAGAAGAAGGAGAAAAGAAGAAGTTTGGTCTGAAATTTTGCATTTTCAAGTTCTTTTCTATCCTTCTCTTTATTAAGTTCATGAATTTTGTTTTAAATATGTCTTATATTAGTTTATGATGAATTAATTTTGTTATTCCAAGGCTAAGTTGTAGCCTAAGTTTTAATATACGCTCATTGCTAAGGTGATAAGCACCACAAATTGAGCAAATACTCCAGAGAGATTAAGGCGATTTGTGTGTTTTTTAAGTCAAAATCATAGAGCTTTAAAAGCTCTTTTTTTATTTAAATTCATGCACGAGAGTCATGGGTTAACATGTAAAAGAGCATGCTAAATGTTGCTCGAGAGAGAATATTAAGTAAATTAGGATTTTCAACCATCAACACGTAATAACAACTAGAATAATAAGAATAGAAAGGCGTATTAATGCAACTGGGTGAAATCAGATACCTTGGATGTTATTAAATCATAAAAGCTTCATCAAAATTAGTAAGCCTTACTTAAAAATCAGTTAACATATTTTGCTTCTTTTTATTTTATTTTATTTCATATCAACATCTTAGTTTTAGGTTTTTCAAATTGCACCAAAGCTACTAATTTTCGTACTCACTCAATAACAATCCTCGCGGGAACAATATTCTACTTATTTCCTTATTACTTGATACGACTAGTGCACTTGCTAAGCAATACTCAAGTAAAGCATCAAGGTGCCTTTTTGTTGTGACCATAGTTGAGAACTGTGAACCCTACAGTCGGCATCAGAGTTACTTTTTCCCAACATTTGGTATCAGAGGTAGCCTCTGATTACCTTCATAATATGCATGAATCGAAATAATAGGATCGAAATAAATAGACTTGTGCTTTAATAAAATAGAGATTTCATTATGAAGGAAAGATTCTTTAATGTGACTATTTAAATTGTTTAAATTGTTTATAAATTAATAGTTAGTTAGATTGTTTAAGTTAGCGATTCAAATTGTTTAAATCGTTAGAAGGGTTAATAGTTAATTGGGTTGTCTAAAATAGCAGTTTAAATTGTTAATGAAATAATCGTTAATCCAGATCTATCAATCTTTAAATTTGTGATTAAGTTGTTTGTATAATGAGATTATGCATGTTTGATATGATTTGACAAATAGGATAAAATTGATTTAATAAGATTATATTCAATTATTTTTTAATTAATTATTTTAATTTTAAATTAAAAAAACAAAAGCTGCGTCAGCAAGTCAGCTTTTTTTCAGATTAGAAAAAAAATCTGTGGCACAAGTAGATATCAGTACTAGTTTACGTCATAATTAAAAATTAAATTTTTTTTTATTAATTTCTTTTTAGAATGAGATTGTAAAGCAAGATTATGAGATAATCGATGTTGTAAAACAATAATATTTTGAATAACTAAATTAATTAATTATGGTTAATTTTAGAATGAGATTCTAAAGAGGCTTATGAGATAATCCAGGTAGTAAATGCAATTTGATTAAAAACCACTAGTTTTAAAAAATAAGTCAAAGCAAGGTTTTAATTGTTGTAACCTCGCGGTCTCCATTACCAGTCTAGGAGTATAGTAGATTGAAAGACCTCCCTAAAGAGGATATCAGTTTATAGATTACATGGTTAGACTTCTATTGGGATAAACCAAAGTGCAAAGAAGTGATGCAACCATGTTGCCGTGGAGTATTGCATGTATTTGTATGGAGGTTTAGGTAATGGTTTACACTTGACTAGCGTGACGCATTAGCCTCCCCGAGGAGATCTGTGTCATGTCAGAGACTAAGGTAAGGTGGTGAGTTAATCACGTTTAGTGAGAGTTACGAAAAAAAGGTTAATTAAGAATAGTTCTCACCTGAACTAGCTTCGCGCGACCCAGCTATCGGGGAGTCAAGAGTAGTGTGTTTGGGTCATCATTGTATGCATGATAGTATAGTTTGGTGGATATCTAACTTATTGTGTATGCTAAATTGAAAGAATAGGTACCACTGCTTTATACATGACTTATTTTAGATTGTTACACAATTGTTTGTATTTGCAGTGTTTTGACACAGCTGCGACTTAGTTGTACATCAAGTTGTTCTACTCTCGGACTGTTGATAGTGTGCGCCTTTTCCCTTGGATCAAAAGGCCTATCATTAGTGTTCATAGATGAATAAACCGTAGCTCCACTCAATTAAGCCTGAAAATTAATCTGATCTTGCATATTTCCTAGTTGAACTTGAGCATTTGCTTGCACTGTAGTAAGAATAACCTGATTCTTTTCTCAGTTTGATTGCACTGCGGTAGTAACAACTTGCTTCTTCACTAAGTTTGCTTCATTACTAATTGAGGTCCCCCAATTCCTTGCCCCGAGCATATCAATTGCCATCATCACCACCTTAGGCTACCTTAAACTTATTCTCTTGATCACGTGTAGCTTTTCAAGAACCTTCCTATTTGACCTAAGAAGTAGGAAATATGATGTTCTTCTATTGTAATACAAGATTGACCTTGTCCTTGCTTCAATTCTCTTGCTTGCATAACATTTCTCGTGACTAAGATGAAATGCCAACTTGATCATAATGTTCGGCTGTAATTTAAGCTTCAAATGTAATAACCCGCTGTTCTGAAATTCAATCTGAACTTCCGTTGCAACAATCGGCGGCACTACTTCTTCACTCACAACCGATTGTAATGCCAACTTCACCCTGAATTAATGGTGAGCTTGCTGTAATGAGCTTCCCAGGAGCGGCTTTATCAATCTTGTTTTGTATCTCAAAGGCTTGATTTTCGTTTACTAAGCTGATCTTTCTTGACATAAACATTCTGCTATACTAATGTCACCATTGTAGCCTTCGAATCACAACATTCATATTTATTTGCATCAACTTCTTACGAACAGGCAGACATGCTACAACATTAACCTGATTCTCTGCTACAACTTCAAGATATGAATAAGTTCTATCTCTATTAAGTGCATTTCAGTTATTAGTTCACTATTGCCTTCCTGCTAACCATTGCTCAAATTGCTACTGCGAGTGAGCCACTTGTTACTGCATCAATTGTTGATCTGTCTCAAGATCATTTCTTATTGTATAAATCAGCTTTTGCATCTGTTGCTGCCGTTGATCAAATGGCTCTGGCTGAATTACACCTGCTGCAGCCTCAGTAACTTATTTCCTACTTTTGGCCATGCTTGATCAAAAGCAAATTCAACTCGATTGAATTCAAATCAACTTAATCGAATGCAATTTCACAACCTCTGATACCAATTGTTATGATTCAAGGTGAATCTTAGATCATAACTTGAAAGAGAGAATATGAGATGAGAAAGAATTAAAATTAAGAAGAGAAGTAAAGAGAATAGAGATGAGACGTATAGAGAATTGGGAGCAGATAAGATATTTTCTATATTCATCAATGACAATTATAATAGAAGGAACAAAAGGCAAGACCTAAGGCGGAAAAGCAACTAACCTTCAAAATTTCTAACTAATTCACTTCACCTAGACAACCGACAGTCCTAATTAAAATATCTAATAAGCCCAGTAATTCACTAATACAAGATCAATACTACTAAGGCTAATACATAGCTAAAAACATTTACAAGACTAATAGAACTACTACAATTGAATTGAACTACTTGATAACTACCGATGAATTATTGCTACTTAGTCCAATATATCACAACCATGACATTAAGCTGCATAAACTTGGTCTTGCACATACTCATCAAACTGCGACGCATACAAATAGTCAAATACAGAGTAATCCTCAATTGAACAAATGCCGCATGAAACAGCACCATCAGATGATGATGTAGCAACATTAACTGAATGCACATTAGTGGGATTTGCATGTAAAGTCTTCATTTTTTTTTTCCATCTTTTTACTATGTGCATCCAGTCGTGAATTAACATCATTGTGGGGTGCTACTTCGTAGACACCGTGTGTGTTTCCCTTAACCACCCTCGCAGAAGAGGCTTGTTTGAGGTAATGTTCACTGAGGTGCTCAAAAAGCATCCAAGCCTCGTCCTCATCTTACTAGTTAAATGCTCTCTTGCATGAAGCATTAACCATTTGTTTGTTCAAAGCGCTAAGACAATCATAGAAATTCTCAACAAGAGCCCACTTGGGCAGTCCATGGTAGGGACAGCTTCTATGAAGTTCCCTGAACATGTTTATAGCATGCCTAATAGCCATCATTTGGGCTTTAGGGAAAAACTTGGCCAGGAAGTGTTGTTCAAGGTCGTTCCAAATGGTTATTTCACCCCTAGGTAAGGATTGAAACCAACTCTGAGCTACATCATTCAAAGAGAATGGAAAAAGAAGTAGTCTAACTGCATCGGTCGAGACACCTTGATAATGGCATGTTTCATAGATTTCAAGGAATGCGTACGAGCTCTCATTCGGCTTCCCATAGAAAGTGGGAAGCATGTTGATTATCCCAGGCTTAAGTTTGAACTTGGCTTTACCTATGACATGTATCGTAACTCCAGTGGGTGCGACATATGTTTGGGGAATGAAGTGGTCCCCAATTGTATGGGGTGTGTTTTCGTCAGCCAAGGTTCATTGTGTATTCTTGCCTGCCTCGGATCGCCTCACAATAGATAATGCCTGCTCAATTTCAAAAATGTAAGGTACCAGTTTGGGATCGAACGAACGTCTACCGTGCATGCAATACTAATGCTAGGTTGAATCCACACTGACCACGACTTAAGAACCAAGCACTAAAAATTATAAAAACAACTTTTTAAAAGAAATTCATGGAGCTTTTATAACTCTTTTCTTATTTAAATTTATGCACAAAAGTGATGGGTTAATATGTTAAAGAGTACGCTAAATGTTGCTCGAGAGAGAATGTTTAGTAAATTAGGATTTTCAACCATCAACACACCGTAACAACTTGAATATCAAGAATAGAAAAGGCGTATTGATGCAACTAAGGTGAAATCGGATGCCTTAGACTTTATTAACTGATAAAAAAAATAACTTAAATCGGTTCATTTTAGTCTAGTTCTAACTTTTATTTTTATTTTAGTTTATTTTCTTTATTTCATATCAAAATCCCTCATTTTTTGATTTTTTAAATAGTATTAAAACTACTAATTTTGGTAATCACTTAGCAATCCTCGTGGGACGATACTCTACTCACTCTCTATTACTTGAAGCGACTAGTGCACTTGCTAGTAAAGAAACGCATCATGCACATGGATTGCCGCTTTAGGACCGCATGTGTCGCGCATTGGTTGGTCCATTTCCACGCACACGGATTGCCATGCTATGCATTTATTTTACCTTTTTTTTGTTTTTGCTTTGTTTTTCACATGTAAAAATTCATCTTATGAGTTTTAATTTTTAAAAAATTATTTTATTTTATAATTTATAATTTTTATTTACATCATGAATAATGTTGGAAAAATTAAATTTACTCATTTCATGAATAAATAATTCATCCCATAAATTCTGTAATATTTTTCTGATGGTAATAAATACAGAAACTTGTGTAGAGACCTAAGGGACAATTTAAATCTAGCTCCAAATGGGTTAAATTAATTATCATCTCATGATAAAATTTAATTATCATTTAATGAAATTTAATTCCACTAAATCAAAGCCATCCATTTCCTAAGGAGGTCAATAGAGTACTACAAGGATAGACAAAAGGACCTCCACATCGTTTTCATTAACCTATAGAGGGCATATGATAGAATGCTGAGAGAGGTCCTATGGAGGGTCTTGGAGAGGAAAGGTATCCCCAGCCCTATATACGAGCCATTAAGGACATGTACGAAGACGCACAAACCAATGTACGCACAACGGAAAGGGAGGCAGAGGCTTTCCCCATTATAGTTGGGGTTCACCAAGAATCAGCCTTGAGCCCCTTTTTGTTTATTCTGATTATGGATGAGCTCATTTGGCACATCCAAGGGGACATGTCTTGATGCATGTTTTTCGTGGACGACATAATCCTAGTGAGAGAGTCTAGGGAGGAGGTGAATGAGAAGCTAAAACTTTGGAGATTGGCATTAGAATCGAAACGGCTAAGACTTAGTAGATCTAAAGCCGAGTATACGAAACTCAAGTTTTTTGTATCTACCATGCCAAGTACAGAAGATGTCAAGATTGGATCAGAGTGCATACTGCAAAAGTATGCTTTAATTATCATGAGATGATAATTAATTTAATCCATTTGGAGCTAGATTTAAATTGTCCCTTAGGTCTCTATACAAGTCTCTGTATTTATTACCATCAGAAAAATATTACAGAATTTATGGGATGAATTATTTATTCATGAAATGAGTAAATTTAATTTTTCCAACATTATTCATGATATAAATAAAAATTTAAAATTATAAAATAAAATAATTTTTTAAAAATTAAAACTCATAAGATGAATTTTTACATGTGAAAAACAAAGCAAAAAACAAAAAAAGGTAAAATAAATGCATAGCATGGCAATCCGTGTGCGCGGAAATGGAGCAACCAATGCGCGACACATGCGGTCCTAAAGCGGCAGTCCATGCGCATGATGCGTTTCTTTACTAGCAAGTGCACTAGTCTCTTCAAGTAATAGAGAGTGAGTAGAGTATCGTCCCACGAGGATTGCTAAGTGATTACCAAAATTATTAGTTTTAATACTATTTGAAAAATTAAAAAATTAGGGATTTTGATATGAAATAAAGAAAATAAAATAAAATAAAAATAAAAGTTAAAACTAGACTAAAATGAACCGATTTAAGTTATTTTTTTTTTCAGTTAATAAAGTCTAAGGCATCCGATTTCACCTTAGTTGCATCAATACGCCTTTTCTATTCTCGATATTCAAGTTGTTACTGTGTGTTGATGGTTGAAAATCCTAATTTACTAAACATGCTCTCTCGAGCAACATTTAGCGTACTCTTTAACATATTAACCCATCACTTTTGTGCATGAATTTAAATAAGAAAAGAGTTATAAAAGCTCTATGATTTTCTTTTAAAAACCACATAAATCGCGTTAATCTCTCTCGAGTATTCGCCCAATTTGTGGTGCTTATCGGCAAGCATCATAAATCCCCTCTCGGACTCACTATGAATCATTATAGGCCTTAAATAGTGATCAAGCATTTAAAACTCATGAAGAACAATGATAAACACTTCAACAACGCAATAACATTAACATTGAATACCTTGAATTAGAAATGAGCATTTTTACAACTTAGGCTACATCGTAGCCTTAGATTAACAAAATTAGTTCATGTTAAACTTAACATTAAATATTACAAACATCAAAATACATGAACTCATGAAGAAAAATGATAAAACTAAAACAAATAACAAAAAAAAATAAAAAATACCAAAGAACAGGTTGGCTGTTTGCACAGACCCAACCTGTTCTCCACCCTTTTTCAGTTGATTTTTTTGGTGATTTTTGATGTGAAATCTTCATGATTCAACTCCTTGCATCCTATCCTATTTATACAAGTAGGATTGGGATAAAAAAATTTGTAAAAAAAATCTCAAAAATCAGCTCCCATTGGTGCTTCCTGAGGCATATCTGCAGATCTGATTTTTTGCCATTTTTCTTGATTTTTTCTACACTCCACCACCCACATTCTGCACCAAAACATCATATTTATGTTGTGTGATTCTTGTACAATGAATTTGGCTAAACAAATTGAGTTTTAATTGCCAAAATGCAAGTTGTTCTTGAAAAGCTGAATTCTGCCGCCCAGTTTTCTGCATCAGATTACAAGCTTGATTTTCTTCATTTTTTCATGAAATCCTCCACCAAAATTCTGCAATAACATGTTAAAAAGATGTTAAATAACTTATTTAAGCTTTGTTTCCGTGAATTTAGTTGAAGAAAATCAAAAAAATGGAGCTTCAAAAATGCTTGCTGCAGCAGGCTGCAAGTTGCTGCAACTTGTATATTTTTTTATATTTTTTGATCTTTTTTTCTGGTTTTTTATGTGCAAGAATGCTTAAAATATCATTAAGTAATGTTTAATTGTATTATACAATACATAAAAGATGAATAATGAGGATATAAGCTTAAATTTTAGCTAAAAGTTGATGCAAAACTTGTGAAATAGGGTGTAAGTTAGGAGTTCTTGGTAATTTTGTACAATTTTTGTTATTATTTGTCAATTTTTTAATTTATCTTGTATTTACTTATTGATATTAATGATAAAACTAGTAAGATTTAATAGAAAATTGGTGTTTTTTTTGCAATAAAGTAGCAAAATAGTCGAAACCAAGCAAAGCGAATAAAATTAGAAGTAAAATGGCTAAAAATATATTAAAATGATATAAATAAATATATACTAATTTAAGGTTATTAAAATACCCCCAAACTTAAATCTTGCTCGTCCCTAAGCAAGGCTAAATATTTCAGCACCATATCTCATATTTTTCAAGAATTTTTCCACTGTTTAAAGTAAGTGCATTTTAATTCAGAGATGAATAACCGAAAATCGATGTTTATGGCCCTAAAGGCAAAATCATCCTTTCTAAGGAAAAACCTGTCAATCACCTATGTAGCTAAGATTCAAAGGAAAACAAATTAAGTTTATCCGTTCATTCAAATCTCAAGACATTCAAATAGTATAGAGGACAAAAATTCATACCACTCATAACAAATCTTATCAAGTATGCCCAAAACTAAAATAATTTTTCTTTATTTTTATTTTTTTAGAGGAATTTATTTGCTCAAATCACTTTCGGCTCATGAGTTTATCTTCGGCGAGAATCAAGCTCCGACTCCTGGGCGATGACCCATAAGTAAGAGAAGCCACCACTGAGATTCCTTCTCTATGACTCCCCTGAGTTTATCTACAGTGAGAATCAAGCTCCGACTTCTGGGTGATGATCCATAAGTAAGAGAAGCCACCACTGCGATGCCCTCAATATTGGGTAGCACATATCTTTATTTATGCGAGATAGTGGTGCTAGAGATACAATTTTATCTACTCCCTTTTATATATATATATTTCATATTTTTCTTTTAAATTCAGGTATAACTCTTCAAAGATTATTACAAGATAGTAATCTTTAATGCAATCCATTCAAATTTGAATATCTTTTAATAAGAAAGAAAGGTAAAACAGCTATGCTAACTAGTGAACTCAAATACCATGGTTTTATCAAGATAATGCCTTAGATTAGATTTTGTTTCACTATTAAAGCACAAAAACAATCGATTCTTGGGTTATTTTAATTAAATTACAGTAAACGGGCTAAGAAAGAGTAGCAAAATAGCCTAAAAAGTATGATGATAAGTTTTCAAAATACAAGGGTTTTTTTTTTTAATTATATTGCTGTTATTATATTATTATTATTCAAAATGCAGTAAAACTTAAAGCGTAGAAAATCTTTTTGTTGGCTGACCCTATTTACATCCCCATACAAAGGCTCCGAACTCTGGGAGGCACTTAAGCTGACTTTAAAACAGACAGTAACAGAAAACTTCGTCAAAAATTTTTTTAAAAAAACAATTCATTAAAATTTTAAAACTTGACTCTCCCACCCCCAAGCTTAAAAATTAACATTGTTTTTAATGTTAAAAGGAATATAAAGAACAAGTGGGAGAGAGGTACTTTCCCGGTTTGAGGATTGCTCTTTGATGGTGCATGTGGACATCGTGCCATCCCCAAACTTATTGTGAAATACATGTTTAAACAAAAATAAATATGAGACAAAATATAAATAATAGAAGGAAAATAAAATTAGATAAATAAAGATATAAACACTTGGGTTGTCTCCCAAGAAGTGCTTAGTTTATAGTCGTTAGATAGACTTTTTGGGTGGATCTATACCGTGTCATGAAGGATAATAGAGTTTCCACCATCCATCCATAATGACCATTTTCTTCTGTGACTCTTCCTTGTTCTCTTCTTTACACGACCCCCTCCACCTTCTCCAATCCTGAGATCTTTAAGCCTGATTTGCGACAGCTTGATTTTTCTTTTTCGATTTCTTCTGCTATTTTTCCCTAAGGCATCCATGGGCCGAAAATTTCTGACCATGTTAGATAGGCTTGACATTCTATTTCAATGATTGATGGTGGTGGGTCGGTAAAAACAGGTTTGGTCATTGGTGGCTCTAAGTTGACTAAGGGGATTATATCACATTGAGGTGGCTTTTCTAATGTGTCTTCGTCTCTCAATGTTGTGGCGTTAGTTGGTCCCCCAGGTTAGTGATGGTATTGCTAGGC
The DNA here is from genome assembly GCA_018398585.1 of Simmondsia chinensis. Taxonomy (NCBI): domain Eukaryota; kingdom Viridiplantae; phylum Streptophyta; class Magnoliopsida; order Caryophyllales; family Simmondsiaceae; genus Simmondsia; species Simmondsia chinensis. The sequence goes on along the minus strand of JAGTTD010000013.1, from coordinate 20,669,167 downwards.
ATGAATTCTTCAGACCTCACAGGATGTTCCTCTATTGTGGTCCCTACTTGAGATTCAAGATTTTGGATGGAGGTTCTTTGGTTCTTGAAGTCACCCACAGTTTCCATGAATTCTCTATATGTCTCTTCTAAATTCTAGTTCTTTGCTTGGGACGGATAAGTGGGTGACCAAGATGCTTCGTGATGATTCCAGGATGGGTCCATCCATTCTTGACTATAAGTGCTAGAGTAGGGATTGTACTGGGGTTGACTAAAATTTAAAATGTAATTACTTTGTTCAAAACCCCATTAGGAAAAGCTATTGTCTAATAGATCTTCCTTGCTAGCATGGTTACTTCCACAAAATCTACATCTACGAGCACCAATAGCACTCATTTTATCTATTAATACATGAATTTCTGAAATTTGGGCAGACATTGTACTAATTTAATAAATGCTCAGTTTTCTTCTTGATTCAGTTTGATAATAAGGTCTCATAAAGTTATATTGCTCAAAACCAGAGGAAGAAAAGATGTCACCCAATTGACATTCCATACTAGCATGGTTATCTGCACAAAATTCACATTGAGGAGTACTAGCAGCAAGCCTGTCTTCAATTAGTGAAAGTTGAGCAAATAATAATTTAGATAAAGCTTGGAATTGAGATCTTATAGGGATGCAGCAAACTATCACTCTTTTTTTTTAAAGGAAAAAGTTTAATACTAAAGGTTTTTTTAAAAAAAATTTAAAAATAACAAACTTAACTAAAAAAAAAATTTATCTAAATGGATTAAAAAGTTAAGATAAAGTTAAAATTAATCAGAAAACTTAAAAATACAACAACCTAAAATAAAATAAAATAAATGAATGAAGATTAATTTTTCAAATTTTCAACAAAATTTACAATCACTAACAAAATTTTCAATTATTCGGATGCTGACTAGGCTGTTTGTTATGATACTCGATGCTCTGCATCTGGTTTCTGTGTGTTTCTTGGTGATAATATTGTTTCATGGTCTTCGAAACGACAACCTACAATTTCGCGTTCTAGTGTGGAGGCTGAATATCGCTCTGTGGCAAATGTTTTGTTCAAAAGTGTTGTTGGTTGCAATTTCTTCTTGGTTAATTGGGTCTCTCTCTTCCTAAAGCTACTGTGGTACATTGTGATAACTTTTCTGCCACTTGTTTGTCTACGAACCCAGTTCAATATGTTCACACCAAGCACGTGGAGATTGATATGCATTTTGTTCATGAGCGTGTTCATATAGGCCTTATCCATATTCTCCACATCCATTTGTCTCAACAGAATGCTGATATTTTCACAAAGAGTTTTCCCCAACATCTATTTCTACAGTCTAAGCATAAACTTCATATCCAGTTTCCTCCTGCTACGATTGAGGGGGAGTGTTATTAGACTTATGTATAAGTGACTTGGATAATATGTATATATATTGATAAATTGGGCTTGGCCTTGTATTTAAGTGAGCCTGTATTCATTATTACAAATATATGAGAGGGCACCCTTGATTGTTGTGTTGCTCATTAGTTTACATTCTAGCATGGATTTCAAATGGCACAACACCTATAAAAACATGCGAAATTGACTTTCTCATAACCATGACACTTAACCTATTAGCTTTCTTCCACCTTTAATAATGAGCATTTTGCTTAGATTTATTGTCCGGCATTATGATGTTAAAGGTTTACATTCCAATTTGGTTCGTTTCGTTTTGACCCATATCTGCACAATGATTACCACGAAGGTTTTGGTGCCACTTGGAACTATAAATTCTCCTATTTTACAAATGAAGTCATTTTCCCTCCAATTGGAGGAGATCTTTTCCATCAAAAAATCTCTTTCACCAAACAATGCTCGTCAGAAGACATAAAAGATGAAAATCAATTCCTAAAATCTCATTTTTCCCAAAACAAATGAAGCCTAAATCTTTTTTCTAGCAATAATAAGACTGAAGGGTTAAACATAACACATAATTGTGCCAAACTGAACCTCAGTTCATTGCACTTTAGCCTTACCGAGTTTGAAAACTTTTAGCTTATACCGAGTTTATCATGAGTTTGATAGTTCAAATCAATTTGAGCCGAAGGAGCTTAAGCTTTTATTCAGCTTGTTCAAGCTCATTTAGAGTGGAGCATGTCTTATTCAGGTTTAAAATTAAATCATCTAGACATAACCAGACTTAGTTCGATATCAGTAAATTGAGATCTTGCAAAAAATCCATTTAAGTTTCAGCTTTCAATCCACTTAGATAAATGAACCCACTAGAACGGGCTTACGCTGAGCTCTCTTTTATGTTAAACAACGAGCTCAAACGCTTTCCAAATGACATTTCCATATAACTATGGTATTTATCACCCATATCCGAGATACAAAACTCTAGAAGCAAGAACATACCCAATGGCCAAAGGACTCCCGCCTAAGCAAGGTCTGGGGGCAGATGTATGCAGCCTTCCCCCCTTCAAGCTGTTACCCTAAAGAAAGGTTGTTTCCGAGTGCCCCCAACCTAAGGGGTGAGGACTTCCCTGGAGGTCATCCATCCTAGTACTGCTCGTGCCCAAGCACGCTTAACTCTAGAAGCAATGGGTTAAATTCAAAGGTCTGATACAATAATGCAGCATACTAAATGTGGATGAAATCGACATGCACACTGGAAATGGTAAAAGTACATCCTATCAATCAATCAGTCTAATGAGATTCTATCAAAAAATACATACAAATTCGATCAATTGAGTCAAAAGATTGACAGACAGGATCTCTCTTTTCTAATAAATGCAGACATCATGCGTAAGGTCTATACAACACATACATACAGCCATTCTGGGGTATACGTGCTTGTACAATATTGATCTTGCGGTAAAAAGGTCGACTGAGACAGGACAAGATCACGTGCATTTGCTAAAAACAAAGACACCATGCATTTTACCATATTAATTTGTCTCTAACAAATACATGGCAATATAACCTGATACAAAAAGGCCATGCATTTATTTTTAACGAATACATGGCAACATAACATGATATTTTAACTTAATATAACAAAATGTATGGTGCATTTGTTATACTTGTTTTTAACAAATGCACTTAATTGTTGCCCTTGAGCGAGAACGTATAATGTGGTCCCCCATGATACAGGTTCGTTCACCTTCTACCAATAGGATTGGTACTGTACAACATCCTCCTCATCATGGTCAAGTTCACCAGGAAAGGTACTCGAGCCACTCCTTGGGAGTCCCCTTTCTAACTCTCAGCTTCCTTAAAGCTGCGCTCGTCAAGGGTATTGCCAGTATGTCATACTCCTTCGGCGCCTGCAAACCAAGAATTGGTGTCCGAAAAGGGAAAGCAGGAAATGTTAGAGTGTGTTCACAAAGGTCCTATTTGACTTATGTAATTGATGCCTGGAATTTGTTTGGTTCACCCGCCCGAATTGAAACTATAACTGTCCAAAACTAAAATAACTCGAGCTCCGAATGACCTGAATCAACTCAAACCTGACCTGTTCTAGCCTAAATCAAGAAAGTCGTGATTAACTGAAAATCTGAGATGACTTAAACACAAAATGAACGGCAGCCACTAAAACTCAACACGAATTGACTCAAAGCTCAGATAACTCGAAGTGCCGCAACTCAATCAACTAGAAACCTGCTAAGAGTCAAATTTGTGGAATTATAATTTCAATCTCTAATTCTTTTTATTAACAAAACAATGAAATTTCAATTCTATCGGAATACCAATTCCAATTTCACGTGCTGGACAAACCCTAAGGTTCCGTTTGGCGTATTGAATTAGAGTCCCGAATTGAGATTGCAACTAAAATCGGGGTCCAGAATTTTAATTCCACTACTCAGTTCCATAGAATTAAATTTTAACTAAGAATCATATCTTCTAATTCTTTTTGGGGTGGGTTGATGAAATTGCAATTCCTAATTAATTCTACTTACGTGAAACTCAAAATAACCCAATTTTATTAATCCAAAACTCAGGATAACTCCAAATTGAACGACCAGGAACAACCTGAATTTGACACAAAACTCAAAATGACCCATTTCAAATAACTAGAACTTGAAATAACTTGGTCTAGCCTAAACCATTCCAATCTAGCTCAAAGTCCGAACCTAACCAAACTGGCCCAAAGCACAATATGACTCAAATCCAAAAATGAATTTACATGAGTTGAATACGACCAAGCCAAGCTGGCTCTAAACTTGAATGACCCTACCTAATTGATCGAAAATTTAAGATGACTCAAATCGAAAATGATTGAATCCAACTCAGCCCCTGAGTTAAATTTAACTTGACATAAGATAACTCGAAATTTGAAGTCACACAACCTAGTTGACCCAAAATCAAGCAGAATCGAGCTTGAATGACCAAAATCAACTCAAACCTAATCCGTGTTGACCTGAACCCCAATATGACCACCAACTCAATTAACCCAAATTTAAAGATGATTCGAATCCAAAATGATCAGGCTCAACTAAAACTCAACCGTAAGTGACACGAAACTAGAGATAAAGTGAACTATCCCATGCTAGACCCAAAACTTGAAAATGACCTAAACACCATGATGACTCAAGTTGTTATGGAATGAGAATTACAACCTCTGATTCTTTTGATCAATCAAACCATGGAATTTAAATTTCATCCCTATTACAATTTCATCAGAATTAGAATTGAAGTTGCAATTCCGCAGTTCAATTCTAATTCCAAATGTTGAATAGAGCTCCAACAAAAAATTCACGATTTATGAAGAAAAAAAAGTTTCTAAATCCTGCGTATTCTATGCAAAGGCGTTCATCTAGATGTTCCTAAACCTTGACACCACATTTCACTTCTTTTCCAAGTTTTTTCCTTATATGGGGAAACATCGTCTTGAGTATTCTAATTTTTCATAGCAAAGTAAAAAAAGAAAATTTCACAAGTCCAACGCTGCCTTACTCATTCAAACAACCCAGGAAGAATAAACTTATAGCACAAGATCTAGAAAGAATCTTTAGGGAACCATTGAGAAGATCACAATTTACTCATAAAATCTTTGTTGGGAAACAATGTTTCTTGCATATTTATCACAAAATGGACAGAGGATAGGGCATTCTACTGCACCCCAGAATAGAATTATGGGTGGCCCAAAGTTCAAACCTTTCTGTGGAGAGGGAACTAAATTGATTTGGGGGGTCAAAAGTTTGGCAGTTAAAATCCCTCGATGGGAAACAACTCATATGTTGAAGCCATAATCAAACGAGTATTTCTTTGAAATTTGATTTCATGAGGATCCTCAACGGGCTTTTGCCCAAGAAAGTCACTGCTTAGCTCTTCCCGAGATGAACTACTAAGCCTGTTCCCCTACTAACGCAGAAAAATGCCATTTTCTATCGGTTTTCTATGTTCAGCAGAACTCTCTTTGGTTTTGTAGATGAAAAAAGAGCTTTTTGATATGACAACATTCATTGCTAAGTTCCCGTCGGCAAATATCAAACTCATTTTCAGGAGCAATGGGGAAGTAAAAAGGGGGGTATGCATGTCATTCTCCAGTGTATTCAGTGAAAAAGAAACGCCTAAAATATACACTCAAGTAATTTTTTTTTTTTAATTGGTGAAGGTGGTTTATTCAATCTCGCTCTAGGTAAAAAGTTTTGGAGGCTTCTCCAGCATGTCCTTGGTTGATTTGTAGAGAGATTAGAGAATTCTACTTTGTTACTTTTATTTGTTTTGTATTCTTTCCGACATTGGGAATATTATTTTACATCTTTTCTATCTTTATTCTATTTATATTGCTATCAAGAGAAAGGGGGAAAAACATGTGGGTATACCTTGGGAACCTTAATGAGTTCCATGTTTGCTTCCTCCGGAGTTTTCTGACCCTTCCTCGAGTTGCATTTTGCACAAGCTGTTACCTGCATACGAAGGCGAGTTTATATCAGAGAATAACATCTGGGTTTCAGAGAGAAATCTTCATATTCCTAGACAAAACACTATATAGCCCAGCTTCTGGCTCAACCGCAAACACATAAATCTTTATGAGATAAAAAATAAAGAGACTTTATCACTTAAGTACTATAAATTTTAAGCATTTATCACCCAAGTACTCCAAGGTATAGAACTTTTATATTTTCGTATCCTCCGTAACGATTCGGTGAATTATTTATGAATTCAACTAATTTTCGCCAACAAAAGATGACGAAAAATATGTGACACGTCAACATTTTTTGTTAAAATCCATCATACAGAAATTCACCAGGTTTTGATGGAATGTACTTATATATTGCCGATATTTTGTGCCAGGTAAATATTTTCCAGCAAAAATTATTGGATTTCAAAGAAAGGCATATATTTTTTTGGAAACATGTTCCACATTTGCATTCGATAAAGAAAATAATTAGATCGCAGTTGAAAATACTTAAGTGATGAGATCACTAAACTTCATAAATACATCATTGTATATATATATATATATAGGAATGTATTACTTAGATATCCTGCGGTTTCAAAATTTATTACATAGATATCCTGACGTTGCAATATAATGAGGGGCTCTAAAGTTTAAAAATTCCATCACAATTATTCCAAAGTTTCAATAAATTTATCAATCATGTTCCCTCTACCAAAATTCATAGGACTTTTGTGTCCAGATGTTGATGTCAAGTATGATTTTAGTTTCCTCTATTAAAATAAGATGATCTATTTGTTAGAAATGTTGAGATGACATATGATTTATGCAACATATATGTATGTACCGTAATAATTCAATGAACTTTTTCTGTAATCTGCTAATTTTTGCTGAGAACACTAGCCCACATACATTATCATAATTATATACCATAATAGCAATTTATGGTGAAACGTGTCTAAATTCTGACAAAATTGCACCATATATTGGCTTAGAGAATCTAGTTAATAAAATTCTCAAACCTTAAATGCTTTCTTCTATATATTTAAAATGTAAGAGCACCTACATCTTCAGAAACAGCCCTTTGTAATATAGAAGGAACTCGTTTTTGGCGGGGGTATCCAGCAGATGGAGAAAAAGTTGTCTTTTTTCCCTCAAGCCAACGAAGACTGCAAATCCCTATTTAGCATATTCTGACAGGTTCCAAATTCATAAAGAAGATTCCTTGAACGAGAAACAAAGGCATAGTGCAACATGCTCATGTGGAGTTGTGGGATTCAAAGCTCATAACCAAACCAACCCAACCCCCCCCCCCCCCCCCCCCCCCCCCAAAAAAAAAAAAATGGTGGCCCTACTTAAAACAATGTCATACCTCATTATTATTAAAAAAACAAAAGAAAAAAAAAAAAAGCTCCTGAGGTTAGTGTTGATAGACTGGAAAAGTGCCTCAAAAAATGAATATGGGATCACCTTGCAAAATGTCCTTTAATGCATTACTCAACACACAGTCCTAATATGAACATTTTATAACAGTGGATGCTAACCATGGTATCCAGTAAAAGCCCTATGAATTTATGCGAACGTTATTTTTCTAAATACCTCAATAATGCATATTTCATTAATCAAAATTTATTATAAATTTACTTAAATGTTACAAACTACCCAAACGGTATAACAAACAAGGATTGTGTGGATATTTATTCCAACTTTTGTGGACATAGCTCCACAAGCAATATAAATTCCCTCAAAAAACCCAAAGTTGATTGTTGCGACTGGTGGTAATCAACGTCCATCATTTGATTGCATGGATATTAACTATTTCCTTCTGTGAACAAATAGATCTTCAATTCATAATAGAAAGGAATTTTAGCCACCAATAAAATCTCTTGGCTACTAACTCACCAAGTATGTATTCATTTAATTATCAATGTCGTTGAGGCCTTGATTCAGTTCAAAAACACCATCAAAGTTGAGGCCTTATGACAAAGAGTCCTACTTTAAAATCTCCAACCTTACTTCCCTTCCTGGTCCCTCCCTCCTTCTCTTCTCTTTTCCTCTCCATTTCCAACTAGAAATCCAACATGTTTACTTCTAAGGTTGATGGCTGATCCTTTTAACTTATTATGTACTGTTGTACGATCTTCATTGAGTCCAAGACTTTCGCCGTATCCTTCTGATTACCGAGCTCAATAAAAATGTTCACCTCTCCATATTATTTCAACAACCAGCTATTAATTGCTTATTAAAAGTTGGGGAGCCGCTTCGGAGTAGCAAGTGTGACCAATATGGGTGGAATACTTGTAGGGAACATGATAGATTATCTTGTATTGAGGTGACGCACAATTTTTGAAGGGAAGATTTCTACATATATCAAAATTTAATGCGGGAGGGCATAGATTCCTAACTGTTCCTACTAGGAAGGAGATTTCTAGATGGCTTGAGCTCTTTAGAAGCATAACAAAGAGGCTTTGACCATCTGATCCGGATGTTGATCTATGGAATCAGGGGGATTCTTCTAGCGGCGGGCTTCGAATTATAGGTAACTACCCGTTTTGTGAAAGAAGCTTCGATGGTATTCTTTAACCCAAATCCTTTGCTGAGGGGGATTCTTCTAGCGGCGGGCTTCGAATTATAGGTAACTACCCGTTTTGTGAAAGAAGCTTCGATGGTATTCTTTAACCCAAATCCTTTGCTGAGGTGGTGGTGGCTGCTCTTTCAAAGGTGAGTTCGCATTGGAGGTAGTCCGTGCCAAAAGGGAGGAAGCAAAGTTCGTTGGCAATTAACACCAGACATGATTCTAGGAGAAGGTTGTTAGCTAAAGGGACTCAAGAAATTTTCAAATTCAAGTAAGAGAAATGGGACTTTTCAAACAGGCCCAAAAAACACGAAGGAGGCCTGATACTTATAGTAAACGCAAGGGAGGTCCATTTACTTCTTAGATTAAGATTTGGGTGAGGAAGGATAGGTCTTAAGGCCCAAATGTTTTGGTCTAGCCCACTAGCCCTAGCCGCGTAACAGGCTAAAGGTAGCCCCAACAAACCCTAGTCATGACAGAGACTCAACAGAGAGGGGAGGTTCGTTGCCCTCATCCGACGAGACACAACCGAGCTCTGCGGCCCTGGTCATAGGTTCGACTTCTCTGCCACCATGTCTATTTTCTGGTCGGACGCCTCCAGCACCATCTTCGGCTCACCAAGCACCGCTTTCCCACGCAACAAGTCTGTTGAGTATTATTTATGTAAATACTATGTATTGTGTATTTGTGTATTCTTGTACTTAGTATTTAGTATTTAGTAAAGCATTTAGTGGTAGAATAAGTGGCACCATTTTGGCTACCTCCATGACTGGCCATTATGAGCTAATTTATGTAAATACTTCATTACTTTGTAACTCATGGAGAAGAAGTGTAAGTGTTAGCTCTTCCATTGCTAGTAGTCTTGTATAAATTCATATGTTGTAATCATTCTTTATCAACCAAAAATAATATATTTCATTTCTCCAATTTATTTATCTTTATAGTTATTTTTCATAATTTTACATGGTATCAGAGCAAGCTTCGATCTTGCATTTCGAGGCGGTTCTCTTCCTTGGATTCACGGCTGAAACACATTTGGTGTGTTTGTGAGTTGTACTTCTTCCCTCTTGCTTCTTGTGCTTGTTTTAAGTTTTGATTTGGTAGATTATGGCGGGTGTTAATGATAATGAGAATGCTCAAGCTAATACCAATCAAACTATCATGCCGGCTCTCCCGACAGGGGGAGTCATTGATGTTAACTCACCATTTTATCTGCATCCCTTGGATAATCCGGGTTTAGTGTTTGTTCAAAACATTTTAACAAGACCCAATTACCCTTCATGGAGAAGGGCTATTCTTAAGGTGTTTAAAGCAAAGAGGAAAATATGCTTTCTTGATGGCAATATTGTCAAACCGGATGAAAGTTCACTGGATTTTGAAACTTGGAGTGCGTGTGACTCCATGGTTGCAACTTGGCTCTCTAATTCCGTGTCTAAAGAAATAAACAAGAGCATTACTTATTTAGAAACTGCGCATGATATTTGGCTAGATTTGCATGAGAGATTTTCTCAAGGCAACGTCCCTCGTATTTACGAATTAAAACACGAGATTTTGCACTTGAAGCAAGATAATTCATCTGTTTCAACTTATTTTACTAAGTTGAGGTCACTGTGGGATGAATTGTATACGCTTGTTGAGATCCCACCATGCACTTGTGGACATGCTAAAGCCTTTTCGCAGATTCGTGACATGGAAAAATTGTTGGAATTTTTAATGGGTCTTGGTCCCTCCTTTTCGACCATCCGTTCACATCTTATGAATACTAAACCCTTAACGTCTGTTGGTAGTGCATATTCTGTACTGTGTCAAGAGGAGAAGCAACAAAGCGTGACAACGGGTTTGATTGTCACACCGGACGCCGCTGTTTTGGCAGCCAAGGCCACAGCTGGTGGCGTGGCTGCGATGACGGGAAACTCGTCACGACGGACTAATCGTTTTACGTGTTCACACTGTAAGAAACAGGGACATTCCAAGGAGCGATGTTTTGAATTAATAGGTCATCCACCTGGTTCGAAGAACAAAGGGCAAGGGAGTGGAGGTCCGGGGCCAGTAGCTGCAGCAGCAGCACCCGAAACCGAGCCCTCGGTACTGCGGACAGTCCCATTTCGGGCCTGTCCATTGTGCAGTACCACCAGCTCTTGATGTTCCCGTTTCGGCTTCTCCTAGTGTTAACTTAACAGGTCAAGTATTGTCGTTCTGTGATTGGATTATAGACACAGGTGCCACAGATCATATATTGTCAGCACTCTCAATTATGTTTGATGTTAAAGTAAACAATTTGGTTGGACCCGACAAGTTACCTAACGTGACCTCTTTGACGGTCACTCATGTGGGAAAGGTCAAAATCTTAGAAAATTTTGTGCTCAATAATGTGCTCTATGTGCCTGGTTTTCATGATAACCTATTATCAGTGAGCAAGTTAACTCAAGATGGAAAATGCGCATTAACATTTCATCGTGAATTTTGTTATATACAAGACCTACACTCGAAGAGGCTGATTGGAGCGGGTAAGCAGCAAGATGGGCTATACCTGTTGCAAGCGCAGTCCATGGGAGGTTCGGTTAACTCAGCTCAAGTGAATAAGGATGCCGTCTTGTGGCATCGACGTCTTGGTCATGTTTCATTTCGGAAGTTGTGTGATTTTCCCAGTTTGAATGTTGAGAAAACTGATATCGTTTGTGATGTTTGTCACCGTGCCAAGCAGGCACGCTTACCTTTTCCTTTGTCTGTTACTAAGACTCGTGGATGTTTTGATTTAATACATTGTGACATTTGGGGTCCTTATCGCGTTTTGTCTTTAACTGGTGCTCGGTATTTTCTTACCATTGTTGACGAATTTAATCGGTGTACATGGGTTTATTTGATGAGAGAAAAATCCCAAGCACACGGTATTTTCATGGATTTCTGTCTTATGGTCAAAACACAATTTGGGTTTCAGGTTAAACAAGTAAGGAGCGACAACGGGCAAGAGTTCAAGCATGGGCCACTCTTGGAGTTTTATGCGAGCTATGGGATCCAATTCCAAACCTCCTAAGTTGGGAGACCGCAACAAAACAAGGTGGTCGAGCAGAAGCACAAACATCTGTTAGAAGTGGGTACAGCACTTCGGTTTCAGGCGGGTTTACCCAAAAATTTTTGGGGTGAGTGCATCTTAACTACCGCTTATTTGATAAATTTGACTCCTTCTTCAGTACTTAATAACAAAAGCCCAAATGAATTACTTTTTGGCAAAATACCCATATACGACCATTTACGTGTTTTTGGGAGTTTATGCTATTACCATACAAAGGATAGGACTAGTGATAAATTTGATAACCAAGCCGCTTAGGGTGTTTTTGTTGGCTATCCACATGGGCAAAAGGGGTATAAAATTTATAATCGGGAAGAAAATAAGATTTTTGTCTCTAGAGATGTTCGCTTCTACGAAGGAGGTTTTCCCTTCCTTCAAACCCATGGTCAATATAATAAACATGTAAATCAATACCCGGATGCATTTGCTTATTACCAAAGACCGGTTCATCCAAACCCGGACCCAGTGTTGCTGCCGGCCGAACCCAGGACCACCGAACCAGCAGTCCCAGGTTCGGGTGAGCTGTTTGCTGCAGAAGAAGGAGAATACGCAGTACTGGGTACTGCTGCAGAGGAGGTTTCAGGTACTGCTGAAGGGGTTTTGGGTACTGAGGGGACTCGGGATCATGAAGAAGCAACACCGACAATTAGAAAAAGTACTCGTACACGCTTTGCACCGGTAAAATATCAAGATTATATTTGTGACATCCCGTCCTCTATAGCCCATGCTCCGGCTACCACTCCATCAGCTAATTCCGGTATTGTATATCCTATTCCAAAATTTACTTCAAATGTAAATTTACTTCAAATGTGCATTTTTCTAACGCTCATTGTAATTTTTTGAGTGCGATCACAACTTGTGATGAGCCAAAAACCTTTAAACAGGCAGTAAAGCACAAACATTGGAGGGACGCAATGGAGAAGGAAATTCAAGCCTTGGAGGAGAATACGACATGGACACTAGAAGATTTGCCGGTGGGAAAGAAAGCGATTGACTCAAAATGGGTATATTGAGTGAAGTACAAATCAGATGGGTCGATAGAACGATACAAAGCAAGGTTGGTAGCCAAAGGCTACACACAAGTTGAAGGTATAGATTACCATGATACTTTTGCTCCTATTGCAAAATTAGTCACTGTTTGATGTATTTTAGCTGTAGCTGTTGCTGTTGCTAGGAGTTGGATAATAAACCAGTTAGACGTAAATAATGCATTTTTACATGAGGATCTGGATGAGGAAGTTTATATGAAACTTCCACAAGGTTTTGAGCAATAACATAAAGGCAAAGTATGTCGTTTACGTAAATCTTTGTACGGACTTAAACATGCTTCACGTAACTGGAATCATAAATTCACCTCTACCTTGCTGAGTCTCGGTTTTGCACAGTCCAAAGCAGATTATTCACTCTTCACATTTCAAAATGATGGAATTTTTACCGGGATATTGATTTATGTTCATGATGTTATTATCACTGGTAATAATCAAAATCATATTACTAAGGTGAAAGAGATGTTGAATGCCTCTTTTGGAATTAAAGACCTAGGACCCATTAAGTATTTCTTGGGGATCGAGGTTGCTCGGTCTCCTAAAGGGATTGTTTTGTGTCAACGTAAGTACATGTCGGACATCTTGAGTGAGGTTGGTTTATTAGGGGCAAAACCAGCTCCTACTCCCGTAATACAGAATCATGGGTTAGCAGATCAGGTGGGGGATAAGATTGAGGATGAAGGTCGGTATAGAAGGCTAGTGGGGTGACTTCTTTAGTTGACCATAACAAGACCGGACATTAGCTACGCCGTTCGCATTTTGAGTCAATTCATGCATGACCCTAGATCTCCTCACCTTGAAGCAGTGATACGGGTTTTACGATATCTGAAAGGGACACTGGGATAGGGTATTTTCTTACCTTCTGATAGTGAGCTTGGGTTGAGAGCATATTGTGATGCAGATTCGGCAGGTTGCCCTACTACGAGACGTTCTACAACAGGTTTTGTGACATTTTTGGGAGGGGCACTGATTTCATGGCGTTCCAAGAAACAAAGCGTGGTTTCACGTACTTCAACTAACGCAGAGTATAGATCCATGGCAACCACGACTAGTGAGCTTGTGTGGTTGCGTTATTTGTTAACTGACCTTATGGTTCCTATTGACTATGCTTCTATTTTGTTTTGTGATAATCAGGCAGGCCTTCATATTGCTTCAAATCCCATTTTCCATGAAAGAACAAAGCACATTGAAATCGATTGTCATTTCATTCGTGAAAAACTGTTGTCCATGGAGATAGTGACCTCTTATGTTCGGTCATCGGGACAAGTGGTGGACGTTTCACAAAAAGGGCTCGGTTCTACTGAATTTACGACTCTCCTTCGCAAGTTGGGCATTGTAAATTTATTTACAATGCCCCAACTTGAGGGGGAGTGTTGAGTATTATTTATGTAAATACTAAGTATTGTGTATTTGTGTATTCTTGTACTTAGTATTTAGTATTTAGTATAGCATTTAGTGGTAGGCAATTAATGGTAGAATAAGTGCTAGGCATCATTTTGGCTACCTCCATAACCGGCCATTATGAGCTAATTTATGTAAATACTTCGTTACTTTGTAACTCATGGAGAAGAAGTGTAAGTGTTAGCTCTCCCATTGCTAGTAGTCCTGTATAAATTCATAGGTTGTAATCTATTTCATCTCTCCAATTTATTTATCTTTCTAGTTATTTTTCATAATTTTATATGGTATCAGATCAAGTTTCGATCTTGCATGAGGCGGTTCTCTTCCTTGGATTCATGGCTAAAACACCTTTGGTGTGTTTGTGAGTTGTACTTCTTCCCTCTTGCTTCTTGTGCTTGTTTTAAGTTTTGATTTGGTAGATTATGGCGGGTGTTAACGATAATGAGAATGCTCAAGCTAATACTAATCAAACTATCATGTTGGCTCTCCCGACAGGGGGAGTCATTGATGTTAACTCACCATTTTATCTGCATCCCTCAGATCATCCGGGTTTAGTGTTTGTTCAAAACATTTTAACAGGACCCAATTACCCTTCATGGAGAAGGGCTATTCTTAAGGTGTTTAAAGTAGAGAGGAAAATAGGCTTTCTTGATGGCAATATTGTCAAATTGGATGAAAGTTCACCAGATTTTGAAACTTGGAGTGCGTGTGACTCCATGGTTGCAACTTGGCTCTCTAATTCCGTGTGACAAGGTCTCTGACTCCCACTTCGCATAGCCACCAATCCTAAACTCGTGAGCCACCTAGGATTTCTCTGGCTCCCTCTTCGCACAACCTTCGGTCTTCTCCTCAAGCGCCACCTAGGGTTTCGTTGCTGCCTGCTTCAAACAAAACTCCTGAAGCTCTGGTAGGGCGCCCGAAGGCTAATGCTATTGGTTGTGCTACTGGTGAGTTGGACTTTGAGGAGGAGCTCAGTTGGGAGGAGTTTTATGACTGGGAGCCTGGACTTGCTGGTGGAGGACTTGCAGAACACAGGAAGTTGATAGGTTGATATGGGCCAGCACATGGCCTTGACATATATTGTTTTTGCCCGGTTGGACTCCCCTATTGTGCCTCTAAGTTTTGTAGGTACATCTTCTGTTGATTATGAGGCCCCTATTAGTAATGGTCATCCTAAACTATGAATTTAAATCTGTAAATTTAAAATTAAAAATTTTAAATCAACCTTAGGTTTAGAATTATGAATTCTAAACCCGTTTTGCTACGTAAACTTTATAAAATTAGGGAGAACGTTTGAAATTCATTCCAACAACTGGTATTAGGCAAAAGGTTTATAGAGATAAATCTATTCCCGGGAACTCTAGCATGTGAGGTGTCACAAAGCGTGACTCTCTGACTGGGGGCTTAGGTAGAGAGAAGAGTCTCCTACTTTAAGTGTTCTAATAGGTATCCCTTGTTGTGAACACAGTTGAAAAATTGTGAACCCATCGATCGGCATCAAAGTTTATTTTTCCCAACAATTGGTATCAGAGCCAGTCTCTAATTACATTCATAATATACATAAATAGGTATAATAAAATCAAAATAAATAGATCTACAATTTAATAAAATAGAGATTTTATTAAGAAGAAAAAACTTATTTGAATTAGTGATTTAAATTGTTTAAATCATGTAATTCAAAGTATTGATTTAAATTGTTTAAATCGGTTAAAAGATTTAATAGTTAACTAGGTTATTTATAGTGGCGATTTAAATTGTTTAAATCGTTAGAGAATTAATCGTTAATTCAGATCTAACAACCTATAAATTCAGGATTACATGATCTTTATTATGAGATAATGATCGTTTGGTTAAGATTTGTAAAATCAGATAAGATTAATCTAATGACATTAGATGACGAAATCGGATAAAATTAAGCTAATGAGATTAGATTTAATTATTTACCTTAAATTAAATTATTTTAATTTAAAATTTAAAAAAAAAAGGAAATTTTTTTTTTGCTTCGGCAGTCGCTGACGTCAGCAATTATTAAAAAAAAATTTATTTTAATTTTGGACTTGTAGACGTCAATACTGATTTATATAATAATTATAAATTAATTATTTTACTAATTAATTTATTTTGGAATGAGATTCTAAAATTAGATTATGAGATAATCTAAGTTGTGAATCAGTGTTATTTTAAATAAAAGTTATTTTAAAGTATTTTAGAATAAAATTTTGAAATAGACTATATAATAGTCTAAGTTAACTTTATCTTTAAAATAAAAGTGAAATTTTATTAAGCTTATGTAATTCTAGAATAAGATTCTAAACATGACTACCGAATAGTCTAAGCTTATTTAATTTTAGAATGAGATTCTAAATAAGATTATGGGATAGTCTAAGTACTAAATCGCTACTGTTTTTAAATGAAATTGATTTAGAATTAGATTCTAAAAATAGATTATGAGATAATCTAAATTACAAAATTACGAAATTATTTCGAATTAAAAATTAATTTCTATTAATTGAATTAGTTTTAGAATGGGATTCTAAAAGTAGATTATTAGATAATCTAAATACTATTCCAGTACTTTTTTAAATTAAAATTAATTAATTAATTTTATTGATTAAATTTAGAATGAGATTCTAAAGTTAGATTATGAGATAATCTATATTGTAAAACGATAATGTTTTAAATAAATTAATTAGTTAAAATGATATTCTAAAGGGGGCTATGAAATAATTCAGGTTGTAAATACAAATTAATTAAAAATCACTAGTTTTTAAAAATCAAGTGAGAGCGAGGTTTCAATTGTTGTAGATTACAGGGTTAGACTTCTATTGGCATAAACCAAAGTGCAAAGAAGCGATGCGACCATGCTGCCATGGAGTATTACGTGTATTTGTATGGAGGTTTAGGTAATGGTTTACACTTGACTAGCGTGATGCATTAGCCTCCCCGAGGAGATCTATTATGTTATGTTAGAGACTAAGGTAAAGTGGTGAGTTAATCATGTTTAGTAAGAGTTACAAGAAAACATGTTAATTGAGAATAGTTCTCACCTAAACTAGCTTCATGCGACCCTACTGTCAGGGAGTAAGAAGTGGTGTGTTTGGATCATAATTGTATGCATGATAGTATAGTTTGATGGACATCTGAATTATTGTGTATGCTAAATTGAAAGAATAGATATTACTACATTATACATGACTCTTGTTAGACAGTTACACGAATGTTTGCATTTACAGTATTTTGAATTGAATACGACTGGTAAACTTCACTTGATTATTAATGCATAATGAACTCATTGGACCAAATTACATTGCCTAAAAAAATCAAGTTGGACTTAATTATAACTCACAAGGAACCTACTGGAAAGAAAGGAAATGGCAAGATTGCTATAGTAGCAACGAAGTCCATAAAGAAATCGGCAAAAGGAAAGTGTTTCTTTTGCAGGAAGACTGGCCACTGGATGAAAAACTGCACTAAGTACCTAACTTCTCTTATTAGAAAGACTACTAAGCCATCTGGTAAAGATATGTTGATATCTCACTTAGTTAAGCCATACACAATTGAGAGTCCACCAGGTTCCTGGTGTGTAGACTCAAGTTTAATTGACCATGTCTGTAATATGTTACAGGGGCTCATGCTAACCAAAAGGCTGCATAATGGAAGCTGTACCTGATGGTCAGGGACAGTACAAGAGTAGTGGTTTTTAAGTGTAGGAGATGTTAGCTTAGTCTTTAGTGCTAGAATTTTTTTTAAAAGATTGTTTATTTGTAGCTACTCTACACAGGAATTTGAATTCTGTATCTCGTTTTATGAATAATTGTTATTCAGTTGATTTTGATTATGAACCTTTTAATACAAGAAATAAATTAGCAAAATATACATGTATAAATGGTTTACTCATGTTGTTTATTGATTAAAACTCTCATATTTGTTTAAAAGAGGCTAACACAATGTCACGGGCCGCCTTTGGCTGACACTGTCCCCGGTGCTCAATAAGCAGACATATACCATATGGGGTATCCTAAGCCTGTCCGATACTAATGCGCATTGATTGTGTTCAGGTAAGTCCGTGGTATGCCGTGTATTTCGTCTCTTGAAGGTGCATATTGCTGCTTGTTGACCATAGGGGGTAGGCTGGCCCGGCCCTAGCCTCAGGGCCCGGGCGCCGCACGGGTGATCTGCGCTCATCCCGTGACAAGTGGTATCAGAGAGAGGCTCAGGATATGCGAGTAAGCAGCTGTGGTGGGACCGAGCTTTGTCCGTGGTGGTGGACACTCCTAGGGAATGGGAGTGGCTCGTGTCCTAGGTGCGTTGAGCGGGTTTGTCCGTGTATGGACACTCCTTGTGTGGGAGGGGCACTCTAACGAGGAACTTTCGGAGTGAAGTTGAGTGGCTCGTGGTTCCAGATGTGGCGGAAGGCGCACCGTGTTGGGTGCCGGTCAGGCGTGCTGACCGTATGGCTGGCTTACTGCGTGGAGATTGGGCCGATCCTTGGGGTGCAGTGCGAAGTTCACAAGGTGAAGAGTCAACAAGCATCGTGGAGCGAGACGTGTACGTGGTGCACTATGATGCATGGAGCTGGAACGCTGCTTTTTGGGCACGCTGCTTATCATCAGGTGAGTGTCAATAGCATGTCAGGGGTGTCATGTTGGAGGGGATGATGATGTGGTCATCCCGTGACCACTCAAGGCTGCTAGAGATGCAGGGATGCGATGATGGGCAGGCACCCGCAACGAGGACGTTTGCGGAATTAGGTGGGGAAGAATGTCACGGGCTGCCTTTGGCTGACACTGTCCCCGGTGCTCAATAAGCAGACATATGCCATATGGGGTCTCCTAAGCCTGTCCGATACTAATGCGCATTGATTGTGTTCAGGTATGTCCGTGGTATGCCATGTATTTTGTCTCTTGAAGGTGCATATTGCTGCTTGTTGACCATAGGGGGTAGGCTGGCCCGGCCCTAGCCTCAGGGCCCGGGCGCCGCACGGGTGATCTGCGCTCATCCCGTGACAAGCTCATTTATTCGATCTCCTAAAAGAAAACACCTTGAAAGGGATAGTGCCTATACATGGCACCAACATTTAGGTCACACTAATTCGAACAGGATTCAAAGACTGGAAAAAGATGGACTAATAGAGGCTTTGGACTTAAGGTCATTACCAGTTTGCGAATCCTGCATAGAAAGAGAAATGACAAAGTCTGTCTTTAAGAGTAAAGGCAACAGGGTTGATGACTTGCTTGAGCTGGTTCACATAGATGTATGTGGACCAATATATGTTCAAGCAATATGTGGATATGAGTACTTAATCACATTAGTGATGATTACTGAAGGGATGGACATATTTACCTAATGGGACATAAGTCGGATGTTTTAAAAAATTCAAAGAGTAGAAAGTTGAAGTTTAAAAGCTATTAGGTAAACAAGCTTAAGTCAGTTCGATCAGATCGAGGTGGTGAGTATTTTTCGGGGGAATTTCTAGATTTTTAAACTGCAAATGAGATAAGATCTCAGCTTTCTGCTCTGGATACACCGCAGCAAAATGGTGTTACAAATAAAGGGAACAAGGACAGTCTTTTCTATAGTTTTTGATTAAAAAAGCTTTTGTAAATACAATGCAAAATACTTAGAGAAAGACTTTGCAAGTAAGCCACAAAAACAAAAACAAAAACAAAATAGTATTATAAGAATTAAAAGAAAATGACACTGATTCTGAACAGCTAGACACAACTCAAGACATAGTGGATGCATTAAATGCACCTACTAATAGGAACAAGAATGCTCCAGGTACACGAGAGCTTAGGTGTGGTGGAAGGATTGTCAGGACACCTGACATGTTCATAGCGGGAATTTTTAGTGGTTGACCGTGGCATTGAATATGATCCTTTTTGTCACAATGAAGCAATTAAGTCTTATAGTTTTGAGCAATTGGTTGAACGAACCATGCATGTACAAACGACATTAAGAGAAAGCAGTGACTTTCTTAGTATTATATGTAACAATATACTACTCATTAGGAATGATGTGGGGGTGCCATTAGCTGTAAAGACTTGGTTTTCATGAAAGCTCAATATGAAGGACACAGGAAAAGCCAGCTCTACTCTTAGGATTAAGCTTCTGCGAGGTTGTAAGAGTAGGATGTTGGGTCTTTCTCTAGCCACTTATATTGACAAAATGTTGTCAATGTATTGTATGGAGGATCTCTAAGAAAGGTTTTCTACCTTTCAGGCATGGAGTCCCATTTTCTCTTTAGAGCAGTGTTCTATGGCTCCTCAAGAGGAGGAACAGTTAAGGAATGAGCCTCATGTATGCAATGCTGTGCACGAGACCAGATATTTGCTATGCTGTGGTATTGTAAGCAGGTGTTAGTCTAACTCGGGTCTGATGCACTAGGTGGCAATGAAGCGTTTTCTCCAATACTTAAGAAGGACTAGAGACTATATGCTGATCTTTCAAAGTAACGAGGTAGTTCTAGTTGGATATATTGCTTTAAGACTTCCAGTCAAATATATATGCCAAACGTTCGACGTCCAACGTCCGAGCATGACTTTACCCTTGGAGTAGGAGCCATTAGTGGGAGGAATGTTAAGCAGTATTGTATTACTGACTTCACCATGGAGGCTAAATACGTTGTAGCTTCAGAAGCTGCATAGAGGGTATGTTGGATCAGATAGAATAATTGACCTAGTAGACTTTTGGTTCATACACAAAAGAGATGGGTATAAAGCTTGTCATAAATTAGATTTAGAACAAGTGAGATATTGTTAGGAATAGTGTCCTAAAATCCAAATTTATTATGTTCATATTATTTTATTAAAGAATAAAATTGAAGTTCTTATTGTTTCCTTGTTAAATTTGTGTAAGAGAGCATTTATACTGCGTATGATTTTCTTTTTGGAAACATTCATGAGATGGGTATAGTCCTCAGACTACAATTTACATGTTTGTTCTCAGTGGTTTATAAGATTAACCCACAGATAGACTTGGAACAAATGGTATGGATTGTTGTTTGAAATACTTGTAGTCAAAGACAAGTTTGGACCACTTGTATGCTAAGGCTATAACGTTACACTTTAGATGACTTCTCTTGGTCATGTGGATGATGATCCAAAAGTGTTATGCTAGTGTGTTTAACAAGATTGGCACAATGAGTTGGACCATGTGAGTTGCATGTTTCTAGACTACTATCAGAGATAAGTGATTTATGTTGTACTGTTTGAACGACGACTCTGAATCTTGAGAGTATTCTGGACTTATGCATGGAGCGTTAATTACTTTGGTATACTATAAGACCTAAACGCATGACTAAATTCCCACATACACTGGGTCGCGGCGTGAAATGTGACAAGGATCAGGTATTCAATAAGGAATCTACAATCTCTTATGAGATACAGATGTTCCCTTAGTTGAATCGTAAATATTTGAATAGTTCGGAATCTTTGGCCAAAGTATTCCAAATATTTGACATTTGGAATTTATACTATGAATATGTTCAAGTATAAATGAATTATTCAGTGAAGGGCGAGTCGGTAACTAATGGAGAAGCTGTGAGAAGAATAATGATAGTAGTTATATTTATCCTTTATCATGGACATTTAGTGGAGGGGTTATTGTCATTAATATAGTCTATTAGGGAGATATCGAATAAATGGTTTAAATCTGGAGTGCAGTGAGATTTATTTAGTAGAATTAAGTCTCATTAAATGGTAATTAAATTATTTTATGAGATGATTAATTTAACCCATTTGGAGCTAGATTTAAATTGTCCCTGAGGTCCCCGCACAAACCTTTGTATTTATTGCCATCGAAAAAATATTAAAGAATTCATGAGATGAATTATTTATCCATGAGATGGGTAAATTTAATTTTGCCAGCTATTATTCATGATATAAATAAAAGTTAAAAATTATAAAATAAAATAATTTTAAAAAATTAAAATTCATAAGATGAATTTTTACATGTGGGAAACAAAGCAAAAATAAAAAAAATAAAAACCGTATCTTGCACAGATCGCGCGATCTACGACTACGCGAATAGACCAACCAGCGCGTGACACGTGGTGGTCCTAAGGGCGCGGACCAATCACAGCGTGCCACATGGCACACAGTGATAGGGCAAAACATGCGTGAACTGTGCAAGGAAACGCAGCATTTCAACTATGCCTTTGATTGAAACGATGCATTTTGTTAGTTGTATGCGAATCCCACATCGAATTTCTAGCTTATTTTCGCTCCGGTATTCTATTATAAATAAAGGTACCTATTCTAAAGGTTTGACATTGAATTGAAATAAATTATTTTGGGTTTCTGAAATTGTTTCAGAGACCTAATTGGAGAGAAAATTTTCTAAAAAT
Source organism: Simmondsia chinensis (assembly GCA_018398585.1). Lineage (NCBI taxonomy): Eukaryota > Viridiplantae > Streptophyta > Magnoliopsida > Caryophyllales > Simmondsiaceae > Simmondsia > Simmondsia chinensis. The sequence continues at coordinate 20,646,847 of JAGTTD010000013.1, read as the reverse complement.
TTTCTTTCCTAGTTTAATATTTTTCGGAACCCACTCTCCGTGCAATTCGAGGTCATTGCGTAGAAGATCGCGAGGTCTTATTTTTTGTATTCTTTTAAAGATTATTATTTCTTTCTAGCTTTTCTTATATTGGAGCAATTCCAGGTATATCTTCTTTCCTTCACTTTTAGTTTTCGCTTTTCTATTTATTTACAGTATATGTTATTATGACTGTTTAAGTTTATGTATTATTATGAATGTAGTAGAGTAAAAGACCTATAAATCTAAATTAAGAATTTAGATATGCAGATTTAAATTATGAATTTAAATCTGTAGATTTAAAATTATGAATTTTAAATCAACCCTAGGTTTAGAATTATAAATTCTAAACCCATTCCGCTGCGTAAACTTTATAAAATTAGGGAAAATTTTTGAAATTCGTCCCAACAAACTTGTATTAGGGCAAAGGGTTTATTGAGATAAACCTATTCCCGCGAACTCTCGCACATGAGGTGTCACGAAGCGTGACTCTTTGACCGCGGGCTTAGATAGAGAGAAGAGTCTCCTACTTTAAGTGCTCTAATAGGTACCCCTTGTTGTGACCACAGTTGAAAAATTGTGAACCCAACGATCGGCATCAAAGTTTATTTTTCCAACACCTTCTTCTTCATTCTTGGGGCAAGAATGTTTTGAGGAGCGGGTATTGTCATGACCGTGAAGGAATTTATGCATTTTTAGTTGATTTTTTATGTGTATTTCTCATTTGAATTCAAAGTATGGAATTGGCGGGAAAAACGGGTAAGGTTGTTAACCGGGTAGAAGTGTTTTCACAGGAAAATGCTTGTATTTGGTTTCTTGCTTGTTTTATCTCCTTTTGTGTTAGCCGACTATGTCTTTAGTATAAATAAGCTTCAAACATTGTAATTGAGAATCATCCAATGAAATTAATCTAATTCTCTCTCTCAACCCTGACTCTCTCTCTAATTCTCATCTCTTTCACTTCTTTCTCATCTCATACTCTCATATCTCAAGTTTATGATTCAAGTTTAATCTTGAATCGTAATAGTCTTTTGAGAGTCATATTTTGGGAAGAGTTGGTGCTCTTCGTGGTCTTTGTGGTCAGAAGTGGCTCTTAGGTGGGGACATTAAGTCACCCATTTCCCTCATTGAAAGGTACCATGCCACTTCATATACTCATCACATGTGGAGATTTGGCGATTTCATCAGAGAGTGAAATGTTAGGGATCCTTCCCTTGAGAATGCTCACTTTAGTTGGTCTGTATCAGGTAGTAGAATGGCAGCTAGCCGATTGATCATTTTCTGTGTACAAATGAGTGGAAAGATCTCTTCCCTAACCCTTGTGAGAAAACCTTAGCTAAACCCACCTCGGATCATTCCCGCTTGTGCTTGAGTCAAATCAGGTATTCTGAGATCCATCTCCTTTCAGTTTTGAAAATATGCGGCTTTTGCATCGTTTTCTCAACCAAATAAAAGGGTGGTGGAATGAGTGTCAGATCCAGGGGTGGATTGTTTTGTTTTTATAGTTAAACTTAGATTCCTAAATAAGCGCTTAAAGGAGTGAAATAAGTTTCACAGAGTGGAGGGGCTCTTTGCATGAGGATCTTCTTCGTAAGAAAATAAAGTCAAAAAGGGAGTATCTAGAGACTTTTGTGAGGAAGGAGGTCAGGTGTCAGCGGAAGGCGAAGTCTCAATGGGTCATGGAAGGGGATTTTAACTCATGGTTTTTCATCATGTGGCGTTAGGGATAATGAGAAGAAATTTCATTAGGGAGTTGGGGAATTGGAAGATGGGGAAGTCATTACAAACGCTAGTCTTATGGCTATGAAAATTACCTCATTCTATCATTACATTGTTTGCTAAGGAAGTTAACTCTAGGCCCTTGATAGACAAAATTGAATGGTGCCGTATTTTTGATATTGCTAGAGCGAGGCTAGGGAGGCTATTTTTCTTATGGCTAGTGATAAGACTCCAAGTCATATGATGGTTTTTCTAGGGCTTTTTATCATCATTGTTGGGATGTTAAGGTGATCTCATGAGGGTTCTCATAGAATATTTTGGGACTAGGATTCTTTGTGTAAGAGTATTAACTCTACCTTCACACCCTTGTTCCGGAAAAAGATTGTTCTATTAAAGTGAGAGACTTCAAGCGATTATCCTCGTTATGTTTATAAGATTCCACCAAGGTTCTCTGTTAAGTTGAGTGAGGTTTCTGACGCTACGATTTCCAAATTCCAATCGGGTTTTCGAGACAAATCTTGGACTCCACTCTAATGGCCAATAAGGTAGTGGATTATCTCGTTAGGTCAGGGAGCGGATTTAACTAAAGCTTGACTAAGCTGGGGTTTCTTGCACTGGGTGCTTCAAAACAAGGGTTTTAAAGATAGATGGTATAAATGGATTAAAGGATGTTTTGCTAAAGTCTCTTATTCAGTCCTCATTAAAGGGAATCAATAAGATTGGTTTTCGGCCTCTCATGGTTTAAGGCAAGGTGATCCTCTTTCCCCTTTTCTCTTCACACTCATTGTCGATGTTCTGAGTCGTATGCTCTCTCAAGGTGAAAAGCATAATCTGTTTGGAGGGATCGAGGTAGGTAGATAGTGTGTGCCTGTGTCGCACTTGTAATTTGCGGATGACACTGTTCTCTTCATAGAGGATAATATAGAAGGTTTTAAGGTTGTTCTGACAATTATCCAATTGTTTGAACAATTTTCAGGTCTCGGAGTTAATTTATCAAAGCCTAGCATCATAGGAATGAATTTAGATGACTCAACCATAATGGCATAATCTTCTTTGTTTGGTTGTGTGGTTTAACGTCTGCCACTTACTTACCTTGGTGTCCCCTTAAGTGGTAACCCCAAGTCTTCTAGCTTCTGGGATCTCGTGATTGGTAAAGTTGCAAGAAGGCTCGAGGGATGGTAACATGATTTCTTTTCATTATAAGGTAGTCTTGCTCTTGTCTAAACATGTCGTAGTGGTATTCCCATATACTAGATGTCCCCCTTTATGATTCATGTGCTAGTGACAAGGTGTATTGAGCGCATTATGAGATATTTTCTTTGGTCGAGGGTGGAAAAGGACCAGCGGGATCATTTGGTTTGAAGGGACAAAGTTAGTAGGTCGCATAGCCAAGAAGGGTTGGGCATTGACAATTTGGTGTCCAAGAACATATCCCTTCTAGGTAAGTGGTTATGGCGATTCCCTAAGAAACCTAATTCCCTCTGTCATATGATGATAAAGAGCAAACATGGTCTCTAAGAGAGTCAGTGGGATGCAGGGATGGCAGATAAAGTGAATTGTTCATCCCCTTCCGTGGCGGATTTACATACATCCACTTTGAGATTTTGATATTAATTTATTAGATGCATATAGGGGAGTCTTATATCATACCAAGAGGAAGATTATGCGCACCTTGATGCGCATATGTGTAATTAACTTAAATTTTGAGAATGTATTATATTGCTACTCTAAGTTTGGAATATTTAACATTTAGGTAATGTTAACCTTTTAATATATAAACAATAAAATACTCTAAGGTTGCATTTAAAACATGAAATTGGAGTCTAGAGCTATGGAGTTGGATTTTAACCAAAATTTACGTTCTAGTTCTTTGAGGTAAATGAAGAAATTCCAATTCCATACTAAATCCACTGACCTAGACACAAAGTTACCAAACTTGATTGACACGAAGCCCAGGATGAGTTGAGACCTAGACCCCGATCGGACATAAAGTTGACCCACAATGTGAAATGATCCAACTTTAAGACTCAACCTTACATGGCCCGACCAACTTAAACCTAATGACTTAGTGTATGATGTGACTTAGTTTGATGGAACCAAATCCTGAGATGATGGAAATCCAATTAATTTCTTATTGGAAAAGATGGTCTTTTTAGGATCTCTTTGGACAAAGAATTATGGAGGCTCTGTTAATATAGCCTTAATTGATTTGTAAAGGGATTGGAGGGCTTTATGTTCTTAGTTTACATTTTTTTTTTTTTTTTTGGCAATATTAAGGATATCTTGTCTTTAACTCATTGTGCATTCTCTATCTTGTAATATACGTCTTTTTCTGATCAAAAAATTGATTCACATAACTATCTAATGCATGCGTCACTTATCGAGCTCTTACCTTATGGAGGAAAAATTGAATCATTGACAATCATGGTTACATTCGGAAAAATAATAAGCAGCATTTTTTAAAAGGATATCAGTATCCAAGTAGCTTACCAGATTCTCCCATTCCCACTTTCCTCCTCGTGCAATTGGCGTAACATGGTCAATCGTCAAGTTGGCCGTTGCGTAACAATACCTATTAAGATTTAATCAAAGAGTATAAGAGCTGTGCAGTGTCTTACATCTACAAGTACGCAAATTGATTCACTGCGTAATCATTCTACATAGCTACAGGGGATTAAGTATTAAATACATTTGCTATCTCGGGACATAAGATACTTGCTTGACGCAGGTTTTTTTTCGGTATTCTTTTCCAATGAATGGAAGGACAACTTGTCAATATTTTAATGGCACTTCAATGATTAAAGGCAAAGGTAAAAATAACATTCTGAAGACAATGACACGGTGTCACATACACACCTATTGCACCATGCACACTCGGAGTAGGTTCAAGATCAACTAATCTATTGAACTCAAGAAAGTACGGCAATTTGCTTACAATTAATTATTCTTCTTGTGTTAACACTATACAGATTCTCACATACAACAGACATAATTTCTCCTCATCCGGCCAGAAAAAAACCATAGCAAAACCCTCGGTGAACATAAAAAGGGTAAATGTTAGCGTGGAGAAAAAGCGAAGAAAAATGAAGGCGGTATCCATTATCACTTGAAACATACTTTCAGCTAAAAATATCTTTTACTTAAAATTGTGTGTTTTTAGTTAAAAGAAAATTATTCAATTCTTTAAATTTGTACGAAGTTCATACTTAGCTAAGTTGAGTTTGAAATGAAGCATACGACATGTAAATTAAACTAAAAATATTTTCCCTATGCGAACGAAAAAGTTTACCCCTTTCATTGAGGGAAAACTGAGGAGAACATTTCCTTATTTATGGTTGTTGCTATGAAGTTATGCAAATAAAAAATAAAATTGAAATGGAAAATGTTTTCCGTCAAAACAAAAAGAAGCCTTAGTGTCTATCACTTTAAATATATATACGCTTAATACAAAACTATGTAAGATTGCCATTTAATCAAGCATATTTTCTGCATGGTTAGCCACCAAGGGTTACAGTACCAAGAGGATGTTACAACAGCTACACAACTTACTGACAAGTGAAACCATCTCTATAAAAGATATTCTTACGGCTAAGCGTATTTCTGATCCGTTTTCGCTTGACAACCTGTAGTAACTGCCGAACCTGTAAGAGGGAAAAGATGACATTTCCACTGAGATCATTCAGGAAAAACATAAAAGGACCCGTGTTCTTGAAGTTAGAGCAGAAATTAGACATGCTCCAGAAAGAAATGTGCAAGAAAAATCAATACACAGTAATGTCCTTTAACAGCATACCCTCAGTACAGCAGGAATGTAAAAAGATCCACTTGGAGAGTTTACAGTCTGATCATAGTATTCCAGAACATCAGCCTGTAGAGGATGGTCAGGATCTTAAATCCTAAAGAAAAAACATAGGCTATGTATCATACATTGTGCATGACCACTTCCACCTGGGTTTTAGTAGTTTATATATGCGTCATACTCGTAAAATTGCACTTTTGATAATTTTCCAATTCCAAGACCTCCAACATTGACTTGCAGCATAAATTAACATTCCACTAAGGTTATAGACATATTATTGCTATATTATTTTTCACGTGACTACAATGGTCACTAGTCCATCTTTTATATATATATATATATATATATATATACATATGGCCAGACATAACCCCAAGCAACCCAAGCACCCGCTTGAAACCCCTGAAATTTAAGGGCCCCAAATTTTAGAGGATTATATTTTTGAAGTTTTAATTGTTAATATTAATAAGTTTTACTATTACAATTTTTAAAATTTTATTACAGATAAAGGGGCCCCATTTGAAATGTCTGCTTGAGGCCCTGAAAATGTCAGGACCGGCCCTATATATATAGGGCCGGACATAACCCCAAGCAACCCAAACACCCGCTTGAGAACCCTAAAATTTAAGGGCCCCAAATTTGAGAGGATTATATTTTTGAAGTTTTAGTTAATATTAATAAGTTTTAATATTACAATTTTTAGAATTTTATTACATATAAAGGGGCCCCATTTGAAATGTCTGCTTGAGGCCCTGGAAATGTCAGAACCGGCCCTATATATATATATATATATATATATATATATATATATATATATATATATATATATGGATGCCCATGAAAGAATGAAGCTGTAGAAATAGCCACATGAGGCCAACCTTCTCCATGAACTCCATACAAATAGCACGCTTCCAGCACACAACATTGACAGGTCTGCCAAAAGACAATGACAATTTCTTTAAAAACATAAGTCTTTTTAAATTAGTATAATGCAAACGACTACCAACCAACAACTGATCCAAACAATTTTTTCACTGGAGCAGATTCAAGTATTTATGATTGTATTTATTATGTATTTTTACGAAATTCATTGAGGATGCTTGCTTGCCCCCAGTATAAATAGGGTGCATCCGACCAACGCATATCACATCTAATGTTTTGCCAAGCAAGAACATAACTAGAACATCAAGCATCAATATTTCCAGCAAGGATTAGAGGGTTTCATTCACAATGCGCATGAAATATTAAGTCTGACCAAGCAGCCAGATTGTGTAACAAACTGCCAGAAATAGACTCAATTAAGTAAGACCCGTGATGTAGTATGGCATAAACAATATCGAATGTCTCATCATCACTATGAATGCTGGCCACGAGGCAAAAGAACTTTAAGCGGCTGATTCCACTTGATGGGAATTATGGTAAGGATGAACAAGATAAAGCGGAAGATAGCAATGAGAGCCACAAAAACAATTATCATTGTTGCAAGGCCATGTACAAGACCATGTACAAAAGTCAAATTTGTATCATTTAAGCTGTCATGAAGACCGAATTAGGCAATGATAACCAAAAAGAATAGGGCACCATTGGTGCTATAATGTATATTCAGTAACATATTAAGGTAAGTGCTCAACCGAAGCACTACGACATTCGGCAATCAACATCTCGATACTATCCCCACCCAGCACCCAATCACGAATCGAAGTCTTTATTGCCCGTCTACCATATATACCATCCCTGTTGTCCTTGATCAGAACCAACATATTTCTTTTACTTGAACACAATACCAATGTTTACCACTCTCAAAAACAAATATTTACTACACATTTGTGGGACTGGCAGCTAAAAGCTTTCATCCTATGAGAAGTTCATGCGTCATTACTCGAGAAGTAGATCTCATGCACTAATTTTTCCTAGTTTTATTCAATAAAGCTAGCTGTAACAGTATAACAAGGAGTATTCAACTTGTCTCTCATCCCTTTTCAGTTACTTAGTACAAATGAAATGCATAACCCTCATAAAAAGTATCGACTCACTTTCATAATCTATTGCTTGTTATTACTATCAGAGACATAATATTCCTTTGAATTTATTTCCTTTAACAAAAGTATAACATCGTGCTTGGATTGGCAACTAAAATTGCACATACTGGTACATAATTATTAATTATTATTATATGTCAAATTAATTAAGTTTTCAGAAGAAATTCAAATATAAGTGTTGACAATTTTGACGTTGCTTTAGATTTATGTACTAATCACTTGCTAAAACTTTCCCTTTTATTTCTATATTTTTAGAGACTTCTACTTTTAATGAATTGCATTTTGTTAACAAAATTTTCTTCAAATGACTTATTATTTGGAGGATAAAACCTAAAAATTTGAACTAGAAATAAAAGATTAGCATAAAATCAGCAACCAAGTCAAGGAACATGATCGATTAGTGGTGTGAACAACTACAACAACAACAAACCCAGTGCCTCAAGGGCTCTTGCATAAGCAGGGTCCGGGGAGGGATGGATGTACCAGCCTTACCCTTCAAAGTGTAACTCTACCGAAAGGCTGTTTCCGAGAACCCCCAACCTTATAGGGTTGACAACACAAGGACTTCCCAGGAAGTCACTCACCCTGGTACTACTCTCGCCCAAGCACGCTTAACTTCAGAGTTCTAATGGGATCCGGTTGCATTAGTACCTAGTAAATGTGAACATGTTCTAATTCAAGCCCACCCTTGATTAAGATTCTAGATCTGCCACTGGTCCACAGTATACGTGTCAAGATGTATCGGATTGCATAAAGTAAAATTAAATAATTATTCTTCAAGGAGCTAGTGATTTTTTGCCATACACATTGGTTAGACTAATTTTGTACATTTTGAGTGCACCTATGCCATTGCTTCCCCAAAAAGCATCTTTTTAAACGTCGTTTTGCTCAAACTAAGTAATCCTAAGTTAAAAGCAAATCATCCAAAAAGGCTTTTACATTCATATATTGCAATTTCCTACTCAACCTAGCAACTGTTCTATATAACAGAAACCATACCATGAAATGCTACAAAAGGGATCTCATAATCAGGATCAGTCACGAGATTTAAGGGGCCCAAAGCATTTTTGATTGGCAGTCCTTTTTTTGATAACAAGGGTTGGGCTATTTTAGCACATCTCAAGTAACCTATTTTGTAGTATAATCTCAACTAATATATATATTTTTTCTATTATTTGTGTACATATGCATCTACAATATATCATATGTCGGTCATTTTTCTCCAATGAGCTATGCAGTATGAGCAAACTAGTACTATATTATATAACTAATTTTTAAAGAAGATCCCTTTTGGGGGACTCAATCAACTACTTGGATTGCTTGGGTCTTGACCTCGTAATTGAGCAGTAAATAGAAAATTCAAACAGTGAAAAACCACTTACCGGCAAGAAATATCCAAGACCAAGCCTCTGAAACTAGTGAGATCATCTTCCCTCTCTTCAAACTCCTCCAAGTCACTGTCACTGAGACTGCCTTCTTCAGTTACCGATGGCCCAGACTTGCGGCCCGAATCAAAAACCCTAACCCTAGAATAACCCAATCTTCTTGTATCCCTCGTGTTAGTATGAAATAGAGAAATCGAGCAAATTTCCCCAAACCTAAGCACAACACCATTACTACTAAGCTTATACTGAACTGAACTTTTGGATTCCGACAGTTTATCGTAGTTGTATAGTAGCTTTATGCGTCCTTGCACTGTATATTGCGCCATAAAATCGAACTATTTTCCTCGCTCTCTCTCTCTAGCAATCGAAATGCACCCTTCCTTGGTTCTTTGTAAGATAAATTTTGTTTTCTGTTGATCAAGATGGTCAGCGAAATGATGCGCTGAGGCTAAATAAGTGTGTACAAGTTACTGCAAAACGATTTCATTGATTTTGTGAGGGGTTATGCTACACGAAAAACTGTTACCACACATTCTTGTCCACTCCACTGCAAATATCTTCGCTTTGGCTGCATGTTTGCAAACTCGTTGATTTTGGGCAAATACTATATAAGAAAAATAACATGGGAGTGTTAAGAATATCTATGACCTATAAATGATATTTTATCAAATATTTATATTATATTTGATAATTAAACAGTTTTAATTAATACTCAATCTAATTGTTTTACGAAGAGGTATGACTCTTGATAAAATGGTATGTCTCTTAAAGAAAAGACATATATCTTGATAAAATAACATATCTTTTAATAAAGAGATATGTCTCTTACATATGTTTTTAGTAACGAGACATGTCTTTTTAATGAAAAGACATATCTATTAATGAAAGGGTTTGTCTATTACTAAAAAAAATGTGTCTATCAACGAAAGGACATGACCCTTGGTATTTTAATGGAAGGCACCCCTTTCTCCTCTATAAATAAGAGTTTGATCATCGCTTTATCACAACACATGAACATGAAAGATAATTGAAAATACGATACTCTATCATAGCATACATTAATGAATGTGGCTATGATGCAGCCTGCATCTTGGCTAGATGGATTACAACCCGTGTTTTGGCCAGTCGGTTCAGCAGCAGACGTCTGAGCAAGCTTGGCGAGAAGAAGGACAGGCGTGCGAGGACATAGCTTAGCGAAAAATGACCTAGATGATCTGTTGGTGAGTTCTTTATTGCCATTAAGAAGGCATTCAACACTAGATTAATCGGGTACCAGGAGTTGCCATACCGTCAGGATCATATTACAGAATGAGCATTGCAGAGCGTGAGGATCTTAAGCGTGAAGTTTGGAAGCTATTGGCCAAGGGTTTCATTCGTGAGAGCCTGAAGAGCAGATCAATTATCCTTATGCCAACAAAGGATGGGACTTGGCAGATATGCCTTAACAGCAGGATCCTCGGTAATATCATAGTGCGACATCGATTACTCGTTTCGAGATTGGATGACTTTAAATGCCAAATGCAGAATTCAATGGTGTCTAGCAAGTTGGGTCTAAAGAATGGATACCACCAAGGTCGCATTCAGCCATAAGGTGAGTGGAAGACTGAATTCGAAACTCGAGAAGGATTACATGGGGCTATAAGCATAGTGTACCCGGCCAAGATTGTGTTGGATAGGGATGTACCCTTTGTGCATCGTTCCTAGAAGTCGTTTTGGAAGTTGGGGAGTAATCGAGACTTGGGCGAGAGTGATGCAACCCATGACTTGGCAATAATGATCTGGACGAATCATTAGCAAACTCTTTCCAAGCCAGGGAGGATGATGCAGCCTGTGTCTTGGCAAGGATGGATTACAACCTGCGTCTTGGCAAGTTGGGTCACCAAGCCACACCTGGGCAAGCTTGGTGAGATGGAGGATGGGCATGCAAGGACATAGCTTGGCAAAATGACCCAGGTGCTCTGTTGGTGAATTTAAGAACGAATTCTCTCCAATCCAAAGAGGATAATGCAGCCACGCCTTAGCTTTTGGGGGGTTTAAGGTTGGTACTGGCGATTGGAACTTGGCGGGATGGGAGATTCACAAGAAAAAGGCCTGGTTTGGATGGAATTTATCTTCAAGTAGGATAGCTTGATTTAGATTAGTAGAATTTTATTATTATCTTTTAATTATCTCTTTTAATTTAGTCTTTTATTCTAGATGAATTAGCTCCTCTATTTAAAGAAGAGGAAAGGCCTATTTGGAATTGCTGTGAAAAACTGCTTTTTTCATAAGCACTTTTTGTAAAATCACTTTTGTAAAAAAGTGTTGTTTCAAATCAACAGTTTATATTTGGCCAACCAATAAAGAAGCACTTATGATATTATTGTGAGTTTTTTTGCCAATGTTAAAAAAAGTGCTTTTTTCTATTAAATTACCCGAAAGGAAACTAACAGAAGTCTTTTATAGTTGAAAAAAATCACCCATGAACCATTCTAAATATTTAATATATTTTTTAAATAGTTAAAATATTTTTTATTATTTAAAATATTTTCTAAATATATAAATATTTCTTAAATATTTAAAATATTAAAATATTTTCTCAATATTTTAAAAATATTTAATTTTTAAAAAAAATTAAAACATATTCAAATGTGTAAAATATTTTCTAAATAGCAAATATATATGATTAATTATTAAAATATTTCTTTCATAGTTAACATATTTTTTAAAATATATAAACTATTTGTTAAATATATAAATTATTTTTTAAATATATTAACAAATTTTAGGGTACCTGAAATAAACTTTCTCGATTATTTAGTTTTTGCTTATACGTAAAAGGAGAAGCACCAAATTTTTGCTTTTGCTTAAAAGCAAAAAAATAGCTTCTACGTTTAATAAAAATAATTTTTTATAGTGGTCAAATACCCTCAAATCTCAAGAAAATACTTTTTTTTTCTTGGAATAAGCAATCTCAAACAGGTCCGAAGACTAAGGTTTTATTAATTTAATTTTTTTAGATTTTATCTCTTGTGTATGTGTTTCTCTGTATTCTTGGGTTGTGAGAATTAAGGTTAAACTTTTCCTTTGTTCTTAATTGTTTTAGCAATATGAATTTAAGAGAAGACTGTTGAACCTTCCGTTCCTAATTTTCTTTTTATCTGCGTTGCTGATACAGGGTTCTAATTCAATAGAATTTTAATTACAATCTAAGTCAAAGAAATAGAGTTTTAAGGGAGAAAAGAAATAGAATTAGGGGAAGAAGAGATAGAATTTAGAGGGAGAAGAAAAGAGAGAAGAGATAAGGAGAAAGGGAGATTGATTTCATTAAGCATAAAACCCTACCTAATACACATCCTTAACTATTTATAGTGGAACTTAAAATGAGAAAATAGCTAAATATGAACTAATTGAAGTATAACCCAACAAAATACAAAAAATTAACAAAAGAACTAAAAAACCCCAAATCTATGCCCAGCATGTGCCTCCTCTTCCCTAGCTCCCAGGTGCAACTCTCATGCCCAACTATCACCCGCCAAAATTCAAATACCGGAATTAACAGAATTTTGAACCCGGTATTGCCATCTTGCTTGATTTTAGACCCGGTACTACTAATTTGCATCCAAACTCCAATTTTCACTGCAACAACATCTTCTCCCCTTAAATTTATCTTTGTTCTCAAGGGTGAAATTTCAGAAACTTCAATTGTAATAGGGATGGTACCATGATTATAATGGGTGTCTGGTGGTCTACCGCTGTCAAACCAACCTAGCCAGCTTTAGTTCCTTCCTTGACCCTTCGAATTAACTTGTTACAGCCCTCAGAGCAGCTCAACATAAATAACTTGTAACAAAAACTCACTGAGGACCAATACTATTGCAGTTGCATCAGTTGATCTTTAATCATCAATCTAGGAGTGTATGGCACAAGTTCCCCTTTACTGTTAAGAGCTTCAAATGAGATCAATTGAGTGAGATGGGCAATCCCATCTCTATCATCTACCCACTTATACCTCCATAACCAAATGCAGGGACAATCTTCCTTATAATTTCTTGCTTGCCAGCTAGGTAAATCAGGATCTACCATTTGCAGTTTTGTGATCTCACTTGTGTTCTGCAGACATTTTGTGTGCTAGTTTTGATCCAGCTTTGTTGCATCTTGCAATGAGAAAGGAAAAGCCCTTAATCTTATTTGTTCTTCTTCAACACCCTCTGGTCTCATGGTCAAGCAAACCACATTGAACTCCTTTAAATGCCTGTGAGGATCTTCACCTGCAAGACCATGAAATTTGGGAAGTAAGTGTATGAATCCAGAATGTAATTTCGACGGTACTTCTAAAGCAAAATAAACAATGCATAAAGGTTGTTGATCTAAAGCAGCAAGCTCTTTCAAGGTTCGATTAGCCATGCTCGATTGTGTATCCGAATCATGATCAGTATCACAATCTCTGAACAAAAGTGGATTGGATGAGCTTGAGTGTTCTTGAATGAATTGTCTAATACGAAAGAGTCTAGGATCAGATTCCTCACTCATAAAACCCACAAAAACAAGAAGAAAAAAAAATTAGAGTTTCGAATTCAAATAACAAAATAAGCGATAATTCCCGACAACGGTGCCAAAATTTGCTGTGCAATCTTTGCTTAATTCAACCCTAAAAAGGTCAATTTCTATTACAATATTTGTTTAATTCAACCCTAAGGGGTCAATTTTTCACTACAATCTCAGTTTAACCTAAACCTAAGATGTTAATTTTCATCACCAGCTTTGATCCACTCAACCCAAACTTGGATTGTGTCAAAAAAAAAAAAAAAAAAAAAACCCAAACTGGGGTCAATTTGTACTACGTCATTAATTTAATTCAACCTCAAAGGGTTAATTTTTCTCACAATATCAACTTAGCTCAACCTTGACTGAGCAAATTTTCAATAGCAATCTCTATTTGATTTGACTTTGATAAGGTCGATTTGCATTATAACCCCAGTCCAATTCGAATGTAAATACGTTTACTTTCGTCAGCTCTAGTGGAATCAATCTCCGTTATCACCTTAGTTTAACTCAACCCTAATGGGGTCAACTCCTGTCATAATCCCAACTTGATTCGTCCTTATTTGAATTAATTTTCATGACAAGCTCAGTCTAGTTCAGTCCTCATTGAACCAATTCCCGTTACAATCTTCGTTCGATTAAACCTTGATTGAATCATTTTCGTTCGGATCCTAAGGTCGACTTAACCCTAGGTGGGTTAATTTTCAACTCTGCTTCTGGTCAAATCAGCCATAAAAGAGTCAATTTTCATTATAATAATCGATTTAACTTGGTTTGGATTAGACCACTTTTTGTTACAATCTCAGCTTAGTTTAACCCCGTATGACAAACTCTCGTTGTAGCACTTGCTCAATTCAATCCTTTTAGAATAATCCTTATAATCTTAGTTTAACTCAACCTTCATGGAGAAGTTCTCGTTGTAATCTCTGTTTAATTCTACCTTGTTTGGACTGATTCCTGCTACCATCTTATTTTAGTTTAACCCTACTTGAACTAACTATTCATAACAATTTTAGTTTAATTCTATCCTTGTTAAACCAATTTCATCTTAATCTCTGTAAATTTTAGTTGCAATCCCATGATAAGTAAATCGCAACTTGGGCAGTCTTCATTTCCATCCTAAGATCAACTTGGGTCGCAATCTCAATTCAACTAAATCTTGTTTCGATTCAGCCTTCGTTAAGCTCATATTGAACCAATTCTCATTCGACTAAGTTATAATCGAGTATATTCTGCTCACATTTCATTCCTATCCAATCAAATATGGGCTAAATCAACTTTTACCCATTTATTCAAATAGCAACCGAAGTCACTCATCACCTATGTGATCATAGCTGTGAATATGGTTTGCTATAATTTCTTATATCTTTGGTGATCGCATTCGAATCTCTCTCATGTTCCTGTTTTGATTAAGGCTCTTTTGATTACTATTTCATGACACAACTCTAATAATGTTGTCTATCTTATGGGTACATTTAGCTATTATATAGGGTTAAAAGTTACTAGCTTTTTTTTTAGAGTCTTAATTAGATAGTTTTCTATCAGTCAGTCACAAGTAATTAAACTCCTTTGAACACTCCACAGAAAATGAATAAAATAATAATTTCCTCAATTAATTACTTACAAATTAAATATTCATTGAACGATACCTTCTACAGAAAACTATAGCTTCTTTCTATATATTTCATCTCCGTTATTCACTTTCATAGACACTAGAAATCGCACACAAATTATGTGTGGAACTTGTTGTGAAAACACTTGTATCACCTACCTCTCATAAGTATCACACATGTCTAAACTTGTCTTGTTATAAATTGAATGATGGAACTATAACACATCAACTTATGTTGTTGCAACCTCAATAGCCAACTTAACCAATCTTCACACCAACTCCATTTCGAATCCAACCCCAAAGAGTCAATCTTTGTCATAATTCCACTGTAATAAGTTCTGGTTTGAACCAACTTTCGCTGCAATTAAAAGTTACTATTTTTAGTACATAAGGTTTAATCAGCTAATGGCGGAATTAACTTTTGCACTTTCTAAGGCTTCTGTTGGTTGATAAGTTTGACCAGAAACAGACTATGATGAATTAAGGGAGAGAGTAGTAGGTGCAGGAGAATGCATGTACTTCAAACTCGGATTATTAATTATAGTGGAACTTGTACTTCTCAATATAGCTCAATACTATTCGAACTGCCTCTCATTACAAGCTTGGCCTAACTCAGCCTACGTTTAGCCAATTTTTATTACATTTTAAACTAATATATGCTACAATTTTTATTCAACTGAATTTAGTTCTCATCATAATCCTAAATTGATCCAATCATAATATTCAAACAAATTATGTTTGTGAGCATGAAAGCCTGTGTATACTTGCCGGCCACTATATCAAGTGACCGAGTTCACTATAATATATCTTTCGTAAGGAACCATACTTCGCTAGATCCTTACTCGCAAATTGTCAAGTTAGCATTTAAGCGCAACATTCTAAAATTAAGGGTATTAAAGGGATGAAATCGTCTACCGCACCTTTTATAGTTCCAGAATACAAAGCATACACAATCTAATGACGAGGGACAAATGGAAATCAAAAGATACATACAAGCACCAAATTCAGAAGTATCAAAAGCGCCAATAGCAAGATAACAAAGTTACATGACTCGCTCTAAGGACTTTATAACCCCCTTAGGAATTGCAAAACAGGTTTACTATCTCTTTCCATAACTGATTAATCCAATTACTCCATAAATTTCTCATCCATAAATTCTATTCACCCATAAAGCAATTCCAAAGCTTATAATTCATCAAACGGGAATACAAGACATCATTGTCACACGAAGAAACTAAGCTACTCGCCATATGCGATCAAGCTCCTTACTCATCTACAAAGCACTAGCAAGGGTTATTTAGTCAAAAAGACAAAATTACACCATACTTCACTTACTTCATAAGCTGCACAACGTCACTATTTCTCGAAATTGAACGTGGTTGTATGATAAGTACCGTTTGGGAGATACCATTTAGCCTCGCTAAATTAAGTGAAATCAGAAATCAAAAATACATCCAAGTCAACAATCATTTCATAAATAGGGAAAGTTGGAAGACTTTTCCTTCATTTGTGATTCCCTATTCATAGTGGCAAATCATTTTGAGAATGGGGGACTTCGCCTCAGTCGTTTCCTTATTCTGGTGAATAATTATTTTAAGACTGGGGACTCCACCTTAATCGTTTCCTTATTCTAGCGGCAAATCATTTTGGGACTGGGGGACTTCGCCTCAGTGGTTTCCTTATTCTGGCGGCAAATCGTTTTAAGACTGGGGGACTTTGCCTCAGTCGTTTCCTTATTTTAGTGGCAAATCATTTTTGACTGGGGGACTTCGCCTTAGTCATTTCCTTATTCTGGTGGCAAATCATTTTAAGACTGGGGGACTCTGCTATAGTCGTTTCCTTATTCTGGTGGCAAATCATTTCAAGACTGGGGGGACTCCGCCTCAGTCGTTTCTTTATTCTGGTGGCAAATCATTTTAAAACTAGGGACTCCACCTCAATCGTTTCCTTATTCTAGTGAAAAATATTTTAAGACTGGGGACTCTGCCTCTGTCGTTTCCTCATTCTAGTGACAAATTATTCTAGAATTGGAGGATTTTGCCTCAGATATTTCCTTATTTTAGGGGCAAATTATTCTTAGGATTGGGGGACTTCGCCTCAGCCATTTCCTTATTTTGGGGGGTAAATCATTTTTAGGACTAGGGAACTTCACCTTAGTCATTTCCTTATTCTGGTAACAAATTATTCTAGGATTGGGGGATTTCGCCTTAGACATTTCCTTGTTTTAGGGGCAAATCATTTTTAGGACTAGGGACTTTGTCCCAATTCACAACTTTGACTTTTTTATCTCGATGGCGCAAATCACTTTTCATGACTATGAGACTTGACCTCCAAAGCACAGGCTAAACATTACCTCCATCACAAAAGCTAAACCACTTCAAAATCAAGAAGCTTCACGATTAGCAACGGTTCAAAATACATTCTTTTCATGCAGCGCAAAGCAGGTAAAAACAATTACACGTCAAGAGCCACTCATCTATAAGATGCAATACTTCTCAAAGCCGGTGAGCTGCACCCCCATGTCAAGTGACACAACATAGCAATATATTTAGGAGACTTCGTTGTTTACTATGAGTTAATAATCGAGCTATAATTGGGTAAATTATCCTCCTATTGTGACGTAACAAAACATGTCTAACTGAAAAGTCCAACATGGACCATGCTTATTACTACACTTCAACAACTCACACTTCAGACAACCTTTTTCTAAGCTATTTAGTACTGCTACTGGTCAACAGCTCGATAAAAGCAGCATAAGATGTCATCTTCATCTGCTTACCGCCATCTTCAGAATCGCATATATTCTGTGATGGCGCATAATCAATACTTTGAAACCACAGAAACAACTTCTTGGCAATCATGACAATTCAATAGTAAAAACCCCTTCAGAGGGTAACAATTCAAACAACCAACAATTAGTTCATTACACATGATGGCCTATCTCAAGAATGTCGTGAACTTTCTTATAAATAATCTTGAATTCCTTTCACAGCCCATTCAATCTAGCAATGATTGCTGCCGAAAAGGGAACACACAATAAATGATCTCCGTGTCCATAGAGATAGTTCACGATCTTAAAGCTAAAATAACAGGGTTAATACATACCAAGGAATACATATGCCATATCAGTAGCATTCTTAGAGGTCTTTTGTCATTAACATCTTACAAACTTACCTTATAAAGTTCTTTATATTCAATGCCAACATAGGCGACTCACCACAAGCCTTCAAAAACTCATCTTTAGTAAGTCAAATATTACGCATAAATACTTGTCATCCCAGTATTAGCAAGAGTTTATATGGACTACCGTAACCACTTAGCATAAGCCGTGCCAAGCTCATTAGTTCATAAATAAACATCTAGGACCAACGAACATTAGCCATGGACATCCTTTAAGGATGATATACCGAAAGTCCATTATGTAGCAGGTAATGACCTTAGAAATATTTTATTTCTAACAACATTGTCTTTTTTTTTTTATTCCCAGCATATTCATTATTTGACGAGCGTGTTACACTGTCATGTGTGGTTTGATTTACTGTCTGGAGTGTGCCTGATTTTTATCCAAATATTCTGCTCGTAACACTTGATGATTATCCACATATGTACCAACCGCCATGGCCAGCCTTGGTGCAACCACTCACAACAAGTGCAATATTTACCACCATAGTCCGCCCTAGTGCAACCACCCGCAACGGGCGCACTATTTACCCGCATTGTCGGCCCTGATGCAAACACCTACACTAGATGCAATATTTATCATCATGGTCCGCCCTGATGCAAACACCTGCAACGGGTGCAATACTTATCATTATGGTCCGCCTTGCTGCAATCAGCAATAACTAGTACAATACAAGACGCCATGACTCGCTTCAAGGTTTTTTAAAGATAATACATTAACCACCATTATTTACTTTTCATTCGACATATATGGTGTATAGTTTCTCACATTGAAATTACAGGTTTAAAAGATACGTTAGACAAACGTAGAACACTGAACACACAAACCTCATATAGATGTGGCGCATATATGTCACCTATTTTTTAAATGGATATATTAAGTAAACAGTTGGGAGCTGCAACCACCTTGCGTGTCAAAATAACTTGATCAAAATGCATCATGCTCACCGTTCCATGGATATTATAAACCAAATATGTGTATATGACCAGTGGCTAGTCATGATAACAATACCCTTATATGCTTATCACATAAAACTCATAAAACAATGAGTGCTTATTAGACTAAAGGAACAAAATGCTGCAAATACTCTATGGGTCAAAGTCCTCAAAAGCTCAGATTCTTTTAGACACTCTTACACAAATGAAAACTGCCCATTTGGACAAGCGGAAAGATAAAATGTTCTTTTAAAATCCCTAAAGGCTAAACACTCTGACAAAGCAAACAATATGTTAAACACTCGGTTTAGATCCACAATTAGGCTAAAAGCCTTGCTGAGACTCATGAGGGGCCCTACGCCCTGTTACGAGCTGAAACAGCTTAACATTCAGTTAACTAACAAAAAACCTTGATACACAGCTTACTTAGGTCCTACGCTCAGGTACGAGCCAAAACGGCTTAAACATTCAGTAACTGACAAAAAACCTTGATACACAACTTACTTAGATCTTACACCCAGTTACGATCCGAAACAGCTTAAACATTCAGTTAACTGACAGAAAACCTTGATACATAGCTTAGTTAGGTCCTACGCCTTGTTAATACAAATGAATAGCAATTACAAAAAATCAAAACATTATATTCGTCAGCAACCATTTTTAAGATTATGCGTCATACACAAGAGTGCCAATTACGAAAAGCCAAGGCATAACGTTCGAAATTCCCATCACAAGGGCAAACATTGTACGCTAGCAAGTCACGCTAAGAATTGTCATGTAATCCACTCCATGGTTGAACTTGGAATGACCGAAGTTCGCCCATGGAGTTGGGGGGGGGGGGGGGGGGGGGGGGGGGGGGGGGGGGCTATATGCTTACAATGTCAGCCCCAATATTTTAAAATATTAGTCTGGTATCCTATATGTCTATAATACTAGCCCAGACACAGCTGGGACTTAGATATTACTGCCTAGTAATCAGACTTAGATATTATTGCCCAGTAATCGGACCTAGATACTACTGACTAGTAGTCGGACCTAGATACTACTTCCCAGTAATCGGACCTAGATCCTACTGCCTATTATTCGAACCTAGATACTACTGCCCAATCGTCGGACCTAGATACTACTGCCTAATAGTCGGACACAGATACTACTGCCTAGTAGTCAGCCTTAGATACTACTGCCCAGTAGTCGGACTTAGCTATTACGTGGACACTTGCATACACCAGCACTAACCTGCCATTGACCAGATTATCGAGCTAGAGATTACTGAGCTTGAAAGTACTGAGCTAGAAATTACAGAGCTAGAGAATACCGACCTAGAAAGTATTGAGCTAGGGATTGCCAAGCTAGAGAATAAAGACCTAGAAAGTACTGAGCTAGCAATTACCGAGCTAGAGAGTATCGAGCTAGAAAGTACTGACATAGAGAGTACCGAGCTAGAAAGTATCGACCTAGGGAATACCGACCTAGAGAATACCAACCTAGAATTCTATACAAATGAGGGAGGCCCCTCTCATTTAGGATACCCCTTCTTCCTCAAGAGGAACAACCCCTTTTCACCTCTCTTTCTTCCCGAGGGCAAGCCTCGTGGGTAGACCACACCACGCAACAACCTCCCATCGTCCTCTTCGGCCATCTCTCCTGGGCAATAATTATTCTAACCTTCTGCTCATCTCAGGCTAAGTGTTTTATATATTTGATATGTATTTATTACATGTTTTTATTATTATTTTATTAGATAAATACTAACTTGAGTGTCGGAGGGGTCTCTCGTGGGTTACCCCGATGGTCCCTATAACCGTTTGTTTGAATCTTGCAGGAAACACCAGACAGGCATGTAGCTAGAGCTTGAGTCTAGCTTGTCCTTACAAACCCCACCTCATACTGGGCTCCCATACGACGAATACGCTCATTGGCCAAGTTCGTTGAAAATATAACTGGCGCCGTCTATGAGAAGGATCACAAGCTCACGCTTGGCTTGATGTTTCTTGTAAGGTTCAAGCAATTTAAGGTCAAGCCCGGTAAGTTTTAGTATATTTCAAATTTCTTGGCCCTCTCTACGAAGGCCCATCTAAACAAACATTTATAAAGAAAGTTCGATTGGACAAGTTTAAGTGTGGCTGTATCCTTTACGCCCCTTTTTCGTTTTTCTTTGGGCAAAAATTCTGAAAAATCTTGATAAGCGCTTAGCCTTTAGGGATTTTAAAAGAACATTTTATCGTTCCGCTTATCCGAATGGGTAGTTTTCATTTGTGTAGGAGTGTCTAAAAGAATCTGAGCTTTTGAGGACGTTGAACCATAGAGCATTTGCAGCATTTTGTTCCATTATTTTCATAAATGCTCGTTGTGTTATGAGTTTTATGTAATGACTTATGAGGATATCGTTATCATGACTGGCCCTTCGTTATATGCGCATTTAGTTTGTAATATTCAGAAAGCCGTGAGTATGATGCCTTTCGATATCTGGTCAGAGTTCTAGGCGGATGATTTACTACACTCATTTGGTATATAAGTGATATATGTAATACACCCGCATAAGGTCAAAATATTAAGCATTTCGCGCTTGCTTTTCTTCCAAAGTGATCCATATGCTATGTACTTAAATGAGGTCAATATGATGATTACACCTCGATATTTTGGGATCTGGGATGATGGATATATTGCGCTAATCCAACAGGGATGGATATGTTGCTACTGCATATATCATGAAGGTTAGCGCATCCTTTAAACCTTTAGATCTCGTGTACTAAACTATGCATCATATATATTGAATAAAAATTAGATTTTGACGTTTAATGTACTATCTTTAGATAACCCTGAAGTGAATTATGGCGTCAGTTGGGTGATTGCACCAAGGCGTTTCATGGTGATAAGTAATGCACCCGTTGCGAGTGTTTGCTCCAGGGCGGACGACGGTGGTGAGTGTTGCACCCGTTGCAAGTGTTTGCACTAGGGCAGACCATAGTGGTGAATGTTGCACCCATTGCGAGTGTTTGCACCTGGGTGGACCATGGTGTATTGCACCCATTGCGGGTGTTTGCACCAGGTCAGACCATGGTGGTGTGGATATATGCGGATGATCGTTAGGCGTTACATGCAGAATACCTAGATAAAAGCAGGCACACTTAAGGTAGCAAATTAAACACAACAAGTTAGTATAACACTGGATATGTCGGGAGTAAATATTAAAATAAATACAATACTGCTAGAAATAGCACACTTTTAAGGCCATTATATGTTAAGTAATAAACCTATGATATATCATCCTCAAAGGATGTCCATGGCCAATGTTCGCTTGTCCTAGAAGCTTATTTACAAACTAATGAGTTTGACATGGCTTATGCTAGATGATTATCAGTAGTTCATGTGAACCCTTGCTAATACTGGGATTACAAGTATTTATGCGTAATGTGTGACTTACTAATAATGAGTTTTTGAGAGCTTGTGGTATGTCGCTTATGTTGGCGCTGAACATATTAAAAAACTCTGGAGGGTAAGTATATAGAATTTTAATGACAAAAGATTTTCAAGGCCACCATTGATATGGCCTACATATTCTTATTGTGCATATCAATCTTCTTACTCTAGCCTTAGGGTCGCGGGCTATTTTTAAGGACTCGGTGATCCTTTATTGTGTGTTACCTTGTTGACAGTGATTATTGTTAGATCAAATAGACTATGAGAGGAGTTTTGAGATCATTGGTAAGAAAGTCCAAGACAACCTTGAAATAGATTATTGCAGGTATCGGACTATTTTTTTTATTGCTATCTATTTAGATTATTACCCTCTGAAGGGATTTTTATTATTAAGTTGTCATGTTTGTCAAGAAGCTGTTTCCATGGTTTGGAATTACCAACTACATGCCCCAACTGTAGGTATGGGATTACAAAGGTGGCTAGGTAGATAATACCTAGTATTGCGCTTGCCAAGTTGCTGACTAGTTGTGGTACTATCTACCTTAGCGGAAGATTGATAGGAGTGTGAGTTGCTCAAATGTAGTTCATTTCAGATTCTCTTACTAGAAACATTTTGTCAAGTTGCAATAAGCAACCAAGTTTGACGATTATAATTTGCTTTTTGACAGGTAAGGAAGTCCTCCAGGTATACCATAATGTTGTGCAATTGATTATAAAATTCTCTAATTTTGAAAGGGATTGCCTCTTATGGACCGGTGGTTCTTGACTTGTAGTTGTTTTTACCTACATTTTGTCGCATGAAAAGAACATATTTTGAACAGTTGCTAATTGTGAAGCATCATAATGTTGGAGTGGTTTAGCCTTTGTGATAGAGGAAATGTCTAGCCTGTGCTTTGAAGGTAAAGTCTCATTGTCGTGAAAAGTGATTTGTGCCATCAAGATAAAGAAGTCGAAGCTTTGAATAGGGATGAAGTCTCCCAGACCAAAAATAATTCGCCAGCAAAATAAGGAAACGACTAAGGAAAAGTCCCCCAATCCTAAGATAATTTTCAACCACAATAAGGAAGCGATTGGGATAAAGTTCCCCAATCTTAAAATGATTTGCCACCAGAGTAAGAAAATAACCGAGGCAAAGTCCCCTAGTCTAAAAATGATTTGCCACCAGAATAAGGAAACGATTGAGGCGAAGTCCCCCAGTCTCAAAATGATTTCACTGTTAGAATAAGGAAATGACTAAGGCAAAGTCCCCCACTCTTAAAATAATTTTCCACCAGAATAAGGATACGTCTGAGGGGAAGTCCCCTAGTCTCTAAATGATTTGCTACCAGAATAAAAAAACGACTAAGGCGAAGTCCCCTAGTCTTAAAAGGATTTGCACTACCGTTAAGGAAACGATCGAGGCAGAGTCCCCCAGTCTTAAAAAGATTTGTGCCACTATTGAAATGAAGTTCAGGCTGTGAAAAGGGACGAAGTCCACCAGCCTTAAAATGATTTGCTCCACCATAAATAGGGAATCAAAAATGAAGGCAATGTCTTCTAGCTTCCCCCATTTATGAAATGATTCTTGACTTGGATGTATTTTTGATTCATGATTTCACTTGATTTAGCAATGCTAAACGGTACCTCACAAAAGGTACTTATCGTATAGCTAGGTTCAATTTCGAGAGATGGTGGCATCTCACAGCTTATGAAGTGAGTCAAGTATGATGCAATTTTGTCTTTTGACTAAATAACCCCTACTAGTGCTTTGTAGGCTTATCACATATGGCGAGTAGCATATTTTTTACGGGTGAGAATGATGTCCTGTATTCCCGTTTGATGAATTGTATGCTTTGAAGTTTCTTTATGGGTGAATAGAATATACGATTGAGAAATCCATAGAGTAATTAGATTAATCAGTTGTGGAAAGAGATAGTAAACCTGTTTTACAATTCCCGAGGGGGGTATAAAGTCTTCAGAGTGAATCATGTAACTTTGTTATTTTGTTGTTGGCGCTTTTGATTCTTCTGAATTTGGTGCTTGTATGTATCTTTTAATTTGCACTTGTGCCTTATCGTTAGATTGTGTATGCTTTGTATTCTGGAACTATAAAAGGTACGGTTGATGATTTTGTTCTTTTAATACCCTTAATTTAGAATTGTTTAATTGCTAACTCTACAATTTGCGAGGAAGGATCTAGCGAAGTGTGGCTTCTGATATGAAAGATGCATTATAGTGGAATTGATTGCTCTATTTAGTGGCCGGTAGGCATAGGCAAGCTTTCCTATTGACTAACGAACATAATTTGTTCGAATATTAGGATTGGAGCAGTTTAGGATTGAAATGAGAACTGACCTCAGTAGAATTCAGTTGAGTAGACCTTGTAGCAAATATTGGTTAAAATTGTAATGAAAATTGGTTCAACAAAGGCTTGAGTTAAATTGAGCTTGTAATGAGAGTTAGTTTGAATAGTGTTGAGCTAAATTGACAGGTACAAGTTCTACTATGCATTCTCTTGCACTTGTTGCTCTTTTTCTCTCTTAATTCATCAAAGCTTGGTTTTAGTCAAACTTATCAACCAACCGAAGCTTTAGTAATTGCAAGAGTTATTTCAGCAATTAGCAAGTGTCCTATATTTTACTGGAGTACATCGTTCGGAGTTCCGTCTAAGAGAACCTCATTTCTTATGCCAAAGGGATCAACGTATACTTATTTTTTGTTTGGATGATGCTGAGCACCTTGCCACTTTATTTTGAGCAGAGAAAACTTACAATGGAAATTGGATTGCAGTGCTGCTATTAAATTGTGTCTGAATATTGCAAATGGGCAACGAGTAATGCCAATTATTTTTGAGATAGCGTAGAGTGCATGATTGCGCGCCTTAGTATTGTTGTACTTATTTAAAAATATGTAGTTTAGTCTTGTATCATCTTCCCAGACCCTGCGTAGGCGGGAGCCCTTGAGGCACTGGGGTATGTTCGTTTAGTCTTGTATCATCTTGGGGCCTGCCTACTTCCTTTACTGGCTAGATTAATGAAATTAGTTATAGTTTGTTATCATGGTGTTGGTATACCTGCATGGTATAGGATAGGCTGCAAAATCTGTGTTATGGTTCTTATAGGGAGTACGAGTTATTTGAGTCTTATAATAGCAAGAGTACAAGTTATTTGAGTCTTATAATATTTTATTCTATTGCTCATCAACTATGAAAATGAACAAATAAAAACGCTTTTATGTCATCGATTTGGCCTTCTTGGTATCTATAGTTTAGCACCACCATTGTTAGGTGCAGGTGCTATGATATACAAAAGGCGTTCCCGTGGCACAATTAGAAAGCGTATTGGTTTCTTTGTAGAAGAGACATGGAGGAGTTGGTTATCCATTCAGTATGGTGATTACTAAACAAGAACAAGCTTTCCTAGCGTGCTGCAAGGACGGTGTCATATCTTAGGCATGGCCTGTTTGTAAACTGTAATCCCCCTAACCTTGCCCAAATTAATGTGAATCAATTTTATAATTAAAGTTGATGCATCTTGGACTAGGTAAATTTGTAATTGTTTACTTCAGAAAGATGTATAATTTTGTCATTAGCCAGTTGGACCTATTAGAATGGAATTATAGCGAGGATTAACTTTATGGTGTTCGATTCAAAATGGAGTTGGCACGAAGATTGGTTAAGTTGGTTATTGAGGTCGCAACAATTTAAGCTGATGTTTTATAGTTCTATCAGTCGATTTATAATAAGAGAAATTTAGACATGTGTGATATTTATGAGAAGTAGGTGATACGAATGCTTTCACAACAAGATCCACATACAATTCGTGTGTGATTTATGGAAGTGGTTAACCGAGATGATATATACATACAATGAAGCTGTAGTTTTCTGTAGAGGGTATCGTTGAATGAATATTTAATTTGTAAGCAATTAAAAGAAGGATATTATTATTTTATTCTTTTTTTGTAGAGTGTTCAGAGGAGTTTAATTATTTGTGGCTGACTGAAAGAAAACTGTCTAATTCAGACTCTCAGAATAAAAAGCGAGTAATTGTTAACTTTATATAATAGATAAGTGTGCCAATAAGATAGACAGTTTATTAGAGTTGTGTTATGGAATAACAATCAAAAGAGTCATAATTTCAATAAGAACACGAGAGACATTCAAATGCGATTACCAATGATATAAGAAATTATAGCAAACCATATTCAAAGCTAGGATCACATATGTGACGAATGACTTCGGCTGCTATATGATCAAATGGATAAAAGTTAATTTAATTCAAATTTGATTGGATAGGAATGAAATGTAGAAAGAATATACTCAATTATAACTTAGTCGAACGAGAATTGGTTCAACATGAGTTATAACGAAGACGGAATCGAAACAAGATTCGGTTGAATTGAGATTATAACCCAAGTCGATTTTAGGATGGAAATAAAAGCTGGCCAAGTAGAGATTTACTTAACATGGGATTATAACTAAAATGTATTGAGATTAAGACGAAATCGGTTTAACAATAACAAAATTAAACTAAAATTATTATGAATAGTTTGTTCAAGGAGGGTTGAACTGAAATGAGATGGTAGCAGGAATCAATCCAAACTAGGTGGAATTAAACAGATATTACAACGGGAATTTTTGAATGAAGGTTGAGTTAAACTAAGATTATAA
The DNA here is from genome assembly GCA_018398585.1 of Simmondsia chinensis. Classification (NCBI taxonomy): domain Eukaryota; kingdom Viridiplantae; phylum Streptophyta; class Magnoliopsida; order Caryophyllales; family Simmondsiaceae; genus Simmondsia; species Simmondsia chinensis. The sequence continues at coordinate 20,619,567 of JAGTTD010000013.1, read as the reverse complement.
CAAGGATTAGTTCTAAAGGGTTGATTTGATTAAGTGCTACAACAAAAATTTGCGCGGACAAGGTTGACTCTAAGCTATGATTGTTGCAAAAAATTGATTTAAATCGAGTAGAACTAAATCAAGATCTTAATGAAAATTGATCCACTATGGGTTGAATTGAATAGGGATAGGGTTGACGAAAGTTAACTCATTTAGTGTTAAGACGAGTAAGAAATGCAACGAAACTAATCTTTTATAGCCGAAGGGAGTGGAGATTATAGAAATACTAGTCCATCGAAAGTTGGATTAAACTGGGATTGTAATATGAATTTATTTACGTAGTGCTGACAAAGTTAAGATTGAAACAAGTATGGGTTCAATCGGAGTTGACGAATATTAAGATTGTAACGAGTACAGGTTTGGTCAAAGTTGACGAAAATTAACCTATTAAATTGAGGTTATAACATAGATCAAACCCAGTAAAGTTAAATTGAATAGAGATTGGTATGAAAATTTGCTCAGTCAAGGTTGACCTAAATTGATATTATGACAAAAATTAATTCTTTTGGAGTTGTATTAGGTGTAGTAGAAATTGAACCAAGTTAGGGTTGGGTGGAATAGAGATTGTGATGAAAATTGACACCTTAGGTTTAGGTTAAACTAAAATTATAATAAAAAATCAATCCCTTGGGATTGAATTAAATAAAGATTTGTAATAGAAATTGACCCTTTTGGGGTTGAATTAAGCAAGGAGTGTAATAGAAATTGACCCTCTTAAGGTTGAAGTAAACAAAGATTGTAATAAAAATTGACCTTTTTGGGGTTGAATTAAGCAAGGATTGCAATAGAAATTGACCCTTTTAGGGTTAAATTTAAACAAAGATTATAATGAAAGTTGACCCGGGTTTAATGGAGGAAGGGGAGAGAGAGCCACCAGCAGGGGTGGCCGAAGTTGGTTGTTGGTGGCAGCTTGGCAGCACCGGAGTAAGGCGTCTAGCATGCCATGGGTGAAGGCAACACAAACGTGTGTGAGTTGAAGCATATGGGTGAGCACGAAATGGGTGAGCTAGAACCGGCGAGCTAGGACAGGTGAGCTAGGACAAGCGAGCTAGAGGTTGGGCGTGCTAAGGCCAGGCAACCCACATTTGAGCGAGCTAGATTGGTGAGCTAGGGCTTGGATGAGCTATATTTGGGTGAGCTAAGGTTGGGCGAGCAAGATTCGGGCTAGCTGCGATGGTATCGGTGCTAGTGGTAGTGGTGGTTTTGGAGGTGGGAATAATGGTGTGGGTGTCCAGTTGATGGGTTGAAGATGATGGTCAAACTTCAAAGTGTTGGTCAATGTTTATGAAATTTACTTTTAATTCATTGGGAGTCATAGTGCAAGTTGAATTCAAAACAAAGCTCCCAAAGAGTTCTACACAACCGGTATAATTTTTATGTTTGAATAAAAAGGTAACAAAGACGTGGTTGGCATTTATCCAGCATGGCAGTGATTTGTGGCTTATATAAGTCGACCCTGAGGCTTAAACAAAAGTAACTCTTAATCCCTAAGGAGCCACGAGTTAAATCACCCATCAAAATGAAGTTCTTGCAGATTTCTAGTAACTGCAATGATTTGTTGAGCTTTTGGATCAAAGAAAGCATAAAAAGGTGAATCGGTTTAGCAGATCGCCTATTGTGGTTAGGTAAATTACCGTACAATTTAAAACAGGCATAACTATCAATGTATGAAGAGTTACAGATCAAATTTTATATCAAATCGAAGCTCTTATGGAGCTCTAGGCATCTATATATATTGTTTGAATGTTTGGTGGTACAAAACACCCAGAAAAGGCGTACAACGTACCTTACAAATTAAAACGGACATAGCATATCTACAAAGAGTTACAGACCAAATTTTATGTCAAAATGTAGCTCTTGAGGAGCTCTAGGCACTCATATCAATATTTTAAATATTTGGTGGCAGAAAGTACCTGAAAAAGGCTTTTGGCGAGCTAGACGTAGGTACAGCATAAAACGGACATAACGTTTAATCCACGAAGAGTTACGGATCAAATTTTATATCAAAATGAAGTTCTTGAAGATTTTTGCGGCACTCATATATGTTTTTTGAACGTTTGATGACATAAAGTACCTGAAGAAGGCATTTGGCGAGCTTGACGTAGGTACAGCATATAATGTACCTTACAACTTAAAACTGACATAACTTTCAATCCATGAAGATTATGGATCAAATTTTATATCAAAATGAAGCTCTTGAGGAGCTCTAGATCTTATCATGATTTTTTAGAATTTCTGCCCAAAAAAAAGGGTTGTAAAGGATACAGCCATACTTAAACTTGTTCAATTGAATTTTCTTTATAAATTTTTGTTTGGATGGGCCTTCTTAGAGAGGGCCAAGAAATCCAAAAAATACTTACCTTGCTTGACCCCTAAATGTTTGAATCTTACAAGACACATCAAGCCAGGCGTGAGTTCGCCGTATGGGAGCCCAGTATGAGGTGGGGTTTGTAAGGATGAGTTGAACTCAAGCTCTAGCTACACGCCCGTCAAGTGTTTCCTGCAAGATTCAAACAAATGGTTCGAGGCCCGCGGGGTGAAACCACCAACGCTCAAGTCAGTATTTATCTAATAAAATAATAATAAATAGGTAATAAATACATAAAAAAATATAAATGACTTAGCATGAGAAGAGTAGAAAGTTAGAGTACCTATTGCTCCAAAGAGATGACCGTAAAGTACGGTGGGAGGTTGAGGTTTGGGAAGACCCACCTTATACGAGTCTTGCCTTGCCTTTGGAAGGAGATGGTGATAGCGAGAGTGTGAGAGAGTGAGAGAGAGAGAAACGAGAGGGGCAGAGAGAGAGAGATGAGGGATGAAAGAGAGGTGTGAGAGAGGGGAGAGGAGAAGGACTTATATATTATGGCCCAGTAGTCAGACTTAGATACTACACTTGCATACACCAATGCTGGTTAACGGGCGGTCAGCACTGGTGTATGCAAGTGGGTAAAAGCTAAGTCCCATTGCTGGACAATAGTATCGAAGTCCAACTACTGGGTAGTAGTATCTAAGTCCGACTACAGGGTAGTATAATCTAAGTCCCAACCGTGTCTAGGCTAGTATTGTAGACGTATAGGATACCATACTACTATTTCAAAATACCGGGGCTAGCATTATAAACAACCCCTACATGTTTAGGAATTACCTAGTGGAATAGGAACATAATCCGCCTAAAAAAGACATTGGACTTTATAGTGTTTTCTTATTGAATACCCTAAAAAGTTCAAGGGGTATATATTTTAATCAGAATACAAGCATTGTGAAAACCAGAATGCCAGGTTCTTTGTAAATGGTGAAGTGAGTGGGAGTGAATAAATGCAGACTATACATTCAAGAAGTTAGGGTGGAAGTTAATTTACCCATTACTTCTAGAATTATTGTTCCTATAGTTGTTGCACGTCCTAATTATAATAACCAAGAATAACAAACTAGTGAGCAAACACTCCATGATGTAGTAATCACCGAACCCGTTATAGATAAACCACAAGTATAGCAGTAAAAAGGTTTTCTAGTGAAACAAGGTATGCTGTTATTTATGACTATGTAGTTTGTCCATAAATAGTCACTACTTGACCTAGGAAGTGATGATGATCTAGTTTCATTTTAAGAGGTCATATAACGCTCTAAGTGGATTAATACCATGAAAGATGGTATAAAATCTATGGATCAAACCAAGTATTGGCTCTCATTGATTTATATAAATAACTTAAAAGGGTTGGGTGTAAATGGACACTCAAGACCAAGCATGACTCAATCGAGATCATTGAATGATATAAGGTTAGACTTGTACTCATTTTACTGTAAAAGATGGGATTGATTACAAAGAGACCTTTTCACCAATTTGTAGGAATGAGTCAGTTAGAATTATTATGCTTTTTGTGGCTCATCATGGCTTAGATTTACACCTAATGAATCTAAAGATTGTCTTTCTTAATGGGGAATTAGAAGAGAGAGTTTATATGGATGAACCTCAAGGTTTTTCAGTTAAGAAAAGGTACACATGGTATATAAACTAAAGAAATCAATGTACAGACTTAAACAAGCTTCCCATAATGGTAAATGAAATTTTATAGTACATAACTTCTTTCGCTTTTAAAGAAAACACCATTGATAGGTATATGTATATATATATGTGAAGTCAGTGGGAGCCAATTTATCTTTTGGTTCTATATGTTGATTTTTGCCGCTTATTAATGATTTTAGTTATTATGTGGAATCAAGAAATTTTTCTGTAGTAATTTTATAATGAAAGATATCGGAGAAAGAACTTACATGACAGGAATGGAAATATTCCATGATAGGTCACAAAGGTTGTTGGAATTGGCCCAGAAAACCTATATCAATAATGTTTTAGAGATAATTAAATGGATAAATGTTCAGCAGGTATAGTTCAAATTCAAAAGGGTATAAAGTTAGCCTTATGTTATAACTAAAGAATGATTGGAATGAGAACAAATGAACATATTTATTATGCGTTTGTTATTGATAACTTAATGTATGCATAAATTTGAACCAGAATGTTGGGCGAGTATGAAACCTAATGGGCCACTTGAAAGTCATAAAGAAAGTTTTTAGATAATTACAAAGAACTAAGGTCATTATGATACTTATGGCATATCTTCTCATTTGGAAGTGATTGGATATTCATATTCATATGAGTTTTTTGGCATGTTTTGAGGCCACTGCTCATGGATTATGTTTGTAGAACTTTATTGTTAGGGTTGTCAATATTATTGCTAGGGTGTTGAAAATTTGTTGTGAAAATTCCACAGTAGTACTCTTCTTTAAGAACTGTATATGCTCTAAGGGTACTAAATTTTTGTAATTGAAATACTTTGCCGTTAAAGAAGAAGTTCAGAAATAAAGAGTGTGAATTATTAGCACCAATCTTATGAGGACAAATCCATTGTCATACAAAACATTAAGGGATCATGTTGAAAGAATGGGCATTAGATGTTATTAATGATATTGTACAAATATTATGTTGTATGAAGTTTATTTATTTGACACTCTGAGCTTACCTACGTGTTCATGATATTTCTTATCTTTTGTACACATGATTGAATTAAAATTATGGTGATGAGAATTGTCTTGATAAAGACATTAAAGCTAGACCATGTAATACCTCAATAATGATCATGATTAAGGTGGAAGCTTGTGTAGTAGTATATAGAAGGGACTATGTCGAGTGAACAACACACAACGGCCATGACTCTCATTATTTTTGTACTTAATTATGATGTAAGGTTGAAACCAATACCATGGTGGATTTAGCATAATATTATTGTGCACATTATGTTTAATAAACCATGAAGGTACCAAGTGGGCCAAGGGGAGAATGTAAGAATATTTATGATATGATCCACATGATATTATAAAGGATATTTATCAAATATTTATGTTGCATTTAATAATTAAGTTGTTTTAACTAATTCTTAATCCAATTGATTTTTGAATGGTTCTCGATGAAAGGGTATGTCTCTTAAGGAAAATCATATGTTTTGATGAAAGAACATGTCTTTTTAATAAGAAGATATGTCTCTGAGATTTGTTTTAAGTGAAGAGACATGTCATTTGATGAAAGGACATATCTATTAATGAAGGGACTGTTCTATTATTGAAAAGACATGTCTATTAGCAAAAGGACATATGACCCTTGGTGTTTTGACGGAAAGCACCCATTTTTCCTCTATAAATAAGATACGATACTCCATCATATCGTACATTAATGAATGTGGTTAGAGGGAGAAATTAGATTTCTTTAATCATTCTCTTCCGCACACTCAATGGTCATGCAAGGATTATTGTTGTTAAAGGTATGTTCTTTAATTCTAATAATGTGTGAAAATCATGTAGCTCTAAGATCGATGGGAATTAATGTTTTATGCACTAATGCGGATGTATGTAATTTCAGTTTTACAAGGAGTAGTTATTCTCGTATAAAATTGTTGTCAAAGTAATTATAATATGACTTATAAATAATGAAAGCCACAAAATTACCTTGAAAGCTAAGATCTTGCTTTAACAATAACAATTTTCCACTAATAATAACATTGCTGAATAATCAAACAAATGCTAAAGTAGTTTTATATAAATGTTTTTAGCATTGTCCTTGGAAAGTTAAAAAGAAAGGTATTACACGAGGCAAAATGAGTATTCTTGATATTAAACTAGGCACTAATTTTGTTAGCACGATGTGGTAGAATTTGAGGCTCACCTGCCATCCAGGAAGTACAGATACGAATATGGATTTGAGATCCGACACGACACCGACATGCCGATACATGATTTTTCGAAAAACTAGGACACAGCACCTTGGAGACACACTAATTCAACATTATGTATTTTTTATATGTAGTCCATGTAATTGATAAAAGAAAATAGAGTTTTCATCAAATTAAATATCAATTATTTTTTGTATATTGGAATGACTGAATTAGAAAGCACAATACCATCAAATTAACAAAATAAAGCAAATATTTTTAGATGTACTTACCATATATTCTAGAGATATACAATCCACCCACATTTAAAAATATATATATATATGCCAGGTTTCTCACTAGTAGAATAAGCATGGTGAATAACTAACTCCACTACATACTGACTCGACTAAAAAAGATCTATACAAGTCCTCAACTCAAGTTTAGCAACATGCTAATCGTCCCCAACCACCTTGTCACTATCACCACCTCCACTCTCGTCAACTGATAAGTCTAATTTAGTATATAATTATTTATATCATTTCAGTTCATTTTCTAAGCATTTTACCTCAAATTTGATTGCTATTGCTCGCTTTTGCTCTTTTTCGCTTTTATTGCCATTTATTTGCAAAAACACTCTTTTTGTGCTAAATCTTGCTAGGTTTTATCATCAAAATCAACAAGTGAATGTAAGATTCACCAAACAAAAGCAAAATGAGGGGCAAAATATAACAATGTACATGGTTAAAGCAAGAACACAAAAAGTTAATGCACAATTCATTTCAACTTGCAAAAAGGAGTGGCCAAATGTAAAAATCAGGTGCAAGGATGGATTTAGTAATATAGTAACATGTCCAACATGATGTAAACTCTGAATTTAAGTGGTGCAAAGCACAAAAATCTGAAGAAAAATAGCCAAGAACAGCAAAAATGTAGCCTAAGTTGTAATATATGCTTTATTCTAATTCAACGTGTTGAATGTTTTGTTATTGCGTTGTTCAATTGTTTATCATTGTTATTCATGAGTTTTAAATACTTGGCCATCATTTAAAGCCTATAATGATCATATGTCTGAGAGGAGATTTACGATGATTGTTATGGTGATAAGCACCATAAATTGAGCGAATGCTAGAGATAGATTAACGCGATTTGTGTGATCTTAAGCGAAAGTCATAGATCTTTAAAACTCTTTTCTTATTCAAATTTATGCACGAGAGTGATGGGTTAATATGTAAAAGAGTATTCTAAATGTTGCTTGAGAGAGAATAGTTAGTAAAGTAGGGCTTTTGACCATCAACATGTAATGACAACATGAATACCGATAATAGAAAGACGTATTAATTCAACTTGGTGAAATCGGATGCCTTGAACCTTATTAAATCATAAAAACCATCAAATCAGCAACTCTGTTTAGTTATCTTGATTTTGTTTTGGTTCATATCAGAAACTTAAATTTTCGGTCTTTTAAATAGCACTAAAACTACTAATTTCGGTATTCACTCAATAACAATCCTCGTGGGAATGATACTTTACTCAATCTTTATTACATGATATGACTTAGTGCACTTGCTAAGCAAATGCCAAGTAAAGCATCAAGTTTTTGGTGTCGTTGCCGGGGATGTTCTTATATGAGTGATATCGATACCAACTAATTTTGGTACTAATTTGAAGTTATTTGCTAGAACTTGTAAATTTTCTTTAATTTTGAATAAGAAATTTCTTTTCTTTTATTTATTTCATTCACTTGATCTATTTGTAAAGTTCTTTTCACTTGAAAAATTCATATGGCACACCTCCTTTAAAATTGTGTTTTTGATAAGTTTGTGCTATTTTGTTATTTTTCTTGTATTTTTCTTTAATTTTATCTTTATTTTAACTTTTTAGTTATCTTTTCACTTTGTATGCAAAATCAAAACAAAAAAAAAAATAATCCCTTTTGATCTTGAAAATTAAATGACCTGAAACCAGCTAATAATAATAATGGTAATGATGACGAAAGGCCTTTAAAAGATTATGCTCTACCAACTGTTGGGGAATGCACTTCTAGCATTCAACGTCCACCAATACAAGCAAACAATTTTGAAATTAAACCCGCAATAATACAAATGATTCAATAGATGGCGGTTGACCTAGTGAGGACTCGAACCTGCATATCTCTAATTAGAGATATGTGACGCATTTTAGCATAATGAGGTCAGCTATGATGCCATTCGCTTAAGACTATTCTCGTTCGCACTAAAAGACAAAGCCAAAGCGTGGTTAATATCATTATCACCAGGTACTATCACCACTGGGTACGATTTGGCTCAAAAATTTCTTGCTAAATATTTTTCACCTGCCAAATCTTCCAAAATAAGGAATGACATTGCCTCTTTTGTACAATACGATATGGAATCTTTGTATGAAATGTGGGAATATTATAAAGAGCTTTTAAGAACGTGTCCGCACCGTGGTTTGCCAGTTTGGATGCAAGTCCAAACTTTTTACAATGGTGTCGCACCTAATACCTGAACAATGATAGACGCGGTTGCTGGAGGAGCCCTAAACAACAAGTCCCCAAATGAAGCATATGAGTTGCTAGAAGTGATGGATAGAAATAACTATGTAACAATAGCTGATGAAAAGAAACCTGTAGGTGTGCACCGAAGTAAACGCATAGACCAAGTTATCCGCTCAAAGTTCATTGATTCAGAAATAATTGGGCAACATGAATGTAAATGTTATTAATTCTCCTACCCTAACATGTGAATTTTATGCAGGAAATCATGCAAGCATAGAATGTCAAATAGGTAACCCATCTAGACATAAACAAGCAAATTTTGTTTCAAATTTGACCACAAAATAATCCTTACTCGAACACTTACAACCCTGGGTGAAGAAACCACCCAAATTTTTCATGGAGTAAACCAGGGATTGAAAAACAGCCGATTCATACCCAACTAGAAAAGAAAACTGATCTCGAAGATTTGTTCAGAAGTTTCATGCAAAACGCATAAACAAATCTTCGAAATCAGGAAACTTTAATTCGAAATCAAGAAGTTGCGACTAGAAACCTTGAGACCCAAATTGGACAAATTTCAAACCAACTCTTTGAAATGTCACAAGGTTCCTTACCCGGTAATACAGTTACTCACCCACGACAGCATGTAAAAGCAATTGAATTACGAAGTGAGAAAACCCAGAAAGAACCAACTCAGGTAGTCAAGACCATATAAAACGAGCAACCCATAAACTGTCCACTGACACCAACCAAGAATTGGAAAATGAGGAAGGGACAAAAATTCAAAATGAAGACGAACCAAAAAGGGCTGAACCTCAACCTTACAAATCAAAGGTCCCATTCCCTCAATGTTTGAAAAAAACAAAGCGCATGAACAATTTGCAAAACTTTTGAAAATTTTTAAAAAATTACATATTAATGTCCCTTTGCTGACATGTTAGAACAGATGCCCAGATATGCAAAATTTATTAAGGAAATCTTTTCAAAGGAAGTTGGGAGAATTTGAAACAGTGGCACTAACTAAAGAATGCAGTGGCATACTCCAAAGGAAGTTACCTCTGAAGGTCAAAGATCCAGGGAGTTTCACTATACCTTGTGCCATTAGAACTATTAGCTTTGATAAAGTTTTATGTGATTTATGTGGAAGCATTAATTTAATGCTCTCTGTGTTCAGGAAGCTTAGCTTAAGAGAGGTGAAAACCCACAAGAATATCTCTCCAACCAGCTGACAGATCAATCAAGTATCCCAGAGGTGTGCTTGAATACGTTTTAGTGAAGGTTAATAAATTCATCTTCTTGGACGATTTCATAGCGCTCGATATGGAAGAGGATCGCGAGATAACTCTTATTCTTGGCCAACCCTTCCTTGCTACAAGGACTCTAATTGATGTTCGATAAAGAAAACTTATTTTAAAAGTACAAGATGAACAGGTAACATTCAATGTTTTTAATGCTATAAAATTCTCCACCGACATGGATTCTTGTTTTGAGGTAGATATTATAGACAAGTTGGTAGTTGGGATATTCAGGGACACATTTCCTAAGTTACCCCTTTAAGCATGTCTAACAAAGTCAGGGACCTTAGATATAGAAAATGAATTGATAAGAGAATGTGCCCAACGCCTGGAAACTTGAGAACCTTTCGATTGCACCACGAAACAAGAGTGGAAGACATGCAAGCGATTGAAACTCAAAAGAGAATGGAAGAAGATGAACCTCCAAATCTAGAGCTCAAGTCTTTGCCACCTCATCTCAAGTATGCTTACCTTGGTAATTCTAACACTTATCCGGTTATTATTAATGCTTCTTTAAGTAATTTTGAACAGGAAAGGCTGCTAAGAGTTCTAAGGGAGCATAAATTAGCAATCAGATGGGCCCTTTCAGACGTGAATGGAATTAGCGCCTCCTTATGCATGCATAAGAATCTCATGGGCGATAGCTTCAAGCCTACCGTGCAGCCATAACATCGATTAAGCCCGACTATGAAAGTGGTGGTAAGAAAAGAAGTTGTCAAGTTATTAAATGCCAGGATCATTTATCCTATATCTGATATTCTATGGGTAAGTCCAGTGCAAGTGGTTCCAAGGAAAAGGGGGATAACCGTAGTAGAAATGAGAACAATGAGTTCACTCGTACTAGGACCATCACAGATTGGAGGGTATGTATAGATTATAGGAAACTTAATGATGCCACCCGTAAAGACCATTTTCCTTACCTTTCAATGTTCAAATGTCAGAAGAACTTACTGGCCATTCGTATTACTGTTTCTTTGATGGTTATTTAGGTTACAACCAAATTGCCATAGCATCAGAAGATCAAAAAAAGACCACTTTTACTTGTCCATATGGTACCTTTGCCTATAGAAGAATGTCCTTTGGATTATGCAAAGCTCTTGCCACATTTTAATGGTGTGTGATGGCAATCTTTAGTGACAGGGTGAAAAAGTTCATAGAGGTATTTATGGATGATTTTCAGCCTTTAGAGCCTCATTTGATTATTGTTTAGCTAACCTCTTTATCGTTTTACAAAGATACACCGACACTAATTTTGTTTTGAACTGGGAGAAATGTCATTTTGTGGTACAGAAAGGGATTGTGTTAGGGCATATGATTTTGAAAAAAGGAATTGAGGTTGATAGAGCAACAACTGAAGTGATAGAGCGATTACCACCCCTACTAATGTTAAGGGCTTCGAAGTTCTTGGGTCATACAGGCTTCTATGGAAGGTTTATTAAGGACTTCTATAAGATTGTTAAGCCTCTTTGCAATTTATTGATGAAGGGTGTCCCTTTTAACTTTAATAGTGACTATATGCATGCTTTTGAAACTTTGAAGAAAAAACTAATATCAGTACCAATAATCGTAGCACCCGCATGCACCTTGCACTTTGAACTTATGTGCGATGCTAGTGACTATACCATAGGGGCTGCGTTATTGCAAAGAAGGAGCAAAAATTAACTGTGCCAGTAAGTCTTTAACGGATGCACAGATTAACTATGCTACCACCGGGATGGAATTACTAGCTGTTGTTTTTGCATTTGAAAAATTTCGTTCTTACTTGCTAAATTTTAAGATAATTATTTTATACTGATCACTTTGCTCTTAAATACCTCTTTGCAAAATAGGTTGTGAAATCGAGATTGATAAGATAGATTTTATTGCTTCAAGAATTCGATTTAGAAATCTAGGATAACAAAGGAGCAGAAAATGTTGCGGTGGATCATTTATCATGCCTTGAACGAGAGGACGAAAGTTCCTCTATCTATGAAAAATTCCCGGATGAAAATCTTATGATGGTAAGCGAAAATCCTAATTATCCATGGTATGCTGACATTGTTAACTATTTGGCTGTATAGAAACTGCCTAAGGACTTGACATATCAACAGAAGAAGTTCTTCACGGATTTAAAGCACTATTTTTGGGAAGAACCATTCTTATATAAGCATTATACAGAGCAAATCATTAGGAGGTGTGTACCAGAAGAAGAAATGGAAGACATTCTGTGTTGTTGCCATTCCTTGGAAACCGGAGGTCACTATGGTGGAACAAGGACTACAGCTACGGTTTTACCATGAGAATTTTATTGGCTTAGACTTTTAAAGACGCTTTCAAATTTGTTAGTAAATGTGATCGACGTCAAAGAACAGGAGATATTTCCAAAAGAAATGAAATGCCCCTAAACAACAATTTCGTGTTGAATTATTTGAGTTTGGGGAATTGATTTCATGGGTCCTTTTCCTTCATCATTTTCTAACAAATTTATTTTGAATGCAATAAATTATGTATCAAAGTGGGTTGAAGCAGCTACTTCTCTGACCAATGATGCAAGAATTGGGGTCAACTATGTAAAAAAGAATATCTTTTCTCAATTTGGAACTCCTAGAGCAATAATAAGTGATTGTGGAAAACACTTTCGTGACCATCAACTTAAAGTTTTATTGAGTTACATAGTCATACACCATGTGGGTGCTCCATATCATCCTCAAACAAATGGTCAAGTAGGAATTTCAAATCGAGAATTGAAAGATATTCTTGAAAAAACAGGTAGTACTTCTAGAAAAGATTGGTCGAAAAAGTTAGATGATGTGCTTTGGGCAGAACTGCATTCAAAATACCAATTGGAATGTCCCCATATCGATTGGTTTATGGCTAGGCATGTCATTTTCCAGTCGAATTGGAACATAAAGCATACTAGGCCAAAAACCTTGAACTTTAATTTAGAAGCTGCGTGAGAAAAAAGGCTACTGCTAATCAATGAGATGGATGAGTTCAGGAACGCAGCTTACAAAAATGCTCGAATTTACAAGGACTAAACAAAACATTGGCATGACAAGCACATTCCAAAAAGGAATTCATAGTGGGACGAAAAGTTTTACTTTTTAACTCCCAATTACAACTTTTCCCAGGGAAATTGCACTCCAGATGGTCAGGACCCTTTGTTATAACTCGTGCCTTTCCATATGGCACAGTTGAGATTCAAGATGAGAAAGAAGGGCACATTCAAAGTTAACGGTCAGAGGCTTACCTTATATTGATGGAGAGCTCGAACCACAGAAGACCTCCATTGATCTCAATGATGTCGAATGATCCACTCAAAGAGTCGAGCTAACGACTATAAATTAAGCGCTTCTTGGGTGGCAACCCATGTGTTCCTTTCGTTACTTCTTTTCTTTTATTTTCCTTTTATTTTTATTATTTTCTCATGTTCCTGTACATTTCGTTCAAACCGGTACTTTAAAATATGTTTGGGGGTAATATGTTGTCAACGGTCAATATCAAATAAGTAATCCTCAAACCTGGGAAGTATCTCTTACCTGCTGCTTCGTTCTTTTTATTTCTTTTAACATTGGGGACAATGTTAATTTTAAGTTTTTTTTGGGGGGGGGGGGGGGGGGGGGGGGGGTGGTGGTGGGAGAGACAATTTGAACAATTTTTTTTGAAAAGTTTCCTGTTTTATGTTCTAGAGTCAACTTTAGTGCATTTCAGAGTTCGGAGCCTTTGTATGGGGATGTAGATAGTGTCGGTCAACAAAAAGATTTTCTATTTTTTATAGTTTTGGTCATTAGTCCTTTTTAATTATATTACACATTTTGAACCAATTTAAACCCTTAAAACAATTAGAAATCCTATCATCATGCTTTTTAAGCAAATTTTCTACTCTTTTTTAGCTCGTTTATTTTAATTAGACTTGACTAACTGAAGAATCAATTGTTTTTGTGCTCTAATTGCAAAACATGATCTATTCTAAGGCACTATCTTGATAAAATCATGGTAATCAAGTTCACTAGTTAGCCTTCTTTCTGATTAAAAAATGCTTAAATATGAATGGATTACATTAAAATTGTTATCTACAAAATAGATTTTGAAAAGTTATGTGTAAGTCTAAAGAAAAATATGAAAAAAGAGAGGAAAGCATATCTAGCCTCGTTATCCCGTTTATAAACATTTTAAGATATGTGCTACCCATCATGAGGGCATCTTGGTCCTGGCTTCTCTTACCCATGCGGTCATCACCCAGGGATTGGGAGTTTGATTCTTGCTAAAGATATGCTCACACGGTAATATTGAGGTCTCTTCTCTTACCCATGCAGTCATTGCCCAGGGGTCCAGAGTTTGATTCTTAATGAAGATATACTCACGAGCAGAGAGAAGAAGAAAAAATTTTTGTGAATAATTTTGGTCTTGGGCATACTTAATAAGTCCGTTTATGAGTGGTAAGATTTTTGGCTTCTATTCGGATTGAATGTCCTGAGATTAGAAAGAACGGATAAACTTAATTTGTTTAAATAAATTTTGAATTCGATTACCAAGGTAATTGACAGATTTTTCCGTGGAAAGTTGGTTTTGCTTTTAGAACTTTAAACTTTGATCCTCAGTTATTCTTTTCGATTAGGAGTACACTTGCTTTGAACTGTGGTAGAATTCTTAAAAAGTATGAGATCCTGTACTTTAATGCTTAGCCTTGCTCAAGGACGAGCAAGATTTTAGTTTGGGGATATTTTGATAAGTCCAATTTATTGCATAATTATTCATATCATTTTGGTTCATTTTTTAACCATTATACATCAAACCTTTTTTGTTTTTGCTTGCTTTTGTTTATTTTTACTTATATTGCCATTTTCTTACAAAAATACTTATTTTATGCTTTGGTTCATTTTCAACATTAACAAGAGGAAGCAAGATACATCAAATAAAAGCAAAAAAAAGGATAAAACTCATCTAATTCTCACGGTTCTACGAAAAACCAACTAGAATTGACATATAGTGACACAAGTTTTTTTCGGCGGCAATTTTATTTACATTTTATAACTCAAATACATTGTGTACTACATGAAATCATCACCTTGGGGTCTGAATTATTAGATTTGGGAGGTGGAAAGCATGGAAAAGCTTAAGAAATTGCAAGTGTGCACAAATTGTTCGTCGGCGTCTACAAGGAATGAATGAGGATAAAGCTTGATATAATTTTTTGTATTTTTATTCACCCTTCAAATGCTTTAAACAGGGGGTGAGTGGAATGAGTTAAATTATCCCTCAAACCAGAAAACAAAAAGAAACAGAAGAGAAAAGAGGAAGAAAACTGGAGGGAAGGAGAAGAAGAAGAAGGAATGAAGTTTGGTTTGTAATTTTGTGTTTTTAAATTCTTTCTATCCTTTTCTTCTTTAAGTTCATAAATTTTGTCTTAGTTGTGCCTTATTTTTTGTCTATCATAAACTAATTTTGTAATTCCAAGGCTATGATGTAGCCTAAGTTGTAATATAGCTGTATTCTAATTCAAGGAATTTAATGTTTCGTTATTGCATTGTTGAAGTGTTTATCATTGTTCTTCATGAGTTTTAAACACTTGGCCATCATTTAAAGCATGTAATGATTCATAATGAGTCAGAGAAGAGATTTATGATGATTGCTAAGGTGATAAACACTATAAATTGAGCGAATGCTAGAGAGAGATTAACGTAATTTGTGTTAATATGTACAAGGGTATGCTAAATGTTGCTTGAGAGTGTAGTTAGTAAATTAGAGTTTTTGACCATCAACAAGTAATAGCAACATGAATACCGAGAATAGGAAGGCATATTAATACAACCAGGTGAAATCAAATGCTTTGGACTTTATTAAAACATAACAACAAGAATACTGAGAATAGGAAGGCATATTCATTTTTTTTGGGTTCATATCAAAAACTTCAATTTTTGGTCTTTCATATAGCACTAAAATTATAAATTTTGGTACTTGCTCAATAACAATCCTCGTGGGAACGATACTCTACTCACTCTTTATTACTTGATACAACTTAGTGCACTTGCTAAGCAAACACCAAGTCAAGCATCAGAGACAAGTGGATGAGAAATAACATTTTTCTGACGAACTTTACCACAGGCAGAAAGGTTTGCTACCTAGTCATTAATTTAGGGAGCTGTGAATATTTCATCTCAAAGGAAGCAGTTGGGAAACTGGGGCGGAAAATAGAAAAACATCCAAGCCTACACAAGCTTTTTTGCTTGAGGAAAAAAAAATCAGGTAACTGTGTCAAAATGTTGCCTAGTAAACATCTCAGTCGGGGCTAAATGTCGAGATGTGGTTAGGTGTAATGTCAGGAACATGAATGCATGTCACTTGTTGCTTGGCTGTCCATGGAAATTTGACAGGTGCGCCACTCATGATGAACGAAGAAATACTTATAGCGTCAAATTCGGTGGGAAAAAGATCGTGCTATTACTGAAGAAGGATGAGGTGCCTCATCCAGCACCAACTGAGAAAGCTATATTACATACCTAAGCGATGTTTGCCAAAGAAGTGGATGAAACCAAGATTGTGTGCGTCAGAAAAGAATGCCTACACTAGGTGGGTGCAAAGTATAAATCATCGATTGATAAACAACTAAGGTAGTGGAATTCCAAGTGGGAGATCAGGTTTAGGACGCTCTTATTCGGGAAAGATTTTTGGCTTGGGAGTATAACAAGCTGACAGCCTGAATGATTAGGCTATTACGAGTGCTTGAGAAGATCAATGGAATGCATACCGTCTACAACTACCTAGTGGAATGGGGAAACATGATATTTTTAATGTTAAACATCTGACACCATATTTAAGCAAGAACAACAACAAGAGCAACTAGAATTTGGGGTCAAATTCTTTTCAAGTGGGCAAGGATGAAGCAATTCATATGGAAATTGGGCGCCAAAAGTGATTTAAAATTTAAAATTTGAATTTCAAGTTTAATCGGCTTTAGAATTAGAATTATATTAGGAATACTTAGAATAATTGCCTATAAAGAGGCTCTTAGGGTCATTCTTTTAGCATAGCTTAGAAATATTTTCTTAATTGTGCTCATAATATTTCTTTCTTGTTTCTCTTGGTGAGTACTTGGTTGAATTAATGTTCCCTCTATTTTTCATTAGCTTTTGCAATAAAATTTACGGAAGGCTATTGAATCCTTCTCTTTCTCCTTCTAATAATTTGGTGATTCACATTAATAGCACTCTCCAACTTTGGTTCATCAGTAAAATGTTGTGCAACCTCTAACCCTCTAACATTTTCAAAGGTGCAAAATCAACTCCACATATGTCCCCCATTTTGCCACGCCCTTGCATGTATTGTGGAATGGTTCTAAAAAGAAGACAAAGATCATTATGAATGAAAAACAAGGTTTTTGCACATTTTGCAAGCATCTTGTTTCTCCTCAAAGAATGTATAAAAGAAAAGGTACTCCGATTCCTCTCATAATAAGAAGAGGATGATGGCTGCATAAGTAGCTTGAAAGCTACATTATGAAGTAGATGAGCACTAGTGCCATAACAATGCAACACCAATCTTCAGGATCCATAGCGGAAAGATCATGAATAAACTCACTATCTCCAAATTGTTTTTCCTCACTTGAGAAATTGACAAACTGTATGTTGGCCTTAGCTCAATCCTCTGGGCACTAGGTTTGGATTTTTATAAAGCCATGCATCACTATAAGACATTAAATTTAGACAAGAACTAGTAATTAGATTCACGCCTAAAGAAATGTTTTAACTTTAAGATTAATGGAGACTAATTTTAAATGAAAAACTCACTTCAAATTAAGTGTATGTGGCATATAATAAAAAGAATTATTATTCCTAATCTAATGACTGATGAGAATGTAGTATACCACATTAAAAAGGTTGACTTTTTGTCCACTTCTTTTCATATTTTGTATATAACATTCTTCACTTGTTCAATCATAGTGTTCCAAATCTCATACACCAAATGTAAACAACTCTTGTTCATATCACAAATTCTTAGCATACGTTTGCTTAAAAAAGAAATTCTAAGCATGTTGTTGATGGGAGCGATGAAAGAAAGGATATAATCAATGTTGTCCCACCACATGCCATTCAAAACCATGTCTTTCCTGGTCTTTGGCTTGCCCACATCATCTTCTTATAAGCTTCTCGTTTTTCACTTATCACTAAAAATTGTAGACCCCCTTTGATGAGCTTGAATCTCTTCATCATTATAAGTGTCGAGGCAAAATGAGTACTTGCAACAGAATGCAACTCTAAAGGAACAAATTCATTAAACATAGCCAATCTCATGGAATGGTTCATGATGAAATTCTTAATGATTGAGCAGTCATCAACAATCAAGGTGATCTAATGGCACTAATCATAAGTAACTTGATTGTTTTCCATGTTCTTTGCCGCATGGATATGTCGTAAGGCAAGATTAAGAGTATGGGCTACACATGGAGTCCAAAAAATATGAGGATAATTAATGTTCCAACACTGGCACAATTCTTGGCGTTGTCGATTATAACTTGAAAAATATTTTCAGATCCAATCGCTTCTATTATTTCAAAAATAAATCCCAAAAATTAATCAGGGGCGCATTGAAAGGGAAACTTAAATCTTAACTTAAAATATACTTAATCTAATTAAACTATTTCATTAAATCATGATCTTACTTTATATTCAAAATTGCATATAAAGACTATCAAATAAAACAAATCCAAACATGGTATGAAAAAAAAAATTCTAAATATTTAATTGGGTTTTTGTTTGAACTTGAAGAGGGAGAATTGAAGAAAGAACACTTGAAACTATAGTCTCTTCTTCACAATCACCTCTTCGACGTCAGGAGTGTGGGTTTTGAAAGTATTTAATTTTTGGAAAAATTTCAGAACAAATTTTTTTCGTTTCAATATTTCTAAAAATAATATTTCAAAAAATTCTTTTGCCAAATTATGATCCAAAAATTCCATTCACCATAGAAATTTTGGTGGAGTAAAAAAAAAAAAAAAAAGAAAGAAAGAAATTTTTGTTGGAAAAAAGAAAAACATACATAATCCACACTATTGAAAAGACTTAGAATTATATGCATATCTATGAAAAGAGGTATGCCGTCACGACCCAACAAAACGTGACATATCACTACCTACCCCTTTTTCTAATTGATGAAAAGCATTAACCACATCAAGCATCGGTCCCACCCACTTGTGACATGTTAGAATTGGTGTCCTGGGAAACCCAATTTTTGTAAACAATTTTGTTATTGAAGGAAATTTATTTATTGCCGTCTTTATGTTTACGAGTTTATTTTGATGTGTGATTTTATTTTCTTTCAAGTAATGTACCATGAGATGGGCGTAGTCCATAAAGGACATTTAGTATATTTGTTTTAGCAGATAATGAGATTATGCCACATATAGACTAATAATAGATTAAAATGTTATTTAATAGTTAATCCGCAATCAGTTTGAAATTCTTGTTTGCTAAGATTATAATATAACATTTAGATAACTTGTCTTGGTTATATGGATGGGGATCTAGAATATCGTGCTGGTGTATTAATGTGATTGTTACATTGCATTAGACCATATGACTTGCTTGTTCCTCCACTACTATCGGAAGTGACTAACTAATTTTGATATATTTATACAATGACTCTAAATTTGGAAATATTCTGAACTTATGCATGGAATTTTAGTTACTTTGATGCACTAAAAGGATTAGGTTGCAATGTGTGACTGAGATCTTATGTTCATTAGGTAACTACATGAGGATAGATATTTTACTAGGAATGTACAATACAAGATGT
Organism: Simmondsia chinensis; assembly: GCA_018398585.1. NCBI lineage: Eukaryota > Viridiplantae > Streptophyta > Magnoliopsida > Caryophyllales > Simmondsiaceae > Simmondsia > Simmondsia chinensis. The sequence goes on along the minus strand of JAGTTD010000013.1, from coordinate 20,599,759 downwards.
CCCCTATTATGATTTAAGATCAATCTTGAGTCATAACCTAGGAGAGAGAAAGGATTTGAGTTGGAAAGGAGAGAAGAGATGAGGAATATAGAGAGGGTTCGAGATGAAAGAAGAAGGTTCTTATCAATTCATTCAATAAATCTAATTACAAGATCAATCGAAGTGCTTATACCTATCCTAAGCTAGGTCGATTAAGAGGAAAATATCCAGTAAGACTTCACCAAAATGTCTAGCAAGCAAGACACTTCAACCAAACACAACACAACCACCCTAACTACCTTTCCCGCGAAACACTTATTCAAACATTACATAACAAAACATCCTAAAAACAGCATGATCATGACGACACTCCCCTTTGAGAACATTCTTGTCTCAAGAAATGAAAAAAGGGAATTGACTCTTGATGAACATCAAGTTCTCCCAATTGGCATCTTCATGGCCCAAATTGGCCCAATAAATTAACATCTGCTCAACACTCCTTCACTGCTGTTGAACTACTCAAGACTCCAAGATAGTTGTGGGTTCTTGTAGAATCAATCCACTGGAAGAGGCTGTAGGAGGAGCAACTAAGTTGATCACGCCATCAGCAACTTGCTTCTTCAACAAGGACACATTTTATATACAGAGGAGTCAGGAGGCAATTCCAACTTGTAAGCAACATTTCCTAGCTTCTCCAACACCTTGTAAGGTCCGAAATTGCAAGCCCAAAGCTTGACATTCCCTCAAACTGCCACTGAAGATTGCATGTAGGGTTGAAGCTCTAAGTATACCAATCTCCAGTTCGAAAAGTCTTATCAGATCTCTTTCTATTAACAAAGAATTTCATCCTTGATTGAGCTACTTATAGGTTATCCCTGAGCTGCTGCAGTAGCTGCTTCCTTTGAAGCGGCAAGTCATTTACTTTTGCTACTGAATATGAAGTTCCTTGAAGAACATGGGAGAAGAAGGATCATATCCATAGAGGGCCTTGGAAGGAGATGTTCCCAAAGAAGAATGAGCACATGTGTTGTACCAAAACTCAGCCAAGGACACCATTTGTGCCAATGCTTGGGATAAGAGACTGTCATACTTCTCAGGTACTGCTCTAGACATTGATTCACTCGTTCTATTTGTCAATCCGTTTGTGGATGGTAAGAAGATCTCAAAGCCAGAGAGGATCCCAACAATAAGAATAACTCACGCCAAAAATTATTGGTGAACAACCTGTCACGATTTGAAATGGTCGATTGAGAAAATCCATACATTTTGTAAATGCTATCCACGAACATTTTAGCATGTCTTTCAGTTATGATTTGGATGATTCAAAGCAATGAAGTGCCCAAACTTAGTGAAACGATCCACCACCACCCAAATGATCTCCTTCCCCTTTGATTTAGCAACCCTTTCAGCTTATATGTTGCCAAGTTCTATCAGGAATAGGCAGACACTGTAGGAATCCTTGGTAAGGCTTATGATCACTTTTAGCGCGTTGGCACACATCACAAACTTGAACACACTCCATCACATCCTTCTTCATGCCTGGCCACTGAAAATACTACTTGAGTCTCTGATAAGTGCCATTGATTCCTAAACGTCCTCCCCAAGAAGAGTCATGAAAGGCCAAGATCACTTGCTTCCTCAATTCCGTTGCAGAAGTTGGTAACATGTATCTCAGAATCAGAAGTTGAAGAACCCTTAATGTTGAATACTCTAATATTGTCTTGAGCCATGTTGTCGCCTTCATAGGACTTGTATACATCCTCCATCCAAGAAGGCAAAGCAAAAGAAATAGCAAGATAGGAAGCTGGTTCTAGCTCTTCTTGCCTCCTTAATAAAGCATCAGCTGCCTAATTTTACCTTCCATTAAAATAATCAATCAAATAATCTAAACCCAACATCTTCATAAGGCCCTAGTGTTGTACTCTAGTTGTGATCTTTTGCTTCAATAGATACTTAAGGCTTTGATGATCAGTTCTGATGATGAACTGATGGCCTTTAAGGTAATGTCTCCACTTCTACACTGCCATAATAATTGCAAGGTACTCCTTTTCATAAACGAACATGTTTCGATTCTTTGGACTAAGAGCTTGGCTAAGATAAGCTGTAGGCCTTCCATTTTGCAATAAAACAGCACCAACACCCTTACTGCGAGCATCTATTTCAAGCATGAATGGGACCATGAAATCTGGCATTTTAAGAACTAGAGCTGAACACATTGTTGCCTTTAAGTTCTCAAATTCCTCCTGGGCTGATTCAGACTATACAGATGCATCTTTCTTGAGGAGATCAGTTATTAGCTATCACACTATAACCAGCAACAAATTTCCTGTAATATTAAGTCAAGCCTAAAAAACCTCTCAATTGCTTGAGAGATGTGCGAGCTAGCCACTGATTCATTGGCTTAACCTTGGCGAGATTAGTGGCTACCCCTTTGCAAGAGATTACGTGGCCCAAGTATTCCACTGGAGGTTAAGCGAATGAGCATTTGGAGAGTTTAGTAAAGAGCTTGTGTTTGCGCATAGTTTTGAACATTTGACAGAGATGGGAAACATGAGATTCCAGTGAAGGACTATACACAAGTACGTCATCAAAGAAGACAAGAACAAACTTCCTCAAGAATGGTTTAAAAACTGAATTCATCAAAGCTTGAAATATGGCAGGAGCATTTGACAACCTGGCATTACCACAAATTCTTAATGTCCATGGTGGGTTCTGAAGTCAGTTTTGTGTATGTCGTGGTCTAACACTCGAATTTGATAGTAACCTTGCCTTAAATCAAGCTTAGAGAAGTATTGGGAACCATGGAGCTCATCCGAAAGATCATCCTATGATAGGAATAGGAAATTTGTCTTTTATTGTAAGGGAATTAAGTTGTCTATAATCAATACACATTCTTGAAGTCTCATCCTTCTTTTTGACCAATATTACAGGGGAAGCAAAAGGGCTATGACTTTGTCTGATTAAATTAGTCTTTAAGAGCTTCTCCACTTGCCTTTCTATTTCATTCTTTTGGGAGTGAGGATACTTATAAGGCCTAAGATTGACTGGATTTGAATTAGATTTGAGAGGAATGGCATGATCCAAAGCCTTTTTGGTGGAAGTGAGGTTGGTTGCTCAAATCGATCCTTGAAGTCATGAATCAACTTGCAAACTGAGGGATTAGAATTCCCCTGAGGTGCCACTGGTTCTGAATTACGGGAGAATAATTGCCCAATCCACTGATAACTTCCCTTCCTGATCACACCTTCCAACTTTTTACCACTCACCATTTGCATCTATCCTTGATCCATTATGCCTTGCAGCATAACCTTTTACCCATCTCTTTCAAACAACTGAGCAAAATCAAACACCAAGGGACTGACTGTTTTCATCTAATCAACACCAAGAACCCTATCACAACCACCAAGCCTTAACATACTAAAATCATGCACAAACTGGCGGCCCTGCATCTCCCAACAATATTGTTTACCTTCAGTTCATGTTAGCATCGAATTAGCAATTGTCACAGCCAAGGGACTTGTCTTGATCATTTCATGTCCTACCAACTTAACAATCTTGGGATGAATAAAACTGTGTACTACCACTGTCAATCAAGATCAGAAGTGGTTGGTAACTTGCTTCTCCCTTGATCCTTACTATTGTGTGAGCCTTTTCCAATCAAAGCCCTTACTAAGATTTCTATTTCATCCTCATCTGATTCCTCTTGTCATTCCTGTACTGGAACACTGGAGCCTGCTTCCAACTCCTGCTCTCCTTGTTTTTCTTCAGCCTCTACTCCAAAAACTGTTGTGAGCAGCTTGGGATTGCACTTATGTCCAAATATGTATCTTTGGTTCCATTGAAAACATAGCTTTTTGAGCTTTTTTTCTCCTCCAAGCTCAAAGGTTTGGGGTTCACAGCAGAAGCTTGATGCAAGGGTGGAACTAATTGGCCATTTCTACTCGTTTGCACCTTAGGAGCAGTTAGAATCGTAGACATAAATAACCTTGCCCTGGAATAAGCCTTAGATAAGGTTGTTGGATTTAAAGCCTTCACAAGATTCTTGATTTTTGGCATGAGACCACTAATGAAACTAGAGACATAAGAAGTCTCACTAGTTCCCGGATTTACAGCGATCATCCTAGCCTTCAAATGTTCAAAGTAACTCATGTAATCCTTAACTGAAGTACTCTGTGCTACCTTGTTAAAGTTGTCCACCAGATCCCCTGGATCCTCATCTGCATACCTCTCACATAGCTCATCCACAAATTAAGGCCAAGTAATGGAAGGTTTGCTACGTATCAAGCTATGGAACCACACTTCTTGATCTCCATGTAAGTGTATTGCATCCAGCTCTACCTTCTCTGCTTCAACATGATAAAATCAAAAACACCTTTCACATCTTCAAATCCATGATTGAGGTTGAACTCCATCAAGTGTGTCAATTTCCACCTTAGGCTGATGAAAACCTGAGTTTCTGCTAACGGACACGCCATCTCCACTCTCCTTAGTCGTGCGTGGATATAATGGATCAGGTGACCTTGTGTGATGACTACCAGATGGCAGAAGTCCAGTTCCCGCTGGTGCAGCTTGACAGTTGATTTGTTCCTGCATTCCAATCAGTTGCTGTTGTACTTGCTCCTGAGATTAATTCACATTTCCAACTGCTAACACCGGATCATGTGTTTGGTACGGCAATTGAGCTCACTTATGTTATGATTCAAGGTAAATCTTGAATTATAACTTAAGGATAAGAGAGTATGAGATGAGAATAGAAGTGAGAGAGGAAAAAGGTCAATTTTCTATTCAATGAATGATGCATGCTGTGTGCATTCACCTTGAATACCTTATTCATCTCCAAGCTTCGTATTTCCACAGCACCATGAGAGTAAAGCTTGGTAACAGCAAAAGGACCAATCCACCTAGAACGAAGCTTACCAGGAAAAAGTCTGAGTCTAGAATCATAAAAGAGAACTTTTTGGCCGACATTAAAATTCTTTCTAGCAATCATCTTATCATGAAATTCCTTAATCTTGTCCTCATAAATCCTCGCGTTCTCATATGCATCATTCCCGATAGCTGCAACTTTATTTTCCGGCTTCCTCAAGATCTGAGCTGCATTTCTTAATTGCCCAAAACGCCTTATGTTCTAGCTCCACAGGAAGGTGACAAGTCTTTCCAAACACCAAGCGATATGGGGACATACCAATTGGCGTTTTGTAGGCTGTTCTATAAGCCCATAAAGCTTCATCTAGCTTCGCACTTCAATCCTTCCTATTGGGATTAACAACCCGATTCCAAAAATGGGTACCTTGATCACTGATGATAGCCTTGGGTGGTCCATACCTGTTAAAGATAGAAGTCCTAACATAGTCTACAACAACTTTAGAATCACCAGTACTGGTGGCCTTACCTTCCACCCATTTGGAAACATAATCAACAGCTAAAAGTATGTAAACAATACCATAGGAGGGAGGAAACGGTCCCATAAAATCAATATCCTAAATATCAAAAATTTCACATGCAAGTATAGAAGTTAAGGGCATTTGATTCCTATGAGAGATGTTACCTATCTTTTGGCATTGTTCACAAGCCTTACAAAACAAATGTGCATCTTAATGAATAGAAGGCCAATAAAATCCACATTCAAGTACCTTATGTGCTATCCTTTTCGGGCCAAAGTGACGTCCACCTTCATAAGAGTGACAAAAAGTTAGAATAGAATAAAATTCACTCTCCGAAACACACTTTCGTATTACTTGGTCAGCACAAAGTTTCCATAGATATAAATTATCCCAAACATAGTATTTTGCATCACTCTTGATTTTTTCCCTTTGATCTTTTGTCAAGTTGCCAGGAAGTGACTTAGTAAGCAACTAATTAACTATATGCACATACCAAGGCACGCCCATGGACATAGCATACAAATCCTCATTGGGAAAGAGTTCCTCTAAAGGTAGCGCTTCTTCTTCTTGAATTAAGCGGCTCAAATGATCTGTCCCATGATTCTCTGTGCCTCTTCTATCCTTCACCTCGATGTCAAATTCTTGCAACAACAATATCCATCTTATCAGTCTTGGTTTTGCTTCTTTCTTCATCCAAAGGTACCTTAGAGCTGTATGATCAGAATACACAATAACTTTAGTACCAAGCAAATAGGAACATAATTTTTCCAAAGCAAATACAATAGCAAAAAGTTCCTTTTCTGTCATGGTGTAATTGCATTGGGCAGCATCCAAAGTCATGCATAGTAGATAACATGAGGTACTCGTCCTACTCGTTGGCCCAGCACAGCCCCTACTGCTCTGTCACTAGCGTAGCACATTATCTCGAATGGTAGGTCCCAATAAGGTGGTTGTATGATTGGAGCGTGAATCAGGTACTCTCATCAAACACAAATTCCACATCCTTGCCTATCAAATTGCATAGGGGCAATGCTATCTTGGAAAAATCTTTGATAAACCTTTGATAGAATCCTGCATGGCCCAAAAAAGATAGCACTTCCGGCACATTCGTGGGGTAAGGTAAAGATTTTACAACATCTATCTTAGCTTTATCAGCTTCAATTCTCCTAGAAGAGACAACATGCCCTAGTACTACACCTTGTTCAACCATTCTGTACTTGAGTTGGAATGAACTCACCATCTTTGTTTTTTACCACAGTGATCCCGGTCTTCTTGGGGACCACATGAATTGGACTTTCCCACTTAGAATCAGAAATTCGGTAAATCACTCCTGCATTCATCAGTTACAAAATTTCCTTCTTCACCACCTCCATCATAGGTGGGTTCAACCTGCGCTGTGCCTCCCTCGATGGCATGGCATTCTCCTGTAGCAAAATCCGGTGCATGCAGATAGAGGGGCTGATTCCCTTTATGTCGGCAATGCTCCACCCAATTACATTCTTACGCTCCCTTAACACGCGCACCAAATGCTCCTCTTGAGAATGAGAGAGATCTTTTGCATTTATCACTAGAATTGTCTCCCCATCACCCATGCTGTCTGCTCACGTGACTTACTCATGGCCATCTCGCTTTCACCCATGCTGTCTGCATTGAAATTGTGGCTAATCACTAAATTCACGGCATCCGCTCCATCTAACTCGAATGTATCCTGTGCTAATGTGTCAATTACATCAATAGAACAAATAGAATGCACATCACTAGGATATCTCATGGCCTCAAGAATATTAAACTTTACAGTTTCTCCATCAAATTCCATAGTGAGTGTTCCTTCATGCACATCAATCTTAGTCCTAGATGTTTTAAGAAAAGGTCTTCCTAACAAGATTGGAACATCATTAGAAGCTATATTATCATCCTTCATATCAAGAACATAAAAATCAGCAGGAAAGACCAGATCATTTACTTGCACAAGGACATCCCCAATCACACCATCTGGGTATGCATTTGACCTATCAGTTAGTTGAATGACAATTCCAGTTTCTTTTAATGGCCCTAAATTTAGGTAAGCATATATAGATCGAGGCATGACATTTATTGATGCTCCTGAATCTAGCATTGCTCTTTCTAACCTAGTATTGCCATTCTTACACGAGACTGAAAACATACCTGGATCATTGCACTTAGGGGAAGCTTCTTCTAGATAACAGCTGATACCTTTACCCCCACACTTACCTATTCATCCCCTCTTAAGTTCCTTTTGTTTGTACAAAGTTCCTTGAGGAACTTTGCATATCTCGGCGCTTGTTTTATCGCATCCAAAAGGGGAATGTTCACCTCTACTTTCCAAAAAATCTCCCAAATCTATTTATCGGCCTCTTCTTTCTTTGATCTTGCTAGCCTACTAGGAAAAGGAGGGATGGCTTATATTCAAACGAAGAAGGTGAATTAGATGTTACCTTAGGAATTTCATCCTTCTCTTGTTTGCCCTTAGATTCGGCCTTTTCTAGTGGGGTGAGCTCCACCTCTTTCTCCTCCTCCTCGTCTCGGCTATGGTATTTAGAAGAAGCCTTCGTAGATGCTTCTACCTCCTTTTCACTCCTCAAAACAATCGCACTAGCATTTTCTTTTGGGTTCACGATTGTTTAAGAAGGGAACTTGTTTGAGGCTTGCGCTTCTAGCCTACCAATGGAGGTAGTTAATTGCCCCACTTGAGTTTCCAAGTTCTGGATGCTCGTCCTTGTCTCTCTTTGAAATTTCCCTACAGATTGTTGAAATTGCAAAGAATTATTAGCAAGGGCCTTAATTATATCTTCAAGAGACGTACCTTGACTTTGATTTTGGTTTTGGTTCATGGGATTCCTTTGTTGAAATTACAATTGTGAAAAGCCAGGAGGAAACACATTCCTTGCTCCTTGATTGTTGTATCTCAAATTTTAGTGGTCCCTTAATCCCTCGATGTATGTGTCAGCGAATGGATCATATTTCCATTGAGGTGGACTAGGGAACCCTCCAATGGCTTTTGCTTGCTCATCTTGCAACGCAGCGCATGCGTCGGTTGGGTGTCCCGCAACCATTCGAATTCCGCAAGTAAATTGCAGGGGGTTCTAGATTCAACTATCTAAAGTACGCTAGATGAAGTAATCTGTTAAAGATGTGAACTTTCTAAAGGTTCTTTGCAACACCTTAAAAACATTCACTAGAGAATAGAGAAATTCACCATAAATTTAGTAAATAATCATCAACACATTCAACTCACTAGTTTAAAAAGATTGACTATAGAATTCACCAATGAAGCTATTATTCCCTATCTGACCTTAATTTTGGTGTAATCTGGACGACCTGTAATTAAATCCTAACCACTAAACAACCCTCAAACGATTGAAAAGTTTAATCTAATGGCAGCTTTAATGAATAGGAAAGACATCATCAATCCTAGATAATAACATACGATGACGAGATATTTAATCCAGACTATGAAACACCATAACAGAAAGCATAAACATGACCATCCATGTCTCTATTATTTGCTACTCGTGTTAATTCAATCAAGCAATTACGAACTTAGAATCATTAACTAGCATTAGATATCAAAAGGTAATTGAGTAGTAGGCCTCCTACACAACGAATCCATCAATCATGACATTCAAGCATAGATGATTCAGAGATATTTAGACGTAGCGATGTGAAATTCATTAAAATCAAAATCTCATGATCATTGAAGAAAAGATAGAATTAAAGGAAAAATGAGAAGAACTCATACTGAATTAATTGGTGAAGAACACGTCTCTACAGCTCCTCGGATCTTCAAAAACATGTATCCCTTGATGATTCTTGGCTGGGGCTCTCCACCACATTTTTTATTTATTTTTTTTAACTGAATTCTCCTAAAAATTAGGCATGTAATCTTCTTGGAATCCTTTTTAAATTAGGAAACACCTTAAGATAAGCATTTGCCAGCTGAAAAATAAGTCAAAAAGCCCAAACAAAATGTTTTGCCACATAAAATGAGCTTCTTGGCGCCCAAGTAACTTCAAATTCTTATCCAATTGAGATTCCAAGTAGATTTTCGTCCAAGTTGAAATTTTCTCCAGCTTGCCATCCAAATTTCTTACCAATTAATCCCATATCAGCTCCTAAAATTAAGAAAACAATCAAATAATTACTAAAATCCAAAAATAAAGAATTATTAATTTAAAAACATAAGTAATCATAAAAAAAACAAAACCAAAAAGCATAAAGTATGATAATTAAGTATAACATTTCTAGCACTTATCAATGAATCCAAGAATACAAGATGTTTTGCTTATTTATATACAAGACTTAGGCTAAAACATTGAACCAAGACACGCACTTAAACCAACTTAACTAAACTAAGTGCCAAAACATACTTCACCCACTAACCAACTAAAGTACTTTTGCCGCCAAGATGATATTTGTTGGAACAAAAGCAAAATCATAGCAATTCAACTATGATAGCAGCTGCAAATCAAGAAAATGCCTCACAATCATGACAATACCCCCTGCTTGAGATCATTCTTGCTCCAAGAATGAAGAGGAAGCAAATTGGCTTCGAATGAACTTAAAATCTTCCCAACTTTCATTGGCTTGCCATTCTGCTGTACCAGACATGAGCCAAATACTGATGTAGGAGCTTGCACCAGATTTCCACTGTTGGTCGCCTCTCGAGGCCTAGCTAAGCATCCTTTTCCTTCTGCCCTGTGTCTTTTTAAAAGAGAAACATGAAACACGGGGTGAACATAAGAGTTAGGAGGAAGCTCCAATATATAAGCCACACTTCTAAGCTTTTCTAACACCTTATAAGGCCTAAAATAGCGAGCACATAGCTTGACATTCTTGCGCCCTGTGGACTGTTGGTTTGCTGAAGCTTTAGATAAACAAAATCGCCCTCAGCTGAAGACTTGCCAGTACACTTCCTATCAACAAAGTATTTCATTCTCGATTGAGCTAATTGCAAATTGTCCCTTAGCAGCTCGACCAATTGCCTTCCCCGTGAAAGCAGCTCACTGACCTCAGCAACATGTGAAGTTACACCCTGAACTACCATAGGTGAGGGAGGGTCATATCCATATCCTTGAAAGGGTAGTCCCTATAGCAGAATGACAATGTGTGTTGTACCAAAACTCTGCCAAGGATAGCCTTCGATGCCAATGCCTAGGATAGGTGAATGTCGTACTTTGCAAATAATGCTCAATGCACTGATTTACCCTCTCAGTCTATCCATCTATCTGAGGGTGATATGATGAGCTGAGAGTAAGTGTAGAACCCAACAATTGGTACAATTCTGGCCAAAATGGACTGGTGACCATCCCACCTCTATCTGAAATAATAGATTGAGGTAAATCGTGCAACTTATAGTTGCTCTCAAGGAACATTCTAGCCAATCTTTATGCAAAAATGGGATGACTAAAGCAATGAATTGGCTAAACTTGGTGAGTCGATCCACAATAACCCATATCACCTCCTTGCCATCACATTTAGGTAACCCCTCCACAAGATCCATGCTAATGTGCTACCAATCCCTATCAAGAATTGGCAAAGACTGAAGTAAACCTTGATACGGAACATGATCTGTCTTGGTCCGCTGACATATATCACATCTTTGGACAAACTCTTCAACACCCCTCTTAACTCCAGTCTAATAGAAATACTGTTTAAGCCTCCTGTATGTACCACCAATTCCGGAATGACGACCCCAAGCAGAGGAATGGAAGGATTGGATTAACTGTCTCCTCAATTCAGTGGGGTTAACCACGAGCTCTACCCGACTTAGTGTAGCAGCTGACAACAACAAGTTAGACCGCTGCCTTGAGAAGACGGGTCAAGTGGGAGTATTTTGAGCCTTTGTAACCCTCTGATGTAGCACTGGAATTCCCATATACTTTCCCAGGTTTTTAGTAATTTAAATATCAGCTCATAGACCTGCCCCTGCATGCAAAATCCCTTTTTAATCCCATTGACAACTGTGATTTTTGTTCATGAGGATGAGGAGTTATTTACGCTGCAGGTTGTAATGCAGTCATTAGCAAATCTTTCCTCTTCATAGGATTTGTTCACCTCCTCCATCCAATCAGGCAATGCAAATGAAATGGCTGAGCAGGAGCCTGATTCCATTCCTTCTAATCTTCTTGAAAGGGCATATGCTACTAGATTTTCTCTACCACTGCGGGTACGTAATGGAATAGCTCAATCCCAGCATCTTCATAAGCTCTTTTCATTGCACTCTAGGGGTAATCTTCTGTTCAAGCAAATATTTGAGGCTTTGATGGTCAGTTCTAATATTGAAGTAGTGACCCTCAAGATAATGTCTCCATTTATGCACTGCCATAAGTATTGCTAAGTATTTCTTTTCATAAATGGAGAGTTGTTGGTTCTTTGGATTGAGAGCCTGGCTAAGGAATGCCATCGGTCTTCGCTCTTGAGAAAGCACTGCTCCTACTCCAAAACTGCATGCATCAGTCTTCAAAACGAAAGACTTATCAAAATTTGGCATGATCAGGACTGGTGCTGAGCACATGGCTAACTTAGACCCTCAAGTGCCTCTTGAGCAGCTTCAACCCATACAAAAGCATCCTTTTTAAGAAGATCGATTAATGGATTAGCCAAATACTCCATATCCAGCCGTGAACTTCCTGTAATATCCCATCAGTCCAAGAAATCCTCTTAATTGCTTGAGAGTCAAAGGCACTGGCCACTACTTCATAGCTCTCATCTTGCCTGGCTCTGTTGCCACTTCTTTACTTAAAACGATGTGCCCCTACTATTCCACTTGGGTTTGAGCAAAAGAGCATTTAGAAAGTTTAGCATACAACTTATTATTGCGCATAGTCTTAAAAACTTGCCTCGGACACTCCACATATAAGTCCAATGAAGGGTTGTAAACTAAGATATCGTCAAAGAATACCACCACAAGCATCCTCAAATAGGCCTTGAAAACTTGGTTCTTCAATGCCTGACAGGTAGCTACAGCATTGGATAAACCAAAAGGCATAACTATAAATTCATAATGTCTATGATGTGTTCTGAAGGTAGTATTATGGATGTCCTTGTCCAGCACTCTGATTTAGTGATATCTCGACCTCAGATCCAGCTTGGAATAATATTGAGATCCATTAAGCTCATCGAGCAGATCATCAATGACTGGCATTGGAAATTTATCCTTGATTGTGAGGGAATTTAGATGCCTATAATCAATACACATCCGACAAGAGCCATCCTTCTTCCCAACAAGGGTCACCGGAGTGGTAAAAGGGCTATGGCTGTGTCTAATGAAATTTGTCTTCAGAAGCTCTTCCACCTACCTTGTAATCTCAATTTTCTGAGAGTGAGGATACTTATAAGGCCTTAGATTAACTGGATCAGAGTTAATCTTGAGAGGAATAGCATGATCCAGGACCATCTTAGGAGGCAATGTAGTTGGCTGCGTAAACAAATCTTCATACTTATGTAACAATCTACCAATAGAAGGATCAGAATTCACCTTAGTTGTCTCAGGAACAGCATTGATGGGAAACAGTTTCCAAATCCATTGCTATTTGCCCTTCCTGGCCACTTCTTCCCTTTCATCATTTATAATTGCCCACACTCCATAATTCCTTGTAGTGTCACATATGGCCCTCTCTTTCAATGGAAATAAACAACTGAGCGAAATCAAAGACCAACGGGCTCATGCTTTTCATCCAATCCACTCCTATGACCATATCACAGTGGCCCAACTTAAGCACTCAAACGTCGTACTTAAAATGGTGTCCTTGCATCTTCAAACAGAACCCTTTGCACTTCATCTGTGTCATCATGGAATTCCCATCAGCAGCGGTAATAGCTAAGGGGCTGGTCATGATTATATCATGCCCCACCAACTTCACTACTTTCGGATCCACAAAATTATATGCGCTCCCACTATTTATCAATATCAGAATGTGCTTGTGGCCAACCTGTCCTTCGATTCTTATTGTGTTGTGGGAACCATTTCTAGTCAAAGCTCACACTAATATCTCCATTTCATCAGCCTCGGGTCCTCTTGCACTTCTTCTCCTTGATCATTAACAATTTCCTCACTTTCCCAATTCTCATGGTCATCATCAGCTCTAGCTCCAGTGACCTGTCATTAGAAGCTTTGGATTACACTTTAAACACGATCTCTTGTTCTTCTTTTCCTCCAAACTTAAGGTTCATGGGCCACTAGCTGATGGTTTTTGCTAAGCATAGGACGATTGAGGAGCCTTGTCCTTTGTCCCTCAGAACTAGCCAAGACCATAGCTTCCATCAATTTTACCTTGGAGAAAGCCTGAGTCGGCATCTCCAGATTCAATCCCTTTACCAGATCCTTAATTCTTGGCTTGAGGCCACTGATAAAGCTGGATAGATAGTAGGATTCCTTGGCTCTAGGGTTCATTGACATTATCCTAGCCTTCAAATTCTCAAAGTGAATCATATAATCCCTCACTGAACTAGTTTGAGCCAATTTATTGAAGTGATCTATCACATCACCGGGATCCTCTTCTCCATATCTTTCACAAAGTTCATCCACGAACTCAGTCTAAGTCAAGGATGGATTCCTGCATATCAAACTGTAGTACCATACCTCCTGATCTCCATGTAGATATACCGTAGCTAACTCTACCTTTTCTGCTTCATCTATGTGATCAAATCGAAAGTACCTTTCGCACCTCCTAATCTAAGACTGAGGTTGCTTACCATCAAATGGTTCAATTTCAACTCGAGGCCGTCTGAATCCATTTGCCTCTGCCGCTAAATGTTTCATTTTCCCTGGCTCTTAATGCTCGAGGTTGCAGAAGATTTGGAGGACGATTGTGTTGACTAGTAGATGACAATACTCCAGCTCTTGCAGACAAATTTTTTCCAGTAATCTGCTGCTGTAGTCCATGGATCTTCACTTCAATTTGCTGAGAATGTCGATCTGACATTTTAGCTTACTTTTGATACTGTGCTGCATTTTTACAAACATCTATTCCATTTGAAGTCTTAACTGCTCCAATTGATTAACTTCTGCATTAGCTCCAGTATTTGCACCAGCAACAGCAGCGTATGTCGCATTAGCAGCAGCATTTGCTCTAGTTGTAACTCCACCAACCATTGGTATGCTCTTCTTACGTCTAGCCAGCTCCAATTAATCGGTGGCAAACACAAGCTTTGATACCAATTGTATCATAACCTAAGGATGAGAAGAAAAATGAAATAGATGAGATATCTAAATTAGGGTTGAGAGAGGAAAGAGTTCAACTTTCTATTCAATTATACAAGATATTTTGCAACTTATACACAAGACTTAGGACGGCTAAAACATTAAACCAAGTCAACCACTTAAACCGACTTCACCCACTAACCAACTAAACGACTTTTCCCACCAAGATGATATTTGAATGAGCAAAAGCAAAATCACAGCAATGCGACTGTGACAACAGCTACAAATGAAGTAAATGCCTCACGGTCATGACAACTTCTGAGCTTGATTTGCATCAGGGCTTTAACTCCAGCCATATTTGCTTGTTTCTTACCCCTGACCAACTTGATCGGATGTCAATGTGGCGTGATCAATCTTGAGAAGAATTTGAGTTGAGAAAAGAGAAGAGATGAGGAATAGAGAGAGAGTTTGAGATGAAGGAAGAAGATTCTTATCAATTCATTCAATGAATCTAATTACAAGGTCAATTACTTACACCATTCCTAAGCTCAGTCAGTTAAGAGGAAAATGTCTGGCAAGACTTCACCAAAATATCTAGCAAGCAAGATTCTTAAACCAAACGCAATACAACCACCCTGACTACCTTTCCCAGCAAACACTTATTTCAAACATTACATAACAAAACATCCTAAGAACAGCACGTTCATGACATCCCCTTAGTCGGTTCGCAAGTATTCAAGTTGCTTCAAGAGACATTGGCTAGAGCATTTCACATGTATGACATTTGCAATTAGTGCAGGAATGTTTTTTCTGTATTAGTGACTTATTCGAGAAGTGCAAGTTGGGAACTAAGAAGGATATGAGAGAAAGAATAATAAGAGTTGTTTAAATTATTTTTTTCATGGACATTTAGTAAATGGGTTAATTATAGTAAATAATCAATGAAAGTTTAACACGTAAATGTATTTATTTTAGAGTGTAGTAAAACTAATTTAGTGGAATTAAGTTTCACTAAATGGACATTAGTTGTTGTCATGAAATGATAATAAGATTTGACTCATTTGGAGCTAGAATTAAATTGTCTCCGAGGTTCCTGCGTAAGCCTCTAAAATATGCACCTTAAGAAATCACAAGAATACATGAGATAAACTATTTATTCATGAGATAAATAAATTATTTTATTATTTTACTAAACCCAAAATTCATAATGGAAAAATAAAATAAAGAAAGGAAGAAAAACGCGATCGGACCAATGTCGCACGCTGACTCGGAAGGGGGGCTATCCATGTTGCCCCCCTGTGCTAACCAGAGCGCGAAACATGTCGCATCTTGGGGGGCTTACCGTAGAGGTCCACGTGAAATGACACGGACCAATCATAGGTTGCCATGTGGAACCTTGTGATGCAACTCCCTAGGTAGATTTTTACCCCTTTTTTTGTTTTGTATAAATATCTTGGCATTTTGACTTATCAGGAATTTCGTTTTTATTTTATAAATTAAAAGGTCAGACTTATTTCAGTCTATATAAATAGAAAGATGACTTTTTATAAGGTTTAAGTAATTCAGATTTTTGACCTAAGTCTTCAATTGGAGAATTGAAGAGACAAAGGCCTTTTACCGTTTAGTTATTTAAAAATTGTTTTTAAAGTCTTCTTGATTTCACGATGCCCACATGTTTAGTGTTGAGAGGAATTGTAGAGAAGATCTCGAAAGTATCGTTCATGCGTCTTTCACACTTGCGCTCTACAATGAGGTACGTGAATTATTGATTAACACTTTTAAATTTTTATTTAATTTTTTTATGTTATATTTATCGTGCTATGCGTTGTCATGTATAATTAGAGTAGATCAAAACTTTAAATGTAATTTCGTTGCACTCAATCCAATTATTTTAGGAAATTTAATTTACGAAATTAAAATCTTCCACCCAATTTGGTGCATGCTAGCATTGGCTAGCTGGCGCAGGGCTTTGAAAACTAAAGAGGGATTAAGGTTGAAAGGTTGAAAAATCATGGTCTCCATTGTTGGTCTAATAGTATAGTAGGTTGGCATTACTCCCCAGGAGGATGTCGATTTGTGACATACAAGGTTGGACTTCGGATAGGAAGAACTGAAGTTCAAGTAAACAGATGCAACCACGCTGTCGTGGAGTGTTGTGTGAACTTGTATGAATGTTGAAGCAATGTTTACACTTGACTAAAACACTACATTAAGCCTCCCCGAGTAGTTAAGCTATACTGTTTTAGAGACTAAGGACAGAATGGTAAATTACTAATATTTAGTAAGAGCTTACAAAAAAAAATATGATAATAGAGATATAGAGCTAAACTTTTTATGGCCCTGCCCACGGGGAGCGATGAGTGGGTAGTTTGGATCATCATTGCATTTGTTATGTTTGGTGTAGTGGATACCTAATTAATAATGATTGCTAAATTTGAGAAAAAAAAATTCATAGTTCTACATCTTTACAGTGTAATGTGCACTGGATTCCATACTGAATAGGAAAATGAACCTAGTTATTGTGCTTATACACGAGTGACATAAATTTGTTTCAACTGAACCATGTCTTCTTGTACGTGCTAGTAATGCTGCTACTGCTGTCAAGGAACATTATGAATGCTAGATTAAGTCCGATGATTTAACCAGATGTTACATCTTGGTTTCCCGCGTCTAATGTTCTCAAGCATCATATACTTGATATGAAGACAATAGCCAAGATGAAGGAACATCGTAAGAAGATGTTTGGTAGGCAAGATAGAGCATCGCACAGGAGCTAATGAAAAAGCTCATGTTTATGAAAATGTCTAAAGGGGGCCCTATAATGGCTTATTTGAATGAACTGGAGTTCTTTGGTGCAAAGATCAAGTAATTATTAGTAAGCCATGATTCTCGGCTCTTTGACAGAGTCCTTTACTCAATTTAGATTGAACTACACAAAGAATAATAAGGATTATTCATTTTTTGAATTGATGAAGGAGCAGCAAGTGGCCGAGGGGGTGATGAGGGGTAAGGGGACTGTCCACTTAACCCATGCACCATGGACGAGGAATAGGAAGTTTTCCAGAGGAAATACTGGGAAAAGAAACTAGGGGCAAGGCTACTAGTGTTGTAGCTAAGCCAATGAAAAAGAAGCCAAGCGTTTCTGTTGTGGGAAAAATGGCTACTAGAAGAAGAACTGCACCGAATTGGTTGAGATTGTACTTGTTGGGAATAACAAACCTAGCTATTAATTAATCTAAGTTTGATGCCAATTATTGGGTTCACAGTTCTCGATTGTGGTCACAACAAAGCGCATCTATCAGAGCACTCGGCCTAGGAGGCTCTTCTTGCTATCTAAGCTCTCGATTGGAGAGTCACGCTTCGTGACACCTGATGTGTGAGAGTTTTCAGGAATAGGGTTATCTCTATAAATATGTTTGCTCCAATATCAATTGTTGTGATGGATTTCAAAAATCCTCCCTAATTTAATTAAATTAATGCAGCAGAAGGGTTTAAAATTCTTGATTTTAAACCTAAAGTTGATTTAAAATTCCTAATTTTAAATCTATATATTTAAATTCCGAATTTGAATCTACAGGCCTCTATTCTAATACAATTATAACAGTAGCATGAACTTAAACAGGTATAATAATAAATACAATAAATAAATAGAAAAGTAAAAAAACTAAAAGGAAAGGAAAGAAGAACATACCTGAAATTGCTCCAACAAAGAACGCCAGACAGAATAATAATGTTACGAATTAATAAATTTTACTTGTAATGCATTTTAATTTCTTAGTATTACTTTTAATTAGAGTCTTATATGATGTAATAACAACTTAAGAGTGCGACAAAAATGCAGATTTTCCCAACGGTTAACCTGTGCAGGACAGTTGTTGCACGGGGCGGGAAAATCGGTTACAATTGGGTGTTTTGGCGGTAACTCCAGCTGGTTGTTAGATCAAATTTGCTTTGCTTTCCATTGTGTATATATTTGGAGTTTAAAAGTGTATTTGGATTATCCAATTAAATGAAATCTGATTCCTAAGGGAAATTCTCTAATTCTCATCCCCTTTCTCTAATTTCTCATCCCCTTCTCTTCTTTTCTCATCTCAAACTCTCTTTTATAAGGTTAGACTTCCAAATTAAATTTTGGACGCTAACAATTGGTATCAAAGCTAGTTTAACAATCACTTAATTGATTAAGCTAGCAAAAATCAGGAAAAATCATGGCCGATGGTGTAAGAACCAGGTCTGGCGCTGGTGAAGCAAATGTAACTGGTCAAAATTTGGATTTCATAGCTGCAGTTACTGGCAATGCGACGATCGGACCTCAAAATGCTACTAAAGAAGACCTTCACGAGCTACAGCAAGGTTTTAATCACAAGATGGATCAAATTCTGGCATTGTTGTTGGACAAAGATGAAAAGGATGCGAAAGTCCAGGACCGATTGCAGCAAATTGAAGAAAAAATTGAGCACTTGCAAGATCAAGTTAACAAGCAAGGTGAATTGAGTGTCGAAGCCATCCTTAAGCCTGCAAGTCAGATACATCAATCAGCTGAAGCAGATCAGCAGCAAGCTGGTGCAGACAGGTCAGATGACTTGGTGCGAACACGAGGTAAATCTCCCATGATGCAACCTGCTGTTGGATCATCAATTAACATTAGATCAGCTGAAAACCAACCCATTCGACCTAAAATTAATATAGAAAACCCAGATCATGCTTTTGGACCTGTAAATTACAGATCATACGCTAAAAATTCAGATCATAACAACAGGCCGCACAATTCTGTTATGCATCAAAATGTTGCTGCCGATGATTTCGAACATTGGGATAGACCACCTGATCGTCAATTCTAGCATAGAACCGTGACTAATAACAACACAAATGGGGGCAGGAGTGGCTCTTACAGGCAGCCAAGGGTAGAAATCGATCCATTTGATGGAAAGCAACAGGAATCGTGGCTTAGGAGGTGTGATCGATACTTTTTATATTACAACATTCCTGAGGTGGAAAAACTTCAGCTGGCCGCAGTCCATCTTCATGGTGATCATGAGGTTTGGTACTATAGTTTGTTGAAAAGCAAACCACATCTTTCTTGGGGCCAATTCGTAGAAGAGATGTGTGAACGGTATGGAGAAGGAGAATCAACGGATGTTGTGGATAACTTCAACAAGTTGGTCCAAACATCAAGTGTGAGAGAATACATGCTTAGATTTGAGAATTTGAGAGCCAATTTGATGTCAGTTCTGGCCATTGCTCCCAAAGATGCCGAATCCTATTATGTCTCGTGCTTTGTGAGCGGGCTTAAGCCTAGGATAAAAAACATGGTGAAAGCCATTGGTCCTAAGACTTTGTCAAGCGCTTACAACAAGGCAAAGTTGATAGAAGCAACTCAAGTCCCTTCACATGACAAAAGGAAGCAGCTCAGCAGTAAACCGAGACACTTGCAGTAGCAGAACAAAAATTTCAGCAGCAAAAACCGTGACAGAATCTCAGCGAGGCTTTGTTTTCGTTGCAACCAGCCTTACCAGCCCGGACATAGGTGCAAATCACAAGCACTTATGTATGCAAAAGGAGTCCGAGTCCCTGCTGAAAATGACAGTACCGATTCAGATGCAGATGCAGATGAAACCGAGTGCATTTTTAATTGAAATTCAAGCGAAGATGAGGTCGAGATTTCCATGAAAGCTCTAACCGGAAGTGGAGCTCATAACACAATCAAAATCAAGGGACGGGCTGGAAAACACTCCATTATTATTCTCGTTGATAGTGGAAGCACTCACAGTTTCGTTGATCCGAAGTTGATTAAGAAGGTCAAGCACGAAGTGACGAAAACACACCCTTTGGCGGTAATGGTGGCTGATGGTAACTCCTTAACAACTCAAAATAAGTGCATAGCATTCCCATGGTCTATGCAAAACCATCAATTCACTTTTGACTTTAGAGTTATTCCTTTGGGTGGTTGCGATATGGCGCTCGGGGTCGATTGGATGAGAACCTTCAACCTGGTTGTATTTGATTTTGACAAAATGACCTTGGCATTCGAGGTTCATGGTGTCAAAGTATCCTTACAAGGCATGTCCGAGGAAGCTCAGCTCAAATTGATTGAAGCTAAGGGAGTGCAAAGCGGAATTAAAAAGAAGGCGATCCAATGGATTGGGCACTTGTTCATGATTGGTTCGGTTATGGCGCAGCAGGACCTAATTCCTGATGTACAGTCCTTGATCTACGACTTTGGGGACATCTTTGAGGAGCCAAAGAGTCTTCCGCCCCAAAGGAGTGTGGATCATGCTATACCCTTACGTGGAGATGCCGATCCGTTCAAAATTAGGCCACATCGGTATCCTCATGGCCAAAAGGCCGAAATAGAAAGACAAGTGGAGGAGCTTCTTCATTTGAGCTTCATTAGACCGAGCCGAAGTCCTTTTGCCTCACCCATAATCCTTGTTAAGAAGAAGGATGGGACGGCCCGAATGTGCATCGATTACCGCCGTTTGAATGCTTTAACCATAAAAGACAAGTTTCCAATTCCGGTCATAGATGACTTGCTTGACGAGCTTCATGGGGCATGTTTCTTTTCCAAGCTGGACTTAAGGCAAGGATATCATCAGATTCGAGTCTTCGAATCAGATATTTACAAAACCGCTTTTCAAACTCATCATGGCCATTTCGAGTTCGTTGTTATGCCGTTCGGTATAACAAATGCTCCGGCCACTTTCCAAGCGGCTATGAATGACGTCTTCAAGCCTTATCTGAGGAAGTTGGTGCTGGTGTTCTTTGATGACATACTGATTTACAGTCCCGCATATGAAGCTCACCTCACACACCTCCGGCAAGTGTTCATCTTGATGCGACAACACCGGTTTTTTGCAAAATTGTCCAAGTGCTCTTTTGCTCAAAGGAGGCTCGAATATTTGGGCCATATCATCTCATCAGAGGGCGTAGCTACTGATCCTAACAAGATCCGAGCAATGCAAGAATGGCCAATCCCGATCACTTTGAAGCAATTGCGTGGTTTCTTGGGGTTGACCGGATATTACCGAAAATTTATTAAAGGTTATGGTTCCATTGCCAAACCTTTAACGGAGCTCTTGAAGAAGGATGCTTTTGGGTGGAACGAGAAGTCTCAAGCCGCTTTTGAAGCCCTCAAAACAGCTATGTGAACAGCCTCGGTCTTGACAATGCCGAACTTCACCGAAAGCTTCATTTTGGAGACCGATACAACTAGTACTGGTATTGGGGCTGTTCTCTCTCAAAGAGGAAGGCCTATTGCATATCTAAGTCAAGCTCTAAGTCCCAAACATCAGGCGATGTCGACTTATGAAAAGGAGTACCTTGCGATTGTCTTAGCCGTGGAGAAATGGAGGCATTATCTGGAAGGTCACAAGTTCACCATTCAGACAGATCACCAAAGCCTAAAACATCTCCTTGAGCAGAAGATCGTGTCGGGAATTTAAAAGAAAGGCTTGATGAAAATGTTAGGCCTTGATTACGACATCGAATATAGAAGTGGCAAAGAAAACGCAGCTGCAGATGCACTGTCAAGGTGTTTTGAGGATGCTGTTCCTGGCTCATGCTCAGTCGTTTCCGTGGTAATTCCTCCTTGGGTCGAAGAGCTACACAAGTCCTACGAGGGAGATCCTTTTGCTCGTGATAAGCTGGTTGCTGCTGTGATTGTACTCGACGCAAACATTGCTGCTGAAAACAGCGAACTGTCAGTGCAGAGGGGTCTGATCCGGATCCAAAGCAAACTGTATGTGGGATCTGCTACTGACTTGAGAAAACAGGTCATCCAAGCCTCACATGACGCTTCTTGGGGAGGTCACGAGGGTGTGGAAGGCACCTATCAACGCATTAAAGCATATTTTACATGGCCGAGTATGAAAAGAGATGTGAGCGACTATGTGAAGTCTTGTGAAGTATGGCAACAAACGAAGCTGGGAGTTCCTCGATACAAGGGACTTCTTCAACCTCTTCCCATTCCAGACGGGGTTTGGGTCCACATTAGCATGGATTTCATCGAGGGACTACCAAAGTCCGAAGGCAAGGAGGTTATATGGGTCGTGATGGATCGCTTCACCAAATATAGTCACTTTATTGCATTTGCTCGACCCGTTACTGCTGAAAAGTTGGCAAGGCTCTTCCTTGACAACATTTACAAGCTACACGGGTTGCCTCAATCCATCGTGTCGGACCAAGACAAAATCTTCACAAGCACCTTTTGGAGGGAATTGTTCAAGCTAATGGGAACCACGTTGGCTCTTAGTTCTTCCTATCATCCTCAAACGGATGGTCAAACCGAACGAGTCAACCAATGTGTGGAGCAATATCTTCAGCGTATGGTCATCTTAAGGCCCAAAGAGTGGAACCGTTGGCTTTCTTTAGCCAAATTTTGGCTCAATACACACTTCCACACATCCATTGGCACTTCATCCTTCCAAGCATTGTATGGCTACTCTCCCCCTTCTCCTATGATGATACAACAACCAAGGGCTGCTGATTCTGCAGCAATCGAAATTGTGCAGCAGAGGAGACAGGTCATGCAGACGCTTAAGGACAATCCCCAACAAGCTCGGGCTCGAATGAAGTATTATGCAGACAAGAAGAGGGTAGACGAGAACTACGACGTTGGGGACATGGTCTACCTCAAATTACAACCATATAGACAATCATCCGTGGCTGTCAGATGCAATGTCAAGTTGTGTGCTCGTTTCTTTGGCCCCTACAAGATCTTGGAGAAAATTGGCAATGTCGCACATAAACTTGACTTACCTTCGCATTCTTACATTTATCCCGTGTTTTCATGTATCCCTACTTAAAAAAACAGGTCAAGAGTGGTGCTGATAGTGTTCAAGATCCTCCAGTTGCTGAAGCAAAAGGGCTGCTGTTGCAGAAATCGAAGGCTGTTAAAGCTAAAAGAATGCTGCAGATTAACAACAAGGCAGTGCAAGAAGTCCTAGTGTCTTGGAGCAACTTAAACGAGAGCTTTACAACTTGGGAAGCTTACAATTTCTTGAAGAGTCAATTTCCGAGATACACTTCTTGAGGACAAGAAGTTTTTCAAGAGGGAGGGATTTTTACGAATTAATAAATTTTACTTGTAATGCATTTTAATTTCTTAGTATTACTTTTAATTAGAGTCTTATATGATATAATAACAACTTAAGAGTGCCACAAAAATGCAGATTTTCCCCACGGTTAACCTGTGCAGGCAGTTGCTGCACAGGGAGGGAAAATCGGTTACAATTGGGTGTTTTGGAGGGAACTCCAGCTGGTTGTTAGATCAAATTTGCTTTGCTTTCCATTGTGTATATATTTGGAGTTTTAAAGTGTATTTGGATGATCCAATTAAATAAAATCTGATTCCTAAGGGAAATTCTCTAATTCTCATCCCCTTTCTCTAATTTCTCATCCCCTTCCCTTCTTTTCTCATCTCAAACTCTCTTCTATAAGGTTAGACTTCCAAATTAAATTTTGGAAGCTAACAAATAATCATCAGCAAAATACCCAAAAAATCGAGACTCTGCTATCTTCTACGCAATGACCTCAAACTGCCCGGATAGTGGGCTCCAAAAAATATTAAACTAGGAAAGAAAAAATTTCAACGGAAATGTAGGAGTATATTTCTAAATTAATCTAATGAGGTTAGATATTCAAATTTGTTAAAAGAATTTAGATATATGCTTAATAATATGATTAAAAAAAAAACCTAATATGATGAGATCTAGAACGAACGTACAAATTTGTTCAATTATTGAATAATTTAATACAATCCAGCATTTTATATCTAATATGATTAGATATTCAAATTCATTTTAGTCTAATGAAATTAGAAATTTATTCTTTATTTACTTTAAAATTGAAAAACAATTTTGACATGCTGATGTTAGCGTGGTCAATATTTATGTCAGCACTAACGTGTCAAGAAAATAAATTTTTTATTTTATGAAATTTTTTTGAAATAAATAAATCTTTTCCGGATGAGATTACAGCCCATTTAGTGCTTCCTTGAAACGTTTGGCTCTAAGTCTTGTAATTGGGCATGTAGGAAGTGACAAAGGGTCTTGTGCAAATTCAGCTCCACTCCCACGTGTATGATCAGCATGTCCAGCTCCTTGATTTGCATCAGTATGTCATCAAAGTGATCAAATTTTCTAAATATTTTCTCCATGTAATGGGATTAAGTCAAGGTTAAACCCTCAAGTGTTGTAGTTATTTTAACCCCAAGTATCACATCAGCATCACCTAGCTCTTTCATATGAAAGCATGTACTCAAGCAACACTTAGTATCCGTTACAATATTCACACTTGCTCAAAAGAAAAACATGTGTTATGATCGGGCTGCTCTTTAAGCATTAAAAGCTGCATTTTGAGTTAAAGGTTGTTATTAGAAATAAGGGGTCTTGGCAGGAACTACAGTTAATAGTGGTTAGGAGTTCAATTGATTCTTTTAGCACGTGTTTCAGCTGTTATGCAAATAATTCTGTATTAGCTTGAGTCTGGATACAATGTTTAGCTAGATATTTTGTTGCTGCACAGGCTTAGCTTGTCTAGTATAAGAATGGAGCTCCCTTTGTAATTAGATTCATTGAATGATAAAGATCTAATTCCTCTTTCTCAACCCTAATTCTCTCTACTTCTCATCTCTTCCTTTTTCTTCTCATCTCAAATTCCTTCTCTATCTTAGGTTATGATTCAAGATAATCTTAAATCATAACAATTGGTATCAGTGCTTGCGTTGCTTGCTTTTGATTGCCGATTGTTTCGACTTAATTTGGCAAGATGCAAGAAGGTTGCGACAATGGTAGGAGGAGCTAATACTAGAGCCAATGCTGGTGCTAATGCTGGAGCTAATCAAGCTGATCTGTTTGAGCAATTGAGGTGACAGATGCAAGAGACGATTACAGCAATGCAACAATCTTAGGATCAAAAGCCGGAACAAAAGATGGATCATCAACCTCAACAGTTGCAACAGTAGGTCAATAGGTTGCAAGAGCAGTTAAATAGACAAAGTTTGCCTACAGGTGCTGGAGTTTTATCTGCTGCTAGTCAGCGCACAAGGCCACCAGATCTTATGCAGCCTCAGGTATCTGAAGATAGTGGAGATGGAATCATTGTGGCAAGGAACACTGGATTTAGGCAGCCTCAAGTAGACATTGAGCCGTGTCATGGAATGTAACCACAGTCGTGGATTAGAAGATGTGAAAGATACTTTCGTTTCTATAACGTAGCAGAGGCAGAAAAGGTGGAGTTGGCTGCAGTGTATCTCCATGGAGATCAAGAGGTGTGGTTTTACAGTCTGATTCGCAAAAAACCTTCACTTTTTCGGCCTGAATTTGTGGAGGAATTGTGTGAGCATTATGGTGATGATGATCCAGGAGATGTGGTGGATAACTTCAAAAAGGGAACACAGATCACTTCAGTGAGGGAGTACATGAAATGGTTTGAGAACTTGAGAGCAAGGATGATGGCTGTTAATCCTCGTGCTAGTGAAGCTTATTACGTTTCTAGCTTCATCAGTGGCCTTAGCTAAGAATAAACAACCTTATCACGACCATGAGTCCACTGACCATGTCCAAAGCTTATACGAGGGCAAAATTGTTTGAATCCATCGTTCTTGCAGCTTCTGATGGACTGAAAAGTAAAACTAGCGAAGTCACTTCTTCTCAACAGTAGAGTGCATCTATGAAGCCTAAATCATTAAGCTTGGAGAAAAAGAAGGCTCAAAGGTTGTGTTTCAAATGCAATCAGAGATATTTCTTGGGCATGCAATCTAAAGCTCCTTATGTAAGTAATAGGAGCTGAGACTGAGGAAAGCATTGAAGATTTGGAGGTGGAGGCAGGATTAAATGATCAAGCTGAAGAATTGTAGGATGATTTTGGGGAGGACGAAATGGAAATTTCTGTTAAGGCTTTAAATGGAAATGGATCTCATAACACAATAAGAATCAAAGGGGAAGTAAGCCACAAGCCTCTCTTGATATTGATTGATAGTGGGAGTACTCATAGATTTATTGATCCCAAAGTTGTCAAGAGAGCGTGCCATGAAGCAATTAAAACAGGTCCCTTGGCTGTGACTGTGGCATATGGGAATTTGATTCTTACTTAGACCAAGAGCAAAGCATTCAATTGGCAAATGCAAGGTCACCAATTTTTGTACGAATTCAGAATTTTGTAGTTAGATGGCTGTGACATGGTTCTCGAGGTAGATTGGATGAAGACATTCAGCCCTTTGGTGTTTGATTTCTCCCAGCTATTAGTATCTTTTGTGATGAATGGCAACTGTCAAACTGCAGGGTATTGTAGAATAAGCATAGCTTCAGCTAATGAAAGGCAAAGTACTAAAGGACGGTGATAAAGAAGGGAGCCTATCAGTGGATTGGACAATTATTTTCCATTTCTGTCACACAAGCTGTAACTCAGGTGAATTATAATCCTGCAATTTGCATGTTGATTGAGGAGTATAAAGACTTCTTTGAGCCGCCAACCTCCCTTCCACCTAAAAGGTCCTTAGATCATGCAATACCACAGAAATCAAATTCAGATCCATTTAATTTGACACCTTAATTGTATCCTCATTCCGAAAAGAGTGAGATAAAGAGGCAGGTGGATGAGCTTCAAAAGACTAACTTTGTTCGACATAGTCATAGCCCTTTCGCCTCACTAGCAATATTAGTCAAGAAGAAGGATGAGGCTTATAGAATGTGTATTGACTATAGGCTGCTCAATACGTTGACAATCAAAGAGAAGTTTCGAATTCCAAGCATTGCTGACCTTTTGGATGAGCTTCATGGGTCTCATTACTTCTCTAAGTTGGATTTAAGACAAGGGTATTATCATATTCTACTGCTGCAGCAAGATATACACAAGACTGCCTTCAGAACTCATCACGGGCATAATGAATTTGTAGTAATTCCATTTGGTTTGACCAAAGCCCCAGCTACATTTCAAGCTTTGATGAATGATGTGTTCAAGGAATTTCTCAGGAAGTTCGTCCTACCTTTCTTCAATGATATTCTGGTATACAGTTCTACAATTGAGGACCATGTGGCTCATCTGAGGCAAGTGTTCAGCATCATACGCAGTCATAAGCTATATGCTAAGCTCTTTAAGTATTCTTTTGCGCAAACCTAAGTGGAACATTATCATCTCTTACAAGGGAGTATCCACTGATCCATCTAAAATTCAAACTATGAAAGAATGACCGACACCTTTTACACTCAAACAGCTAAGAGGATTCTTAGGTCTGATTAGATATTACAGGAAATTTGTGGTAGGATATGGTATAATTTCCAAACCATTAACTGATCTACTCAAGAAGGATGCTTTCCTGTGGTTTGCTGCAGCTCAAGAGGCTTTTGAGGCATTGAAGGCAGCTATGTGTTGAGCTCTTGTCTTAGCTATGCCGGATTTTAGTGTGGAGTTTGTTCTTGAGACAGATGCTTGGGGAAAAGGTGTTAGGGCAGTCTTATCTCAGAAAGGAAGACAGGTGGCCTATCTCAGTCAAGCCCTTAATCCTAAGCATTTGGAGTTGTCCACTTATGAAAAACAGTATTTGGCCATCCTTATAGCTGCTAAGAAATGGAGGCATTACTTAGAGTCACTTTATCATCAAAACTAATCACTAGAGTCTTAAGTGTTTGCTTGAGCAGAAATTACCACAAGAGTGTAGCGCAAAGGCTAGATGAAGATGCTTAGGCTGGATTATTCAATTAAGTATCTCAAGGGAAAGGAGAATCATGCAGTACATGCACTGTCTCGCAAATAAGAAGAGGTTGAATCAGGTTCTTGCTTTGCAGTGTCAGTTGTTTACCTGCTTGGATAGATGATGTGCATAAGTCATATGAAGGAGACAGCTTTGCTCAAGAATTTGTTACTGCATCTAGTATCAACAGCTCTCCTTCTGCAGAAAATTCTGAGATTAAGGTAACAAATGGAATACTGAGAGCAAAGGAAGAGTGTATGTTGGTTCAAAAACATATTTAAGGAGGCGGGTTATTTTTGCTCCCATGATTCAACTTGGGGAGGACATTTTGGAATCGAGGGAACATATCAAAGGCCCAAGAATTACTTCCAATGACCTGGCATGAAGAAGGATGTAGTAAAATATGTTCAAACCTATGATGTGTGTCAGTGAACTAAATCTGATCATAAGTAGCATCAAGGGTTGCTCCAGACCCTGCTAATACTAGATCATGCTTGGCAACACATAAGCATGGATTTCATTGAAGGGTTGCCTAAGTCTAAGGGAAAGGAAATTATTTGGGTGGTTATAGATCAATTCACTAAGTTTGGTCACTTTGTTGCCCTGAATCATCCAATTTCAGCTGAGAAACTTACAAAGATCTTCTTAGATAACATTGACAAACTTCATGCCTTGCCTCACTCCATCATTTCAGATCAGGACAAGCTATTCACCAATCACTTTTGGCATGAGTTGCTCTTGTTGTTGGGGTCGTCTCGTGCCTTAAATTTGTCATGTCATCCACAGACAGATGGACAAACAGAGAGGGTGAATCAGTGCATTGAGTAGTACCTGAAAAGCATGACATCTAATCATCCCAAGAATTGGAATAGGAGGTTATCCCTAGCTGAGTTTTGGCACAACACATGCTCATTCAACCTTGGGAACAACTCCTTTTAAAGCACTCTATGGGTATGATCCTCCCTCCCCTATGGTGCTGCAAGGAGCAACGACTTTTGCGACATAAGTTAATGAATTACTACTTCAGAGGAGATAATTGGTGCAGTTTCTCAAGGACAATTCTCAATTGGCTCAAGCAAGAATGATGTTTTTTATGGATAGGAAGCGTAATAAATCTTTTGAAGTGCGAGATTGGGTTTATTTTAAGCTACAACCTTACAAGCAATCCACAGTGGTAGTGCGCAAGAATGTTAAGCTTATTGCATGTTATTTTGGACCTCAGAAGGTGCTTGAGAAACTGGGAAAGTTTGCTTACAAGCTGGAGCTACCTCCTGATTCATTTGTCCATCCTGTATTTCACGTGTCACTTCATGTAGCATAGGGGAAATCCTGTTCTTCTACTTCTTCTGAAGCAAGTGGTAGTAGAGATATTCTGCAAGCTCCAACTGCAATATTGGATTCTAGGGGTGGTTGGTTCAGCAGCATGGAAGAAAGATTGAGGAAGTATTGGTGCAATGGTTTAATTTGGCCAAAGACGACTATACTTGGGAGGAATTGAAATTCTTTCAAAGTCAATTTTCTTCCATTCATTCACGAAGCTAGAATGCTTTCAAGAGGGGAGCGTTGTTACGATCAGGCTGCATTTTAAGCATCAAAGCTACGTTTTGAGTTGAAGATTGTGATTAGAAAAAAGGGGTCCTGGCCGGAACTACAATTATTAGCGGTTAGGCGTTCAATTGATTCTTTTGGCGCGTGTTTCAGCTGTTATGCAAATAAGTCTGTATTAGCTTGAGTCTAGATGCAACGTTTAGCTAGATATTTTGTTCTTGCACCAACATAGCTTGTCTAGTATAAGAATGTGGCTCTCTTTGTAATTAGATTCATTGAATGATAAAGATCTAATTCCTCTTTCTCAACCCTTATTCTCTCTACTTCTCATCTCTTTCTTCTTTTTCTTATCTCAAATTCCTTCTTTGTCTTAGGTTATGATTCAAGATTAATCTTGAATCATAACAACATGTCATCAACATACAATTATCACACAATCATTATCAGCATGCTTAGAGTACACACATGTGTCATTACTGTTTACAACAAAACCACGCGTGACCGAGGTACACGATTTGTGTGGTTTTTAAAAGAAAATCATAGAGCTTTAAAAACTCTTTTCTTATTTAAATTTATGCACGAAAGTGATGGGTTAATATATAAAAGAGCATGCTATATGTTGATATTTAGTAAATTAGGGTTTTCAACCATCAACTCATAATAACAATTTGAATAATGAGAATAGAAAGGCGTATTAATGCAACTAGGTGATATCGGATGCCTTGGATATTAGTAAATCAAAAAAAACTATATAAAATTCGTTAACATATTTTATTTCTTTTTAGTTTATTTTTTTTCATATTAATATCTCAATTTTTTGACTTTTCAAATAGCATCAAAGCTAGTAATTTTGGTACTCACTCAATAACAGTCCTCGTGGGAACGATACTCTACTCATTTCTATATTACTTGATACGACTAGTGCACTTGCTAACGCATACGCGAAGTTTGCATAAGTTATTCCATATAAATTTCTTCCTCAAGGTTATGTACAGACGCTAGAGCTATCAGGCCTCTTACAATGGCGATCTTACTCTTGGCTATATCCTTTATGGACCGGCCTGGCCCTGAATTTCTCTATGGGCCCATCAGTCCTTGGCTTCTTTCTAAACACCCACTTATGCCCTATAGGTTTGCATCGTCTAAAAAGGTCAACTAACACCCACTTGTAACTGCTTGTTATACAGTCTAGTTTATTACTTATGGCATCTCTCCAAAAAGGAGCATCCATGATTATAATGGCGTCATCATATGTTTTGGGATCTTCCAATAGCACGAATGTTCATCAAAATCATGATCTTCAAACAAAAAAAAAAAAAAAAAAAAAAGCAAGTATGAAGTTAGGTCTAAAACTAGTCTCAGTTCGAGCTCTCTTAATCTTTCTAAGTTCTTGAACCTTGAGTTCAGGTGGCACATGACTAGATTATGATACAGATGCAATAGGAACAGAATTAGGTGGTGAAGCATGTATAGAGGTTAGAGCTAGTGTCTTAGGGAACCCAATTTATGTGAACATTTTTGTTAAGTGAATAGAAGTGGTTTGCTGTTGTCTATATGTTTACAAGTTTATATGCATGTGGTGTTGTTCACTTTTCAAAGCATGTACCATGAGATGGACAAGTCCGTAAATGACATTTGATACATTTGTTTTAGTGGGCAATGAGATTATGCCATGGAAAGACTAGGGGCAAATAAAATGTTGTCTATTACAAAATTCATAGTCAGTGATGAGTTTAGGCTACTTGTCTGCTAAGACTATTATGTAGCGTTTAGATAACTTACCTTCATTATGTGGATAATGATCCAAAATGCTATGTTGGTGTATTACATTGTGATTGTTACACTAAAAGGACCACGTGATTTGCCCCGTCTATGTGCTACTGTCGAAAGTGAACAATTAATACATATTTTTTTCATACAATGACTCTAAATTTGGGAAATAGTCTGAACTCGTGAAAGGAATGCTAGTTGCTTTGATGCGCTCAAAGGATCAAGTTATTATGTGTAACCAGGATCTTACGCTTGTTGGGTAATTGCATGAAGTGTGGCAAGAACAAATATTTTGCTAGGATTGTACCTAGAATAATGTCCCCTTAAGCATTTGAATTGGTTCTAGAGACTTTGGCAAGAGCATTCTTTATATTTGACATTTGGAATTATTACAGAACTATTTTTCTGTATTCATAAAATATTCAAGAAGGGCAAGCTGGGAACTAAGAAGAAAAAGTGAGAAAGAATGACAATACTAGTTTGAGTTATTTATCTCATGGACATTTAGTAGAGGGGTCAATTGTGAGTATACTATTATAGAAAAATGTGACGAGCAAATATATTTATTTCTAGAGTGCAGTGAAACGTATTTGGTGGAATTAACTTTTACAAAATGGTAATCAATTTTTATCATAAGATGATAATCAGATTTGACCCATTTGGAGCTATGAATAAATTTTTCCTAAGGTCCTTGTTTACACCCTAATATCTGAAAAGGCTGGGACGATGCCGCTTTGAGCAAAGTGCCACATGCTGAATATGTGAGGCGTCGCCCGTGGAGAATTAAGCTTTTAGTGCTGAGATAGCTGGGTTTTGAGCCTAGAATATAGGGCGAATTACTACACTTGACAAGAGTATCAACCACTTAAGGCTCAAGATGGTTGAGGGGTGAAGGGAGCTCGAGCTCAAGGGACTACCAAGAAGGTTGCAAGACAAGTGGTTTTCAGGCTTGAGATACTTACTTGATGTGCAATCTCAGATACTTGGCAACTAAGCTTAATCCAAGAGAACGTGGGGTTTTTAGAAGGGACTTCCGCTCAAATTACGGACATGGGCACCAAGGATTTCCCTCCAATGTTGAATTCAGGACACGTTCATTGGAGATTGGTGCGCAGAGAAGAAGCTCAGTGGCCATATGTGGGTGAAGTTGCCATAGAAATCGGAGCAGCCACTATTTTTAGTTTTTGATGAATAAAGGACTTTGTGTCAGTCCAAAGTACACACTCATTACAAAACTTCTTCAAATTTTCTTATGCAGCACACTTGTGCTTTTTTCCCTAGAAGTTGGGTAACTTAGCTAGCCATAGCGTAATACCGTCATAGTAATATAGTTTCATGGCCTTCAAGTACGATTTTCCAATTTTAATTTGCTCCCCCAAATCGACATGTTGAGATTTGAGGCTTAGTTTAAGGCTTTGACGGCAAAGACTTGTCCTTTGATTACCTTAGTATTAACAATACTATCACTTCTTGATAAGTTGGGTGAACTTAAGTTCATACCATTGATTAAAGTTTTCACTAAGGCATGTCCCTTGATTGTGCCGGTCCTAATCTAGTGAAATGTATACGGTTTGCTCTACCTTAATCTTGTTAGACCTAAACTCATTCAAGTTATTATAAGTCAAGGGTGCAAGGCTTAAGAACCTGATTAACTCGGGATTGTAAGTGGACTGCTAAGCTCTTGGGTTTGTCTCCACACTAGTTCCTGAATTTTAAGTGTACAAGGAAAGGTATCCGTGCGCCCTACTTTTCTATCAGTACATAAAAATCTGCAAAAAATATTTAACAAAGTCTTCTAATTGAAACTCAAGCAGGACTCACGGTATAATCGAAGTCAAATACACCAACATATCATAGCCTTTTCTCCAAACACAGTGAGTGGTTGAGGTCAAAGACATGCGGTTCGTAATTATGCTTACGATGACCACACACAAACACCTTGAAACAAAATAGAGCAAACAGGCCTTTTGGAGACCATGGTGGGAGGCTTGAAACAAGACTTCATTGTCTTAGCCGATCATAACATAATTACCGACAATTCCATGATGGACAGGACCAGGAGGTCTAGTACCCTCAAGCATGAGGAACCAGAAGGCTTAGTCTTAATTGGATCCCTACTTGAGCATCCTCTCACAAAAAGTCCCATATCTTGAAGGGATGAATCAAATCACAACCACAGTAGCGAAAGTGGTGGAGATGATGACATCCCAAAAGATGAACATATTGGGCTCGATGACTATTTTCGCAATTGTTTCATGGCTATGTTGAAATGTCGTTTAGAGATTGTGGACCAAAGAGTCCAACAACAACAAGAGAAGCCTTCGAGAGACAACGTGATGAAACGGAATGCAATCTAACAGCTCAGTGTGAAAACTTTGCCACCATGAGAACAGTAATTAGTGATGCCAGAACCTCTATGAATGAAAGGCTTCACAAAGAAATGGATGGAGTCTTGGTGGAGATGAACTCGACCTAGTCTTCTACTGCTACCCTTATTGCTATGAAAATGGCTAAGCAGACGGTGGTTGAAATAAAACCTATCTTGGTTAGACAAGTTAAGGCTCATAATGGCTTTGTCCAAGACGTTATGAAGGATATCAGGCAGCTTAGGCCTGTACCTCTTGATAAGTCTAATTTATTATATAATTATTCATATCATTTTGATTTATTTTCAAACCATTTTACATCAAACAATCGGTATTGCTCGCTTTTGCTCTATTTCGCTCCTATTTCTATTTTCCTGCAAAAATATTCATTTTGTGCTAAATCTTACTAGGTTTATCATCAACATCAAAAAATGAAAGCAAGATACAATACAACCTACAAAGAAATGTTGAGTTTGGGCGGTGCAAGTAAAGAAAATTGAAAAGAATTGGCAATCTGTAGCAAGTTGTGAAGAGGGGCGGCAAAACCAACAAATGAAGAGCTAGTTCATTTTGCAACTTCATGTACTATAAATAGGGACGCTTTGGAGGTGTTTTATCACCAATTCATCCAAAAAACTAAACACAACACAAAGTAGGAATATAGGTAGATATTCGTAGGGAAAAAGAAAGAGAAAAAGAAGAAATTTAGTTTGTGATTTCTTATTTTTAGTTCTTTTCTATCATTTGCTTTTTTAAGTTCATGGGTTTTGCCTAAGTTTTGTATGTCTACCATGAACTAATTTTCTTTTTCCAAGGCTACGGTGTAGCCTAAGTTCTAACATACGCTCTCTTCTAATTCAACGTATTCAATATTTTGTTATTGCATTGTTAAAGTGTTTATCATTGTTCTTCATGAGTTTTGAATGTTTGATCACCATTTAAAGCCTATAAAGATTTTTAATATGTCTGAGAGGAGATTTATGATGATTGCTAAGCAGATAAACACCACAAATTGAGCGAATGCTAAAGATAGATTTATGCGATTTGTGTGGTCTTAAGTGAAAACCATGGATCTTTAAAACTATTTGCTTATTTAAATTCTTGCAAGAGATTGATGAGGTAATATGTAAAAGAGTATGCTAAGTGTTGTTCAAGAGAAAATATTTAGTAAATTAGGATTTTTGAGCATCAACATATAATAACTACTTGAATACAAAGAATAGAAAGGCATATTAATTCAAATAGGTGAAATTAGATGCCTTGGATCTTATTATCATAAAAACCATCAAAAAATTGGTACACTTTCTACAAAAATCAGTAAACATTTTAGTTCTTTTTATTTCAGTTTGTTTGATTTCAAAAACTATGAGTTTCGGTTTGTCAAATAGCATTAAAACTACTAATTTCATTACTCGCTTAATAACAATCCTCATGGGAAGGAACTCTACTTACTCTTTATTACTTGATATGACTTAGTGCACTTGCTAAGCAAACACACAAGTTAAGCATCAAGTTTTTGTCACCGTTGCCGGGGATTTTTTTTTTTTTTTTAGTGATATCGATACCAACTAGTTTTGGCACTAATTCGAAATTGTTTGTTAAAACTTGTAAATTTTGTTTAAGTTTGAAGAAGAAGTTTCTTTTCTTTCATTTATTTCATCCACGTGATGTTATTTTTAAAGTTTTTTTTTTTTTTTTCGTATATCACCCCCTCTCTAAAATTTTGTTGTTATTATGTTTTTGTCAAGTTTGTTTTATTTTTGTTTTCATGCTTCTTTTACATTTAAGTTAATTGTGATAAATTTTTTTAATACCTTTAAAATTTGGTTTTTGTAAGGTTTTTGTATTAGATTGTTGTATTTTAAGTTTTCTTATTAGTTTTATCTTTCCTTTTAATACCTTTAAAATTAGGTTTAGTTAATTATATAGTAGTGTTTTTTTTTTTTTTTCTCATTATTGGTATCTTTCTTTTGAGTTTTAAAGTTTGTGTTTCATACTTTGCATGCAAAATCAAAACTAAAACGAAATAATCCCTTTGGATCCTGAAATCGAAAAAACACTTCAACAAATCAAGAAAAACAAATGAACTAAAATAATGGCTAATGAAATAATGTCAGAGCTTTAAAATATTATGTTGTCCCAAATGCTGGTGGAGGCACTTCCACTATCCGACGTTCACCCATAAAAGCAAACAATTTTGAAAAAAAATCAGCAATGATACAAATGATTCAACAAACTATTCAATTTGGCAATTCACCTAGTGGGAACCCGAACCTGCATATCGCTAATTTCTTAGAGATATGCGACATATTTAATCATAATGGTGTCAGCGATGATGCCAGTCACTTAAGGCTATTTCCGTTCACACTGAGAGACAAAGCCAAAGCATAGTTAATGTCATTACCACTAGGTACTATCACCACTTGGGACGATTTGGCTCAAAAATTTCTTGCTAAATATTTTCCACCTGCCAAATCAGCCGAAATGAAGAATGACATCACCTCTTTGGTACAATATGATATGGAATCATTGTATGAAGCATGGGAACATTATAAAGAGCTTTTGAGAAGGTGTCCACACCATGGTTTGCTAGTTTGGTTGCAAGTCCAAGCTTTTTACAGTAGTTTGGCACCTAATACCCGAACAATGGTGGGCGCGGCTGCTGGAGGAGCCGTAAACAACAAGACACCAAAAGAAGCATACGAGTTGCTAGAAGTAATACCTAGCAACAACAATGTAAGAGCGGTTGATCAAAGGAAACCTGCAGGAGTTCTCGAGGTAGATGTAATAACCACGTTATCTGCTCAAGTTTTAATGATTCAGAAACAATTAGGTAATGTGGGTGTTAATGCCATTCATTCACCTATGCTAATATGTGAATTTTGTGCAGGAAATCATGCTATCATAGAATGTCAAGCAGGGAACTCTTTCGCCACATCAAGCCATGGACAAGTTAATTTTGTTTCAAATTTTCGAAAACCACAAAATAATTTCTATTCCAACGCTTACAATCATGGGTAGAGAAACCACCCAAATTTTTTGTGGAATGACCAAGGGATTCAAAACAACCCATTCAACCACCACAAAAAAAAAAAAAAAAAACCTATTCTTGAAGAATTGTTTAATAAGTTTATGCAAGAAACTAAAAGTTTCATGCATAACACAAAAACATATCTTCGAAATCAAGAAACTTTAATTCGAAATCAAGGAGCTACAGTTAGAAATTTTGAGACCCAAATTGGACAAATTTCAAACCAACTCTCTGAAAGGTCACAAGGTTCCTTGCCCAGTAACACTGTTACTAATCCACGAGAGCCAGTGAAAGCAATTGAATTACGAAGTGCGAAAACCATGAATGAACCAACTCAGTAGTCAAGACCACACAAAATGAGAAACTCATAATTGACCTATCCATAGACATGAACCAAAAATTGGAAAATGAGTAAGGGAACAAAATCTAAAATGAAGACGAACCAAAAAGGGCTGAACATCGACCCTACAAATCAAAGATCTTATTCCCTCAATGTTGGGGAGGGGAAGAGAGGGGGGGGGGGGGGGGGGGGGGGGTGGAACCGGACAAATAATTTGTAAAATTTTTGAAAATTTTCAAAAAATTACAGATTAACATCCTTTTTGCTGACATGTTAGAATATATGCCAAGATATGTAAAATTTATGAAGGAAATCCTGTCTAACAAAAGGAAGTTGGAATAATTTGAAATAGTTGCACTAACTGAAGAATATAGTGCCATACTCCAAAAGAAGTTACCTCCAAAGCTAAAAGATCCAGGGAGCTTCACTATACCTTGCACCATCGACACTATTAGCTCTGATAAAGTTTTATGCAATTTAGGTGCAAGTATAAGTTTAATACCTCTCTCCGTGTTTGGGAAGCTTGGGTTAGGAGAGGTGAAGCCCACTACAGTATCTCTCCAACTTGCGGACAGTTTAATCAAGTATGCTAGAGGTGTGATTCAAGACATCTTAGTGAAGGTTGATAAATTCATCTTCCCTGCTGATTTCATAGTGCTTGATATGGATGAGGATTGTGAGATACCTCTTATTTTAGGACAACCCTTCCTTGCTATAAGAAGAACACTATAATGTGCAACAGGAAAACTTATCTCAAGGGTGCAAGATGAACAGGTAACCTTCAATGTTTTTAATCCTATACAATTTCCAACTAATATGGATTCTTGTTTTGAGGTTGATATTGTAGATAGATTGGTAGCCGAGGCATTTAGGGACACATTCCCTAAGTTACGCCTTGAAGCGTGTTTAACAAAGTCAGGAACCTTAGACACGGAAAACGAATTGATAAACCTTAGTCAAGACCACGGAAGAGAATGTGCCTGACACCTGGAAAGCTGCGAACCTTTCGATTCCCATCACGAAAAAAGGGCAGAAGGCATATAAGCGGTTGAAACTCAGCTGAGAATGGAAGAAGATGAACCTCCAAATCTAGAGCTCAAGCCATTGCCGCCTCATCTCAAGTATGCTTACCTTGGTAATTCTAATGCTTATCCGGTTATTATTAGTGCTTCTTCAAGTAATGTTGAGCAGGAAAAGTTGCTTAGAATTCTAAGGGAGCATAAATCAGCAATCGGATGGACCCTTTCAGACATCAAGGAAATCGGCCCCTCCTTATGCATGCATAAGATTCTCATGGAAGATAGCTTCAAGCCTACCGTGCAGCCACAATGTTGATTAAACCCAGCCATGAGGGACGTGGTAAGAAAAGAAGTTGCCAAATTATTAGATGCCGGGATCATTTATCCCATATCTGATAGTCTATGGGTAAGTCCAGTACAAGTAGTTCCAAAGAAAGAGGGGATAACCGTAGTAAAAAATGAGAACAATGAATGAGCTCATTCCTGCTAGGACCGTTACAGGTTGGAGGGTATGTATAGATTACAGGAAACTTAATTATGCCACGCAAGAAGACCATTTTCCCTTACCTTTCATTGATCAAATGTTAGAAAAACTTGCTGGCCATTCGTATTACTGTTTCCCTGATGGTTATTCCAGTTACAACCAAATTGCCATAGCACCGAAAGATTAGGAAAAGATCACTTTTACTTGTCCATATGGTACCTTTGCCTATAAGAGAATGTCTTTTGGATTATGCAATGCTCCTGCCACATTTTAACTGTGTATGATGGCAATCTTTAATGACATGGTAGAAAAGTTCATAGAGGTAGTTATGGATGATTTTTCAGTCTTTGGAGCCTCATTTGATGATTGTTTAGCTAACCTTTCTATGATTTTACAAAGATGCACAGACACTAATCTTGTTTTGAATTGGGAGAAATGTCATTTCATGGTACAAGAAGGGATTGTGTTAGGACATATGATTTCAAAAAAGGGAATTGAGGTTGATAGTGCAAAAACTCAAATGATAGAGCGATTAACAGCCCCTACTAATCTTAAAGGCATTCAATGTATATTGGGTCATGCAGGCTTTTATAGAATGTTTATTAAGGACTTCTCTAAGATCAATAAGCCTCTCTGCAATTTATTGATGAAGGGTGACCCTTTTAACTTTGATAGTGACGGTATGCATGCTTTTGAAACCTTAAAAAAAGACTAGTATCAGCACCAATAATCATAGCACCCGATTGGACCTTGCACTTTTAACTAATGAGCGCTGCTAGTAACTATGCAGTAGGGGCCGTGCTAGGGGCAAAGAAGGAAAAAAAATATTCATGTAATTTACTATGCCGGTAAGACTCTAACGGATGCACGGGTTAACTATGCCGCAACCAAGAAGGAATTACTAGCTGTTGTTTTTGCATTTGAAAATTTTCGCTCTTACTTGCTAAATTCTAAGGTAATTTTTTATGCTGATCACTCTGATCTTAAATGCCTCTTTATGAAATAGAATGCGAAACCGAGACTAATAAGATGGATTTTAATGCTTCAAGAATCAATTTAGAAATCTAGGATAAGAAAGGAACAATGAATGTTGTGGCAGATCATTTATCATGCCTTGAACAAGAGAATGAAAGTCCCTCTATCATTAAAAAATTCCCGGATGAAAGTGTTATGATGGTAAATGAAAATCCTGATTATCCATGGTACGCTGACATTGCTAACTATTTTGCTGCATAGGAGCTGCCCAAGGACTTGACATATCAACAGAAGAAAAAGTTCTTCACGGATTTAATGCACTATTTTTGGGAAGAACCATTCTTATATAAGCATTATACAAACCAAATCATCAGGAGGTGTGTACTAGAAGAAAAAATGGAAGACATTCTACGTTATTGCCATTCCTTAAAAATTGGTGGTCATTATGGTGGAACAAGAACTGCAGCTAAGGTTTTACAATCAGGATTTTATTGGACTACACATTTTAAAGATGCCTTCAAATCTGTTAGTAA
Organism: Simmondsia chinensis; assembly: GCA_018398585.1. NCBI lineage: Eukaryota > Viridiplantae > Streptophyta > Magnoliopsida > Caryophyllales > Simmondsiaceae > Simmondsia > Simmondsia chinensis. The sequence goes on along the minus strand of JAGTTD010000013.1, from coordinate 20,559,477 downwards.
AGTGATTGATGTGAAAGAACATGAAATATTTCCAAAACACATTAAATGCTCCTAAACAACATTTTAGTTGTTGAATTATTTGGCGTTTATAGGATTGATTTCATGGATCCTTTTCCTTCATCATTTTCTAACAATTTTATTTTGGGTGCTGTAGATTATGTATCAAAGTGGGTTGAAGCAGCTGCTTTTCCAACCGATGATGTAAGAATTGTGGTCAATTTTGTAAGAAAGAATATCTTTTTCTTGATTTGGAGCTCCTAGAGCAATAATAAGCGATGGTGGGAAACATTTTAGTGACCGTCAACTTGAAGCTTTATTGAGTAAGTATAGTCACACACCATGTGAGTGCCCCATACCATCCTCAAACAAGTGGTCAAGTGGAAATTTCAAATCGAGAATTGAAAAGGGCTTCTAGAAAAGATTGGTTGAAAAAGTTAGATGATGCACTTTTGGCATATAGTTGAAATTCAAGATGACAAGAAGGGTACATTCAAAGTTAATGGTCAAAGGCTAAAACCTTATGGAGAACTCGAGCCGTAGAAATCCTCCAGTCATCTCAACAAAATCGAATGATCCACTGAAGGAGTCAAGCTAACAACTATAACTTAAACGCTTCTTGGGAGGTAACCCAAGTGTTTCTTTCCTTCTTTTATCTTGTTTTTCTTTCATTTTTACTATTTTCTTATGCTTTTGTATATTTTGTTCTACAGGCTTTTGAAATAAGTTTAGGGGTAACAGGATAGGCAGCATTCACCAACAAAAAGCAATGCTCAAATTTGGGAAGTATCTCTCAGCTACTGCTTCATTCTTTATGTTTCCTTTAACATTGACGACAATGTTAACTTTAAGTTTGGAGGTAGGAGAGAAATTTGTCACATTTTAAAATTTTGAACAAATTAAAAAAACGTTTTCTTATTAGTGCTATTTTATCTTTTAGAGTCTGCTTTAGCGCCTCTTAGAGTTCAGAGCCTTTGTATGGGGATATAGATAGTGTCAGCCAACAAAATAATTTTTCATTTTTTATAGTTTAAATTAGCAGTCTTTAAATTTTTCTTGCGCACTAAACCAAAAAAAAAAAAAAAAAAAAGATTAGAGATCTTATCATCATGCTTTTTAGGATTTTTTTCCACTTTTTCAGCTTGTCTACTTTAATTAGAGTTGATAACCTAGGAATTAATTTTTATGTTCTAAATGCAAAATATGATCTATTTAATGCACTATCTTAATAAAACTATGGTATTTGAGTTCACTAGTTATCATAATTGTTTTACCTTTCTTTCAAATTAAAATATATTCAAATTTGAATAGATTGTACTAAGATTATCATGGCGTAACAGTTTTCGAAGAGTTATGCCAAAGTCTAATTAATAGAAAAATATAAAAAAAAGACAATATAATAAAAAAGACAATATACTAGAGAGAGAGAGAATCACTAAGTATCGCTATCCTATTAGAAACATCTATCATTTGGATATGTGCTACGATGTGATGATTTCGTGCCTTGGTACCTCCTGTAGGGGTGTTTTAACACCTTTCACCTTAAGCCAACTGGAACAGGAGCTACCGCATTGAAAGCTCGCTACAAGGGGTACTTAGAAAACTAACAAGAAACTGAGTACCTTAAAAAAAAGAGAGAGAAAAAAATTGGTGAATAATTTTAGTCTTTGGCATGCTTAAGAAGTCTTGTTATGAGTGGCATGATTTTTGTCCTCTATTCAGTTTGAATGTCTCGAGATTAGAAAGAACAGATAAACTTAATATGCTTAGCAACAACAACAACAACAACAATGAACCCAGTGCCTCCAAGGGCTCCCGCATAAGCAGGATCTGGGGGATGGATGTACGCAGCCTTCCCCCTTCAAGGGACTACCCTGAAGAGAGGCTATTTCCGAGGGCCCCCAACCTGAGAAGTTGGTCTGTAGCTGAGGGTATGAGACCTGTCAGTAGAAGAGCGGCAAAGTATGAGTAGGACAAAACACACGACGAGTAAAACAACAAACTCAAACCAAATCACATTAGGCAGTAATGAAAAGTTAAAACAAGATAAAGATAAGGACAGAGATAATGATAAGTAGGCAAGTAGGAAAGTAGCAAATAGCATCTCATGAGAGCGAGTACATAACCTACAAGCGCCAAGAGGATGTCAAGGCCTAACACTAGTAAGCTAGACTACCCTACTCCAACTGGAGCATCTGTTACCCTTATGCTAGCCCTCCATTGGGCTCTATCTAAGGCCTTCTCCTCCCAAAGGTTTAGGTGGGTTAGGTCATGTTAGATCGTCTCCAGTCATCTCTTCGTTGGCCTGCCTCTTCCTCTTCTGCCTAGTGTTGGAAGGGGCTGTTCGCATCTCCTTACAGGAGCATTGTTCAGTCTCCTTCTAACATGTCCAAACCACCTCAAACGTTGATCCCTCAATTTATCATCAACGGAGGCTACTTCCAATTTGCCTCTCATGACGTCGTTTCTGATCCTATCCTTCCTTGTGTGTCCGCGCCTCTACCTCAACATTTGCATCTCCGCCACCTTCATATTCTGTGTGTGCTGTTGTTTTATCGTCCTGCACTGCGCCTCATACGTCATGGCCGGCCTCACAACCGTCTTACAGTATTTTCCCTTGAGCTTCAAGGGGAACTTTCTATCACAAAGTACCGCGGTGGCCATCCTCCACTTATGCTATCCCGCTTTAATCTAGTTGTTGACATCCTCGTCCATTTCGCCGTTGTGCTGTATCATGGACCCAGAGTACTTGAAGCTCGTCTTCTTTGAAAACTTAATATGCTTAGCCAACTTTTGAATTCGATTATCCAAGTGATTGGTGGGTTTTTCTTTGGAAAGATTATTTTGGCTTTAGAGCCTTAAAACTTTGAGTCGTGGTCATTCTTTTCTATTACAAGTAGTCTCACTTTGAATTGTGTTAAATTCTTAAAAAACATGAGATCCTGCGCTTTTATATTTAGCCTTGATAGAGGACAAGCAAGATTTAAGTTTGGGGGTATTTTGATAAATCTAATTTAGTATATAATTATTCATACATCAACCCCCCAGACCCCGCTTTTGCCGGAGCTCTTGAGGCACTAAGAATGTTGTTGTTGTTGTATTTTGATTCATTTTCAAATCATTTTACATCAAACCTTTTATCGCTATTGCTCTTGTTCGCTCCTATTTCTATTTCTTCCAAAAACACTCATTTTGTGCTAAATCGTGCTATGTTTTATCATCAACATCAACAAATGAAAGCAAGATATAATCAACAAAGCAAAAATCAAGCAGCTTGTATCAATTTGGAAGCAAACTAACAGCTAAGGCAAAATTTATGTACAAATTGTTGCAAATTACAAATTTTGGTGGCAAACTCAACCAATCACAAGCAAGGAAGGCTTAAACACTATAAAAAAAAAATTAATACAACCAGTAAAGAAAATTGAAAAGAATTGGCAATTTGTAGCAAGTTGTGAAGAGAGGCGGGAAAAGCAACAAATCAAGAGCTTGTTCATGTATTTATTTATTTCATACAATTGCAACTTCATGTACTATAAATAGGGAGTTTCGGAGATGTTTTATCATCGATTCATCCAAGAAAAACATAATACAAAGTAGGAATATAGGTAGAAATTCATGGGGGAGAAGAAGGGGGAGAAAACGAAGAAATTTGGTTCGTGATTTCTAATTTTATATAGTTCTTTTCTATCCTTTTCTTCTTTAAAATCACAAATTTTGTCTTAATACCATGAACTAATTTTGTTATTGCAAGGCTACGATGTAGCCTAAGTTGTCATATACGCTCGTTTCTAATTCAACATATTCAACGTTTTGTTATTGCATTGTTGAAGTGTTTATCATTGTTCTTCCTTAGTTTTAAAAACTTGATCACCATTTAAGGCCTATAATGATTCGTAATGAGTCAGAGAGGAGACTTATGACGATTGTTAAGGTGACAAACACCATAAATTGAGCGAATTAGATTAACGCTATTTGTGTGGTCTTAAGTGAAAACCATTGGTCTTTAGAACTCTTTTCTTATTTAAATTCATTGATTGATGAGTTTATATGTAAAAGAATATGCTAAGTGTTGCTCAAAAAAGAGTATTTAGTAAATTACGATTTTTGACTATCAACATGTAATAAAAACTTGAATACCGAGAATAGAAAGGTGTATTAATTCAACTAGATGAAATCGGACACCTTGAATCTTATTATAATAAAAACCATTAAAAAATGGGTACACTTTTTATAAAAATCCGTAAGCATTTTTGTTCTTTTTGTTTTGGTTTGTTTTATTTCAAAAACTACAAATTTCGGTTTGTCAAATAGCCCTAAAACAACTAATTTCGTTACTCGGTCGATAACAATTCTCGTGGGAATGATACTCAAATCACTCTTTATTACTTGTTATGACTTAGTGCACTTGCTAAGCAAACACACAAGTCAAGCATCACCTCTTCCACTAGTACAAGTTGGATATCCTCGTGAGACGCCCTCGAGCTCACGATTACAAGCTGCTCAAGTTGACTACAATGTCCCTGAGAGAATGAAAAACCCAGCTGTGGCTAACCCATAGTTTTTCTCTTACCACGAGGGACCTCAACGCCAATGTGCCGGTTCACCTGTCCTCGAGACAGGAGGCATAACTGTTCGTACCCCACTCAGGGGGTAGAGGTTGCCCCGAAGCCCACTCAAGGTCAGGTCCCTACTTTTAAGAACTAGACTGCTTATCCTAGACCTCTTCATAGTTATCATACTAGGGGCAAAATAAGAACCCACTTCCTCAAGATCATGATTTGGGGAATCATCAGGCAAGGATGAACTAATAGCTTGCGAACACTTGTGTGCTTCCAGGCCTTCCATGTAACCCAGGTCCTTCTGGAGCATACTTCATGGCAAATCAAGCACATGGCCATTATGATCTTGGGAATCACACAAGGGTTTGCAGGGTAGCAACAGTTCTCACACCCGATTATGATGGGTGCTCAAGGGTATCCTGCAGATTTCCCTCAAGATCCTTACCCACTTTGGGGGCAATGTATGGGCTGGGGTCTCGCAAGGGTTAACAGACCTTTGTAAAGCAAACTTTACCCTGACTATATAGACCTTTGCTTTCCTCGAGGATATAAAATTTCCGGGTTTGCCGTCTTTTCAGGGTAAGCGTTTGTTTTCGCAATTGAGCACTTGGCAAGATTTAATTGTCAATGTAGAGAAATGGCAGATGATCAATATCTTAAGTTATGGTTGTCCCCTAGCTCATCTTTCCAGTGGTATATCAACCTACCCTCTAATTCTATTTACTGTTGGGACGATATGGCCAAGCCAATTCCCGTGAATGGAATTAGGAACTTCCATATCAGACTTAGCAAGAATAGGACAAAAGCCTGGCAAGCTAGTGGAAGATGACATTAACCGGTTCAAAAGAGCTTTGTTGAAATGCACTGTAGCCCTTCTTGAAGTTGAGTATACCAAGCTGGCTCTAAACGGTTTGGGTACTGAATTCGGGTAGAAGTTCGGAGGCTCTCACTTTATGGAACTTCTTCAGCTAGCAGAATGTGTTGCTAGATATGAGGCTATCTTAAAAGAGGAGAGTTTTAAAAAAATAGCATGTATGGAACTTACATATATGACTTAATTGAAGAGGAAGGATATCCTCCATATGAAATTGACGTCGCTGAATATGTCAAAGGACCTACTATGGTTTGTGATCCTTCAAGAAGGGCATTAAAGCCAGGAAGTCTTATCAATCCCAAGACTTGAGAAAGTATTCATTTGACCTCTCCTAAGTCGGTGTAATATTCGACTGACTTTAGGCAAACAATAAACTAAAGATTAAGGGTAAAACAGAAAACCTAATCCTAACTCTAACAAGGGAAAGGTTTTCTACAAGTGGCACGATTCCTTGACTCATTCAACAAAGAACAACGTGATCTCCAGAAACATGGTTCAGGATGCCATAGAAGTAAGAGAATTAATCTTCCTAGGAAAAGGACTAATGAGCATTGACAAAGACCCCTTCCCTAAACCTGCCTAGGTTAATGTAGTTCAGGTGGTAAAGCCTTGCGATACTCATACCAGCCAAACTAATGGCGGACCTCTATCTAGGATGAATGCTGGCAAAGATGATATGGTTGTGTCCATCGCTTTGTTTGACAAGCTGCTCGAATTAGGAACACTGAGGTTCCCCCGAACCACATTGAGATTGTGAAAAGATCATTGTAAATGGCACACCATGGCTAAACACTCTATACGCAATTATGGAACGTTCAAAAGGTTCATAAAGATGCAATTACAGGAAGGTACCATTCTCCTCTCTCCGCTATGGCGATTCTCAGAAATGACCAATGGCAAAGAGTCTTTGCTTGTAAGAAACAAGCGTCAAGGAAATTCATACACCTCATCCATGACCTACGTGGGGGTTATGGTCATAAGCTGGTACCTGAAATGAAGAAGTTGAACCTTTTTCATAGAAAAAGCTTGGTCCTCCTACAGAGATATCATCGTCAAGTCTTTCTCAAGGCTTTGTGCCAAAGACTCAAATCATCACAAGGACTAGGCATCCTGAGAGGAATCAAAAGTGCTCCTTACTAGATGTGGCCACCAGTTTGGCACCATGGCAGTCAGGATATCAACCCCCTAGCATTAGCTTCAGTGATGTATGGAAGAAGAATCTCCTTGATCAAAAGGCAGTTAGTCCTTCTAACCTTACTCGGACACATAAAGGAGGCAACTGCACAAAAAAGCAGCTCAGCGAGGAATCACGCTTGATTCCTGCTTGACCAGGCTATCTTAAGTAGAGGCCAGGGTCCATTAAGGTAAGCAAACCAAGTGTATGGATCTTGATGATCCAATAGCTGAGTCCAAACCTTTTAATATAAGAAAAGGGCTAGCTCTCAAGAAGCTCGTGAGATGGGCTAGTTCCTAATCATTTGAAGGGCGAGAATCTTGGTGGGATTAGCTTGCTAAGGACCCCTGGTTTTGAAATCTACTGGGGACGAAGAGGAATACTCCCCTCTCAATATAAATTTATTGGAACCTCTGGACCATGTCAACCCAACATGGTTTGACATTGAGAATGACTTCAATAAAGAAGATTTACCCTAGCCTTTGGAAAAGTCTTGAACCTCAGAGGTTGATCTCAAGGGCCAACCACAGGAACATGACATGCTAACTAATGACGGTCCTCAACAGCAAAATTAGGATACACCCATGGTTGACAACCCTGAGAAGGGTACATACCAAGGGATCCAGATACAATTCAGGGCGCTTCCTAAAAAGGTTGATGTCAGGACAACCTTACTCCTTCAATTGGAGTTCATAGCAGCCGATGCTCAAGAAGGTCTCGAGGGTGATCCGATAGCATTAGATGAACCGCCTCAAGTGGAGCTCATGGCTGAAGTAGCGGCCACTAAAGGTACACTCAATCCTTTATCTTTTATAATTAACGCTACAACATCCAAATCATCTGATGTCACGCTTGACGCGACGAAGATGATGTTGACAGACTTAATACTTCCAATAAACGCATCAAGCCCTTATACATCAAGGCCAAATTCGTTGGCATTTTGGTGAGTAGGGCCTTAGTGGATAATGGTGCGGCAATCAGTGTCTTGCACTCATATATGTTGAGGGTCATTTGTAAATCTCGAGATGACTTAATTACTTCATATGTTGCATCTATAGCTTTTCTAGAGCTACTACCAAATCTAAAGGAGTCATCCTGATTGACTTGACTGTTGGAGCTAAAGTAAACCGCCAGCTTTCATTGTCGTGGAGACTACCTCGAGCAATAATGCTTTTCTCGGCAAAGATTGGCTACATGCCAATTATTGTATTCCATCTTCATGTCACCAGTTGCTAATCTTCTGGAAAAATAACAAATATGAGGTTGTTATGGCCGATAACATGCCATTCATGGCTTGCATCAACTATGTTGAGGCAAAATTCTGTGAAAATGGCATGGGACCTCCAGACATCAAAAGGATCACTCCACAATTTGCTCAACAGCAGGGCATGATAGCCATCCTTGGCAGCCCACTGACTGAAGTTGAGGTTCGTCAAGCAGATGTCGAGTCTAAAGACTCTGATTTCTAGGGATGCATGAGGGCCCTTCTTGACGATGGAGGCTTCCAAAGCACTCTCGAACCCCAATGTGAAGGCGCCAAGACCTGCCAGTAATGGCCTAAGAGGCTATTCCCTCAACATTAGCAAGGTTCATGGCTTAGCATACTAAGGATCATACAGCACTAAGAAAATGGTTTCCAAGTCCATACAGCACTAAGAAAATGGTTGTAGCTCTATTACATAAGAGAAGCACCAGCCAAAATTGAGGATCTAAGGGCCAAAGTATAGGACCCCCTTCTCAAGGTTAATTTGGCTTTGACAAAATGCATAAACCTACTTATTTGAGACCTTTGCATTCTGAAGAGCAAAGAGAGCACTATCCAACTTTGGTTTGTGAATTCAAGAGTTGCTTTGCTTGGGGCCATCGTGAAATTCTTGGCCTAGGGAAAAAAAAAATGGTTGTTGAGTATAGGCTTCCTACTAATCCAGGTTTGAGGCCTATCATTAGAGCCTAGAGAAAAATGTCCCAAGAAGTCATTGATTTGGTTAAGGAAGAGATGTCAGCAGAACTACAAGGTATGTTGAGTTGCTAGCAAATATTGCTCTAATCATTAAAAAGAATGGCAAAATCAAGGTCTATATTGATTTTAGAGATTTAAATGCAGCGACCCTGAAGGATGAATACCCAATGCCATGGACTCATCCTTGAGGCATGAGGTTTTGTCCTTTTTAGATGGCTGCTGTGGGTACTATCAAAAGATACGTTTGCTTTAGAGGATACTCATAGAGAGCCATGAACATGATTTTTCTTAACCTCATTGACAAGACCATGGAATTATATATAGATGACATTGTGATTAATACGGTTTGGTTTGGATTGGTGGTTTATGGTTATCAAACCAGAACAAACCGTAAAAATAAAATTTGACAACTAGCCAAAACCAAACCATCTTGTCTTACAAACAAATTGGACCAAATCATAATTATGGTTCGGTTCGGTCCGGTCCGGTCCAATTTATGGTATTAACCAATATAATAGAAAAAATTGTTCATAACACTAATATAAACATAATTTGATCAATATTAAAATCATCATTAACTACAAAAACATCCCAAATTATGAAAACTTTACTTTTCTTCTGAATTCATGGTATAAAACATGTTTATACTATATACTATATCAACAAAAACTACAAACAATACATAAAATGGGTTTGTTAAATTCAGTAGTAAATTTTTTATCAATTCAGCAGTAACACTGGGTTTGTTAAAATTTTTGTTAAATTGTTAGTGAAATATTTAGTTGTTCAATCATAGATTTGATTAAATTGAATCAACGAATGGATTTTAATTGCATCTAATGTAATTAAAAATTACATCATTACCTTAAGTTAAATTTGACCAAATGTCTAAATTAACATAATATACGTTCTAAAGGGACTAAATTGACAAACCAGAGTATAAGAATTAAGTTAAGGTGATTAGAAAAGTACAAAGGTCTTTAGTGTAAATAAACCCTAATCATTTTTATCGAATTGAAGAAAAATTTTGCCACTAACATAACTAGTTATGATTTGGATGAAGTAAATAATCATTGAATTTCTTAATTTATGGCTATTATGGTAAAACCAAACCTAAACCATAAATCCTAATAACCAAAGTTTTCTAAACCAAATCATAATTTTTCAAACCATAAATCAATCCAATTACGGTTTGGATTACGGTTTAAACCATTTTTTGCGCATCCCTACTTGGTAGACTTGAGGGGTGCCTTCTTTACAATGAGGGCCCATAACCTCAAGATGAATCCATTGAAATGTGCTTTTGACGTACAAACTGGGGAAACTTTCTTGGTTTCCTGGTACACCAAAAGTGCATTGAGGTGGACAGTTATCTTCCTTGGCAGTTATCTTCCTAAGGCGTTTTATCTCAAATGTCGCACGAAAATCAAAAGTCTTCTCTTCACTTCTGAGACTTAAGTCTGGGAAAGACTTCAAGTGGGAAGAGCTATATCAAGCAGCCTTCGAGGCCATCAGGCAATACTTGATTAGGCCGGCAATACTTATTCCGCCATAGCAAGGCAAACCTTCGAAGATTTATGTCTCTGCTTCTGAGGAATCTATTGGTTGTTGCTTGTACAAGACAATGAACATGGGGTTTGAACAAGCCGTGTTCTACCTTAGCCAATGCTTGAATGAATGTGAAATAAGATAATCCTCAATTAAAAATGTGATTGTCGTTATTCTATGCGTCAACAAAATTGAGATATTTCTTTTTGGCGTTTACTATATATGTAATTGCCTAGACATATGTCCTTAAATACATGCTAGATAGTTCATTTTTGAGGGGAAGACTGAACAAGTGGAGTGTAGCTCTATGATGCACCTTATATTTACGCATCTTTTAATTGCTATTTTAATTATTTTTCTCTTGACTAATTATAGTTTTATACTCGTTTTGACAATTTTAATATTTATAGGTTCGAAGATTAAAATCTTAAAAATTGTCAAAGACAAATTAGATGTGTAAACAATTAAATCAAGTCAATCAAGATTTGAGACAAGAACGTATACGCTTGGCTTGTTGCAGACCCACAAGCCGCCGTCACCACTCCAGACCCACACGTCACCACTAACAGCCTAGGTCAACGGGCACCCAGCTACACACACACACCAGGTTCATCAACTCTCGAAGCCCAACTCCGGCAGGCCCACAACCACCTCCACACCAGCCCAGACCATCGTCACCACCTGCGTTCTCCTCTGTCCAGCCCGGCCCGTGACAAACGAAGCCCCCCTACGCTCAGCTCAGGCCCGTACTAGCTCACCACCACCCCACGCTGCACACGAGTTCAACCCATCGTCACAGGTTTAGACCTCCTACTCCCGTCTGAAAGCACGAACAAGAACAAGGAACAAGAGAATATATGTTACCATGGCAAGGAGGGAGCTTTTGGGGATTTTTCGGTTCTGAATTTTTTCCTGTTTTTGAACTTGTGCACTGCTTCCTCTCTCTCACCAATTTCTTTCTCCTCTCGTTTTAATTTTCTACTTTCTGTTCAATTGGCAACGTGAGCAATTAGCGCGAGTTTGACGTAGATTTATTCATCTCCTCCTTTACTGGTTCATCTTTGATGGAAAGCTAACTTGCTCTCTAGGGTTAGATGAAGTTTTAGCCTTTTTACTTTTGTATTACTTTTAATTTTGGGATAATTTGTTTGTTACATTAATTGCTTGATTGTGAAAGTACTTTAAAGTTTTATATTTTTATCATTCTGTCAATCGTTGATGTTGATATTTATAAATTAATTCTCTATGCTTCTAGGCCAGGAGTAATTAATCAAGCTATGGTATTCACCAAATTGTTAATTAAAGCCTATCATTTCTATATTTTAGTTAGATAGGGTAAATACGTAATAGTTAACTATACGTTAAATTAAAGCATATCTTCCTTATGCTTTAGTTAGATAGGATGAATACACGATACTAACGACATCGCTTTAGTAGATTGAAGCTGGTAGCCCAAACCACTACCGGTGTGACAATCAATAATCCCAACTTAAGAGTTAACGCAAGAATAATAGGCTAATGATGGATTCTGTAGATTAATTAACACAAAATCCCATACTTGTCCTCAAATCAATTTTGGTCATAGAATAAATTCACGCACTCTTAGTCCCTATTGTTCGACACCTTCTCGCTCGAGAGTTCAATTTAAATGCGTTTAGTGGATAGGGTTTTATATTAAATTTTAATAAACGCAGAAAAATACATCACTCCACTTTAGTTTGAGCTGGTCTATGTTTCATTAAAGTCGGTGAAGGGACAAGCCTTAACAGACTTTTTAACTGACCATCCAAACATTCGTACTGGTTTAAATGATGAGCTAGACCAACTTCTGTTATTGGAAGTCGTTCCTTGGAAACTATTCTTTGGTGGTTCGAGGACCAATTCAAGTGTTGGAGTTAGGATTGTTATAGAATCCCCTGTTGGGACCATCACCAAGTTGGCTGTCACCTTGGTTGGTAAATGTTCCAACAATATGGCAGAGTATGTGGCACAGATAATTGGCCTACAAACTCTCCTAGAAATGCAAGTCCTCAATGTTATCATCAGACATGATTCGTAGTTGGTAATTTGCCAAGTAAATGGAGAATTTCATTGTTTAAATGACACCTCGAATCGATGCTTATCAATAGTGCAAGAACTATTGAGCAAAATTCGATGGGATACAGTTTGTGCATATCCCTAGGGAACGGAATAAGGGAACCAAAATTGCCCAGGACTTGGTGTGAACAAATCATGGTCATCAAGACTAAGTTTCTAGACCATTACATCAAGTACACTGAGTCCTTGACCCTCGTAAAGGCACGTCAAGTAGACACTTAGAGTACTATGATGCAAATCAAACTGTCTTAAGTCGACAAGAGGATTGAAGGAAGCCTTTGGTGGATTACTTCAAGAACCCTCAAGATTACATTAAAGACAGAAAGATGAAAATGAAAGCTCATAAATTGCATTAGGATGGTGAGTCTAGCAAGTTGTATAAAAGGGATACTAGTGGAGTGTTTTTTAGGTGCCTCGATTTGGACAAAGTAATGCCAGTGATATTAGGACCCATGAGGGTATATGTGGATCCCATCTAGTTGGCAACAAAATGCATTGGCTCATCAGGCGTTATGACTACTATTAGCCATTAAAGATTAATGATTGTATAAAGTATGCAAAGGGATACTGAGCATGCTAAAAACATGGACATGTACTAAGAGTCCTTGCTACTGAGATGCATGCAACTATCAAAACATTGCCATTTAGGGGTTGGGGAATGGACATCTTTCGAGAGATTAACCCTTCTTCTAGTAAACAACACTCTTACATTCCCGTGGCCACAGACTATTTCACAAAATAGGGAGGAGCTATATAGGAACATCAATCTGCAGGATGTGATTTACTTATCAAAGAGTACATCCTGTGTAGGTTTGGTATCCCAGAGACCATTACAATGGGCCAAGCTAGAGTGTTTAACGTAGGTAAGGTTAAGGAGTTTAACAGAAGTTTCAACACAGAAATCTTGAACTCAACACCTTATTATGCTTAGGCTAATGGCTAGGTAGAATCAACCAACAAGATTCTGAAAGCTAACATTAAAAAGATGATTGAGGATAATCCTAGGAAGTGGCATGAATTGTTGCTTGATGCCCTTTGGGACATCTAAACGAGACGCAATTGGACAACTCCCTCCCATATGACATATAGTTGTGCCTCCAAATGGAAGTAACAGTTCAGTCTATTAGACTAGCTCATCAAGGGAGCTTTTCTGAACTTGAGTATGAGCAGTCCATGATGGATGAGCTTACTAACTTAGACCAAGTAAGGCTTGATTCCCTCCAAAAGTTGGAGGCACAAAAGAAGAGGACAGCCAAAGCCTAGGTCTTTTGACTTAGAAGATTTTATTTGGAAAGTTGTTTTATCCACTGGCCAGAAAGACCGTGTCTTTGAGAAATGATCCCAAAACTGGGATGACCCATTTAGTGTCATAGAGGTATTTGGAGGTAATGCCTATTTACTCCAAGATCTAAATAGAAGAACTCACTTGAGGGTTATCAATTGTGGGTTCCTACAGAAGTATGTGCTATAAATTTGGGATTCTAACAAGAAAGTCCTTAAGTATAGATTGTCAGAGCTCTTGGCTCAATTTTAGTATCAGTGTCTTGTGGATCAACCTCATGGTCCTTAAATTAAGACAAAAAGGGTAGTTAAGAACTATCAATCTGAGAGATGTATTAAAAAAATGTGTATTTCATTAGTTGTGAAAAGAGTACATGGCTTACGTATAAAAGAAAAATTACACGGGAGTAACTTGTACAACCAAAATCCTTTACAAGGACTAAAATTATCAAAAGACTTGAGTCCTAATCTTCACTAAGGATTCCTTTATTGAAAACAATTGGTTGGTTGTGTCATTCAGATCGCGATCAAATGAAAGAGCTTCTTCATGAAGGGCTTGATTGTTCCTCTAAGCCTCCATGGTGGCCTCTTCGAGTTCTCTAACCACTGAACCTAGGAAGCTATATTGTTGCCTCAACAGGAGCAGCTTTTTTTTTAAAGTGACTTAACCTCTCCTCTAAATGATGGATCTCATCTTCTAGACTCCTAATCCCTTGAGCTTGATGGTCTTGGATCCTTCTCGCTTCTTGGAGATCATCAAATAACAGCTGCAGGCCACCTAGGCTAGTTGAGCCCAAGGTTTCTAATGTCGTTTCCTCTAAAAAAGGGATGGGACATCTTGGTTCACCTTCAAGAGTACCTCCTTAAGGACATCGAGTTCCCTAGCAATTGAGGGAGCACCTTTGGATCTTCTTTGAGAGGGATCTTATCAATGAAATGACCTTCTTAAAAGACTCATGGGCCAGGGTTAAAACAAGGAGATGTGTGATTTCTCTCAACCATCGGAGTTTGGGGGGATTCTTTGTCCAACTGTTGGAAAGCCAATGTACAATTTCCTCCAAACTTCTCTAAAGGAGAAGACATTCCCCCGGCCTTTGATGTATTTTTCTACGTCTATCAAAATTTGATGTAAAACCTTATCTACTAAACACATCTAAACTGAAGTCTAGGGCGAAAGGGTGTCGAACCACAAGGACTAAGAGTACATGAATTTGTTTTATAATGTCTGTTAGGTGCTATTATTCAATACTTTCATAAAATAACTTCAGATAAACTATAGTACAAGAAACTCTAAGTAAACAAATAACAATCACTCCAAGATGTCAGATCTTGCCCCCCGCAGAACAAACTTATGCATGAATCTGAATAATTACAACTCAGATTACACAAAAACCTCAAACACAACTCCAGATTCAAGAGATCAAGCAAGAAATTAGGTTAGAAGTATAACTTCACTTGTGAACGCAAAATCTCACCAAGATTTGCAAGTCTAAGACTCGAATCAACCAGCAAGATATTAGAATCAACTCCAACAGCACAAATCGAAATCCGTTAGTCACGAGTCTAGCACCACCAGCCACGAATATAACACCTGTAGCAAGAACAAAGCACCACGAGCACAATATCACTTTGAAACAAGGCTCACGAAGCTGGAATCTTCAACGCTTTTGGCTCAGAAGTTCCTATTTAGGGTTGGGATTGAGCAGAGAGCCCTAGATATGCAAAATTGCTAGAGAGAGGGGAGAGGAAGAGATTGATCAGCTCTCACCTCTCTTAAACCCTAACCACGGCATTATATAGCCTCCTAGCCTCAATCTTAGACCTCCTCACAGCCATTTATTTAGCGATGACCTAATGGACATCTGAAGATCCACAAAAGCACACCGTGAGCCCTGGATTTGGTGACACTTGTCGGGACAACGAACGGCTAAGATCGGGTGGAACAAGCTTCTCAAAGAAGCTTTGCAGGGAAACCCTAACGTGCAGCTTGGGAAGGAGATAAGTGTGAGCTGGTGCAGCTGTACCACCCACGGGCAGGACACAGTTCATCCGGGCAAGCATAGTACAACATCGGGCAGCAGTAGTACATTATTAGGGCAACTACTACACGGTTATTAAAAGCAATTAGTACAACAAGTAAGGGGCAATTTGGTCAATGCCCCAATATACCCAAATTCAAAAATATCTGATAAGTAAAACACAGCATTTTACTTTTATCACAGACATTAAGTGATACGTTTCACCCATTTATTATCCAGCTTATTTTTAACTCAATTTTAATTCTAATATTAAGCCTAATTTATAAAACTTAATTAGCCATAATCTAAGTCATACATTTACTAATCATAACAAACTCCACCTTGGTAACTATATGACTAACAATTTCATAAGCATCTTCACCCTGGGTTCCATTTCTTTTGGATGAGTTTAACAAACCATGTAAACTTCTCCAAAGGAAGACTTTTGGTGCCTATACGACTGGGTTATCCTTAGTACAATTTTTCAGGAACTCAATCTGATTTTCTTCCATATTATCCATGATAAAATACTGTCTAACTACTAAGTGTTTCGTTCTATCATGAAATACAGTGTTCTTATGTAGTACAATGGCGGATTGACTATCTGAGGGGATTTTAGGTGACCCTAGGTTGAGTTTTATTTCATTTAATAAGCAGTTCCGCCACATAGCTTTCTTAACAGCATCAGTTATAGCTAGAAGTTCTAATTCAGTAGTAGATAAAAAGGTTAAAATCTGCAACTTAGACCTCCAACTAATAGCTCCACCCATTAAGGTGAAGCTATAGGCTGGTGTAGATCATCTCCTATCTAGGTCAACGGTAATATTAGCATCTACATAACCAATCAAGTTAAGTTCATTTTGATCCCTACCAAAAGTTAAGCCCAAATCTATTGACCCTTTTACATACCTTAGCAGCCATTTAACTCCATCCCAATGTACCTTACTGGAATTTGACATATAACGAGATAGTATACTCATAAGAAAAGCTATGTCCTGCCTAGTGCAGGTCATTGCGTACATTAATGACCCTATAGCGTTAGCATATGGTATTATTCTCATTTAAAGCTTTTCCTGCTCGGTTTCAGGACACTGACTTGCCGAAAATTTGTACTGCGATGCTAAAGGTTGTTTCACGGGTTTCTGATACAAACATATTAAACCTTTTCAAGACCTTACTAAGATAATGACTTTGACTTAAATGGACTGTTCTTTTGGACTTGTTCCTGATGGTATCAATACCTAATATTCTTTTAGCTTCCCCCAAATCCTTCATATGGAAGGAACCGTTTAGCCGAGATTTCAAATGTGAAATCTGCTTATGGGACCTACTAGCTGACAACATATCGTCCACATATATCAGTAAGAAGATAGCATCATAATAGCTAATGACTTTAAATATAAACATAAATCATGAACAGACCTACTAAAGCCATTATCAATCATAAATGCATGAAACCCCTTATTACCACTGTCTGGGCGACTGTTTCAGCCCATATAGTGATTTTTTTCAGCAAACAGACGTACTCAGAATGCTCAGGCTCAACAAACCCCTCCGGTTGAGAGATGAGGATTTCTTCCTCAAGCTCTCCATGCAAAAATGTAGTGATTACATCCATTTGATGCAGCAACATGTCATAGAAAGCAATCAAGCACATAATGACACGAATAGTGGTATATTTAATGACGGGACTGAAAATTTCAGTGTAGTCTACCCCCTCTTTCTGCGAAAAACTTTTGACGACAAGTCTAGCCTTAAACCGAGGCAATCCTTTACGAGTATCAGGTTCTTTAACCCTAAAAATCCACTTAGAACCTATAACCTTCCCACCCTTAGGCTTGGGAATCAAGACCCAAGTATTGTTCTTTCTCAAACTCTCCATTTCAACAGTCATAGCATTCAGCCACTCTGCTGAATGCTTACTACTGATAGCTTGAGAATAGGACAGCGGCTTGGTCTCTACTTAATCTAAAGTTGTATTTAAAGCATAGGCTATACACTCAACATAGTCGTATCTTTCAGGTGCTCTAGACTCTCTTGTAATTCTATCCCTAGACAATTGGTAGGTCTCTAAGTCCTGAACCTCATTTTCAGGCCTGTTAGGTTCAATTTCAGATCTATTTGACATAGTTACAGCAGCATTTCTATCAATATTTTCAGAGTTATCTAAGTCATCTTCAAGTTCTTTTCTTAGATTTAGAGGACTAGGTGGGTTAACTGCTAATCTATTACTCAATTATTCCTTAACTGCTAATCTATTACTCGATTATTCTTTGATGTAGGGAATCTCATCTTCATTGAAAATAACATCACTACTTATTATTGTTATAGTTCAATTTCCCTCCTTAATCCCTAATCTAAAACCGTTTACACCTGAAGGATAGCCTAGAAAGATGCCTTCAACTGGCCTAAGCTCTAATTTACCCTCCTTTTGGTGTGCAAAGGCTGAACACCCAAATACTTTCAGGTTAGCATAGCTAATAGTCTTACCAGTCCATATATCTCAGGAGTTTTCATCTTCAAAGCAAAATTTGGGGACCTATTAATCAAGTAGGCGGTTGTACTAACAGCCTCACCCTAGAACTGCTTTGACAATTCAGCTGAAAACAACATACATTTTACCCTATCTAGAAAGGTCCGATTCATACGTTCAACTACACCATTTCGTTGAAGGGTTCCTCTTACAGTTTTATGTCGTTTAATACCTTTAACATCACAAAACGTGTCAAATTCAGAATTCACAAATTCCAGTCCATTGTCAGTTCTTTACACTTTAAGTTTCTTTTTCTGATTCTTAGTTTAAGTTTTCCGCTTAACAAAAGTATCATATGCATCATTTTTGTTCTTAAGTGGAAAAACCCATACTCTTCTTGAGAAATCATCAACTATAGACAGGAAATAATAAGCTCTATCCATTGTGGGAAACCTTGAGGGTCCCCACATGTCATTATGGACATAGTCAACAATGCCCTGAGTAGTATGTGAACCTACACTAAATACAGTCCTATGATGCTTACCATATATGCAATGATCATAGAATTCAAGTTGTGCCACAGAATCAGCACCCAAACTGCCCTGTTTTTGGAGCTTTATAAGTTCTCTCTTAGATATGTGTCCAAACCTCCCAGACCCCGGAGGAGCGGGAGCCCCCCAGGCACTGGGTTTGTTGTTGTACCGTTGTTGTACCTTGGCCACGTTTGGCTCCCCGAAAACTACCTCTCCATTAAGGACATACAATCCGTTCTTGATCTCTCCCTTGATCACAACAAGGGCACCTTGCAGGACTTTCATCTCTCCCTTACACGCTTTTAGGGTCAGTCTACTAAGATCAAATTGTCCTAAGGATATAAGGTTTCTTTTAAGTTCTGGTACATGCCTAACACCCTTTAGGTTAAAAATCGTGCCAACTGACATTTTAACCCTTATAGTTCCGACACCTACCACCTCCCAGGCATAGTCATTACCTAGGATAACCTTTCCTCCATTAACAAACACATAATAAGTAAAATAGGACTTATCAAATGTCATGTTGAAGCTACAGCTAGAATCAAGCACCCACTCATGACAAGCAAAGTCAGTAGAAGCAATCAGTACTTCTCCACATTCATTATTTTCAACAATGTATTTAGCCCCAGCATGGTTCTTATTTTGTTCAGGCCAAATGCTTCTATAGTGGCCATATTTACCATACGCATAGCATTTAATGCTAGATAAGTCTTGTCTACCACTGGACCAAGATCTTGAATGATTTTTACCTCTCCTTTTATAGTGATCTTTTGTTTTGGTACTTCCTCTTACGTTTAAGCTCTCACCGTGGTTGCCACTGTTGCTATTATAGTATTTTCCTTCTTTCTTTAGTTGTACCACTTTAGATCTGAGGGCATTCTCTACTTCTGCCAGTGATATGATTTTTCTACCATATCTTAAAGTGTCTTTTAGATATTTTAGGTACTTAGGAAACGATCCTAAAAGTATTATAGCCTAAGTCTCATCAATTATTTCAACTTTTAGTGTGTCCAAGTCAGATAAAACTCTATAAAATTCATCCAGATTGTCCTCTATATTTTTGCTTTCATCCATTCAAAAGGAGTAGAACCTCTCTATGTATAATACTCGGTTAGATAGGGATTTTGTAGCATATAGTTGTTCTAATTTTTTCCAGACACAGAGAGCACTTTTTTCAGAAGACACTCTAGTAAGAACTGAGTTATTTAAGCACAGTAAGATATCACCGCGAGCTACCTTATCCATGTTGGCATTGTCTGATGGTTTGAGTCCTTCTGGTTGATCTTTATCTTCCAAAAATGCAGAACTCACGCCAAGGGCCATAAGCAGTGCTTAGACCTTGACTTTCCACAAATTGAAATCGTTCCTACCCGTAAATTTCTCTATATCATGTTTACCTAAAGTCATTTTGTTTTAAAATCGTGTCTAATCGGCTCTGATACCACTTGTTAGGTGCTATTATTCAATATTTTCACAAAAATAACTTCAGATAAACAATAATACAAGACACGCTAAGTAAACAAATAACAATCACTTCAAGATGTCAGATCTTGCCCCCCACAGAAGCAAATTATACAAGACTAGGACTTATTACAACTCAGATTACACAAAAACCTCAAACAAAAACTCCAGATTCAAGAGAACAAGCAAGAAACTAGGTTAGAAGTATACCTTCACTTTTGAACACAAAATCTCACCAAGATTTGCAAGCCTAAGACTCGAATCAACCAGCAAGGTACTAGAATCAACTCCAACAGCACAAATCAGAACCCGTTAATCACGAGCCGGGGACCACCAGCCACGAACAGACCACCTCCAGCAAGAACGAAGCATCACCAACACGATATCACTTCGAAACAAGGCGCACGAGGCTGGAACCTTCAACGTTTTTGGCTCAGAGGTTCGTATTTAGGGTTAGGATTGAGCAGAGAGCCCTAGGTATGCAAAATCACCAGAAAGAGGGGAGATGAAGAGGTTGATCAGCTCTCACCTCTCTAAAACCCTAACCATGGCATTATATAGCCCCCTAACTTCAATCCGAAAATAATTCTAGACCTCATCATAGCCGTTTATTTATGGACGATCTAACGAACATCCAAATACCCACAAAAGCATGCCGTGAGCCATGGATCTAGTGACACACGTCGGGACAACAAACGGCTAAGATTAGGTGGAAGAAGCTTCTATAAGAAGCTTTGCAGAGAAACCCGAACCGGTAGCTCGGGGAAGGAGATAAAGGTGGGATGGTACAGCTGTATCACCTCTATTTAATCCCACAGGCAGCACACAGTATATCCGGGCAAGTACAGTACAACATCGGGCAGCAGTAGTACATTATTAGGGCAGCTAGTACACGGTTATTAAAGCAATCAGTGCAACAAGTAAGAGGCAATTTGGTCAATGCCCCAATATACCCAAATTCAAAAATATCTAATAAGTAAAACACAGTGTTTTACTTTTTTCCCAAACATTAAGTGACGGGTTTTACCCATTTGTTACCCACCTTATTTTAACTTAATTTTAAGTCTAATATTAAGCCTAATTTACAAAACTTAATTGGGCATAATCTAAGTCATATGTTCACCAATCACAGCCACGTCAATATTAAATAAAATTGAGAGATTTTGTGAAATTTATCTAAGGAAACTTCAATTAAACTAAGGTATTTTACTTCTAAAAGGGAAAAGAGTATGGAATTGGAACCTAGGGTTTGGAATCCATCATCAGCGTATTATTTTTTTTATAACTCTTAAATTAGGATTATTAACTGTCGCACGGGTAGTGGTTCAGGCAACAAGCTTCAGCGTGCTAAGGTAATATTGCTAGTATCGAGTATTAACCCTATCTAACTAAAGCATAATGAAAATATGCTCAACCTAATGTATTGTTAATTATCACGTATTGACCCTATTTAACTAAAGCTTAGGGAAGATATGCTCTAATTAGCAATTCGATGAAATCGATAAAATTGTAATACTTTAAAGTATTTCTTACAATCAAGCAATTCATGTAAACAAACTATAATAATTCCAAAATTAAAAGTAAAACAAAAGTAAAAAGGCTAAGACTTCATCTAACCCTAGAGAACGAGCTAGCTCTCCATCAAGGATGAATTGGTGAAAGAAAAGATGAACAAACTAATGTTGGTTTTCATGCTAATTTCACTCCCATTCCAATCTAGGGAAGAACAAAATAAAATAAAATCTGAGAGAAGAGAGAAGCGGTGTGCTCAATATAAGCTCTGCCAAAACCCAAAAACAAACTCCCCTAAAACAGAGCATTCTCCTCTCCGATTCAAGCCTCAAGATCCTCGACGAAGCTGCACTGGTGTCGGTGGTGAGCTGGTCTGGATTCTGTGCTAGTGGGCCTGACATGTGGGTCGGACAGCAACTACATGATCTGAGCTGGGCCAAGGTTGATGCGGGTCAGACTCGGGTTGATGGGCGAGCTGAGGTTGTGCGTGTATTGGGCTGGATGCTGGCCTGAGGACTTGGTGTTATGGGCTGTTGGTGTGGCTCGGGTTGTCGTCTGCTGAACAAGAGTGCAAGTGAGTTTGGACAGTTTGCAGGTGAAGCTGGTGGTGCCAGTGATGACGGGCCTACGCTTGGCTTGGGCTGAGCTTAATATGGGTGAGCTGCGTTTATGGGCCAGTGGTCAGGTTCGAGCTCGAGGTTGATAATGGCAGTGTGGGTTTGGGTCGATGCGGGTGCAAGTTGGTCGTCAATTCTGGATTGACTTGATTTAATTTCCTATCAATCCCATTTTGTCTCGTTTGCACCAAAATTTGACAATTCCGGAACTTTAATCTTTAAAACTATAGAACATAAAAATTGCCAAAGTGAGGATAAAACGATAATTAAACATGTACAAAATAGCTAAAATAGCAAATAAAAGATTAGTAAATATGAGATGCATCAACTCCCCGCACCTAACATTTGCTAGTCCTCGAGCAAAGCGTAAGATAGGCATATAGACTCAATTGATCAACTACCCCAACCTTCACCAAGTCTTCCAAGATTAACACATACATAATTCAAGATAAACTTCAATTATTTAGAGCATTCTCCAATTCCATAAATTCAAATGATTTAACTTCAAAACTCACTATAGAATTTCATTTACCGTGTATCAACTAATAGGAATTACTCAAGCAATTTAAGTATACAGTGGAGGGGAATGAGATCTCAAGCGAAGGAATCTCCTTAAATTCTTGCATCTAACCAAATATACCAAGGTTTTGCACAACTACAATATTGAATAATCTAATTACTTGCCCATACATTGAGAATTCTAAGTGGAATATGAGTGACCACTTCACGACATTTTGGCCTCAATATAATTCAAAAGAACAACTTAATCATGAATGCACATCAATTTTCACTTTCTTCTTTTTATTTTTATTTTTGAAGGAAACTCCTTTTTTCTTAATTTCTTTTCATTTTTTTCATTATCTTTCTTTTTCTCCTTTTCCTCTATCTTTCTTGTCCAAATGGATTTTTGCATAAAAAATACCTCAACATTACAATTGACTTAATCTATAAGTACTTCACATAACATCAAGAGACAAGGATTACGATAAGTCAATAGGACAAGCCTACAAAACTCAAGTATCACATGGAATCATTTAATTTCATGGAATCAAGAGAAAGAAACAGACAATTAATCCCACCACTGTCATAACATATGCATCGATCAAGGAAAAACTTGGCCAAAAGGATGCACGCTCAAAATACCCAAAAAATGATAAAAATTTGACCAAAAATAAGCACATGGAAATGAGCCTCACCCCCACACCTAAATAATACATTGTCCTCAATGCAGCAACATTAAAGTGCAAGAAAGAAGTGAGATAGAGCGATACAACATGACAAGGCAATGATCATGAATGGGCGTGAATGAACATGAATGACTCTTTCATCACGGGACAAGAAAGAGAGAAACAAGCTTCCAAGCAACTAATCAGTTCAAAAACAAAGCTAAAACCAAGAAATAGCAAATCTAGGCGGCTTACTAGTAGGGCCAAGTTTTACACCTTCATCGCAATGGGTCCATCAAAGATCAAGTAACAACATCAACCAAAGAAGCCACTTCAGTGAGCCCACCTATGACAATACCGATAGCAAAATCAGAAGTGTTGTACATGATTTCAAGAGGAAGAGAGTAGTCAGGTGGCTTCCTAATGCAGGCGGCATTAAGCATAGACTGAAGCTTATGAAAAGCTTCTAATCAACAATCATTGAACTCAAAAGATATGTCCTTATCTAGCAAACTAGTCAATGGTCTGACCAACGTCCAACGGTCCTTAACGAATCTTCTATTGAAACCACTTGACTTAAGAAGGCTCTAACTGGCTTCACATGTGAGGAAGGGGGCGAGTTGGTATCAAATCCACCTTAGCTTTATCAACTTCAATACCTACCTTAGATAATGTACGACCAACTACAATTCCCTCTTGAACCATAAAGTGATTCTTCTCCAAACCCAAAACTTCTTTCATGTTAGGGTTTGACCTTCGTTGCATCTCTAGAAGGTTTAGCATTCTCATCCAGGGGGTCACGAACTAGGATAAAGGGAAGTCTTTGGTCAACCAAATTATCAATAACATCTACACAGAAACACTTTGACACATCTTCACTAGTGGGTGACGAGTAAGCTTTAAAAATGTTCAACTTAGTAGTCATGTTTGCAAAACTAACATCCATTACCCCGGATCTATATAGTTAGTGGTACCATTGGCCATCGCTAAGAAAGGCCATCCTAGAATGACAGGGATATCATTTTTTTGATGACTAGAAGGTTCCATATCAAGTACAAGAAAATTAGCATGAAACGGGGCTTTGCTACCTTTACTAGCATGTTAGTAAGCTCACCACAGGGAACTCTATTTGATCTATCTACTAACTGCAAGGTCACCATGGTGGGTTAGAACTCTCTGGGCCTAACGTCTCATAAACTGAGTCAGGAATAATGTTGACACTCGCTCTCTCAAGTCCAATAAAGCCTTATCGATCAGATAGTCTCCAAGTCAACAAGAGATGGTGAGGACACGGAGGTCTTTGTACTTAATCAGAGTGTCACACTTCAAAATGGAGCATGCTTGCTTGGCTAAATACACTTTCTTAGGCAGAAGTACTCCAGATCGCCTCTTTCTGTTCAGTGGGCCCTTAGGGAACTTTGCATAGGCCGTGATACTTACTTTATGCGTTAGCAAGTGCACTCGACATATCAAGTAATAAAGTAGTAAGTAGAGTATCATTCCCACGCGGGTTGTTATTGAGCGAGTATTGAAATTAGTAGCTTTAATGCTATTTGAAAGATCGAAATTGAGATGTTGATATGAAAAAAAAAAAATTAAAAAGAAACAAAATATGTTAACTGATTTTTAAGTAAGGCTTACTGATTTTTACAAAGTTTTTATGATTTAATAATATCCAAGGCATCTGATTTCACATAGTTGCATCAGTACGCCTTTCTATTCTCGTTATTCAAGTTGTTATTACGTGTTGATAGTTGAAAATCCTAATTTTCTAAATATTCTATCTCGAGCAACATTTAGCATGCTCTTTTATATATTAACACATCACTCTCATACATGAATTTAAATAAGAAACAAGTTTTTAAAGCTCTATGATTTTCACTTAAAAAAATCGCACAAATCGTGTTAATCTCTCCGAGCATTCGCCCAATTTGTGGTGCTTATCACCTTAGCAACAGCATAAATATCCTCTCAGACTCATTATGAATCTTTATAGGCTATAAATGGTGATCAAGTATTTAAAACTTTTGAAAAGCAATGACAAACACTTCGACAACACAATAACAAAATATTGAATACGTTGAATTAGAAATAAGCGTATATTATAATTTAGGCTACATCGTAGCCTTGTAATAACAAAATTAGCTCATGATAAACTTAATATAAAACATAAATAATACAAAATTCATGAACTTAATGAAGAATAGGATAGAAAGAACTTAAAAATACAAAATTACAAACCAAACTTTCTTCCTTCCTTACTTTCTTTCCTTACACTCGGTTTTCTCCTACTTCTTCTACCTTTCTTTGTGATTTTTCTTGGATGAAGGATGCCTTAAACCTTCAAAAACCTCCCTATTTATAGGATTTAAGGAGGGAAAAAATGAACAAAAATTTCACAAACTTGCTCCTAATTTGCTAAGTATTGCGGCTGCTTTGTTCAAGTTGCAAAGTTCTTCATTTTTTTATTTGTTCCTGATCTCCACCGCCCAAAATTGCAAAAATTCAGATAGTGTTGATGTCATTTGTGTGTTATACAATGTATTTGGGAAAACAATATGTATTAAACTTGCCGCCCCAATGAACTTTGTGGTGATATATATTTGTTCTTGCTAAAACTGTGTGTTTTGGGTGGTTTTACTATTTTTTTGCTTTTATTTGATGTATCTTGCTCTTATTTATTAATGTTGATGATAAAATCTGACAAGATTTGACATAAAATGAGTATTTTTGCAAGAAAATAGCATTAAAGTTGAAAACAAGCAAAACTGAGCAAAAACGATTGAAGTTTAATAAAAAAATGAATAAAAAATGAATAAAAATGATATAAATAATTATATAAGAAACTAGACTTATCAAAATACCCCCAAACATAAATCTTGCACATCCTCGAGCAAGGTAAACATTAAGGCGCAGGATCCCATGCTTTTTAATAATTGTTCCGCAATTCAAAACAAGTATGCTCTTATTAGAAATGAATGGCCAAAGCTCAAAGTTTGAGGTCCTAAGGGCAAACCCATCTTTTGCAAGGAAAAACTTGTCAATTACCTAGGTAACCAAATTCAAAAGTTAGCTTAAGCCAAATAAGTTTATCCGTTTTTTCTAATCTCAAGTTATTCAAATCGAATAGAAAACAAAAATCATACCACTCATAAAAAGCCTTATCAAGTACGCCCAAATTAAAATTATTCACAATAAGCTTCTTTTTTTTTTTTTTAATTTGAGAATTTAAAGAGGGTACAAATACGCCGTCATTGAATCCCATTAGAACTCCGAAGTTAAACGTGCTTAGACGAGAGTAGTACTATGAAGGCTGCGTACATCCGCCCCCCAGACCCTGCTTAGGTGGGACCCTTGGGGCAATGGGGTATGTTGCTTTTTAATTCAATTTCGTATATATCTTCAGTGAGAATCAAGCTCCGACTCTTGGGCTATGACCCATAAGTAAGAGAAGTCACTACTGAGATGCCTTCACTATGACTTCCCGAGTATATTTTCAGTGAGAATCAAACTCCGACTCTTGGGCAATGATAAGTAGGAGAAGCCACCACTGAGATGTCTTTATAACAAGTAGCACATATTTTAATATGCTTATAAATGGGATAGCGGTACTAGAGATGATTTTCTCTCCTTTTTTTCCCCTTTTTTTTCTTTTTATTTTCTTTTTTTTTGGGTGTTTTGTTCCTTGTCAGCTTTCTAAGCATCCCTTGTAGCGAGCTTTCAAAGCAGCAACTCCCGTTCCAGTTCGCCTAGAGTACCAAGTGTTGAAACACCCCTACGAATCTACTTGCTCGAGCTACCAAGGCTCGAAACCATCACACCGCAGCACATATCCAAATTGTGGACGTTTTCAATAGGATAGAGGTGCGTAGTGATTCTCTCCCTCTATTTTTATTATATTTTTATTTTATTTAGACTTAGGCATAACTCTTCAAAATCTATTATGTGGATAATAATCTTAATGCAATTTATTTAAATTTGATTATCTTTTAATTTGAAAGAAAAGTAAAATAGCCATGCTAATTAGTGAAGTCAAATACCATGGTTGTTCCAAGATAGTGCCTTAGACTAGATCGTGTTTTGCAATTAAAGCACAAAAACAATTAATTATCTGATTTTTCAAACCTAATTAAAGTGAATGAGCTAAAAAAAGTAGAAAAATTGCCTAAAACGCATGATAATAAGTACTTTTTTTTCTTCTTTTTCTTCTTTTTCTTTTTCTTTTTCTTTTTTTAATGAAATTTTTAAAAGAATAATGCTTAAAATTGTAGAAAATAGACAATCTTTTTCTTGGTCGACACTTTTTACATCCCCATACAAAGGCTCCAAACTTTGGGAGGCACTAAAGCCGATTCCTAAAACATAAAACATGAAAACTTTTCAAAAAAAATTTTGTTCAAAATTTTAAAGGTTGTTTTTTCCCTCCCCAAAACTTAAAGTTAACATTGTTCTTAAAATTAAGAGAACTAAAAAGATTAAGTAGGTGAAAGATACTTCCCAGGTTTGAGAATTGCTTTTTAGTGGTACATGTTGACATTTTGGTATCCCCAAACTTGCTGTAAAATACCTGTTTAAAGGAAATATACATAAACATGAGACAAATAAAAATAATGAAAGAAAAAATAAGCTAATGATAGAAACACTTAGGTTGCCTCCCAAGAAGCGCCGCCTTTAGTTATAGTTGTTAGCTCGACTTTTTGAGTGGATTACTCAGCGTTGTTGAGAAAAATGGAAGTTTTCTGTGGCTCGAGCTCTCCATCAATGCAAGGTTTCAGTCTTTGACCACTGACTTTGAAAGTACCCTTTTTCTCATCTTGAATCTCAACCGTGCCATTTGGAAAAACACAGGTTACAATGAAGGGTCCTGACCATATAGACGCAACTTCCCTGGGAAGAGTCCTAATTGGGAGTTAAACAGTAAAACTTTTTGTCCCTCTATGAATTCTTTGTTCAGGATATGCTTGTCATGCGATCTTTTGGGTCGGTCTTTGTAAATTCGAGGATTTCGTAAGCTTCATTCCTGAACTCATCCATATCATTGAGTTGTAGCGACCTTTTTTCACCTGCAGCATCTAAATTGAAGTTTAAGGTTTTTATGGGCCAATGTGCTGTGTGCTCCAATTCTACCGGTAAATGACATGCCTTGCCATAAACCAGTCGATATGGGACATTCCAATAGATGTTTTGAATGCTGTTCTATATGGCCAATGTGCATCATCTAACTTTTTCGACCAATCTTTTCCAGAGGCACTAACTGTTTTTTCAAGAATAGCTTTTAATTCTCGATTTGAAATTTTCACTTGTCTACTTGTTTGAGGATGGTATGGAGCACCCCCATAGTGTGTGACTCCATACTTACTCAATAAAGCCTTAAGTTGGTAGTCACGAAAATATTTTCCGCCATCGCTTATAATTGCTCTAGGAGCTCCAAACTGAGAAAAGATGTTCTTTCTAGCAAAGTTTACAACAACTCTAGCATAATTGGTCAGAAAAGTGGCTGCTTCAACCCACTTTGATACATAATCTACAGTAACCAAATAAATCTGTTATAAAATAATAAAGGGAAAGAACCCCCATGAAATCAATCCCCCAAACATCAAATAATTCAACAACCAAAATATTGTTTAGGGGCATTTAATGTTTCTTGGAGATGTTACCTGTCCTTTGACACCTATTTTACTAAAAAATTTAAAAGCATATTTAAAGAGTGTAGGCCAATAAAATGCAAATTGTGAAACCTTAGCTGCAATCTTTGTTCCACCATGGTGGCCACCAGTTCCTAGAGAGTGATAGTGATGCAGGATGTTCCCCATTTCTTCCTCAAGTACACATCTTCTGATAATCTGGTCTGTACAATGCCTATACAAGAGCGGTTCTTCCCAAAAATAATGCTTTAAGTCAGCGAAGAACTTCTTTTGTTGATAAGTCATGCCCTTGGGTAGTTCCTGTGCAACCAGATAGTTAACAATATTGGCGTACCATGGACAATTAGGAATCTTGCCTACCATCATAAGACTTTCATTCGGCAATTTTTTGTTGATAGAGGGACATTCGTCCTCTCGTTCAAGACGTGACAAATGATTTGCCACAACATTTTCTATTCCCATTTTGTCCCAAATTTCTAAATAAAATTTCTGAACCAATAGAATCCATCTGATCAGTCTCGATTTTGCATCCTATTTTGCAAAAACATAGTTCAGAACAGAATGATCAGTATAAACAATTACCTTTGAATTAAGTAGGTAGGAATGAAATTTGTCAAATGCAAAAACAATAGCTAGTAATTCTTTTTTGGTAGTAGCATAGTTAACCTATGTGTCTGTCAAAATTTTACTAGCATAGGAAATTACATGAAACTTTTTGTTCCTTCTTTAGCACAGCCCCTAGTCTCGCACATAAGTTCAAAGTGTTTAGGTGCTACAATTATAGGTGCTAACACTAATTTTTTCTTCAGGGTTCTAAAAGCATGCATACAGTCACTATCAAAGTTAAAAGGGACATCTTTCATCAACAAATTGCAAAGAGGCTTAGTGATCTTAGAGAAATCCTTAATAAATCTTATGTAGAAACCTACATGTTCTAAGAAACACCAAATGCCTTTAATATTGGTAGGGGCTGGGAATCGTTCTATCACTTTGGTTTTTGCTCTATCAACCTCAATTCCTCTTTTTGAAATCATATGCCCCAACACAATTCCTTCATGTACCATAAAACGACATTTTTCCTAATTCAAAACAAGATTAGTGTAAATAAATCTTTGTAAAATCATGGAGAGGTTAGCTAAACAATCATCAAATGAGGCCCTAAAGACTAAAAAATTATCCATAAACTCTTCTATGAAAATTTCAACCACATCACTAAAGATTGCCATCATACATCTTCGAAATGTGGCAGGACCATTGCATAGCCCAAAAGGCAATCTTCTTAAAGGTAAAGGTACCATATGGACAAGTAAAAGTGGTATTTTCCTGATCTTTTGGTGCTATGGCAATTTGGTTGTATCATGAATAACCATCAAGAAAACAGTAATATTAACCCAGTTTTTCTGACATTTGATCAATGAATGCTAAAGGAAAATGGTCTTTTTGGGTCGCATCATTCATTTTTCGATAATCTATACACACCCTCCATCCTGTAATGGTCCTAGTAGGGGTGAACTCATTATTCTCATTTTTTACTACGGTTATTCCCCCCTTCTTTGGAACTACTTGAACTGGGCTTACCTATGGACTATCAGATATAGGATAAATGATCCCTGCATCTAAAATACCTTGACAACTTCTTTTCTTACCACCTCTTTAATGGCAGGGTTTAACCACCGTTGAGGTTACATGGTAGGTTTGAAGCTATCCTCTATGAGAATCTTGTGCATGCATATAGAAAGGCTAATTCTCTTGATATCCGAAAGGATCCATCCGATTGCTGATTTATGCTCTCTTAGAACCCTAAGCAACCTTTTCTTTTCAATATTACTCAATGAGGCATTAATAATAACAGGATAAGTGTTACAGTTTCCAAGATTGGCATATTTGAGATGTGATGGCAATGGCTTGAGCTTTAGATTCGGCGGCACTTCTTCGATTTTCTGTTGAATTCCAATTGTTTGAATGTCTTTCACTCTTGTTTCGTAGTGCGAATCGAAAGGTTCGCAGCTTTTCAGGTATTGGGCACATTCCCTTATCAACTCGTTCTTCGTGTCTAGGGTCCCAAATTTTGTTAGACACGCTTCAAGGGGTAACTTAGAAAATGTGCCCCTGAATGTCTCGGCTACCAACTCGTCTACAATATCAAACTCAAAACAAGAATCCATGTTAGATGGAAATTGTATAGCATTGAAAAAAATTAAAGGTTACCCATTTATCTTGCACCCTTATGATAAGTTTTTTTTGTTGCACATCTATCGGGGTTCTTCCTGTAGTAAGAAAGGGTCGGCCTAAAATAAGAGGTATCTAACGATCCTCTTCCATAGCATGCACTATGAAGTCAGCCGGGAAGATGAATTTATCGACCTTCACTGGGACGTCTTCAATTATACCTCTAGGATACTTGATTGATTTGTCTGCAAGTTGGAGAGATACAGTGGTAGGCTTCATTTCTCCCAAGCCAAGCTTCCTGAGCACAGAGAGATACATTAAATTTATACATGCACCTAAATCACACAAAATCTTATCAAAACTAATAGAGCCAATGGTGCAAGGTATCGTGAAGCTCTGGATCTTTTACCTTAGGAGGCAACTTCTTTTGCAGTATGGAACTGCATTCTTTAGTAAGTGCTACTATTTTGAACTCTCCCAACTTCCTTTTGTTTGATAGGATTTATTTCATGAATTTTACGTATTTGGGCATTTGTTCTAACATGTCAGCAAAAAGGACATTAATGTGTAATTTTTTCAAAATCTCCAAAAATTTAGCAAATTGTTCGTCCGCTTTTGTCTTTCTTAGGTGTTGAGGGAATGGGACCTTTGGATTGAAGGGTTGAGGTTCTGCCACTTTTGGTTCATTTTCATTTTGGATTTTTGCCCCTTCCTCATTCTCAAATTCTTGATTGGTAGCCTGTGGACGGGTCAATTATGGGTTGTTCATCTTGCGGCTTTTTGTCTACTTGAGTTGGTTCCTTCAGATTTTTCCCACTTCGTAATTCAATTGCTTTACCTGCTCTCGTGGGTTAGTGATAGTATTATTGGCTAAGGAACCTAGAGACCTTTTAGAGAGGTGGTTTGAAATTTGTCTGATTTGGGTCTCAAGATTTCTAATTGTTGCTTCTCAATTTCAAATCAAGGTTTCATCGATTTTGAAGCTTTGTTTCAGTGTTTTGCATAAAACATCTAGTGTCTTGCATAACCTTACTGAACAATTCATTGAGAGTAGTTTTTCTTTTTGGTGGTGGTTGAAAAGGTTGTTTTTGAATCTCTTGATTATTCCATAGTGAGAACGGAACTGACATTAACCATGCTTTGGCTTTATCTCTCAGTGAGAACGAAAACAACCTTAAGCGAATGGCATCATCGCTAACACTATTATGCTTAAATGTATCTTATATCTCTAAGAAGTTAGCGATATGTAGGTTTGGGTCACCACTAGGTAGACCGCCAAATTGGAAAGTTTGTTCGAAATTATTTGCTTGTATTGGTGGACGTCGAATGCTGGAAGTGCACCCTCCAACAGTAGGTATAGCATAAACTTTTAGAATGCTTTTGTCATCATTTTCGGTGTCATTAGCCATTATTTCAGTCCTTTTTGGTTTCATGACTAGTCGAACAGTTCATTCGATTTGAAGATCAAAAAGAGTTATTTCTTTTTTAATTAAATTTTACGTACAAAGTAAAAATAAACCACTATAAATTTAAAGGAAAGGATAACAATAAAGAGAAATCTTTAAAAGTTACAAAAGTATGACACAAAATTTAACAAAGCCAAATTTTTAAGGGGAAAACAGGTACTACTAAAGGTTTTAAAAAACATAAAGATAACAAATCTAACTTAAAAGACCTATTTGGATGATGAAATAAAATTAAAATAAAGTCAAAATTGATCAGAAAGCCTAAAAAGACAATAATTTAAAATAAAAGTTTAAGATAACAAATTTTGCTTTTCAAACCCTAATAAAGTAAACTTTTAAGCAAAATAAAGATGAAAATGAAGACAAAATATAAGAAAAATAATAAAATAATACAAAACAAAAAAAAATTTAATTTTTTTATATATATTTTTAAAAGGGGGTATATTCGATTTTAATTAATTAATTTATTTATTTTTAAGAATTATATTTACCAATGAACCAAATGAAATATTTCTTAAAATAAATAAAATTTACAAATTATTAATAATTTGAAATTAGTACCAAAACTAGTTGGTATTGATATCAATATTTATAGACAATCTCCGACAACGGCGCTAAAAACTTGATGCTTACTTTGCATATACGTTACCAAGTGCACTAGTCATATCAAGTAATAAAGTAGTAAGTAGAGTATTGTTCTCGCGAGGATTGTTATTGAACGAGTACCGAAATTTGTGGCTTTAATGCTATTTGAAAGATCGAAAAATGAGATATTAATATGAAATAAAATAAAATAAAAAGAAAAAAAATATGTTAACTAATTTTTTTTAAGTAAGGCTAACTGATTTTTATGAAGTTTTTATGATTTAATAATATCCAAGGCATCTGATTTTACCAAGTCGCACCAACATGCCTTTCTATTCTCGTTATTCAAGTTGTTATTACGTGTTGATGCTTGAAAATTCTAATTTGCTAAATATTCTCTCTCGAGCAACATTTAGCATGCTCTTTTACATATTAACCCATCACTCTCGTGCATGAATTTAAATAAAAAAATATTTTTTAAAGCTCTGTGATTTTCACTTAAAAATACACACACAAATTGCGTTATTCTCTCTCGAGTATTAGTCCAATTTGTGGTGCTTATCACCTAGCAATCATCATAAATCTCCTCCCGGACTCATTATGAACCATTATAGTCCTTAAATAGTGATCAAGCATTTAAAACTTATGATAAACATTGATAAACACTTCAACAGCACAATAACAAAATATTGAATACGTTGAATTAGAAATAAGCGTATATTACAACTTATGCTCCATCCTGGCCTCGAAATGACAAAATTAGTTCATGATAAACTTAATATAAAACATAAATGACACAAAATTCATGAACTTAATGAAAAATAGGATAGAAAGAACTTAAAAATACAAAATTACAAACCAAACTTTCTTCCTTCCTTTCTTTCCTTGCACCCGATTTTCTCCTACTTCTTCTAACTTTCTTTTCGATTTTTCGTGGATGAAGGATGCATTAAACCTTCACAAACCTCCCCTATTTATAGGATTTGAGGAGGGAAAAAAAAGAACAAAAGTTCTACAAACTTGCTCCTCATTTGCTAAGTGTTGCGGCTACTTTATTCAAGTTGCAAAGTTCTTCATATTTTTTGTTTGTTCCTGATCTCCACCGCCCAAAACTGCAAAATTTCAGATCATGTTGTTGTTATTTGTGTGTCATACAATGTATTTGAGAAAAAAATATTGATAAAACTTGCCACCAAAATGAACATTATGGTGATATATGTTTGTTCATGCTAAAACCATGTGTTTTGGGTTGTTTTGCTATTTTTTTGCTTTTATTTGATATATTTTGCTTTTACTTGTTTATACTGATGATAAAACCTAGTAAGATTTAACATAAAATGAGTATTTTTGCAAGAAAATAGCGATAAAGTTGAAAACGAGCAAAAGCGATAGAAGTTTGATAAAAAATGGTAAAAAAATGAATAAAATGATATAAATAATTATATACTAAATTAGACTTATCAGGCCAGGATCCATTTAATTGCATCAAGAAGGGGAATGTTAATCTTTACTTGCCTAAAAGTCTTCAAAATATCTTCCCACTTCCTGTCTTTCCCATTTGGATATAGTGCAATTAATGCCTGGGGGAAGGGCACTCTAGGTCCATATGAGAAAGGGAGATAAGAGGCTTTAGGAATGGGAGAAGGGTGCGTGACCTCATCGGTCTCCTTCTCTCTTTCCTTGCTTTTCTCTTCTCCCTCACCACTCATGGGAGCTTCACTTTGAGCACTCACCCCATTGTCAACTTCCTCCCCACTTTTCAACACTACAATGGACTTTGTCTGCTCTTAATGGGGAGGATAGTTGTCTTGCCTAACATTATTCCTAGGGTTCTCTATGGCTTAGCTAGGGAGTCCTTCCTCATCTCTCTTACTCAAAGTGTTATCTAGCTAACCTATTTAGGTTTCTAGCTTTGAGATTGATTATGTATGTGAGTAAAGGAGTTAGGAATTAGCTTCTAAACTCATTAGCGCATTCAAGACCTTCTCTTCAAAATTCGAATTATAGCTCAATTAGAAGGTTGAGATAGTTAGAAGCATACCCTTGCGGTTAAGAACTAAGAGGTTCAGGCATACCATATTGATGACGTTGTGCATTCGATTGTTGCGGCACAAATGGTCCTTCTCCTCCTAGCCTCTAGGAGAAGTTTGGATGGTTTCTCTAGCCTGAATTGTATGTATTTGAGTACAGATTGTTCCTTGATAATTCTTGGGCAGTATTAACCTGCTCCTACGACCACTCAACACAAGTTGAAGTAGAGGGACAATCAAATGTGGAATGAGAAACACTTGAATATGTAGAACAAACACCGTGCATGTTTTTAAAATTAGACACATTAGGCACAGTAGAAGGAGTCAATGTCATTTTAAATAAGGAAGTAAGCTGCTCCATGAAAGAGGCAAGAGAGTCTATTTAAGATGGAGGTGTGAGCAATTTCATGTACTTGTCCTCTATTTAACCTATTAGCATTTAAACGTGCATGTGGTGCAGATTGTTGTGAATTCTTATTCAAATGTTTGAAAAGTTTCCATGCCTTATCCTCATTCTTCCTAAGTAGCTGACCACAACATGAGGCATCACCAGTTTGTTGACCCTCTCATTCAACCCATAATAGAAAAATTGCACCAGTTGCCATTTAGGAATAGCATGACGTGGGAGATTATCATACTATTCTAGTCAAACCTAGACATTAGTACAAGTAAATATGATACTCCACGTCAGCGTGGCCATATTCGTTTTTCCCATACCTCTATCTATCATTAAGAAGTGAAACCCTGTATTCCGCGAACAAACGCCCTCCGAAGGGAGTAACACCTATCCACTATACTATCAAACTGGCAATGAAGACCGTGAGGAATCAACTCCCGATTTTTGCTCGTACTTGAAATTTACAAGGATAGATCTTTCTTTTAAATTTGATTATCTAATAACTAATATTAGAATCACATTCAAAATTTTATTTAACCATTAAATAAAATTTTAATCCAATTAGGTTCCTTTAATTATCTAACCTATGTAATCTAATCTCATTACATACATTACGTGAGTTTTCTTTTCAAGTAATTCAACTATTGAATTATCTAATCGTATTATATCTATTTGAAATAATTCTTCCACTTGACAGAATCAAATATTTCACCAAGTTACTTTATTCACATTACGCATAATATCTAACTCTTTGAATTAGATTAACTATGTGAAGAAAATTCAATAAGTATTATGTGATCAAACTATTTTTGAATAATATTACTTAAGGCCTAACAAAGGTTATATTAATTAAAGATTTTTCTAAAACACTTTTAGAAAAGATTATCATATAATCTTAATTAGAATCTCATCCTAATTGATTATTTATTTATTTAAATTATTTGAATAATAAAAATCAAAATACTATAAAACAAAAAAAAAAAATTTGAGGCGAATGCGTAGCACTATTTATTTATTTTTAATTTAAATAAAAAATTAATTATTAAAATCAGTCTAATCTCAATAGATCGTAAATCAAATATCTAATCCCATTAAATATTCTTTACTTTGGATTATCATAAAATATTTAATAATTGAGTATTTCATACCTTGGTTCCCAATTTAATCTAGTTAGATTAATAATCTTACTCGTTTAACTTCTTGAATATCTAATCCTATTAGGTCTGATTTAGAATTACACTCCTTTATTGAATCTTGACTCATAGAAAATTTAATCAATTTAAAATTTTAATGAATCCTTAATCTTAGTATTTCATACCTTCAGGTCTATCTTTTTTCTTTTAGTGAAATTCCTAGTTTCATATTTTTGTAGTTCTACGTACTATAATTTTATCAAATTTGATATTTTCTATGTCAATCATGAACGTATATAGAGCTGTCTCTGATGCTAATCTTTGGAAACGTATTTCAAAAAGTTTTCCCAAATTGACTAGAGCGGTCTCAACGAAAAACTAATTTAAATTTTTTAATTTTAGATCTAGAGCTCTGACCTAATTAAACTATTTAATTATATCTAGACCTTACTCTAGTAAGTTCATAACATGACAAACAAAAAGAATCAAATAAAACATCTATAATCATAGTATTTAAAATAAAAGAAATAAAGGAAAATAAATTAAACTATAAAATACTTAACTTACACATGCTTGAAGTGCAAATCTCGATTCTGATTTGAATATCAGAAAATGGTAGAAGATTTTTTGACACCTCAAGGTCTTTTTCGCAATAACCTCTTCTAGCACCGGGAGTGTGAGCTCCTAAAAATATTATTTTATGAAAAATTTTGAAACAAAAATTTTCCTTCAATCTTTACGAAAAATAAACTTTCAGAAACATTCTGCCAAATAGTAATTTAGAAAACTCTAAAACAAGTTTAGGATTTTCGTCATGGAAAAAAACTAGATTCCGATAACCCAAAACCTTAAAAAATCCATGATAAATATCGTGTAGATAGCAAAAGATACCCAGGCAAACAAGGGCCGTACACGAGTGAGAAGCGTGTACTTCCCCTCGCGGCTAAAGTCATCATGATGTCAGCAAGGGAAGGGCCTTCTTATGGGTTCAGGGACGCGTTATGCATAGGCCTGTGCGCACTCCTATGAAGGCCAAGTCCCGGGAATGCATTGCCGATATTTGCGTCCTTTTACTTATTTAAAACATGATATAATTTATGTATTATATTTTGTTCTCATAAATATTTATTTAGCATAAATATTTATTTATTTTATAAAGTTGAGGCTTGCGAAGAAACCTCGGGGATAGTCTAACTCTAACTCCAAATGTGTAAAATCTGATTATCATCTCATGATATTGATTACCATATAGTAAAACTTAATTTCACTAATTAAGTGTTACTGCACTCTATAATTAAATAGATTCACTCAAGAATTTTTCAAATAACTATTATTACAACAATTAACCCATCCAGTAGATATTTGTAAACAAAAGTAACTTTAACTATTATTATTACTTTTTTCACATTTCTCACCATAGTTCCCAACTCTTCCTTCTAGAACAATTCAATAAGATAGAAATAATTTCGGTATTAATTTTAAATGTTAAACATAGGGAATACTCTAGCTGAAGATTTTAGAATATGTCCGTATATTTACGAATCAACTAAGGGGACATCTTTATCTCGTTAAAGACTAAAGATTCCATGTAAAACAATAGTTCCTGCCACACTTCATGCCATTATCTAATGTACATAAGATTCAAGTCAACGCACTTTGACTAATCTTTTTGGCATATCAAAATAATGAACAATCCATGCACAAGTTCAAACTGTTTCCTAGATTTAGTGTTATCATCTTACAAAATTAATTATTTCTAACAGCAGTTAAAGAAACAACTAATTCAGCTGTTCCTACTCAATGTTCCAATCTTATTGACAACACCAACATGATACTTTTGGATCCCTATCTACATCACTAAGACAAGTCATCCAAAGTTATTGTAGTTTTATCAGACAAGTTGTCCAAACATATAACAATGAACATACTTTGACATCATATCATTAGCCTGATCTAAGACTCTCCGTAGTATAATCTCATTGACAACTTAAACCAAACCTATTATATCATCTTGGACAATATCCATCTCATGGAATGTTTTAGAAAAACAATCACACAAATGTTTGACTTGTAAAATATAATTAGACAATAAATAAACAAAATAATTTCGTTTCTTATAATTTAAAACTAACTAATTGGGTTTTTTAGGGCACCAATTCCAACAACTAACTTATTAGTCTCATGAAACATTCTAAACATTCTTTTAACTTAGTAGGTATATGAGCAGCAAACTACGGAACTTGGACCATATGTTAATTCTCCACATGTACTAAGACATATGAATTAGCTTTTAGGGAGTATAATAGAAAACACAAATATCATTAGTGTTCATTAGAATGCATTAGTCAAACAAATGGGGATATTTTTCTTAAATTTTGACAAATAATTAAAGTAGGGATTTCCCAATCCCACATTTACATATATGCCATGGTGACCTAACTACCTCGACAGCGGGGTCGAATCAAGATATCAGTAGAGTGATAACATCTCTCAATTAATCTGTTTTCTTGCAAATCTTACTAAACTTAATTAAACACAATTAAACACACACACCATCCTTAGCCTCAAAGGTCATACGATAGAGCTCCTCTAGGAGGCTAATATGGTACCTTAGTCAAGTGTACACCGCTACCTAGACATCCATACAAGTCCACAAAGTACTCCACGGCGGCGTGACTGTACCCACCTTCGTGCACTTAAGTCTATCTTTAAGAGGTATAACCTTGTACTGTGCAACTGAACACCCTTCTCAGGGAGTAGCGCCCAGCTACTATATTGCTAGATCGATACGAAGGTCATAAGCATTCAAAGCCTGCCTCCACTTGGTGTTTTGAGTCTAGTGAACCTTTTAATTAAGTTTTAGCAGGAACATAAAATATGGAATCCACCCAACCATCCTCTATGTGTGCAACGATGACTTGTTACTCCCCGACAAGGCTGTGTCGTGTGTTATCAGTAAGATGAGAACTATTCTTAATTAATATGTTTCATAAACATAATTAACTCATTGTTCTTTCGTTGGCCTTATCACAATGCTCCTTAGGAGACTAACATACTATCCTAGTCAAGTATAAACCATTTGCTTAGACATCGGCACAAGTTGACAAGATACCCCATGAAAACGTGGTCGCATATGTTTTCCTATCCTTCTATCTATCTCTAAGAGGTCTAACCTTGTATTTCATAAACAAATGACCTTCTCATAGAGTAGTGCCTATCCACTAATAGTGTTAGATCAGCGATAGAGGCTGTGATGTATCAATTCTTGAACCTCGCTCCTACTTGAATTTTCTAAATGGTGGATCTCTATTTTGTATTTTATTATCTTACAATCATTATTAGAATCAAATTCTAAAATTTATTAATATCCAAATCGCATTAGGTTCATTTAATTATCCAACATATGTAACCTTATCTCATTAAGCATTTTATGAGAATTTTCTTTTCAAATAATTCACTTATTGAATTTATAATCTTATTAGACCTATTTGAAAAATTCTCCCACTTGATGAAATCAAATATTTATTGAACTTGGCATATTTAAATAGCCTTCAAACTTTATTCAAATCAATCATAACATTTTACTCATTTAAATAATACTAAACATGTTAATAACATTTAATAAATATAATGTCATCCAACCATTTTCGTATAACGTTACTTAAGGCCTTAAACAGTTGGTATAATTAAATACAGCTATAAATAATTTTGAAACAATTATTACATAATTCTTATTAATCCAAGAGAATTGGACTGATTCTAAAAAGACCAAGATGGGCTCAAATAATAATCAAGGCTTAATCCATGTCATCAAAGCAATTGAAGAGGCTAATTTGCATGCAAAAACGTGACCAGCATGGTCTGACCATAAAGGGGCGTGAATTTGTTGTGTTTCAAGGATATTAAATGGGGGAATGAACTTGGTCTTGGCTTGTTATGTTAAAAACATTGAATTTAGTTATTTTTGGCTGCCTCTAGAAGTCCAAGAGGCCTAAAAACGTAGGGACTTGTTTATGTTGATGTTTGTGTTGCTTTTAAAGCTGTAGTTATGACTTTTCCTATTCTTGGAGGGTTGTTCCAAGTATATAGCATGGGCATTACGAATTTTGTAATCAGATTTTGTTTTCAGAAAATTATTATCATTGTGAGGTCTTGTGTTCCTCTTCGTTCTTGAAAGAACTCTCTGAACTTATCAAGTTAATCTTTGTGGCTTTCAAACAACCAAACTTATCACCTTGATTCTTGAGAGATTCTTAGGCTTCTTGGTGTGGCGTTTCAATCCTTCGTAATCTTGGTTTTTATCTTGTTAGGTGATGGGTCAAGGCTCAACAAATCTTGTCTACATGATCTTGGGGGTTCCAAACCATCATTGTTATCGGGTTTCATCACAATTGTTGGTGAAGTTCATATCAAATATGACTTATAACGCAAAAACTAAATCTCACGGGTGTGCCATACACCCCCCGGTGCCCTTGGTATACATACAATTTACAACCCCTAAGCTAAATGTAAGGGGTATATCACACAGCCCCCGGTATAAATTCGGCCTACAATGCCTAAACTAAACCAGGAGGTTGTGTCACACTGCCCCTGTATAAATACTACTTATAATGTCTAAACTAAGTCTCGGGAGCATGTCACACAGCCCCCGGTATAAATACGACTTGTAACACCTGAACTTAATCTCGGGGGTGTGTCACACAACCCTCAGTATAAATACGACTTGTAACACCTGAACTTAATCTTGGGGGCGTGTCACACAGCCCCTGGTATAAATTCGACTTACCATGCCCAAACTAGATCTCCGGGGCTTGTCATACTGCCCCCCAATATAAGTACGACTTGCAATGCCTAAAGTAAATAGCAGGGGCGTGTCACGTAGCCTTCAGTATAAATAAGACTTCTAATGCAAAAACTGAATCTCAAGGATGTATCACACAGCCCTCGGTACAAATAGTACTTGCAACGATTAAATTAAATCTCGAGGGTGTGTCACACAGCCCCCGTATAAATACGACGCATAATGAATAAACTAAATCTCGGGAGTGTGCAATAGCTTTTGGTACTCCTGGTGTAAACAATTTATAACACCTAAACTAAATCCCGAGGGCATGTGTCACAGCTC
Organism: Simmondsia chinensis; assembly: GCA_018398585.1. NCBI lineage: Eukaryota > Viridiplantae > Streptophyta > Magnoliopsida > Caryophyllales > Simmondsiaceae > Simmondsia > Simmondsia chinensis. The sequence continues at coordinate 20,517,654 of JAGTTD010000013.1, read as the reverse complement.
GTAGTATAGTTAACTGAGAAAATTAAACCTTGATGGCGTGTCACACAAACCCTTTATAAATATCACTTATAACGTGTAAGCCAAATCTCAGGGGCATATGATTTAGCCCTCGGTGCCACCGGCACAAATACGATTTGTGTTTTGATTCATGGTAATTCTTGAATCATAGCCTTTGATTGAAGAGAAATTGTGATGAGAATTGAGAGAATTAGGGTTGAGAAAAGGGGAAAATGAGTTCATTCATATCAAGAATCCTATTACAAGAGATGACAAGCCATTTATTCTAAGAAAACTAACTCAAGATGCAAAGAATTTCGACAAACAACCACCGGCTTCATAGCCGCCTCAAAACAGAACCTGGGCCAACTAACAGCCTCCTTTCCCGCCAAAACCCAACTTCAAATTCTTACATGAGATTTTACAAGGAAGAAGAATTAAAAACCACTCTAATCATGACAATACCCTCCCCTCAACAACATTCTTGTCCAAGAGTGAAAGGAAGGAAATTGTGTCTTGTGAAAATTCAATTCTTCTCATAAAGTATGTTGTGAATCCAATTTAGCCCATTGAATGAGCACCTCCTGACCCTTCCTATGCTGTTGCGGCAATTCTTGTGACTCAAATACAATTAAGGGACCTTGCACCAGATTGCCATTGGAAGCAGCTGGTGGTGGCGCTGCAGAACAAGTGCTTGATTCTACAGGCAAGTCTAGTTTGTAGGCCACCAATCTAAGCTTCTCCAAGACCTTATAAGGACCAAAGTAACAAGCATAAAGCTTGATATTCTTGCGAACAACAGATGAAGATTGCCTGTATGGTTGCAGTTTTGAGTAAACCTGATCACCAACATTAAAAACTTTATACAAATGTTTCTTTTTAGCAAAAAATTTCATTCATGCTTGAGCCACTTGCAAGTCGTCCTTGAGCTGCTGTATAGGCTGTCTTCTCTACTCTAAGAACTCACTAACTTTTTCCACTGCAGCCACATCTCCTTGAAGGCCCACAGGAGATAGACGATCACAGCCATAAAGTGCCTTAAAAGGAGTTGTCCACAAAGATGAGTGAGCATGAGTATTGTACCAAAATTTAGCTAAGGAATGCCATCTATGCCATTGCTTGGGATTGGAAAAGGTCATCCTTTTCAAGTATTGTTCCACACGTTGATTAACTCTCTCAGTTTTTCCATCCGTTTGTGGATGATAAGAGGAACTAAGAGTAAGCGTAGAGTCAGGCAACAAGAATAACTCCTTCCAGAAATTGCTTGTGAACAACCTATCTCGATCTGATATTATAGATTGGCGAAACCCATAAAGACTATAGATGTGATCCAAAAACAATCTTGCTAATCTTGTAGCTGTAATGGGAGGGTTGAGGCAAATGAAATGCCCATATTTAGTGAAACGATCAACCACAACACAAATTACCTCCTTTCCCTGAAATCCATACTAATATGTTGCCAACCCCTATTTGGAATAAGCAAAGGTTGAAGTAGTCCTTGATAAAGAACATGATCGCATTTGGTTTGTTGACATACCTCCCAAGTTTGCACCAATTTAAACACATCTCCCTTGATACCACTCAGTTGAAAGTAAGTCTTCAATATTTAATGAGTACCTCAAGTACCAGAATGACCTCCCCAAGATAAAGAATGGAAAGTAAGAATAAGCTGCTTCCTTAGGTCAGTAGCCGTTCCAATATACACCTTGCCCCTGCTTCACACTTAATCTTCCTCTGTAGCAGACTTCACACTTAAAGATGTAATACAATCTTGTACAAATGTGTCCCCTACATATGAATCTTGTACGTCCTGCATCCAAGAAGGCAAAGTTACTGAAACGGCATTATAAGCTATATTCCCCTTCCTCATGACTTTGAGACAGAGCATCTGCTACAATGTTTTCGCTTCCACTTCTACATTCAATTGAATAGTCCAATCCCAACATTTTCATAAGTCCCTTGCGCTGCATTTGAGTAGAAATCTTCTGTTCAAGCAAGTATTTTAGGCTCTGATGATCAGTCTTATAAGATTACAAGATATTCTTTTTCATATATCGACAAATTTGCATTTCTGGGACACAAGGCATGGCTAAGGGAGGCTACTGGCCTTCCTATTTGTGAGAGAACAGCTCCTACTCCTGTGCTACTAGCATCTGTCTCCAATACAAAGGGCAGCCTGAAGTCAGGCATAACCAACACAGGAGCTACACACATGGCTGCCTTAAGGTTCAGAAAAGCCTCTTGAGTTTCTTCTGTCCATCCAAAGGCATCTTTCTTCAATATATCTATCAAGGGATTTGCTATCATAGCATATTTTTATATAAACTTGCAGTAATAGCAAGTAAGACCTAAGAATCCTGACAATTGTTTGAGTGTAACAGGAATTGGGTAATTCCTCATTGCTTGAACCTTGGCTGGGTCAGTAACAACACCGTCACTTGATATAATATGACCTAGGTATTCAACTTGAGCCCAAGCAAATGAACGCTTAGATAATTTGGAAAACAATTTATTCTACCTCATGATATCAAATACCGGCATCAGATGCTCCAAATGAGTCTCTATAAAAGGACTATAAACCAAAATTTCATTAAAAAACACAAGAACAAACTTCCTTAAATAAGGTTAAAAACACTGCATTCATTAGGACTTGAAAGGTTGCCGGAGCATTGGTTCGCCCAAAACGCATTACCACAAACTCATAATGTCCATGGTGTGTGCTAAAAGTAGTCTTATGTATATCCTGATCCTTTACTCAAATCAGATGATAACCCTGTCTCAAGTCTAACTTTGAGAAACATTGAGAGCCATGTAGTTCATCTAATAGATCATCAGCGATAGCTATTGGGAACTTGTCCATAATTGTATGTGAATTCAGCTGCCCGTAATCAACACACATGCGGGAGGTTCCATCTGTTTTATCCAAGATCACAAGTGATGCAAAAGGACTGTGGTTATGTCGAATGAAGTTTGTCTTCAAGAGTTCATCTATTGGTCTTTCAATCTCACTCTTTTGAAAACGTGGATATTTGTAAGGTCTCAAGTTAACTGGATTAGAATCTACTTTCAATGGAATAACATGATCTAATGTTCTTTTTGGGGGAAGAATAGTTGGTTGTTCAAAAAGATCCTTGTAATCTAGGATAAGTTTTTCAATGAAAGGGTTCAATTTCCCCTGAGCATCCATAGGTCGAGCATCAATAGAGAAAAGATGACCTATCCATTGATAACCTCCTTTCTTGATTGCTCCCTCCAATCTTTTACTCATATGTAGTTGTCCTTGTTCAACAATGCCCTGCAGCTGTATTCCTTGGCACTCTCTAGCAAAAGAAACTATAATTTGGCTGAAATCAAATACTATGGGGCTAATTGTCTTCCTCCAGTCCACTTTTAGGGCCGTATCACACCCTCCCAATCTAAGAACTCTAAAATCATATGCGAAATCATGTCCTTGCATCACCCAATTGAATTGTTTGCATTTCGTTTGTGTCAAAATATAATTTAGAACTAGCCTTGATCATCTCATGGCCCACTGCCCTCATTATCTTAGGATCCACAAAACTGTGCATGCTCCCACTATCAATCAAAATCAATAATGGCTTATGTCCAGCTTCACTATCTAATTCGAATTGTATTGTGTGAGCCATTACCAGTCAAAGCTTGAACTGATAACCATTTTGTCATCATTAGGTTCTTCCACAAATGTCTGATGTTGCACTTCATAACCTTCCTCACCTACTGGTATCTCAGAATCTTCTTGTGTTTCGACTTCAGTTATGGTCATCAGAAACTTTGGATTGCACTTATGACCAAGGAAATATTTCTAGTTGCATTTAAAGCATAACTTCTGAGCCTTCTTCTCCTCCATACTCAATGTTCTATTAGCTTTAGGAGCTGCTGATTGTAAGGGTGTTTCCCCTTGAACAATCCTAGAACGCTGGCTGGCTCAACCAAAAATGTGTTCTCAAAGAGCCTGGCCATAGAATATGCTTGAGATAATGTAAGAGGATTCAATGCCTTGAAAAAATTCTTGATTTGGGCTTCAATCCATAGATAAAATTAGAAACATAGTAGGCCTCAGTGGCCCTTGGACTCACTATCATCATTTTAGCCTTCAAGTTTTCAAACCTTGTCATGTAATCTTTAACATATGTTACTTGTGCCAATTTGTTGAAATTATCCACCACATCACTAAGATCTTCATCACCATAACGCTCACAAATTCAGACCATGAGATAGATGGATTGTTGCGAATTAAACTACAGAACCACACTTCTTGATCACCGCGCAAATAAACAGCAGCCAGCTCAACATTCACAGCTTCAGCTATTTGGTAGAAAAGAAAATACCTCACATTTCCTGATCCAGGACTAAGGCCATGTACCATCAAAAGGTTCCAATTCCACTCACGGTTGCCTAAATCCGTTGCTTCTAGGCCCTACCACACCCTCTCTACTTTCACTAGAAACATGAGAATTTGAAGGATCTGGCGGTCTGGCCTACTGAATAGCAGCGGAAAGCACTCTAGCTCCCATAGGCAAATTTTGTCTATGTATCTGCTCCTGTAAGCCATTGAGCTATTGAGATTGCATCTCAAACTTTTGATCCATACTTCTCTGCATCATAGCCATCACCCGCTGCACTTGATACATACATTGTTCAAAGTGATCTCCTTGTTGAGGTACTGCAGTAGCTCCAGCATTGGCTCCAGTAGCTGTAGCCGCAGCATACCATTAGCTCGAGTAGTTACTCCTCTAGCCATGAATTGTCCTTTTTCATCTGGCTAGGTTGTGCACACAGATCACAAGAGCTCGAGCAAAACTGATCCAAGCTTAACAACTAAATCACGAATGAAAGAAGCTTGTACAGCCGCAAAATCAATCAAATTGAACACAAGTTTAACATGATCGGAAGCAATTGCTTAAGCTCTGATACCAATTATTATGATTCAAGATATAATTCTTGAATCATAACCTTTGATAGAAGAGAAATTGAGATGAGAATCAAGATAAGAATCAAGAGAAGAGATGAGAATTGAGAGAATTAGGGTTGAGAAAGGGAAAAATGAGTTCATTCATATCATAAATCTTATTACAAGAGATAACAAGCTATTCATAGAATGAAAACAAACTCCAGATACAAAGAAATTGGAAGACAACCACGGGCTTCATAGTCGCCAAAAAAAAGAACCCAGGCCAACTAAACCCCTCCTTTCCTGGCAAAACCCAGCTTCAAACCCTTACATGAGATTTTATAAGAAAGAAGAATTAAAAACAGCTCTAAGCATTGCAATTTATAATGCCTAAGGGGGTGTGTCACACAGCCCCTGGTACAAATATGGCTTACAATGCCTAAACTGAATGACATGCCCCCGGTATATATAAGACTTATAAGTATAAACTAAATTTCTAGGGCGCACCACACGACCCCCTGTATAAATACAACTTAAAACGCCAATAGGAAATCTCGAGGGCGTGACACATAACCCCCATAATAAATACGACTTATAAAGCCAAAACTAAATCTCAAGGGCATGTCACACAGCCACCGATATAAATATGACCTGCAATGAAGAAATTAAATCTTAAGGGCGTATCACACAGCCCCTGGTATAAATACGACTTATAGCGCATAAAGTAAATGTCAGGGACGGACCATATTCGGTACCCTTTGTATAAATTGGATTTATAACCCCTAAACCAAATCTGTGGGGTGTACCACGCAGCCTCCGGTATAAATACGACTTATAACTCCCAAGCTAAATCTCAGGGGCATGTCACAAAGACCCCGGCATAAATAACACTTATAACACCAAGAGTAATTCTCGGGGGCATCTGACACCGCCTCTGATATAAACACAACTTATAATGCCTAAGCTGAATATCGAGGGCATGTCACGTCGCCCACGGTATAAATAAGACTTCTAACTCCTAAATTAGATCTCGAGGGCGTGTCTCACAGTCCCTGTAATAAATATGACTTATAACGCATGAACAAAATCTCGGGGGCGCGTCACTCATCCCCCTTTATAAATACAACATATACCGCATAAAATAAATCTCAAGAGTGTGTCACACAGCTTCTGGAATAAATACAACTTATAATGCCTAAACTAAATCTTTGGGGTGTCACAAGGCCCCCATTAAAAGAAAGACTTATAGCGCTAAACTAAATCTCGACAACGTATCACACAGTCCCCGCTATAAATATGACTTAGAATGCCAAGAAGAAATCTCAAAGGCATATCACATAGCCCTGAGTATAAATACCACTTATAAAGCCAAGATTAAATATCAGAGACGTGTCACATAGCCCCGAGTGTAAATACGGCTTTTAACGGTAAATCTTGAGGGTGTGTCGCATAGCCCCTGGTGTAAATACGACTTATAACACCTAAACTAAATCTCAGTGGATGTCACATCACCCCCGGTATAAATACGAATTATAACACGTAAATTAAATCTTGAGGGCGTGTATCATAGTCCCTGGAATAAATATGAGTTATAACGCTTAAATAAAATCTTGGGGATGTGTCACACATCCTGTTATAAATATGACATATAATGTATAAACTAAATCTTGGGGCATGTCACCTTACCCCCAGTACGTATATGACTTACAACGCCTAAACCAAATCTCGAGGGCGTATCACACAACCCCCAGTACAAATATAATTTATACGCTAAGACTAAATCGTAGAGGCGTGTCACAAAGCCCCTGGTATAAATGTGACTCACAACGCCTAAACTGAACCTCGGGGGTGTGTCGGACAGCCCCTGCTATAAATACGACTAACAATGCCAAGAACAAATCTCAGAGGTGTGTTACTCAGCCCCTGGTATAAAATGCGACTTATAAGGCCTGAACTAAATCTGGGCGGTGTGTCACAAAGCCCCCCGGCATAAAACCGACCTATAAAGCCTAAGCTAAATCTCGGTGGCTTGTAACATAGCTCCTAGTATACTACTTATAATGCCTAGACTAAATCTCGGGGGTGAGTCACACAGCCGCTGGTACAAATACTACTTTTAACGGCTATACTAAATCTCGGGGATGTGCAGCACCGCCCCCAGCATAAATACGGCTTGTAATGCCTCAACTAAATCTCTGGGGCATCTCACATCACCCTCGGTATAAATATGAATTAAAACGCCAAAATTAAATCTTGAGGGCCTGTCTCACTGTCGCTGGAATAAATACGACTTATAATGCAAAAACTAAATCTCGAAGGCCTGTCACACATCCCCCGTTATAAATACGGCATATAAATCATAAACTATATCTCAGGGGCATTTCACACAGTACCCGATATAAATATAACTTATAATGCCTATACTAAATATTGGGGGCGTGCCACACAGCCCCTGGTACATATACGACTTACAATGCCTAAACTGAAACTCAGGGGGCATATCATTGAGCCCCTAGAATAAATATGACTTATAATGCTAAGACTCAATCGCAGAGGCGTGTCACACAGCCCCTGGAATAAGTGAGACTCACAACGCCTAAACTAAATCTCGGGGGAGTGTTAGGCAAACCTTGGTATATAATCAAAGGCGTGTCACACAGTCCCTAGTATAAATACGAATTATAAGGCCTAAACCAAATCTATGGAGTGAGTCATAAAGCCCCAGGAATAAAAACAACTTATAACGTCTAAACTAAATCTCGGGGGCCAGCCACATAGCTCCTGGTATACTACTTAATAATGCTTAGACTAAATACAACTTTCAATGTGTAGACTAAATATCAGTGGTGTGTGGCACAGCCCCTGGCATAAATACGACTTATAACGCCTAAAATAAATCTCAGGGGTGTGTCACATTGCCCCCGATATAAACAGGAATTATAATGCCCAAATTAAACCTCGATGGCCTGTCTCACAGCCCCCAGAATAAGTACGACTTAATAACACATAAACTCAATCTTGGGGGCATGTCACACATAGCCCGTTATAAATACAATATATAACGCAAAAGCTAAATCTTAGGGGTGTGTCACACAGCCCCTGGTATAAGTATGACTTATGACGCCTAGATTATGACTAGGGGGCATTTCACACTGCCTCTGGTACATATACGGCTTACAACAACTAAACTAAGTCTCGGGGGCATATCACACATCCCCCGGTACAAATATGACTTATAACGCCAAGACTAAATCGAAGAGACATGTCTCATAGCCCCTAGTATAAATATGACTCGCAATGCCTAAGCTAGATTTCGGTGCTTTATCACACTGCCCCCATTATAAATATGACTTACAGTGCCATGACTAAATCTCAAAGCCGTGCCTCACAACCCCTTGTATAAATACGATATATAAGGCCTAAACAAAATTTGGGAAACGTGTCACAAAGCCCCCGGTATAAATACTACTTATAACGCCTAGACTAAATCTCTGGGGTGTGTCACATAGTGCCCCATATAAATACAAATTTTTCCGCCCAGACTAAATCTCGAGAGCGTGTCACATAGCCCCCGATATAAATAGGTGTTTTAGCACCTAGACTTAATCTTGGGGGTGTGTAGCACAGTGCCCGCATCAGTACGACTTATAACGTCTGAACTAAACGTCATTGGCGAGTCACAACGCCCTCAGAATAAATAAGACTTATAATTCCTAAATTAAATCAAAAGGGCTTGTCTCACAGTCCCTGGAATAAATATGACTTTTAACTCAGAAACTAAATATCGGGGGCATGTCTTACTGCCCCTAGTATAAGTATGACTTACAATGCCTAAGCTAATTCTCAGGGGCATGCCACAGAGGCCCTGGTACAAGTACGACTTGAAACGCCTAAACTAAATCTCGAGGCCATGTCACACAGCCCCTTGTATATGACTGATAATGCCTACAGTAAATCTCGAAGCGCGTGACATAGCCCCCAGTATAAATAGGACTTATAACGCATAAACTATATCTTGGGGGCGTGTCACATAGCCCCCAACATAAGTATGAATTATAATGCCTAAACTTAATCTCGAGGGCGTGGCACACAGCCCCCGGTGAAAATATGGCTTGAAACGCAGAAAATAAATCTCGAGGGCGTGTCACACAGCCCCGCATATAAGTACGACTTACAACTTAAAAATTAAATCTCGGGGGCGTACCTATGCTCTACTTTGTGTATATGCTTAGCAAGTGCACTAAGTCATATCAAGTAATAAAGAATGAGTAGAGTATCGTTCCCATGAGAATTGTTATTTAGCAAGTACAGAAATTAGTAGTTTTAGTGCTATTTGAAAAGACCAAAATTTATAGTTTTTGAAATGAAACAAACCAAAAATAAAAAGAACTAAAATGTTTACTTATTTTTATAAATGTAATTTTTTTTTATGGTTTTTAATATAATAAGATCCAAGGCCTCCGATTTCTCCAAGTTCCATCAATACGCTTTTCTATTCTCAATATTAAAGTCGTTATTACATGTTAATGGTCACAAACCCTAATTTACCAAATATTCTCTCTCTAGCAACATTTAGCATGCTCTTTTACATATTAACTCATCAATCTCTTGCATGAATTTAAATAAGAAAAGGGTTTTGAAGATCCAGGTTTTTACTTAAGACCACATAAATCGCGTTAATATCTCTCGAGCATTGGCAAAATTTGTTGTATTTATTACCTTAGCAATTATCATGAGTCTCCTCTCAGACTCATTATGAATAATTATAGGCTTTAGATTGTGATCAAGCATTCAAAACTCATGAAAAACAATGATAAACACTTAAACAATGCAATAACAAAACATTGAATATGTTATATTAGAAGAGAGCGTATGTTACAACTTAGGCTACATCGTAGCCTTGAAAAAATAAAACTAGTTCATTGAAAACATAATCTAATACAAACATAAGAAAAAATTCATGAATTTAAAAAAGAAAAGGACAGAAAAAAACTAGAAAATAAGAAATCATAAACCAAACTTCTTCTTTTCTCCTCCTTCTTCCCTACGAATTTCTACTTATATTGCTACTTTGTATTGTGTTTTTCTGGATGAATTGATGATAAAACACCTCCTAAGAATCCCTATTTATAGTATTTGAGGTTGGAATTACCTAAAATAAAAAATATAGCAAGCTTTTCATTGCACCAAATTGTTGCCACTGCTGCCCATTTCTGCAGGTATCCCCAACATGCTGATTTTCTCAATCTTTTTTTTGCTTTGCACCCCCGAAACTCAACATTTACATAAAGTTGAATCTATCATTGAATTTTACAAGAGGTTATTTTGCTTGATTTGTCCATTTTGCCACCCAAATTTGCAAGTTGAAGTGAATTGTGCAGGCTTGTTCTTCTTTCTCTTCAACTTGCTGTTCTTGCTTGTTTCTCTTCAATTTTTTTTCAGCTTTGGCCACCCAAAATTAGTGTTGAAATCATCTTGGACATGTTAATGAATTGTTTAATTTATCCTTGCATTTGATTTGCTTGAATTGCAACCCAAAATTGCCAATTGTAGCAAATTGCACATGTTCTTGTGTTTCCTTACTTAAGCCTTGGAAAATGTTGCATCCAGCCCCTTTTTTTACTTTTGTTTCATGTATCTTGCATTCGCTTTTTGATTTTGATGATAAAATCTAGCAAGATTTAGCACAAAATGAGTGTTTTTGCGCGAAAATGGCAATAGAGGGGAAAAAGAACAAAAGCGAGCAATAACAATAAAAATTTGTTGTATAATGGTTATAAAATGAATTAAAATGATATGAATAATCATATACTAAATTGGACTTATCAAAATACTCCTAAACTTAAATCTTGCTCGTCCTCGAGCAAGGCTAAGCATTAAAACGTAGGATCTTATGCTTTTTAAGAATTTATCACAATTCAGTGACTACTTCAAATCGAAAAGAATGACCGAGATCAAATTTTTAGGGTTCTAAAGGTAGTCGTCCCAAGGAAAAACTCATCAATCACCTAGGTAACAAAATTTAATGGTTACCTAAGCATATTAAGTTTATCCGTTCTTTCTAATTTCAAGACATTCAAACTAAATAGAGGACAAAAACCATGCCACTCATAACAAGACTTCTTAAGTATGCCCAAGATTAAAATTATTAACCAAATTTTATTTATTTATTTTTAAGGTGCTCAGTTTCTTCTTAACTTTCTAAGTACCCCTTGTAGAGAGCTTTCGATGCGGTAGCTCCCGTTGTAGTTCGTTCAAGGTACCAGGTGTTGAAACACCCCTACAGATCTACTTGCTCAAGTACCAAGGCATGAAACCATCACACCATAGCACATATTCAAATAATAGACGTTTTTAATAGGATAGCGGTATTTACTGATTCTCTCCCATTATTTTAATTATATGGTCATTTTTATTATTTTTCTTTTACTTTGACTTGGGCATAACTCTTGAAAATCTGTTACGTAAATGATAATCTTAATGCAATCTATTCAAATTTGAACATCTTTTAATCATAAAGAAAGGTAAAACAGCTATGCTAACTAGTGAACTCAAATACCGTGGTTTTATCAAGATAGTACCTTAGAATAGATTATGTTTTGCAATTATAACATAAAAATAATTGACCTCAGGTTATTCAAGTCTAATTAAAGTAAACAAACTAAAACGAAAAGAAAAATTGCCTAAAAAGTTTGAAGATAAGTTCTCAATCTTTTTTTTCCTCTTTTGGTTTTTTGTTTTTTTAGTTTAAAATGATATTTTAAAAAGACTAATGACCGAAACTGTAGAAATTAGACGATCTCTTTGTTGGCTGGCACTATCTACATCACATGCAAAGGCTCCGAACTTTGAGGCACTAAAGCCAACTCTAAAAGATAAAATAGGAAATCTTTTCAAAAAAAATTTTGCTCAAAATTTTAAAAATTCTCTCCCACCTCAAAACTTAAAGTTAATATTATCCTCAATGATAAAAGAAATAAAAAGAACGCAATAGTAGTAGCTGATAGATACTTCCCAGGTTTGAGGATTGCTTTTTGATGGTAAACGTTGTCATCAGGTCACCTGTTTGAACAAAATATATGAGAAAATAATAAAAATAAAAGGAAAATAAAATAAATACAGTAAGGATAAGAACACTTGGGTTGCCTCCCACGAAGCGCTTAAGTCATAGTTGTTAGCTTGACTTTTGATGATGATCTATCATGTGTCCTAAAGTAGAGTAGAGTTTCTTCCATCCACACTTAATGACCATTTTTTTCCGTGGATCTTCTTTGTACCCTTCTTTGCACGACCACCTCCACCTTCTCTAATGATGGGATTCCTGAGCTTAATGTGCCACAACTTGAATTTTCTTTTGCGGTCTTTTTTGCATTTTGCACTGAGGCATCCATGGTTCCGAAAACCTCTAACAATGTTAGACAAGCTCGACATTCTGTTTCAATAACTAGTGGTGGTGGGTCGGTTAAAATAGGTTTGGTCATTGGTGGCGATGAGTTTGTCACGGGGGTTATCTCACATTGAGGTTGTTCTTTTAATATGTTCTCATCCCTCAATGTTATGGCATTAGTTCGCTCCGCTAGGCCGGTGACGGTATTGTTAGGCCAGGAATCTTTAGACCGCTCAGAAAGTTCCTCTAATGTAGTTCCTACTTGAGGTTCAAGATTTTGGATGGAGGCTTCTTAGTTTCTTAAGTTAGCCACGATTTCCATGAACTCCCTAAATGTCTTTTCTACGTCATATTTCTTTTCTTGCGATGGATAAGTCGGTGACCAAGGTGCTTCGTGATGGTTCCAAGAAAAGTTGGAAGAGTTCATCCATCCTTGACTATAGGTTCTAGAGTAGGGTTGTACTGGGGTTGGTTATAACTTGTAGTTATCTTGTTCAAAACCCGATGCGGAAAAGCTATTACCCATTTGGCATTCTATACCAGCATGGTTACCTGCACAAAAATGACATATAGGAGTATGAAGAACTTTAACACTTAGTTATTGCAAGGCAACACTTAGTTGTTTTTGAATTAGTGAGAGTTGAGCAGATAACGATGCGAATGCATTAATTTCACAAATGATCAATTGTCTTCCTGGTATAGCATGATATTAAGGGGTCATATAGTTGTTGCAAGCCATCACTTTTAGCTCTTTTTTTTAACAAAATATGAAAAAATAAACTTAACAAAAAAAAAAAAAAAAAAAAATTTGGGGTTAGGGGAGATAGTACACTAATGTTTTGAAAAACATAAAAATACAAACTTCACTTTGAAAAACTTATCAAAGTGAATTTAGAAGTTTTAAAAAATATAAATTTAATAAGAAAAGTTAAAAATATAACAATCTAATAATCTAATACAAAAACTTAACAGAAACCTTTTTTTTTTGTTGGGGGGGGGGGGGGGGGGGGGGGTGGAGGAGATAACACTAATGTTTTGAAAATCTTAATAATAACAATTTTAACTTTCAAATTTTCTTTTTTCAAAGTGTACTTATAAGTAAAAGAAGTTAAAAATAAAGAGAAAACACAAGAAAAACAGCAGAATAGCAAAATTCAACCAAACTTAACAAAAACACAATTTAGGGGGGGTGTCGTATCCGAATTTTAAAAAATAACTTTAAAAATTAAACAATGTGAGTGAAATGAATGAAATAAAAGATTCCACTTCAAATCTAAACAAAATTTACAATTTTTACAAAACAACTTCAAATTAGTCCCAAAAATAGTTGGTATCGATATTACTCGAATAAGAACAATCCCCGACAACGATGCCAAAAACTTAATGCTTTACTTCTGTGTATATGCTTAGCAAGTGTACTGAGTCGTATCAAGTAATAAAGAGTGAGTAGAGTATCGTTCCCACGAGGAGTGTTATTGATCAAGTACCGAAATTAGTAGTTTTTAGTGCTATTTGAAATGAAACAAACCAAAATAAAAGAACTAAAATGTTTCCTGATTTTTATAGAAAGTTTACTAATTTTTAGTTGGTTTTTATGATTATAAGATCCAAGGCATCCGATTTCACCTAATTGCATCAATACGCTTTTCTGTTCTCGATATTCAAGTCGTTATTATATGTTGATGGTCGAAAATCCAAATTTACCAAATATTCACTCTTGAGCAACATTTAGCATGCTCTTTTACATATTAACTCATCAATCTCTTGCATGAACTTAAATAAGAAAAGGGTTTTGAAGATCCAGGGTTTTTATTTAAGACCACACAAATCGCGTTAATATCTGTCAAGCATTCGCTCAATTTGTGGTATTTCTCACCTTTCATCATAAATCTCCACTCGGACTCATTATAAATAATTATAGGCTTTAAATAATGATCAAGCATTTAAAAATCATGAAGAATAATGATAAACACTTCAACAACGCAATAACAAAATATTGAAAAGGTTGAATTAGAAGAGAGCGTATATTATAACTTAGGTTACAGCGTAGCCATGGAAAAATAAAATTAGTTCATGGTACACATAATATAATTTAAAATTAAGACAAAATTCGTGAACTTAAAGAAGAACAGGACAGAAAAGAACTAGAAAATAAGAAATCACAAACCGAACTTTTTTTTTCTCCTTCTTCTTTCCTATGAATTCCTACTTTTATTGTGTTTTTTACTTTTTTACTTGATGAATTGATGATAAAACACCTCCCAAGCATCCCTATTTATAGTATTTGAGGTTGGGATTGCTTAAAATAGAAAAATATAGCAAGCTTAAACCTCATTGCACCAAATTGCTGCTATTGCCGCCTGTTTCTGCAGGTTTCACCAACTTGCTATTTTTTCAATTTTTTCTTGCTTTGTACCACCCAAAATCAGCATTTACATAAAGTTGAACATGTTTTTTTTGAAATGTACAAGAGGTTCTTTCACTTGATTTTTACATTTTGCCACGCAAATTTGCAAGTTAAAGTGAATTGTGCAGGCTTGTTCTTCATTCTCCGCAACTTGCTGCTCTTGCTTGTTTCTCTTCATTTTGTTTTCAGCTCTGGCTGCCCAAAATTAGCGCTCGAAAGCGTTGAAGTAGAAGATCACAAGTCCAGAGTAGTAGATGATTCATTAGGGGTTAGTGATGTAGCTCATGAGGAGAAGTTTAATCAAGAGAATGAGCTAGTTGAAGAGGTTGTTATGCCTATGGAGGACAAAGGTCCTGATCTACCGTAGGTCTTGTAGATAAATGAGGTGGGAATAGGATCTTGTGTTGCTGGTGAAGGTTTCGGACATGATAATGTAGAAGAAGAAGCTCACAAGTTAGAAAAATTGTTGAATAGCTCGCTGAAATCGATCTCTAAAATAGCAGCAGGTTTGGATTGAAATCAGGTTGAAATGGAACTTGCAGCCGTGAAGAGTGTTCCAGTGCAGCTTACTCAAAGGCTATCACAAGATTCTAAAAATAGAAACGCTCAAGCCGAAGTGCACACGAGAAGCTTTTACTGCAAAACATCTAAATTCGACGGAGAAAACCAGTTGATGTTTGTGTGGAGGGAAGGTTTATCCAAATGTGAGTGTAAAACCTCTTCCTAAACCGGGTGAAGAGATGTGTGTACTTAAGCAAGCTAAAGCACACTGTCAGATGGCGAAATTTCAAGAACAGGTTGATATGTGTCCTTTTCCAAGTAGTGTTGTGACTTATCAAAGTGCAGGCTCTTTTAACAAGCTTCCTTTGGATCCAGGTAAAGAAAATCATGGCTGCAAGGAGCTGAAACAAGTGGCTTCATTGTTGAAATGTGTTAACCAATTTGCTAATGTGCATCTCAGATTTCAGCAAAAGAAAGACCAAGTTTCTGATTTCAGATTTATGTTCAGACTTGGAATTGTAGAGCAGATAACTGATCTGTCGAAGGTGTACAAATGGGTTCAAGTGGCAATATCAGTTCATATTTAAGTACCAAAGGGTCTTGTTAGAAGGATCAACATGGTGGTGAAGTCACTTGTCAAGAAGGAATATCTTCTGCTGCTGCGGCTTTTGTTTGAGTGCTTACTGGGCTATGGACTTAAGTGCAGCATAACTGAAGTGGTTTTGGAAGTTTGGGGCTTGGACAAAAGATGGGCTCAGCAGCAAGTTGGGTTGGTTGAAGGAATCTGAAGGCTTATTGAAAGAAATTCAACTATGCAACATGCTGACATTTGTGGAAGTACTTGTCCAGTGCCAGTAAGCCAAAAGGTTCAGTTGTATGGTGCTAATTGGTACTCAATTATGACCACTAATGACAAGCCTCCTGATTTATCTGTTAAAGGCGGTAGTGTGAAGGTTTTGGTGGTTCAAGCTGCAATAGAGAAGGAAAAACCTGGCTTGGAAATGTGTAGAGATCAAGCTGAAATGAAAGGAAATGTTACAAAGGTGGAAGCAATTGTGAGGCCACCTGAGCATTCTGTGGAAAAGCATTGTTATCGTGGTTCCATCTTTGAAAGCAGGAACGAGATAAGATCAAGTCCAGCTGAAATGGGATCACACATCAGCAAGGAACTTCGAAACAGATCAGCTCTTGAATTGAGGATGTACAGGGTTGTTTTTGATGTTCCATTGGTCTCATGGGCTGGTGGAATTTGCATTCTTACTTGTGCTCATTGGCAAAGGATTAGGATTGCTTCATTTGAATCAATTTAGCTGCAGCATGTCAATTGAAGGCAGGAAATTAAGGGCGGTTCAAACAAGAACCAAATATTTTGCGAACAACCTGGAAATTGAGGACTGCACTAGAGCTTGGCTAATTTGGTTTGAAAGTGTTAGACCTCTTGATTTGTGCTCTACAAATCAGATTCTCCTGGCCGGTGACAATAAGAGACCAGCATCAAGTTGGAAGAACCAGTGCAGTACAGATTCAGATGCAGAACCAATTCATAGCAAGTTTCAAGCTACAATTCCAATTCATATCAGAAAGTTCACATCTTAGGTACACTTACTGCATCAACAAGCTCTCTTCAGCTACAAGATTCAGCATTTAGAAGTTCTTTATGGCAGCAATTTTTCAGCAAAGGAATTCATCTCCTTCAGCTCTCGTTTCTGCAGAAATAATTGATTTTGATCTTCAAGTCTCAACTTTCATTTTTTGTTTTTTTGATTCTTGTGGACAAGAATCTCTTAAGGGGAGAGTATTGTTATGATTCTCATAGTAGGGGCATAATGAATTAGAGTATGAATGTAATAAGTGATCTATGTTAGTATGATTAGCTTGCCTTGATTCAAAGCATTCACTCATAGCCAGTAAATAGTATATAAATGTAATCTCAAGATCGTAATCTCATAACTTTGATCATAAAAAATATCGCTTTTGAGATTGATTCTCTCTCTCATCTAATTTTTTCTCTATTTTCTCATCTCAATTCAATTATCTTCTCATCTAAGCTCTCTTAATTCCATCCTTCCCTGGGTTATGATTTGAGATTAACCTCGATCATAATAGATGTACAAATTTATATGGATTGCATTAAGATTATAATTTATATGGATTGTGTTAAGATTATCATAATGAAGGTATCTCAGTGGTGGCTTATCTTACTTATGGGTCATCGCCTAGGAGTTGGAGCTTGATTCTCGCTGAAGATGTACTCACACAGCAATATTGGGGGTGTCTCATTGGTGGCTTCTCTTACTTATGGGTCATCACCTAGGAGTCAATGCTTGATTATCGTTGCAGATATACTCATGAGCCAAAATTTACTTGAGTAAATAAACTCCCCGAAGAAAAAAAAAAGGGCGCAAAAATAATTAGTTTTTGGCATATTTGATAAGTCCTATTATGAATGTTATGATTTTTGACCTCTATTCGGTTTGAATATCTTAAGATTAGAAAGAACGGATAAACTTAATTTGCTTAGCTAACTTTTGAATTCGATTGTCTAGGTAATTGACAAATTTTTCCTTGGAAATATGGTTTTGCCTTTAGAACCTTGAATTTTGAGCCTCAATTACTCTTCTCTAAATTTAAAGTGCACCTGCTTTGACTTGTGGAAAAATTCTTAAAAAGCACAAGATCCTGTGCTTAAAAATTTAGCCTTGCTACAGGACGAGCAAGATTTAAGCTTGGGGGTATTTTGATAAGTCTAAATTAGTATATAATTATTTACACTATTTAATATACTTTTGACCAATTTACATCAAACTTCTATCGGTTTTGCTCATTTTCAACTATATTGTTATTTTCTTACAAAAATACTCTTTTTAGGTTAAATCTTGCCAGGTTTTATCATTAACTTTAACAAGTAAATGCAAGATACATCAAATAAAAGCCCAAAGTTACACGGTTCGAAGCAAGATCCACATAAAATAACAAAATTTTCGCACAACTTGCATTGGGTGGCAGCCATATGTACATAAAATAACATATGTTCAATGCATACTACATCAACCTTGCTCTGATTCTTGTAGATTTGGGCGGTGTAGCAGCAGAAAAGTACGTAAATTAATGAAGAACAAGCGAGTAGATGCAGCAGCCGCAAGGAACAACGAATAGGGATGAAGATTGTTGAATTTTTTTCAATTTTTTTTACCCTATCCCAACTACTATAAATGAGGTTTGGGGTGAGTTTAGGCATCTAAAATTCAGAAAACAAACTCAGTGATAAGCGAGACAGAGTGAAGAGAATTGAGTGAAAAAAGAAGAAGAAAGAAGGGAAGAAAATTTGGTATGTAATTTTGTATTTTTAGTTCTTTCTATCCATTTTTTTTTTTTAATAAGTTCATAAATTGTGTGCTAGTTATGCTTTATATCAAGTGTATCATGAAGTAATTTTGTTATTCCAAGGCTACATTGTAATTCAGCGTTATGCTTTATATACGCTCTTTTCTAATTCAACGTGTTCAATGTTTTATTATTGCGTTGTTGAAGTGTTTATCATTGTTCTTCATGACTTTTAAATGCTTGATCACCATTTAAGGCCCATAATGATTCGTATTGAGTCCAAGAGGAGATTTACGATGATTGCTAAGGTTATAAGCACCAAAAATTAAGCGAATACTTGAGAAAAATTAGCGCGATTTGTTTGGTTTTAAGTGAAAATCATAGAGTTTTAAAAAACTCTTTTTTTATTTAAATTCATGCATGAGTGTGATGGTGTAAAAGAACATGCTAAATGTAGCTCGAGAGAGAATATTTAGTAAATTAGGATTTTCAGCCATCAACACATAATAACAACTTGAATAACGAGAATAGAAAAACGTATTGATGTAACTAAGTGAAATCTGATACCTTTGATATTTTTAAATCATAAAAACTTCAAAAAAAAAAATCTGTAAGCTTAGTTAAAAATCAGTTAACACATTTTTCTTCTTCTTATTTTATAGTATTTCATATCAAAAACTTTAATTTTTGGTATTCCAAATAGTGCCAAAGCTACCAGTTTTGGTACTCACTCAGTAACAATCCTTGTGGGAACAATACTCTACTTATTACTTTATTACTTGATACGATTAGTGCACTTGCTATGCATACGCAAAGTACGCATCAATTATCTTTCATAGATGGCTATTGTGGGTATTACCAATTCATGATTACTTTGGAATAAACCCACAAAAATGTTTTTAGGTGTCCTAAGTCAATAGGGACCTTTCCATGGGTGGCTATGCTATTTGGAGTAAAGAATGCTAGCGCCTTTTATCAAAGAGCCATGAATAGGATCTTTCACAACCTCATTGGCAAAAGCATGGAAGTCTAATAGATGACATCGTGGTCCAATCAAATTCCCACATTGAACACTTGGAAGACTTAAGAGGAGCATTCCTTAAAATGCGGATCCACAAACACTGAATAAACCCACCAAAATGTATTAGGAGTTCGTGTTAGGAATTTCCTTGTGGTCATTTAAATGAGGATCCACAAACTCAGAATATACCCACTAAAATGTATTAGGAGTTCGTGTTAGGAATTTCCTTGCGTTCCTTTAAATGAGGATCCTCAAACTCAGAATAAGCCCACTAAAATGTATTAGGAGTTCGTGTTAGGAATTTCCTTGGCTTTTTGGTGCACCAGAAGGAAACTGAGGTTGATATTGACAAAGCTAAGGCCATTCAAGAGGCTAAACCGCCCATAAGCAAAAAAGATCTCCAGCGCTTCTTGCGGCAGGTTTACTTCCTACGACATTAGTCTTCTCTCCACTACTGAGACTTAACTCTGAAAGGGGCTTCAAGTGGAGGAGCCACACCAAGTAGCTATTGAGGCCATCAAGAATTACTTAATCAGGCCATCAATGTTGATTTCATAAAATGGAGGGAAGGTGTCCAAGTTGCATCACATTTGGATGATCTAATAGACCGAACCGTAACTTCTAGTGGAAGTACAGCATCACACAAACAATTTGAAAGCATACTTTATTTCGCATTCATTTAAACCATGGTTTAGGTAGAACAAAACCTACTGATACCTCTACTCATTCTACGTATGGCCATGCTATTGTACTTCCAATGGAAGTTATGGTTTAATTTATTGGGCTGTGCTCTAGATGCTTTTTGGGCCTATAGGACATGCAAACATGATGCAACTAGGACAACTCCATCCCATTCTACATATGGCCCTGATGTTGTACTTCAAATGGAAGTTATGGTTCATTCTATTATGTTGGCTCATTAAAGGAGATTTACTGAACTTGAATACGTGGAAGCTATGATGGACAAATCTACTAACTTAGACCAAGTTAGGCTTGACGCTCCTTATAAGTTGAAGAAGCAAAAGAAAAGAGTGGCTAACACCTACAATAAAAAGGTCAAACAAAGGTCCCTTGACTTGGGAGACTTAGTTTGGAAAGTGGTATTATCCATTGGCCAAAAAAAGATCATATCTTTGGGAAGTCATCCCCAAATGGTCTATTTGGAGTCGAAGGTATTTCAAGGAAATGTTTACTTGCTCTGAGATCTGGATGAAAGAACTCATCCTAGGGCCATTAATAAAAGGTTCCTTAAGAAATATGTGCCTTCAATTTGAGATTCTAGCAAGGAAGTTCTAAAGTTTAGATTTCCTGAATTATGGGCCCAATTTTAGTATCATTTTCTTGAGGATCAACCTAATGATCCTTAAGTACTTGAAACAATAAACTTGTGAGAAGAACCACCAGTTTGCTCTTTTTGTTTGTTAAGTGTGTGAATGTTGCCACCATAAATAAAAATTAAACCAACATGTAAAAAGGACTCGCAGCGACGTGGGAGCGAGCTTGAATTTCGGACCGCATGTATTTGACCTCAACGACTCTCCTTTTTGAGGAAAAGGGATAGTAATTTTGGTGAATCCAACTTCAATATTCAATTAACTTGTGGATTTTGCATATGCTTTAATTAAGGAAACTTTTATATTTTTGTGAATTTTTTTACATGTTCAACAAAAAAGTAAAAAGGACATGAACGTTACTCAAGTGGAAGATACAGTGACGGAGCAAAGCCCACAGACACCTTTCCTTATACACTTCAAACTCCGGAGTTCAGTATTCCACTTACAAGCCCCAAGTCAATCAGGTTTTTAGCCTTGGCACCCTTAACTTGTAATATCTTGAATGAGTTAGAGTTCGGCGAGTTTAAGATGGAGCCTACTGGATGAGAACCACTGCAATCAAAGTAAAGCCTTAGCCGTCAAAGCCCTTAAATAATAATGCAAACCTAAGTTCACTTGATTAATTTAATAGTGACAACAGTGTTAAGACTAACGCAATCAAGGAAAAATATTAATGTCTTAAACTAATGTCTTAAATTTAACTTGTCGATTGGGGGAACAAATTAAAACAAAAAGTTCATAAAGGAAACCCGAAGAACTGTATGACTCTGAAAAAACTAAGTACAAATGAGGATCTACATTATGCTATGCTACGCTAAGCTAGGCTAAGATGCGCTACTCCTAGGTAAATAACACAAGTGTGCTGTAAAAAAACTTGAAGAAGTTTATAAGGTGATGCTGGACATTCTATAACTACAATAGTGTCTCTTATTTATAGAAAATGGAAATAACTACTGCATCCTAATTCTCAAGTATTTCCTCTCCATGTCTTCCTCAAAGCCTCTTTGGGGCGTTGAATGGGTAGTGAACGTGCACTGAATTTGTATCCTTAAGCATCTTTCTGGAAGCCGTACATCCGCATATGTTACTGGAGTTCCTTCTAAATGCCCCATATTATGTTGGATAGGCTTGAGGCTCGCGTATCTAAAATTTCTCTCCAAGTAACTACCTTAAGCTTGAGAACACCTGTTCTGCAGCCGTTCAAGAAGTCCTTGAGCTTGAGCTCCTTTTACCCCCTCAACCATCTCGAGTGGCTAATAACCCTAAAAGGGTTTAAACTTTTCAAGCAACTAGGCTTAAGAAATTGTTAACTTAACATCTAAAGGTCTTATGTCCCTCGAGGATGACCTCATGTGATAAGCGCATGATGATTTGCTCTAGAATGGTATCGTCCCAACTTCCTCGAGTTTGGGGTGTAAACAAATTCCCTCTTTTTAGCTGTGTGTAATTTACGATTTCTAAAGAGTAAAAAATCTACTTGATTTGACCCTCAATGGTTACAGGAAGCTTAAGAAAGAGTTGTTTAATGTTTCATCTTCCTTTGTTCCGGCGTGTGTATAAATACAATAATTAGAGCTTCGAGATTCACTTTTCGCTTTGTGCTCTCTACTCATTGCGGTCAAACGCTCTGAACACTTGCTCTCAGCTTTCGATTCTTCATTCTTTGTTGCCAACTTTGTTCTTAGAGCCCTTTGAATCTGTCAAACGACTGACAATGGCTCAAATCATTTGTGCTCTTTCTGCTCCCATCCCTTATGGCTCAAAACATTGACACATCTGGTTCAATTAGATGTCTCAACTGTGAATCCGCTCTTACCATTATGTTAGGGACTTGCATTTCTAGGAGAGTTTGCAAATCCATAAATAATGCCGCATACTCTTCCATACTATTAGAGCACTTGCGAACCAAGTTGGCAACAAGCTTAGGGATGATCCCAGTAGGATATTCAATCACAATCCCTACTCTGGCGCATGATTTGGTCCTGGAATCATCAAAATACAGTTTCCAGAGGACCATCTAAATCACCCAGAGCTCATCTAGCTCATAGCTTGTGTCAGTCTGAATGTTTGGGTGGTCTGCTAAGGAGTCTGCAAGAGTTTGGCCCTTTACTAACTTTTGTGACATATAGATTAATTCAAACTAAAGTAGAAATATTCCACTTGTTTAATCTTCCTCTCATGAACGGCTTATCCAGCATATACTTAAAGACATTTGTTTGAGCTACCACATATATGGTAAATGTCTTGAAGTAATGTTTCAAATTTACAGATGCATAAAACAGGGATAGACACAATTTCTCAATAAAAGAATATTTTGTTTCACACTCATTTAAACAACGGCTTAGGTAGAACACAACCTGTTCATACCCCTGCTCATTGCCTTGTACAAGCAGACATCTAATTTACTCATCAGATGCAAAAACATGAATCTTCAATGGTTTGCGCTGCTTCAGTGGAATCAACATCGGTGGCCTAATCAAGCAATCCTTGATAGCCTCGAAAGCTGCTCGATGTGGCTCCTCCCACTTGAAGTCTTTTTCAGACATGAGCCTTTGTAGCGGATAGAAGACTTTAGTTTTTCTTGCGATTTTTGAAATAAAATGTCATAGGATATTAACTTGCCCCAAGAAGCAGTGAAGCTTATTTTGCTAGAAGGAGATTTTGCCACCTCAATGGCCTTAGTTTTATTTATATTAACCTCAATCCCCCTTCTGTGTACCAAGAATCCACAAAAGTTCCCGGCATGGACTTTGAAGGCACATTTCAATGGGTTCAACCCGGGATTCTGATTTGACCACAATGTCATCTATGTAGACTTTCATGGTCTTGCCAATGAGGACATGAAACATCGTATTCATAGCTCTTTGGTAAGGGGTGCTAGCGTTCTTTTGTCCAAATTGCACAGCCACCCATTCAAAGGTCTCTCTTAACTCAGGACTCCTATATGCAGTTTTGTGGCTATCCTCCAAAGTAACCATGGCTTGGTCGCACCCGCAATAGCAATCCATAAAAGATATTACCTCATGCCTCAAGGTTGAATGATTGATAACATCAACTATAGGCATAAGATATTCATCTTTCGGGGTGGCTGCATTTAGATCTCTGAAATCAATATAGACTCTAATCTTGCCGTTCCTTTTAATAACATGAACAACATTTGTCAACTACTCAACGTACCTTGCCATCCTGAGGAATATGGCCTTCAAGAGTCTCTCAATTTTCTCCTTTACCAAATGTATCACCTTTCGGACATTCTTCTCTAGGCTCGAATTTTGTGCCTTGAGCCTGGCATGATAGGAAGCCTATGCTCGACCACCTTTCTGTCTAGGCCTGGCATCTCATGTTGATCCCGAGCAAAGTAGTCTTGAATCTGAGGACCAAGGTCACATACTATTTTCTTTACTAATCTGAAAGTAGAGTACTCACATAAGTAGGCCATAGGTCTCCTTCAGATCCCAAATTAACCTCGAGGAGAGGGTCATGGAATTCAGCCTTTGAGTCCTCCATTTTAGCTGGTGTTTCTCTTAAGGCAAACATTCCTGCTCTTTTTCTTTTGTTTTTTGGACTTCGAAGCCATTCCCATAAATAAACGGTTACTCTGCCCCTGGCTAATCCTCAGTACACTAAGCCACTAGCTTTGCAATGACTTAGGAAATGGCCGTTTAGGCCTTTAATGGGAAGTCTTGGCTTCCCTCCATAAGGCTTCTTGCACACCTTGAAGTTTCCCTTTATCAAGAATGGTTCTCATGCATCCTTTGAAGTCAGACGCATCTGACTTCACATCAACTAGATCAACCTCAACTTTAGTGAGTGGGTTGTCAAGGATGCCATTAGTTCTTCCTTGTGGGAAATTTGGAGAGTGGTCCTTTTTACAACTAGTGGTCCCACACCATCTTCATAAAACTTTAACTCAATGCAGTTTGAGCAAGCCATAAATGACTTATCATCTGCCATAACAACCTCAAATTTGTTATGCTTCCTGAAGATTAACAACTGGGGAAGAAAAGAAGGGATACAATAGTTGGCCTAGAGCCAATCTCTACCAAGCACGACATTATAGCTCTATGTGATATCCACTACAAAGAAGGATGTCTTCTTACTCAAGTCGCCAAAAGTTAACTCAATCGGGATAACCCCTTCAGACTTAGTGGTGGCCCCTGAACAGCCACATATTACCACATATGAAGTTATCAGGTCATCTCAAGATTTACCAATAATCCCTAACATGTATGAAGGCAAGATATTGATGGTTGCGCCATTATCCATCAAAACTCTATTCACCAAGATACCATCGAATTTGGCTTTAATGCATAAAGGCTTAATGTGTTTGTTGGTTATAGTAGGCCCATCAAACATTATCGTCATCCCGTTTGGAAGGTTACCAGTGGACTTCGATGTTGGGTTTTCAGCTTCAAAATCAGAATTACCACTAGGGGCTGCTATTTCAGCCACAAGCTTCACTTGGGGATCTTCATCTATTGCTCCTACGTCCCCTTTGAGGCTTTTCTATGTTTCAGTTGCAAGTGATGACTCCAAGGAAAAGTAAGGCGGTTCTAGCATCAGCTTGCTGAGGGAGTGACTTGAACTTTTTCTACATCCCTTGGCTTGTCTCTTTTTTAGGACTGCCATCAATTTGCAAATGCCGACCCTGAGGTTGATATTTTGGTTCAACCTCTAGGGTTTGAGACTCCTCCGTACACTTGATTGACCTCTTGGATCTTCGAGATCCATAGACTCTGTCCTTGTGGCCTCTATGTTCCTCATCAGAAAGCTTGGCTAAGCAAGTATCAAGTAAAGCTTTGCATTGTGCACCTTTCTTTCGAAGCAGCCTCCTTTTTTGAGTATGCATAAGGTTTGATAGACCCGCATCTTCATGCTCAAGTTGGCCCCTCCTCTAAACATTACCAAAGCGAACCCCGAAAGGTTGTTATCTTAGTTGTTGTGGTCTGTTATTGGTGTCCACATCAATCAGGTGATATTTTGGATTCTTTTTTAGGTGCCTAGTCCTCATAATGATTTAAGCCTTTGAAGTAAGACCACAAGTGGGTCTAACAAACGAGGCCTTCTTAGGAACAACTGGCTTTCTCTTTGGAAGTAAGTCCAACTTCTTCATTTCAAACACTAACTTGTGACCACAACCTCCTTAAAGGTCATTGGTGAGGAACATAACCTTTCTCCTTGCCTCTTTCTTAGTAGAAAAAGGGTCTATCAGTGGTCATCTATAAATATTTCTAGCTGACTCTTTTTCTCTTGTGAGAAAAATGGTTCCTTTTTCCAATTGCTTCTTAAGAACTTGTAAAAGGTGGCACAGTCATGCGCTGAATGCTCTTCCATAATGTTCCACTTGTAGCACTCATCTGTCAGTTTTACACAATCTTTGGGAAACCTGAGTGCTCCTAGCTCAAGCACTATGTCAAACAAGGCATCGGCTACTGCTAATCTTTCCTCATTGTCGCTCATCTGGCAAAGAGGTTCACCATTAGTCTGGTGACAATGAATATTTCGAGGCTTAACTACCTCAATTACGTTCACTTGAACAGGATTGGGAAAAGGGTCTATCAAAACCCATCTGTCCTTCTCCATGGAAGATTAATTACCTCGCCTCAATGGCATCTTGAACCACATTTCTAAAGACCATGTAGTTCTTCGTTGAGTGAGTAAATGAATCATGCCATTTACAGTACAACTTTCCTTTTGGTGTATTAGAGTCAGGCTTCCAGTG
Organism: Simmondsia chinensis; assembly: GCA_018398585.1. NCBI lineage: Eukaryota > Viridiplantae > Streptophyta > Magnoliopsida > Caryophyllales > Simmondsiaceae > Simmondsia > Simmondsia chinensis. The sequence goes on along the minus strand of JAGTTD010000013.1, from coordinate 20,491,049 downwards.
TTTCCAACTAATCTTGAGTTTACTATTTGCCTCGAGCCAATCAAATATAATCTTGGCTCTTGAGACGTCAAATGAGTACTTTCTCAAGTTTTTGGGCTAGTTTGGCTTTCTAGCTTTAATATTCTTCTTCACTAAAGGATTACAAACCATGGGAGGTCCTTTGACGTATTCAACGACGTCTATTTCATATGGAGGTTGCTTTTACTCGTCAATCAGATCATGTATGTAAGTTTCATACATGCTATTTTTCTTGAGGCTTTCCTGCTTTAAGGTAGCCTCATACCTAATGGCACAATCTACCAACTGAAGAAGAGGTGTGAAGTTTAAGCCTTCAAACTTCTTCCTGAATTAAATGGCCAAAGCCATTTAAAGCTAGCTTCGCATATTAAACCTTAAGGAGAGCCACTGTGCATTTAACCTAGCTCTTTTGAACTGATTAATGTGATCCTCAATGGATTTACCTGGCTTTTGTCTCGTTTGAGCCAAATCTAACATAAAGATTCCTAGTTCCATCCTTAGGAATTGGGCCTAGAATTTTTTGGTCATGTCATCACAACTGTAGACAGAATTAGCTGTAGGCTAATATATTTTTGAAAAGCAGTCCTTGTTGCCAACCTACGTTGGTAGTTGAGTCTTGCCAAATGCTTGTGAGCAGAGACACTTCCTTCTCTTAAAAAAAGGGTAAACTCTAGAATTCTATATCCTCGGAGAAAAGGGTAATCCCTGTTAATGTAATCAGGGTATGGTTTACTATACAAGGGTCTATTGACACTCTTGAGACCTGGCTCTTACATTTGTTCGATAAGGGCGGCCAATTGGTCTAGGAGGGTTAGGTTTGGCACCTGGTTATGTACCACCCCACCCCCCCCCCCCCCCCCCCCCCCCCCCCCCCCCCCCCCCCAAGTGGTTGAGAGTCTCATAGGGGATCAGCAAGATACCCTTGAGTTGTTATTGCTGTCGGATGTGGGAACAATCACTGTCCGACATATACTCCCATGATCATTCATGCCATTTGGTTGGTTGGCCATGAAGTGTGTACTAACAAATCCTTGGGTGTGTGGCATGCCTAAAGGCATCCATACATTAATAGGCTGTTGGGCCATTCTTGCTTGTTGAGCCATTCTTGTTTGAGGTGATTCCGCTTCCAAACATTACCAAAACAAACCCTGGAAGGTTATTGTCTTGACTGTTGTGGTCCCTGATAGGTGTCAACATTAATACGTGACACTTTTAGATTCTTCTTTGGGTGCCTGGTTCTCATGATTATTTGAGCCTTAGAAGTGAGACCAACTAACGAGGTCTTCGTGGAAGCATCAGGCTTCTTCTATGAATAGAGGCCCAACTTTTTCATTTAAGTCACCAACTTGTGACTACAAGCCCCTACAATGTCATGAGTAAGGTGCACAATCCTTCTGAATGCCTCTTTCTTAAAGCGAACACGGTCTGCCAATGGTCCTTTGTGGGTATTTCCATGGCTGTTTCTTCCGCTCTAAAAATGGTTCCCTTCTCCAGTTGCTTTTTAAAGAACCCGTTAAAGCTAGCACATTCAAGCGTTGAATGCTCTACAATAATGTGCAAGTTGCATCATTCACTTGTTAATTCCAATGAGATTCTGGGAAACCTGTGTGGCCCCGCTGAAGTAGTCTGTTAAACAAACTGTTGGCCACTGCCAATCTTTCCTTGTCGTCGCTCATCCTGTAGAGAGGTTCACCATTACTTGAGCTATTATACGTATCTTGAGGCTTCATTGCCTACACTTAGACAAGATAGGAAAGGGATCTTTGTCCACATCTATCTGCCCTTCTCAAGGGAAGATTAATTCTCTTGTCTCAGTGGCATCTTGAACCGTGTTTCTATAGATTACGCAGTTTTTCATTGAGTGAGTAAACGAGCCATGCCATTTATAGTATAGCTTTCCCTTTAGTGTGTTGGGGTCGGGTTTTCTATGTTTTCCCCTAATCTTAAGTTTACTATTCGTCTCAAGCCAATCAAATATAATATCAAGTCTTAATAGGTCAAATGAATACTTCCTCAAGTCTTGGGACCGGTAAGGCTTTGATGTCCTTCTTGGCCAAAGGATTATAAACCATGGGAGGTCCCTTGACGTATTCAACCATGTGAATTTCATATGGAGGATCATCTTCCTCGTCCATGAAATCATACATGTTTGTTACATACACGTTGATTTTCTTGAGGCTTTCTTTCTTCAAAATGAACTCATACTAGCATCACATTCTGCTAGCTGGAGGGGAGTCATGAAGTTTGAGCCTTCAAATTTCTTCTTGAATTCAATATCGAAGCCATTTAAGGCTAGTTTGGCATATTCAGCCCGAGGAAGTGCCACGGTGCACTTCAACGAGGCTCTTTTAAAGCGCTTAATGTAATCCTATATGGATTCACCTGGCTTTTATGTTATTCGAGCCAAGAATGACATGGAGGTTTCTAGTTTCATTCTTAGGAACTGGGCCTGGAATTGCCCGGCCATGTCATCCGAACTATAGAAGGAATCAGGTGGTAAGCTAATGCATCAATGGAAGGTAGTCCCTTTTAGAAAACTAGGAACGGCCTAAATTTCTAATATTAGCCTTGAGCCACTTCCCTGCACTAATAGTTAAACCTTGCCAAATGCTCGAGATCAAACATGCGTCTTTCTCGTGAGAAAAAGGTAAACTCGGGGATTTTGTATCCTCGAAGAAAAGGGTAATTTCTGTCAATGTAGTCAAGGTGTGGTTTACTACATAGGGGTCTATTGATCCTTCTGAGGCCTTGCCCATACATCTACCCGACAAGGATGGCCAATTAGTCTTGGAGAGGTAGGCTTAGCACATGGATATTGCCATAGTATCATCACGAGAGGGATCAGTAGGATACCCCTGAGCTCCCATTACAATCGGATGTGGGAACGGTTTCTATCCCACATACATTGGGTGGCAACGCCCTTGATCATTCTAGCCATTTGTTTGATTAGCCATGAAATGTGCTCCAACAGATTCTTGATTATGTGGTATGCTTGAATACACACCTATATTGATAGACTACTAGGCCATCCTCACCTAATCCAGTCCTAAGGTTTAATCTTGGGGACGAAAGAAGTTAACTTGTCCCCGAGTCTCATATGTGGAAATCGGTCTAAGAGGTAGGGCTTGGTCCCTAAGATTGGGAGCTTGTCTCTATGCACTTGTTTCGAGGCTTTGGCTAGGCCTTGAGGGAACCTCTCCAGCATAAGGAGGGTATGAATAGTTATGCCCTCATATTTCAACGGCCTCATGAGCATTGGCATTAAGATCCCTTGAAGCTAGAGAGTGTTCTTGGTTCAAAGGGCCTATAACTCCAAAGGATGCATTATCACCCCTACATTTAGAATCCAAGTAACACTTGGGTTAGCCACAATTAGGTTTCTTGTTCTCTCAGGGACTATGATGTCAACCTAGGTAACCGGCATTCATGAGCTTGAAGGAATATCAAGAGTTCCCGTTTGGGATTGAAGGAGAAGGAACGAGCCAGAGAGACCTAATATCCTCGCTAATGGCTTGGACTAAGCCTTTATGAGTTTCAGCTTACATGACTAAGATAGGCTTGACTTCAACAACTGTCTTCTTGCCATAACCTTAGCTATATGGATACCAGTAGAAAACAGGGTTGAGTTTATTCCAACCAAGACTCTATCGATCTCCTTATAAAGCCTTCCATTCATTGAGGTCCCAACGTCATTAATGATAGATCTCACTACAGCAGAGTCTTCACGCTTAGAGTACGCTGTGCTTCAACATGTTATTTTTCATAAACCTCTTTCATGGCTTGCTCAATCCTTTGATCAATGAGTTCCGTCCGACGTTTGAGCATGGCCATAAAGCTCTTGTGAGAGCAGCCATCTAACCCTATTCACTGGTCTTCTAGGATGTCTTCATCACCTCTACTTTCATTACTATGGTTGTGTCTTGTCTCATCTCCTTGTGATATAGGACACTGTTCTAGAGGGTGCTCTAGTGGGGGCCTAATTAAGGCTAAGCCCTTGAATTCCTCTGGCTCAAAAGCGCAATCTCCTTATTCTAGCCATTGATGAATAGTCTCAAATTATATTTTAATAATCCATGGTGGGGTTAAAGATAGTTCAGTCTTATGTTAAACCTCCCATTGTGGTCGCCGAAAAGCGTGTTCGCTCTTTTTGTTTGTTAAGTGTGTGAATGTGGTCATCGTAATCACAAATCAACCAAACATGCAAATTGGGACCTGTCGTGACTAGTGAGCGAACGTTAATTCCGGACCGCACGTCTCTGACCTCAACCATTCACTAGGGATGGTGCTTTTGGCATATCCAACTTCAGTTTACAATTAACATTGGATAAGCCTTTCATACTGTTTATGGATTCTCTGTATATAAGTTTAACAAAAAAGTAAAAGGACATGGGCCCAACCCAAGTTGTAGTTAGAGTCGTGGTGTAGGGCCCACAAACACCTTTCCTCATACACTTAAAAGTCAAGAACAGGTGTGGCGAAAAACTGAAGAGCTCAACCGTCCACTTACAAGCCCAAGTCAATTAGATTTTTAGGGGTAGCACCATTGACTTGTAATAACTTCAATGAGTTAGAGGTTGACAAGATAAAGATGGAGCAAACCATTTCTCGTTTACTGGATGAAAAGCAACGCAATCAAGACAGACCCTTGGCCATCAAAGCCCTTAAATAATTACACAAACCTAAGTTCACCTAACTTATTAAGCAGTGACAATAGTGTTAAGCCAATGCCATCAAAGGTGAATCCTTGCTCAAAGCCTTAAGAGTTAATTCTTAACTCATCGACTGTGAGATCAGGTTAAAATAGAGAGTTGATACCTGAAATCCAAGAACTATATTATTCTGGTGAAAGCAAGTACAACAATGGTCTATGTTAAGTTAAGATAAGTTACTCCTAGGTAAAAAGCACATGTGTTTTGTAAAGAAACTTGAAGAAGTCTGCATCCGAATGTCTTTTATTTTTAAATAATAGAAATAACCGTTGCATCCGAATTCCTCCAGATTTTTTCCCACGTTTTCCACAAAGCGCCGTTTGCATGCTGAATGGGCAGTGAACGTGCCCTGAATTGATATGCTCGAGGGTCTTTCTAGAAGCTCACATCCGTATTTCTTGCTAGAGTTCCTTCTAGATTCCTGACTTCCATTGGATAGGTTTAAGGCTCATGTATATGAAATTGCGCTCCTAGTAGCTGCCTTGAACTTGAGAACCACCTGTCTTGCTGCCTTCTGGGAAGTCCCTTGAGCTCGAGCTCTTTTTTTCCCCTCAACCACCTCGAGTGGCACCCTCAAAGGGTTTTAAACTCTTAAAGCAACTAGGCTCGAGATGCAAGTTAACTTAACATCCAAAGGTCTTATCTCCCTTGATGGTGGCCTCATGTGATAAGCACATAACGATTTGTTCCAAAATGGCATCGTCCCATCTCTGTCAGGTTTGTGGTGTAAACAGCCGCGACTCTTATGGGAAGATACAAGGGCTAATGAGGAAACACATGCTCTTTTATCGGTATATTTCTTCTGCAAATCCACTCTTGGAAGTAAAAATGCCATTTGAAAAGTCCTACATGTGTGAGCTACCTGAAGACACTTCGAAGCCTCAATTGATCATGAGAACTAGGCATCTGAAGAGGAATCCAAAATACGGACTAATTGAAGTGGACACAAATTAGGGACCACGACAACTAGGCATCACAAGAAACTAGATTGAGCAAGAAAACACTGGTTCTTGCAGTCTTACGTGAACTCAAAAGAGGAGGGTGCTTCAAAAGGAGGCAGCAAAACGAAGGGGTTTATTTGATACTTATTTGGCCATGGATTTTGATGAAGAAGACAAAGGCCATGAGAATAAGTGTATTGAGTCCATGGATCTTGAGGATCCAAAAGGTGAAGTGAAACCTCTAGCTACATATGCCAAGGGTGAACCAAGAAGGAAGCTTGAGTAGTGGGCTAGCTTCTCATTTTCAGGGGGAAAAGATGTCGGAATCAATATCCTGAAAACCCAATTATTTGTATTTAAATATAAGTAAATAAAATTATTTTATCTATTTTATGTTTGATAATGATTTGCAAGTCAAACATGAATGTGGTTATTTCTAAAATATTTCATGAGATGGATGTAGTCTAATGCGATATGTCATAGCTGGTTTAAGTGGTCAATGAGATTGACCCACTTGAAGACCTAAATCAAAATTGTGATGTGTTATTAAAGGAAGTTCATTGTCGGTGATAGGTTTTGGACAACATGTCTAATAAGACTATAATATGATATCGTAGATGGCTTATCAAGGTCATCTAGATAGGGATCTAGCAGTATCATGTTAGTGTTCGTCAATAACATTGGAAGATTGAGCTGGATCAAGTGAGTTACTTGTATCTAAACTACTAGTGTAAATGAGTGATTCATAATATACTTTTTGAATGATGACTCTAAATCCTAAGGGTATTCTGGACCTAGTTGTCTTGGTGTATTTAAAAGTTCGATCTATAATGTGACCGAAGTCTTACTTGTATTAGGTAACGGCATGACTGTGACAAGGATCAGGTACTTAATACTGAATCTATATCTAATACGAGATACAGACATCCTCTTAGTTGATTTCCAAGTGTTTAAATTAATTAGGAAACTTTGGCTAAAGTATTCCAAATGTTTGACAATTGGAGTTTATGCTAAGAATTTGTTCATGTATAAAGAAATTATTTAGAAAAGGGAAAATCGAGAACTAATGGAAAAGCCATGAGAAAAAAATGGTAATGGTTGTAATTATTTTTCTTATGGACATTTAATAGAGAGGTTGTTGTTCTGCCAAATGGTAATTAAATTTTATCAGAAAATGTTGAAAGAATACATGACATTAATAATTTATTCATATGATGAGTAAATTCAATTTTGCAAAACTATATTCATTAGTTGAATAAAATAAAAAAAATATGAAATAAAATTCATAAGATAAATTTTAACATGTGAGAAATAGAACAAAAAAAAGAGGAAATCACGCATTAAACAATGTCAGCTATCAGGCCATGAAAAGGGAGAGCCACGATCCATGCCTCTCTACATGGACAAACTAGTGTGGGACATCTGTCACGCGCTGGGACAACCACAGTTTTGATCAATGCAAAATGGCACCGTCCAACCAAAATATTCATGTTGCAAGTTCTGGGCAACAATCCCTCCACTGGATGTCCATGACAAAGATTAAATATAGCTACTACAATTATCCTTCTCACAGCTTCTATATTAGCTACCGACTCGCCCTTCACTAAATAATTCATTTATACTTGAACATATTCGTAGTATAAATTTTAAATGTCAAACACCTGAAACACTTTGGCCAAAGTTTCCAAATCAAACACTTGCGAATCAACTAAGGGAATATATGTATCTCATAAGAGATTGTCGATTTCCTATTGATACCTGATCATTGTCACACTTTACGCCGCAACCCAGTGTACATGGGAATTCAGTCATTTTTTAAGACCTTACTTATAGTATACCGAAGTAACTAACATGCTATGTGCAAGTCTAGAACACTCTTAGGATTTAGAGTTGTAGTTCAAACAGTACAACATGAATCACTTAATTTGATAGTAGTCTTGAAACAAGCAACTCACAAGGTCCAACTCATTGTGTCAATCTTATTAGACATACCAACATAACACTTTTAGATCACCATCCACATGACCAAGACAAGTCATCTAAAGTGTCACGTTATAGTCTTGGCATACAAGTGGTCAAAACTTGTCTTTGACTACTGATGCTTACTTTGCGTATGCGTTATCAAGTGCACTAGTAGTATCAAGTAAAAAAGAAATAGGTGAATTATCATTCCCACGAGGATTGTTATTGAATGAGTGCCAAGATTAGTAATTTTGATACTATTTGAAAAGCAGAAAATTAAGATGTTGATATGAAATAAAATAAACTAAAAAGAAACAAAATATGTTAACTGATTTTATGAAGTTTTTATAATTTAATAACATCCAAAGCATCCGATTTCACCCAGTTGCATCAATACGCCTTTCTATTCTCGTTATTCAAGTTGTTATTACGTGTTGATGGTTAAAAATCCAAATTTACTAAATATTCTCTCTCGATCAACATTTAGCACGCTCTTTTACGTATTAACCCATAACTCTTGAGCATGAATTTAAATAAGAAAAGAGTTTTTAAATCTTTATGATTTTAACTTAAAAATCACACAAATCGCGCTAATCTCTCTCTAGCATTCGCTCAATTTGTGGTGCTTATCACCTAACAATCATCATAAATCTCCTCTCGGACTCATTATGAATCGTTTTAGGCCTTAAATGGTGATCAAGAATTTAAAACTCATGAAGAACAACAATAAACACTTCAACAATGCAATGACAAAACATTAAATACGTTGAATTAGAAATAAGCGTATATTACAACTTAGGCTACATCATAGCCTTGGAATAACTAAATTAGTTCATCATAAATTTAATATAAAAACATAACTAACACAAAATTCATGAACTTAGGAAAGAAAGAGGATAGAAAGAACTAAAAATACAAAATTACAAACCAAACTTTTTTCCCTCCTTTCCTCCTTTTCCTTCGCTTGTTTTGCTCTTTCTTCTTCTACACTTTGTATGTGTTTCTTGTTTGAAGGATGCTCTAACTCCCCCAAAACCTATTTTATTTATAGTGTTTAGGGGGTGAATAAATAATGTAAAAATTAACTTCGAACGTCATGCTCATTTGCCAATTCTCACGGTTCACCCAAAACTTGCAAAGCTTGGTTTATTTTCTGCATTTTCTTCACTTTTCACCTCCCAAACCTGCAAAATCAGACCTTGATGCTTGTATTCATGTAATTTGAGCTTATAAAATGAGAAACATTTGCCGCCCAAAGCAAGTTGCAAAGCTTGTGTTAATTCTTGTTGGTTCATTGTATAAACCATGGGATTGGGGTATTTTGCTATTTTATTACTTTTATTTCATGCATCTTGCATTTACTTGTTGATGTTAATGATAAAACCTAGCAAGATTGAACATATAATGAGTGTTTTCGCAAGAAAGTAGCAAAATAGTTCAAAACGAGCAAAACCGAGCAAAAAGCGATAAAAAGTTGATGTAAAATGGTCAAAAATATATTAAAACCATATAAATTATTATATACTAAATTAGACTAATCAACTACGAGTTTTTTAAACAACAATCCATACCATTGTTCCAAGTCTATCGTTAGGTTAATCTTATAAGCCACATGTAAATTGTAGTTTGAGGACTATATCCATCTCATGAATGTCACGAAAAAGAAAATTACATGTAGTATAAATACTCGCTTACACAAATTTAATAAGGAAATGACTGAAACTTCAATTTTATTCATTAATAAATTAACATTCACAAGAGAAGTTTGGATTTTTAAAACACCATTCATAACTGTATTGATTTCAGAGATCTAAATGCAGCCACGCTGGAAGATGAATATCCTATGCCTATAGCTCATGTTCTCATTTATTTAACCTTGAGGATTGAGGTTTTGTCTTTTTGGGATGGCTATTGCTGGTATTATCAAGTCATGATTGCTTCAGAAGATATCCACAAAACAGCATTTAGGTATCCTGGGTCAATAGGGACCTTTCAATGCATGGCTACGCCATTTGGACTAAAGAACGCTGGCACCACTTACGACGGAGCCATGAACATGATTTGTCATGACCTCATTGGCAGGACCATGGAAGTTTACATAGATGACATCATAGTCAAACCAAAATCTCAAGTTGAACACTTGGAGGAAATGACAAGAGCATTCTTTCGAATGAGCAACTCAACCTTAAGAAGAACCCACTGAAATGTGCCTTTGGAGTCCATGCATGGAACTCTCTTGGTTTTTTGGTACACTAGATGGAGATTGAGGTTGATATAAATAAAACTAAGTCCATTCAAGAGGCGAAACCACCTACAAGCGAAAAAAAAAGCTTGAATGCTTCTGTTATGATTCTGAGAAATTGTATTACTGCAATAAGGCTTAAGTGGAAGTTTTGCATTTCAATATTTGAATTGTAATATTTTGTAGCTTGTGTTGGTGCCAAAGACCTTAGATGTTACTAAAGTTGATTAGAGGGTCAAGTGTTGGTCAATTGTGGGGGCTAAGGTCTAGTTAGTCGGTTAAGGCTTTGTCCATAAGCAATGTATCTAGATCTTGTATAAGTAGCTTGCTCAAGTGTAATATTGAACCATTCAATGAAATATCAACATCTCTTTGAGATATTTTCTCTCTCTCATCTAATTCTCCCTCTATTTCTCATCTCCTTCACTTCTCTTCTCATCTAAACTCTCTCTTTCACAAGGTTAAACTTCAAGTTCATCTAGAGGTTAAACAATTGGCATCAAAGCCTCGTTTAGGCTATCAATTAAGTTGAATTCCTTTAATTTGGTAGTATATTTTGAAGTCTTGATTGATAAGCTTGTGTTGTTAGCTGAAAATTACATTGAAACAACTAAAAATAAGAGGTTGAATTGATTCAAAATTGAGAAGCAAAGACAAGTGGTGTTACAACAAGATCAGGAGTTGCAAAGGCTGATGCGCGTCCATCTTATGCTGAGGTTGTTAGTGCTACTGCCTCAGCAGACTAGGAATTTGTTACATCTAGTCAATTGAGCATTCATATGAAAGAAATACTCTATTAGTTACAGCAATCACAAGGTGAATTGGTGTGAGAGTTGGATCAAAAGTTTAATGAACGGTATGATCAACAAGCATAGCAGCTTGAGGAGAAGATCGCTGAACTAGTTAATCAGCAATCACAGGTGTTTGTGGAGAAGATTGCCAATTGATTTACTCCGCAAATGCAGCAGCTTGAGGAGAAACCAATAGATGAGACCTCCTGATGAGGTGAATCCTTAAACGCTAAATGTTACTGCTAGACCTCAAGATCAAACTCAAGTAACTGATGTTAGATCTCAAGATCGAACTCAAGTAGTTGATGTAACTGCCAAAGCACAGGATCATCCACTTGATCAAGTTCAGTCAGAATCTACTAGTATGAATCCAGGGCAGAATGATCGTCCTCCTGACCAACCAGTACACTAAAGATCTGCTAATATGAATGCTGAATAGTTTGATCGTCCACCTGATCAGTGGCATCAGCAATGTTCAGGATGTAATGATGCTTCATCCAATAAAAGAAGCAATGGTTTTAGGTAGCCAAGGGTTCAAATTTATCCATTTGATGGAAAGCAACCACAATCATGGTTGAGAAGATGCGATTTTTATTTCCATTTCTATCATATTGATGATGCAGAAAAGGTGGAGATAGTAGCTATATACCTTTATGGAGACCATGAGGTGTGGCTTTACAACTTATTGAAGAGCAACCCTACACTTTCTTGGGCTGACTTCGTGAAAGAACTTTGTGAGCGGTCTGGTGATGAAGACTCTAGTGATATTGTTGATAACTTCAACAAAGTGGTACAAGAAACATCGGTGAAGGAGTATATGACAAGGCTTGAGAACCTTAGAGCCAGCATGATAGCTGCATATCCTCAAGCCACCGAGTCATACTATGTCTCGAGTTTTATAAGTGGCTTAAAGCCGAAAATTAAGAATCTTATTAAGGCAGTTGGTCTTAAAACATTGTTCAAGGCCTATGCTAAGGCCAAGCTTTTTGAAGCAATGTTTCCTGCTTCAACTAATGGACCAAGATACCGAGGAAGTGGTTCCAAGTAGCAGAAGGGATCTGTTGGACCCAAGACCACTCGATCAAATGAAAAGAAAGCTCAAAGGCTTTGCTTCAAGTGCAATCAGTCTTATTAATTTGGCTATAAATTTAACCCAAAATTCCTCATGTCAGCTGGGGGAATTAGTGTAGATGAGCAATCTTAGAGTGAAGAGTTTGAAGCTGAAAAGGATAGTTCAGATCAAGAATCAGAAGAGGAACTTGTTGAAGATGAAGTTGGGATCTCCATGAAAGCATTGACAAGGAATGGAGCTCATAACACCATAAGGATAAAAGGGTAAGAGATCAATCATTGTTTTGATTGATACCAGAAGCACCCATAGCTTCTTTGATCCAAAAGTGGTAAAGACTGTGGGACATGAAGTGATCAAGACACTTCCGCTAGAAGTGACCTTTGCCGATGGAAATTCAGTTCTAACTCAGAAAAAATGCCAGGGCTTTAAGTGGTTTATGCAAAATCGCAAGTTTGGTTATGACTTCAGGATCTTACCTTTGGGTGGATGTGATATGGTCCTTTTGAGTTGATTGGATAAGATCTTTCTGTCCATTACTCTTCGACTTTGCTAAGTTAACATTATCATTTGAGATACAAGGATCCAAGGTTACCTTGCAAGGTATGGCAGAGCAAGCTCAGTTGTAGCTAATGAAAGGCAAGAGGCTGGAAAGGGAATTCAGGAAGTGTGCTTATCAAAGGGTAGGACAATTGTTTGCAATATCTCCTACTGAAGTGGAGAATATTTCTCAACCTGAGGTGCAAGCATTGATTGAGGAGTTTGAGGACTTGTTTGAATAGCCCAAAGCATTACCTCCAAAAATAAGTTTGGATCATGCAATTCCTCTTAAGTCCAATTCTGAGCCAGTGAAACTAAGACCATACATGTATCCCCATGCTCAGAATATAGAAATTGAAAGGAGGGTTAATGAATTACTAAAGACAAGCTTCATAAGGCAAAGCCATAGCCTTTTTGCTTCTCCTGTCATACTTGTGAAGAAAAAGGATGGCACGGCAAGGATGTGTATATATTGTAGAAAGCGTAATTCAATGATAGTGAAGGATAAGTTCCCAATTCCTGCCAGTGAAGGATAAATTCCCAATTCTTGCCATAGACGACTTACTGGATGAGTTACGTGGCACACAAGTCTTTTCCAAACTTGATCTGAGGTAAAGTTATCACCAGATCAGAGTATTGGAGCAAAATGTGTATAAGATTGTTTTCAGAACTCATCATGAGCACTTCGAGTTTGTGGTTATGCCCCTTGGCTTGACCAATGCTCCAGCCACCTTCCAAGCGTTGATGAATGATGTTTTCAAGCAGTTTTTGAGGAGATTTGTATTGGTGTTTTTGATGACATTCTGATTTACAGCTCTTCTCTTGAAGATCATATAAGGCATCTAAGAGAGGTGTTCTTGGTCATGCGCATTTACAAGCTGTATGCAAAATTGGAGTATTTGGGCCATGTGATCTCTTATGAGGGAGAATCTACTGATCCTTCCAAGGTACAAGCAATGAAGGAATGGCCTGTAGTTATGACATTGAAGCAGTTTAGGGGTTTCTTGGGATTAACTCGATATTACTGCAAGTTTGTGGTTGGTTATGGATCAATTGCCAACCCTCGAACTGATTTATTAAAGAAAGATGCATTTAAGTGGTCAGATAAAGCTCAAGGAGGGTTTGAAGCTTTGAAGACTGCTATGAGTGAAGCACCTATTCTAGTAATGCCGAATTTTGCTATGGAGTTTGTTTTAGAGATGGATGCATGTGGTAATGGCATTGGAGCAGTCTTATCTCAAAAGGGAAGGCCAATAGCCTGCTTCAGCCAAACTTTTAAGTCCTAAGCATCAAGAATTGTCTACTTATGAAAAGAAGTATCTTGCAATTCTCTTAGTAGTGCATAAGTGGAGACATTATTTGGATGGGCATCAATTTGTCATCAAGATAGACCATCAGAGTTTGAAGCATTTGCTTGAGTAAAGAATTTCCATAAGAATTCAGAAGAAAGGGCTGTTGAAGATGTCAGGACTTGACTATGTGATTGAATACAAGAAGGGAAATGATAACCTGGCTGCTAATGCATTGTCTTGCAGATTGGAGGATTGTGAGCAGGGTTTTTGTGGAGCAATTTCATTGATTCTCCCATCTCGGATTGACGAAGTATACAAGTCCTATGAGGATGACACTTTTGCACACGAATTTATAGCTGCATTCAGCATTGGCAAGGTGAGCAATCTGGCTTCTAATGTAGACATGTCAGCGATAAAAGGAGTTATCAAGCTAAAAGGCAAGTTGTATATTGGGATCTCCATTGATTTAAGGCAATAAATTATTAGTGCCTCACATGATTTAGCTTAGGGAGGTCATTTAGATGTCGAAGGAATGTATAAAAGGCTTAAAGCTCATTTTAGTTGGTCTGTTATGAAGAAAGTAGTTACAAAGTTTGTGCAAGCTTGTGAAATTTGTCAACAAACCAAGCTTGGGGATCATAGGTACCAAGGGCTTCTTCAACCTTTACCGGTTCATAATGGTGCTTGGCAAAACATAAGAATGGATTTCATTGAAGTTTTGCCCAAGTTAGAAGGGAAGAAGGTTATACGGGTTGTGGTTGACCGGTTGACCAAGTTTAGTCACTTCATTGCCTTGGCTAACCAGTGACAGCAGAGAAGTTGGCTCGAGTATTCCTTGACAACATCTACAAGTTACATGGATTGCCACAATCCATAATCTCGGATCGAGATAGGCATTTTACAAGTCATTTTTGGAAGGAGTTGTTCAATTTGTTGGGAACTATATTGACTCTTAGCTCTTCATACCATTCTCAGACTGATGGACAAACAAACAGAATTAATCAATGCATTGAACAATACCTTTGAAGCATGGTATTTACTCATCCCAAGGTGTGGAGAAAATGGTTGTCCTTGGCTGAGTATTGTTATTAACACTCATGCTCATGCTTCTATAGACACTGCACCATTCAAAGCCTTATATGGCTATGATCCACTATTCCCATTGATGCTGCAAGGAGTTGTATCATCAGTGGCTGAGGTCGCAGATCTGATGCAACAAAGACGGAAACTAGAGCAACTCTTGAAGGATAATCTTCATCAAGCTCAAGCTAGGATGAAGTTGTACGCAGCCAAGAAGCGTGTGGACAAAACTTTTGATGTGGGAGACATGGTTTATTTGAAATTGCAACCCAACTGCGGTTGTGAGGAAGAATGTGAAGTTGTGTGCTAGGTTCTTTGGGCCTTATGAGATCTTAGAGAAGATAGGCAAAGTAGCCTTTAAGCTTGAATTACCTCCTAACTCTTACATGCATCCTATTTTTCATGTTTCTCCTCTAAAGAAACAGGTGAAGAAGGGCCATGAGCACTCTTTACAACCTCCTAGTATTGGCTTAAGTGGAGCTTTATTGCTGCAACCAGCTGATGTGCTTGGATCTCATGAGTTGAAGGTGGAGGGCAGAATTATTCCAGAAAATCTTGTGTCCTGGAGCAATTTGGCTGAGAGGTTTACCACTTGGGAAGAGATAAAATTCTTGAAGAGCCAATTTCCTAACTTCCATTCTTAAGTACAAGAACGTTTTCAAGAGGAAGGTAATGTTATGATTTTGAGAAATTGTATTGCTGTAATAAGGCTCAGTGGAAGTGTTACATTTCAATATTTGAATTGTAATGCTTGGTAGCTTGTGTTGGCGACAAAGGCCTTAGATGTTAGTTAAGTCGGTTAGAGGGTCAAGTGTTGGTCAATTGTGGTGGCTAAGGTCTAGTTAGTCGGTTAAGGCTTTGTCCATAAGCAATGTATCTAGATCTATTATAAGTAGCTTGCTCAAGTGTAATATTGAATCTTTCAATGAAATATTAACATCTCTTTGAGATATTTTCTCTCTCTATTTCTCATCTCCTTCTCTTCTCATCTAAACTCTTTGTTTCATAAGGTTAAACTTCAAGTTCATCTGGAGGTTTTACAGCTTCTTGGGGCAGGTTAATTTCCTAAGATGTTTCATTTCGAGTGCCCAAGAAAAAAATTAAAGTCCGCAAAAGATTTGAAGTGGGAGGAGCCACACTGAGCAACTTTCGAGGCTATCCACTACTTGATTAGGCCACCGGTGTTGATTCCACCAAAGCACGTCAAACCTTTAAAGATTTTTGTCTCTACTTCTGATGAGTGAATTGGTTGTTTGCTTGTACAAGAAAATGAGCAGAGGTATGAATAGGTTATGGTCGACCAAAGCCATTGTTTAAATGAGTGTAAAATAAAATATTTTTCCATTGAGAAATTGTGTCTACCCCTATTTTATGCAGCAATGTTTAGACATTACTTATTGAAATCTACCATATATGTGGCATCTCAGACACGTGTCCTTAAGTATGTGCAGGATAGACTATTAATGAGAGGAAGATTGAACAAATGGTGCATTGCTCTATTTTATTTTAAATTGATCTATGTGGCATAAAAGTCAGTCAAGGACCAAACTCTAAAAAACTTCTTAGTTGACCTTCTAAACATTCAAACTGACACATGCTATGAACCAGATGCAAGTCCCTAACATAATGGTGACAGGAGAATCACAGTTGGTCATTTCCCAAGTAAAAGGAGAATTTCAGTGTTTAAGTGACACGTTGAATAAGTATATCCAAATGCTACGAAGGCCATTTAGCAAGTTTGACGGGGTCCAATTTGAACACATACTTTATGGAAAGAATAAGGCAGCCGATGATTAGGGTAGTTGTTGGGTACAAATTGCCCAGGACGTGGTGTGAAGAGACTATGGTCATCATGACCAAGGTCTTAGATCAGAATCTAGAGATTGATGAGTCTTTAACGTATGAAAGCAAGTTAATTGTAAAGGAACACTTCGATTGCTTTGAGGCATAGCAATATGTCATAAGTCAACATTAGGATCAGAGGAAGCCCATGATTAATCATTTCAAGAACCCATGTGACTATGTTGAAGACAGAAAAATGAAAATGAGAGCTCATACGTATCATCTAATGATGAATCTGGAGAGCTATAAAAAAAATGCAAGCAGAGTGCTTCTCAAGTGCTTAGACATTGATAAAACAATGACAGTAATGATTGAAGCCCATTAGGGCATCTGTGGAACCCATCTGGTTGATAATAAGATGCACTCGCTCATCAAGTGTTATGGCTAATATTGGCTATCAA
Organism: Simmondsia chinensis; assembly: GCA_018398585.1. Taxonomy (NCBI): domain Eukaryota; kingdom Viridiplantae; phylum Streptophyta; class Magnoliopsida; order Caryophyllales; family Simmondsiaceae; genus Simmondsia; species Simmondsia chinensis. Next base: position 20,474,162 of record JAGTTD010000013.1, on the reverse strand, counting down.
TGATTGATAATTGTATAAAATATGCCAAAGGATGAAGAGCATGGAAAGGGCATGGACATGTACCAAGGTTTCCTGCTACTAAGATGCACGGTTTATTAAGCCATGGCCTTTGAGGATGGGTAGTGGATATTATATGAGAAATCAAACCTTCTTCTAGCAAGAAGCAGTCCTACATCTTGTGGCCGCATACTATTTTGAAAAAAATGGGTGGAGGCTAAACCTTATGAGAATATGTAACCGATTTTATCAGAGAATAGTTCCGATGTAGGTTTGGAATCCTTGAAACTATAATTATGGACCAAGCTAAATTCATTAATGGAGCTGAGATTAAGGAGTTTATCAAGAGGTTCAATATTGAAATCTTGAATTCAACCCCTTACTACACACAAGCAAATGGCTAGGCTGAGTCTGGTAACAAGATTTTAAAGCCCAACATTAAAAAGATGATTGAGGACAACTCCAAGAACTAGCATGAGAGTGCTACTTGATGCTCTTTGGGCCTATAGAACGTCCAAATATGAAGCAACTCGGACAACTCCCTTCCGTTTAACATATGGTCATGATGTTGTACTTCCAATTGAAGTTACGGTTAAGTCCATTAGGTTGCCCTATCAAGGGAGATTTCTTAACTTGAGCATAAGCAAGCTATGATGGACGAAACGAAAATTGTAGACCAAGTTAGGCTTGACACTCTCCATTGATCGGAAAAGGAACAGAGTGGCTAAAGCATACAACAAAAAGGTCAAACCAAGGTCCTTTGACTTTGTAGACATAGTCTGGAAATTGGCATTGCCCAATGGCCAAAAAGATAGTGTCTTTACGAAATAGTCCCCAAATTGGGAGGGTCCATTCAGAGTCATAGAGGTGTTTGGAGGAAATGCGCACTTACTCCAATATCTAGATGGAATGACTCACCCTAGGGCCATTAATGGAAGGCTCCTTAGGAAATAGGTGCCTTAAATTTGGGATTCTAATAAGGAAGTTCTTAAGTTTATGTTTTCTTAGTTGTGGGCACAGTTTTAGTATTATTGTCTCGAGGATCAACTCAGTGACCCCTAAGTAGTTGAAATGATGAATTGGTAAGAGGAACTACCACACTGAGAGACGTGTTTAATAAAAATGTGTGTTTCATTTATGATTTCAAAAAAGTATATGGCAATATAAAACAATATAAGTAAGGTGCTTGTGTGGCTTAAAACTTCTATACAATATCGGAAAAGTTGAGTCCTAGTCCTAACTAAGGACTTTTTCAGGATGAAAACTAGTGGGCAGCCTCATTTAACTGTTGGTCCATGGAAATGGCTTTTTCGTGAAGGGCTTGCTGAGTTCTCTAGGCATTTACTGCTGCTTGTTCGGGCTCTCCAACTCTTGAGCCTTAGGAAGTATGTTCTTGGCAAAGAGATGTAAGCTACACCTTGAGCTGGCTTAGGTTCTTCTCCAAATGATGGATATCATCCTCCAGGCCCTTAATTTCTTGGGTTTATTGATTCTATACTTCCTTGGTTGCTTGAAGTTCTTAAAAAGGAGCTATAGACCTTCTAGGTCAGCTGAGTGCCCCAGATCCCTAATACTAACATGACATTGCCACTTCTACTGAAGAAGTGATTGGACCTCTTGGGTAATTCTGACAAGTACCCTTTAAAATGTCTCGAGTTCTTTGGCAATAATGGGTACCACTTTAGGATCTCATTTCAAAGCTTTCACCAAGAAAAGAACTTCTAGATGTGTGTCACCCTCGGCCAAAGAAAGGACAAAGAGATGATGTAACTCCCCTAAGATTTGGAATCTTAAAGGAAACTTGGTCAAGTTGCTGGAAGGCCAATCTGCCACTTGCCCCTAGCTTTTCCAAGGGAGATGTGATCCTCTCTAAGATAGGAAGAGAAGTGACCTTTGATGGTATGGCTCAATGGAGACAACAAGACAAAAATTAGAACTAAGTCTTAACTTTGGAGCCAAACCAAAGTGAGAAAGGATCAATGCTCACCTCTAGAACTTTAGCTAGAGTAGAGGGAACTGTTGCGGGTACTTCAGCCATTAGGTGGCCTTCCTCAGGGGGGAACCTCCAAAGAAGATGGTACTTGCATGTCAGAACTAAATGACGGTTATCAAGGATTTATGAGCCAAAGGAAGAGATGAAACCTTCATGGATCTCTTGATTGGTAAACTAAGGCTATTTCTAAAACAAAGAGTGGAGCCTGAATGAGATACTGTCTCAAGGGGATTGGAGGAGAAGCTTCTCTAGGTAAGTAACTCATGAGGGATTCTAGGACTTGGAGTGACCATATCTCCCCCTTCACCAGTGCTTGAGCCTAAAGACTTTGTTTCATGAGGAGACTCTGGCACATGTGGTTGAGGTGGAGAATCTTGGAGTTCCACTGTGATTGGAGCTGTCATTACTTGTCATCATGTAAGGATAAGTCAAGATAACTATAAGAAAAGATAAATAAAAGAAAAAATAAGTCAAGAAAGGCCAATACCTCTGGTTGAGAAAGTTTGACTCTTTTTTTCCTCACTAACTGTGAGATTGATACGTCCTCTTTATTATCTTCTTCTTCTTCTTCTTATGCTTTACTGGCCTTGGATGGAATAGCAGAAGAAACCCTTCTCCTTCCTTAAGCCACCAACTTCAGGGACTGGTGTGGAAGCTTCTGGAGGAGATTACTCCAAAAGCATTTCGGTAAAATTCTAGGTGTTCCTAGGAGTCTCTTGAGCAACTAAAGCTGCAAAGAACCTCACAAAGCTTAAAGATGGCCACTTACCTAGCATTGCTTTCTTTGGATTCTGTCTGATTTTGATCGGCTGGACTCCTCACGAGCAGGGACTTGCAAGCTTAAAAGTAAGGCCTAATATAATGTGTGGCACCTCTAGTCTCCAAAAAGGACCAACGGGCTTGGAAGCAAGTAGAAAAATGAGGTGTGGCATATGGGGCATATATGCAAGGAACACGACACCCATATGTTGGCCTAATCTATAAATACCTTGAAATTAGGCAACAAAATATAGAGGAATTATAGTCTTGACAAATGAGCATGAGGTGGGGCTTTCACAGCACGAGGTGGCTTTTTGATCATGACGTGGTGCCCAAGTGAATCCACATGAGATGACATTTTAAGCACGAGGTGGCGTCCAAAGCAAATGAATCAGCATGAAGTGACATTTTAGGCATAAGGTGGTGCCCTAAGCAAGTGAATCAGCATGAGGGGGTGCCCAAACCAAGTGAATCCACTTGAGGTGGCACTTTAAGCACGAGGTGGCACTGAAAGCTGGTGAATCAATAGGAGGTGGCCCCATAAGCATGAAGTGGTGTCTGATGCATTTAAAATAAGCACGTGGTGGCAACTAGGTGGCAGCATCTAAGTAGGAGGTGTCAATGTTAAACTTGAATCATAAACTTGAGATAAGAGAGTATGAGATAAGAATTAGAGGGAATTTAGGGTTGAGAGAGGAAAGAGATCAATTGTCTATTTAATGAATCAAGAATATAAGATATTTTGCTTATTTATACACAAGATTAATGGTGGCTAATACAGTGCATCAAGAAAAAAGCTTAAACCGACTTAACTAGACTTCCCACCAAAACAAGCTTTACCCGTTAACCAACCAAACCAATTTTCCGGCCAAAATTACATTTGAATGATCAATTGTAGAAAAAAACACAGAAACAATAGCTGAAGATGAAGAAAATACTTCACAGTCATGACAAGACCCCCTCCTTAAGAACATTCTTACCCCAAGAATGAAGAAGGAAATAGGCTTCAAATGAACTTCAAATCTTCCCAGCTTGCATCTGTTGGATCCAAATTGGCCCATTGTATCAGGACCTCTTCCACTGATTATCCACTCTAATGCACCAAACGTGGTTCAAGCACTGCTGCAGGAGCTTGGACCAAGGTTCCACTACTTGTTGCCTCCGAAGGCTTAGTTGAACAATCTTTCCCCTCTACCATGTGCCTTTTTAAAAGAGAAACATGAAACACAAGGTGAACAAAAGAATCAGGAGGAAGCTCCAACCTATAAGCCACACTTCCTAACTTTTCTAACACCTTATAAGGCCCAAAGTAATGAGCACACAACTTGACATTCTTGTGCACAGCTGCTATGGACCGTCCGTGTGGCTGAAGCTTAAGATGCACTAAATCCCCCACTACGAAAGACTTGTTAGTACGCTTCCTATCAACAAAATACTTCATTCTTGGCTGAACTAATTGTAAATTGTCTTTTAATTGCTAAACTAATTGCCTTCTTTGTGACAACAGATCATTGACCTCTGCAGCATGAGAAGCTACACCCTGAAGAACCATTAGTGAACGAGCATCGTACCCATATGAAGCTTAGGGAGCAATCCCTATAGCCAAAACTCTACCAAGGACAATTATCGAGACTAGTGCTTAGGATAGGTGAATGTCATGCTCCTCAAATACTGCTCAACACACTAATTTACCCTGTCGGTCTATCTATCTATCTGAGGATGATATGATAAGCTGAGAACGAGTTTAGAACCCAACAATGGGAATAATTCTCGTTGGAACTGACTGGTAAACATCCTATCCTGGTCTAAAACAAGGGATTTAGGTAAACCGTGTAGCTTATAGATGTTGTCAAGAAACACCCTGGCCAATTTTTCTACAGAAATCGGGTGATTCAAAGCAATGAAGTGGCTAAATTTGGTGAATCGATCCACTATGACCTATATCACTTCCTTGCCATCAACTTTAGGTAAGCCTTCCACAAAATCCATACTAATATGCTGCCAGGCCCTATCAGGAACTGGCAAAGTTTTCTATAACCCTAGATACTGAACATGATTTGATTTGGTCCTGTGGCAAACATCACGCCCTTGAACGAACTCTTCAACATCCCTCTTTGCTCCACTCTAGCAGAAGTATTATTTAAGCCTCCTGTAAGTGCCATCTATTCCTGAATGTCCACTCCAAAAAGATGAGTGGAAGGCTTGAATTATCTGACTTCTCAATTTCAGTAGATGCTCCAACGTACACTTTTCCTTAACTCGCACAATTCCATTAACAACAGTGACTTTTGTTTCTTATGTGGAAGAATTGTTCACACTGCAGGCTGTGATACAATAAATAGTAAACATATCTCCTTCATATGACTTATACACCTCTTCCATCCAGTCATGCAAAGCACATGAACGGCTAAGCATTTTTAAAATGCCGTTCATTATTAAAACCGCGTTTTTAAAACGCGGTTAAATTTAACTTAAACCGCATTTTTTAAACGCGGTTTTTTTGTATATTAAACGCTTTGGCATGACGCGGTTTAATTTGCAAATATTTATTTTTCAGCATTATTTTTTTAATTTTTTTTATTTTTCAGCATTATTTTCAGAATCGACTCTAAAAATAGCCCCTTTAATTTCATAATTAAATATAATACACCCCTCTCCCACTTTTAATTGCAAAAAATAACTCCTTGAACTTTGTTGTTGCATACAACTTACCCATCAACTTTGTTACTAACCATAACACTCCTTTTTAAATATTAATAAATTTAAAATTAAACAAATTATTGAAAATTTTTTTTTGGAAAAAGCATAAAAAACTATAATAATATTTTTAAATTTTATTTTTCAATGTTTAAAAATAAAAATTCAGTATTCATTTTTAATTTATAAATTTATACATTTTTTTAAATTTTTTTAACATTAAAAGTAATTGGGTGTGTTGTAGTTAATTAAAAATATCAAAAAATTTTCTTTAATTCATGTTTTAGGGGATAAGAGAGGGAAAAATAAGAATGAAAGTAAGGAAGAGAAATTAAAAAGTGAGTTTTGGAGGGAATAAAAATTGGGTCAAAATATTATTATTTTAGTTTGAGAATTTAAAAATATTATATTACAATAAAATTTGTAAATTTATTACTTAGTTGTCTTAAAGTTCTATAGTAAGATTGATCGAATTTTAACGAAAATTATTAAATTCTAACATGTGATACTTAAATTTAGTACAAAATCTTAAAATTCATTATTTAATTATCTTTTTTTTTGGAACACTTATTTTTCATATTGTGAAAGCTAGTAATGGCGGCAAAATTGTGAATAATAAAATATATTTGGCAACGATAATATAATATCGAGGCTAAATATCATGATTTTTTGCAACGGCCGCTAAAAGTCTTTGCTAAAGTAGCATTTTTTGCAACGAAAATTCTTGTCGTCACCAAATACATGCTTTTTGGCAACGATTTATTACTGTCATTGCTAAAGTAGCATTTTTCAAAATGACAATTCTTGTCGTTGCCAAATACATGCTTTTTGGCAACGATTGATCAATATCGTTGCCAAAGATAAGGTCTACGGCAATGATTTATTATTGTCGTTGCTAAAGTAGTATTTTTCACAGCGACAATTCTTGTCGTCGCCAAATACATGCTTTTTGGCAACGATTGATCAATATCATTGCTAAAGACAAGGTCTATGGCAACGATTTATTATTGTCGTTGCGAATAAACAAGTTTGCTTTTGCAACGACCATATATGTCGTCGCAAAAAATATATTTTTATCAACAAAATATATTATCGTTGCCAATAATTTATTTTTAGCAACGACATTTTTTTGTCGTTGCAAAATATTAGTATTTGCCAACGAATTTTATCAGTCGTTGCTAAATCTTGTCGCGAAAAATCTGTTTTCTTGTAGTGCTCCTATCTGCTTCTTCTCTTTCCTCCTTTCTCATTTCCCTTTATACCAATACCTGTAAATGCTACTATACCCAAACTTAGAATGATATTAAGCTTGGTGATTGAGTTGTTGCAAGTTCGATTGTAACAAAGAGCAATGTCAAAACTAATGTGTCAATAAACTAAAAAACCCTAACATATAAGTAATCAGGCACTTAAAAAGCAATGTCAAACATATTAATGTTTACAGTTTAGAGTTTATATAAGACCTAACCCTGAAAGCCCAAAGAATCAAATCAAACTCTCAAACAATTGTGACGATTTCTACAAAAAATTGCTTAGGATTTATATAAACCCTAACCCTGAAAACCAAATCAATAGAAGGACGTAGTTTTTTAAGTGGTAAGTGTCTACTTATCTTAGATAAGATGTCATATACTAACTTAAAGATCTTGTTAATCTTCAAGATCTTCCCATTTTCCTCAGCAATCTCATCAGACAGGGCCTCGGTTCTGCCAAAGCTAGCATATTAGAAATGCTACATCACAATGACGAAACATGGTAAACTTATTTCAATAAGGTGCTTTACTATTGACCAATTTACCAGTGTTAATTTCGATTCAAGCTAAATTAAGAGTAAGAATGTGAAATCAAATTCAAACTAATGCAAATGCGAATGCACATGAGAATGAGAAAATACAAGTGAGAATTAAGTGAGAAATCAAATTCAAACATAAACTTTAGTCTCTAGCAAACAAGCAAAGATGAGGAAAAAGAAACCAAGAATAACTAATTCTAGTAGTGATAAGACTGAGATGTCAAGGATTTAGCTCTAGAAGACCATTTTAGGTATATAACATCAAGTTCCTTAAGATGGTAATTGAATAAAGGATTGTGATATATAAGCATAAGTGTAACAAATTATTCAACAATAGAATAACTTGTTCAACATTTGATAGTCTTTTTAACTTTTTCATATGAAGTAATAATACCAACACAGATGTAAACAAACTAACATATATGATACCAATATGAGTTCACATACAAGCAATTTTTAGGTGATTATTTCAATTAATTCATGCAATCAATTGATTGAAGCTTGCATAAGCAAAATCCTTGTACGAGATTGGTTCATTACAAATTTTTAGTTTAATATAAAATACAAATCAATAATTAGGCCAACATTGGAACCTAGGGCTCAAAATATTATGCAATAAATTAAAAAAAAATTCCAATTAATTTGTGTTTTGATCTTCAAATGTACCAATAATGGAGAGAAATGTGAAATTGCGACCATAAAAATGAGGAGAGACCCCAATCTCCTCTATTATCAATCAGTCGACAACTTTAACTACTCTTTAATTATCAAAGCCTATACAAATCAAAATAAATTATAAAAACTAGATTAAGAAGAAGAGAAGATTAACTCTAGTCAAAAACCCATAAAATTTAAAAAAAAACTAAATCAAGGGAAGTGTTAGAAATAGAAGTCCTAAGCTACTTTCTTTAGTATAAAAGAGTATAAATTTACAAACAATAAGCGGGTTCAGGTATGGATTGAGTAAGAAAGGTGAACAAAGGGAGAGAGAGAGAACGCAAACCTAAGTGCGAAGATGGTTGAAATCCGTATGTATGTTGGGGAAGGTAGTCGGTGGCCATGGTGGTGTGCGAGGAGTCGTTGGTGCAGGCAGTGGGCTAGGCGTCAGAGATGAGGCCGGGTAGGGAAGTGGTAGGGGATTGTGGGGGCGAGAGGGGGTTTTCAGGGTAGAAGACCAAAAGGCGCAAAAAAATGCGCCATAATATCCGCGAAAATTTGAAAGTCATTTACGACGGAAAATTGAGACCCATTTACGACGGTATTTTACAACGGTCATAGTTGCTCATACCTTTTATGACAGAGTAAAATTACGTCGTAAATAAAGCATTATTTACGACGGAATTTTACTCCATCGCAAAGTGTTTGTCGTAGATGCGCTTTTTTTTTGTAGTTGTAGATCTTTTATATTATATATTCAAATATATTTTTAATGTAGTATAGATAAGTCGATATTTTTTGACAGTGTCATGAGATAGAAACAATTTAAAAGGATCTTTAACAAATTAATAGCCTTAAGCGATTGCATGGTTTATTAGGGTCTTAATTAGCCTTGTGATGAATTCACTTAAGTTTTCAAAGTTGATATTTTGTATCTTTTAAGCTTTGTTCATTCTCTTTGAATCTTTTTAATCAATCAAATTTCAATAAACCTGGATAGAAATAAAATGCATTTAGTTTGTATATTTTTCCTATCTATTTTGTAGTGAAAAGCATCTTATAACCAAGCCTACTCTCAACTTGAATCCAAGAATCGCCACTGGAGGTGGCCATGGGCTGAGTTCGGGCCCAGCCCTCAACAGGGCCACGCCAGGCCTGGCTCGATTCTTGATCAGGCTCAGGCCAAGCCCGGGTTTCCTCCACACCCAATGAACCTAACCAAAGCCGAGGTCAGGCCCCCCTCTTTTTTTAATATATAAGATATACGTATATATATTATCATACAATATAATCATAATAGTGCCTTATAAAATTATAAGAATGTATAATCAGTTTGACCAAAATTAATTATAATTTATTGATGAATAATATAACATCCAAAAATAATACAACACAATCATAATTATAAGTATATTTAATATAATAAAACGTATCATAAATTGTTAGAAAATACAACTATAACAATATGATACCACTATTTAAAATTACAAATATATTTTATAAAAGAAAATATACTATAAAAAAATAGAATTATAACAATATAAATAACTTAGTCTAAACTTGTTGCGGTTGGTGCAGGACTCGCTGTACTAGTGTTACGGTCGTCCTCTTCATTGCTTGATGAACCCAAGTTGAGTCGGTCTTGATCTCTCTCTGATATAGCCATCCAGTCCTTTAAGCACACTAATATTTCTAAGGTGGCCGGTGCTAGTTTCGCTCTTTTTGCTCTAAGCAAATGTACCACATGTACTAAAATTACACTCTAATGCTACTGAAGACACCGGACACGTTAGTATATTGCGTGCCATGGCGGAAAGCATCGGATTTTGGGTTTTATTATTATACCACCATTAAAAAATCTTAAAATTTGGATTCTCCTGCGTCTAGTTGAAGTCGAGCATAGGCGAACGCAGTAAAAATCTAGCTCATCATATAACGTGAGTTTTTTCTTTGCGCTTTAATCGGTTTAATATATCTCACGCATATGATTTTCCTTGAGACAAAAAAGATGATGTGGAAGAAACATTTGGATTATCAGATGATAACCTTCATGCATACAATATGCTAGTGGTAATTCAAAATTACATTTTAAAAATTTTAGCCTCGTGGCGGAAATAGAAGCCTCCAACACAGGGTTGGAGGCGTTCTCACCCATGCAAGCAGCAATATCTACCAATCTAGATATTGCTTGTGTAATTGTTGAATAATAATATCCAGAAAACATATCGTAGCATCTTTGAAAATAACAAAAAATTTACAGACTTCATTAATTGCACTCCAATCTACACATTGTAAATTAAAATTCTTTAGTTATGAATGATTTTCCTATATATATTCAATTAAGACATATTTGTATGGTACTATTTTTTCTAACATGTCAACCGTGGATGACCACCTAGTTTGTGTATCTAATTTAATTTTTTTAAAGGAATTCCATGTGTACCACAAAGAAGTTTAAATTTTCTTTGCCTAGTTCCAGATGTCTTAATTGCTATAACTAATTCTCTTAAACACGCAACAGAAGCATCTACAAGTTGCAAACCATCCATTACCATTAAATGTAGTATATTATAGATGCGATATAAATGAAAATATTTCTCATCTAACATGGGCCTCATATGCCTAATTAATTGTTTTACAGATGCATTGTTGTTAGTAGCATTATCAAAAGAATCGCTGAAAATTTTGCGGTCTATCCCCCACTCATGGCATGCCTCCATAATGGCACCCGTGATTGTCTGAGCAGTGTGGAGATATTCAAGAAGGCAAAAATGAATTATTCATTTTTGCGTGATATAGAAAAAATCAATTCAATGTGCCGTTATACACAAGAAAGGCACATCAGGTTTTTACTTTCATGTATCCGACATCAACGAGAACATACTCATGTTCGTCTTTAAAATATCTTGAAGCTCATTTTTCATATTTACAAATTCTTTAAATACGTCCCACTTCAGAGTGTTCCAAGGAACCCTTAGAACGACAGGGTTTAACGCGTTTTGACAGTACCGGACGAATCTAGGGTCTTCGCTGGTCGTAGATGACCCTTCAGCCCCAATGACGTATCTCATTAATTCACGTCTATTAGTTTCTTGTGTAAACCTAAAGTTAGCAAGTGCACCAGCCGTTTGTTGTATGAGATGTTGGTGGGTTTTAGCTGTACTTAATTCGTGGTAGCTTTCTAATAGGTGTCTTTTTAAAGTGTCAGTCCCAGTACCACGTAGATGACTAAAAACCTTTGGAGGATCACATAATGTACAATATGCTTTATTATGTTCACGATCTAGTGTGAAGTGGTTTCATACATAGCTAGTATTACGTCTATTACTGGTGCGAGTTTTAGTTTCATTGATGGTAGGTGTGGGCTTGCTTTGAGAACATCCCGCACCAACCGATTCAGGATAATTCTGCTCGTAGTGCTGTTCTTGTGCCTAATTTAAGTTGTCTGTGTAGCGAGGCGACAGACCGGTTTCTAAAAATTCCTGTTCCTAGGTATTAAGCTGAACTACTTTAGTGACTTTAGGCGGTCAATAAGAGCTAGAACTAAATCGACTAGCTCCAGATGAAGATGAATTATGAGCCATGATATTATTAATTTATAATTATAAATTATAAGTAAGAATGCAAGTTAGGTAAATGAAAATGACAAGTAAATAATATTTTGATACTAATTTTACCAAAGCGAAAACTAAAATTTGAACTTTTACTAGTAGAACATAGTTAAAACTTTGAACTTGATAGATTTAGAACAAATAATTGTATGTAAGAAAGTAAAGAAGAGAGAAATGGAGAGAATATTGTGTGATAAAACGAGAAAATGAGGTTAATATTTATAGGAGGAAAAATTGAAAATTTTTTTTTTAATTGAGCCCCCATGGCTCAATGGAGCCATTTGGGCTCTGTACAAAAGCAGCCATTGGGGGCCTCTGGCCCCCAACAGGGTTAGGCCAAGCCGGACCCGGCCCGCTATTGTAGCAAGCCAGGTTGGGCCCAGCCCAAATGGGGTGTAATATTGTAATATTACTTACAATCTTTGGTTTTCTTATAAAATAGTTGATGCGTCTTTTTTTATTTTTGGTTGTTTATAGCAACTAAATCTCCACTTTGTTTTCAATAACTTACCCAGGAAATGAAGGGCCACAAAGCTCCATAAAAGGGCCGATGTCAATGCCATTGATATTGTGTTTTGATTAGAACGTATAAAAATAGCAAATATTTAAATAAATGAGTTATCTGGAATATCTACCCAAATTTGAAAAATGTTTCCTTTTAAAGTAAACTTTAAGGTTGACTGAGATTACTACATTTGATATTTGTGTGAGTGAGCTTACACTAAACAAATTAAATAATCAATTTAGCATGTCCAAACAAGTAACTCATTAGCGACGTTGTTTCGTCATGTGCGTATTTATTTTTCATATAATTGAAGCTGCCATGTTCAGCTTATTTGAAAAATTAGAAATATAATTGAAAAAATTAGATTTATAGGTTGATTAGAGAAAACTAAATGAAAAAAGGAAAAATTTATTATGACAGAAGTTTACTAGTAGCAAGGGTGTAGTGCGACAGGTGTCCACTTATATTATAATTCAATCCAATTTGTAGATCTTTTATATTATATATTCATATATATTTTTAATGTAATATACTTAAGTCATTATTTTTTTGATGGTAAATGGGAGAGAAACAGACTCATAATATAATTAATTTTTAAAAGGATCTTTAACAAATTAAGGGCCTTAAGTGATTGCATAGTTTATTAGGATCTTAATTAGCCTTGTGATGAATTCACCTTAGTTTTCAAAGTTGATATTTCATATCCATTAAGCTTTTTCCATTCTCTTTGAAACTTTTCAGTCAATCAAATTTCAATAAACCTGGATAGAAATAAAATCGTTCAGATTGTATATTTAGCTTATCTATTTTATAGTGAAAAGCATCTTATAACCAAGCCCACTCTCAACTTGAATCCTAGATCCGCTATTGTCTAAAATATATGGACAACTGAGTGTGAGATGCTCTCTTTGACACAGTATAGCTCCTGTGCCTTTTATATTAACAAAGAAATGTTAAGCATTTGACTTGAGGCATGTTGAAAGCCATTCTTATCAAAATGACACCAATTATTTTATTTTATTTTCTTTCTAATTATAGTTTCTTATTGCTACAATGTTTGGCAGCGTTAATTTTGAGGTATTTTCCTGCTCAGTACTGGTACATTGAAAAATATCTGATGAGAAGAATCAAATGTTTAATTGCTTGTATGTAATATTGCGATTGGTACACTTACTCTATATACTATTATGCCTATCTTTGGTTATTAAATTGTATTGATTTTTATTCATAAGAATACCCAGCTGATGTTGAAAAAAAATTTGGTTAAGTTGAAATTCCCACTTGATAATGTTGTTGCTACACATGATTATTTAGTTGCACTAATGTTTAAACAAGGTAATGATAATTAACCAGCCTTTTAGGCTGAGCCAGTAGTTCACTTTAATGCCAAACTAATATGATTAGGTGAATTCTTGTTTGACATTGGTATGTGGATAGAACAACATTCTATGTCATCATGTGCTAGAATAGTATTAAACTTATTACTAGGGTGCATAACGGGTATTACTGTGAAAAAAATATTTAAAAAAAAGAGAGAAAAAAAAAAAGAAAAATCATTCATGTTATAAAGAAGTGAATGAGATCACATCTCATGAATGACATTATAACTAGTGATAATGTGTGTAATCCATCTGGTGTAATATACTTCTCCCTCCCAAAATATTAGGGGTTAACCAGATTACAAATCGTGGGAGATTTTTGGTGCATCTTCCTTGAGGAATAAAGATCAAGAAATAGAGGATAAAGAAATTTTGTATTTGATCCTTTGTTTACATAATGGTGTCACTAGGCCTTGCCTTGTCTTGATGGATCGTAATCTAAAAAACATTGGATAATATAGCACTAATGAAATATAGGCCATAGTTACATAAGGTACATGAGAGTCGTTTTCATTGGCCTTTGGCAATATTTTTTGTCTTGAGGAAATATTGCAAAAGAAACCAACATATATATATGAAGTCAACATTCAAAATAAAATAATGATTTACCATGGGCGTTCAATGAATTGTTCTAATTAGATAGAACATTATCAAACAGTTCATTGTTTATTAGTGCAAGCTCTGTATAATATAGTTGGGTTGTTAGGTAAGAAAGTATATTGACATCAGAAAAACTGATCACGACTAATTATATAGCCCTAAATGTTCGATTCTTCATCTCATACTCCTGTGATTAAGTATGATGTTCGAGATAGATACTATGACACATTATATGATTGACACCAGGTCATGAATGTGGCAATCATAAGATAGTGGCATTTTGAAATTGATTTGTTTTGTCCATGATGGATGTTATCACAATATGGTGTGCGAGTTTGTTGCACTACAAAAAAAACGACCTTTGGCAATGACAATAGTCGCTGCAAAAGATACCTTGTCGTTGCTAAATATATTTTTAGCAAAAACAATTGCCGTTGCGAGGCCGTTACACATGATCTTGTTGTGAAAGCTCTTCGGCAACGACTATAGTCGTTGCCAAATATAATGCTTTTTGGCGACGACAATTTTTGTTGCAAAAGATAAGTCATTTTTTAGCAACGACAATTGTCGTTGTGAAAGATGATAGGTTTTGGCTACAACAATTGTCGTTGCCGGAAAAAGCTTATCTTATCGCAACGGCAATTGTAGTCGTCGAAGACCATTTATGTTTGGCAACCACAATTGTCGTTGCCAAAGAGTATTATTTTTTCCAGCAATGGTTGTCATTGCCATAGATGCTAGATATTTCCTAGTATTATTTCTATTACACAATTAAAAGCTGTCAAATGTAATTTATATTTTAACTTATATACGGTGTTTTACATAAAATTTAATACTAAAGAAAATTCATTTATATTGAGACATTCGAATACAACCAATATTGTACATAGCTCTACTATCACCAATGCATACAAATATGAATACAAACATACGAGACATCCAAATTTATAATAAAGGTAAATACATAGCGATTTAAGTACAATCAATATATCGTAATCCCAAAAATTACATCATGATTCCACAAACATCACATTACAATTCACAAATGTTTTTGTTTTCTTCAAAATCTAGCTGACCACCTAGAGCTTCCAACTTGCAACTCTAAATTTCGTACAACAATAAATATAAAATAAATTAATTATAAGATAAAGTAACCTAAAAAAATAAATAAATAAATAAATAAAGTATTACCACACATCATATGGATAATCAATAAACCAGCTACTTTAAGAATTACCTCCTAGAGTTAGCGAACATTCGACATCATGTTAGCTTGTAGAGATTCTATCAACAAACTCTTGTCTTCCTTTTGCTTGCTCTATAATGTTAGCTTTTATTAATATTCTTAATTGGATGGATGAAAGAAGTAATATGAGATTACGTGTGATTACCTCTTTTGGATTGGTATATGCATAGAGAGTCTCTAAGACTCATCATTTAAATATGGTCTTGCATCAAACTCATCATTCACAACATGGCGAATGTCATTATGAGTAGAATGAGAGGGTCTAATTTCCCTTCCCTCTTCACCTCTTCCACCCTTATTTATAGGGTGTGTAGTTTTACCCTTCTCTCAACCAACCATTCCTATAAATTTAAATCAAATTATAGCTTACACATCATAAAACAACAATACCATACAAACTCAACAACAATTAAGTATACATAAAATTTAAGTATAGCCTCACTAGTCAATAAATCAATTCCCAAGGAAGACGGTGCAAATTGAATGCAACGTCACATGAGGCTACAACTACGCTTTCAATCTAAAAGTAAATAACTATAAGCTCACATGTCATTACTAAAATTAGGGCCAAATTGAATGATATCATAAATAAAAGAAAGGAGAGAAAGGAGGCACTAACCAAGAATAAATAATTAATCATGTCACAATGATTTAAAACATGACTAATATTGGAAATAATTGATTAATCATTTGTCATTACTCAAAGAACTAAGATTATCATCTTCTTGATTGCCCCCGACTTCTTTATCATTTTCTTTGATTTTCTTAAAAGTCTCTTTAACTAGTTTAACAATATTAGCTCCTCTTTCAATTAAAAACCCATTTCCAACCAAAAAATTGATCTCATCATCATTATCAAGTGGCCTAGATATGTTGCATAATGTATCAATATCAACCTCATCTTGTTCACAAGCATCATCCTCAACTTCCTCGTTCAAGTCATCGACTTTTTCTGTTGTCAAGTTATAATGATCTCAAGGTTATGTCTTTACAACAATTAACCAATGATTTGTTTGAGGATCTTGTACATAAAAAACTTGTTGCGCTTGTGATTCAGGAATAGAAGGCTCGTCGGTCTTTAGCTTTCTTTCTTTGTGAACACTTATTATGCCATATACATCAAACTGCTCTTTTATCATCAGAACTCAAGGTGTAGCACATGGTGGGACTTTTCCTCCTTCTATAATGGGATGAAGTTCCTTCCTTATCTTCATTGCAGCAAGATCAAGCCGAGTTTTAATGGTATCTTTAGACCTACCCATTGTGTTCATCAAAGGAAAAAGGATATTTTCAGAAACATTTTTCTCTGTGTGCATGACATTAATATTATGACTCAACTTCAACTTTCTCCAGTAAGGCAACTCAAGGAAAATGCTTTTCTTTTGCCATCTATATAAATTAAAATCGGGATCGTCATGTTTTCTCTTCTTACTCTTACCCAACGGAGCTTGTTTCAATAATGTTTCAATACATCATCACCTGACAAAGGTTAAGAAGCCAACCTTATTTCCTCCATGTCATCAAATGATTTCCAAGCATGAGAATTAGTAGGATTTCTCATTACCCCGTCACCTATCCGATCCTCTTTATGCCATCATATAAACTTAGCAGTCTGACTTGACATATAAAATCTTCAGAGTCTAGGAGTAATTGTAAAATTCCAATTTGTCATTTTGAAATCGGAGCCAAGAAGTGAATGAGCTATCGCTCCAATTGTTAAGGCATTTCAACTGAAGCAACTTGACCAACTAAGTTAACTTTGACATCTTTTTGTCCTCAAAGACTAATGGGTCCTGGTGTTCTTTTAATCGGCAATAAAACTTTGCCGCCTCACTGTTTGTTACTTGTTGACCTGCATTTGGCCCAATATCATCAGGTTCACTAACTATATGACCTATTTGTAAACCCATTCCAACCACACTATAAGCGGCTTGTAACATATTTGGCATATAATCGTGAACAGTTGTATCAGCACTAGCATATTCATCCTCAAAATTTGAGCTCTCAATATTATCAAATTTTTCATCATGCAAATTCCATATAGGGTATTGTTGAAAAACTCCATACCTCAAAAATCATATCGAAATTACATTTTTCTTTCACGAAAACATTTCAGCATCTATCACAAGGGCATCTAATTATGTCATTATCATGTAAGTTAAGGCTTTGTATGCAAAGTCAAGAAAACTATCAACACCTTATAAATACTCACATGTTCTACAATCTTTTATTTTCATGCACTTCTTGTCTATCGTCATGTCCTAAAATCATTATAATAATGTAATTCAACATATATTTAAGTACTAAGACAATAAATACCAATAAAGTAACCACATAATCAAACTATAATATGCACAATTAATCACAGAGTGGGCCTAAACCAAGAAAACATAGAGGTATACCAACATTATTACACATGGAACCTACCACAAGAGAATCCCACGCTAAATACTAACCCAAATTAACAATTCCAAACTCTTTATTTTGAGAATACACCAACAAGTTCTTGAGCTAAAAATCAAAATTAGAAGTTGTATTGATGAGTCTTCACTCATCAGTTTAACCTTTTGACATAGTTTGTTTCTTGATTTTTTTAACAAATTCTTACTAATAAAAGACAAACAAAGATAAAAAGCAACAATAAACCAAGTATCTTAGGCATCTACATCTCATTCTCAGCATCAACCATAGCAACATTAACCCACCCCAAATTCCTCTTCTCAACTTTCATCCTAGTTTTAAAAATACCAAAAAAATCCAACCAAAACATATGCCTAGTTTTATTCTCATGTTTAACCTAATACTAGTCTATTCAGAAAAGATACTAAAATGAAAGAATTTCATAAAAAACTAAATTGTCGTCACATAGGAAATAAACATATATACTATACTAGTTAATGCTAAAATTCTCAAATCATTCCATTTTCTTCGAAGTTTCATATTTTTAAACAAATTACCTGAGCCCAGCTTAAGGAAGAGCGGTGGCGGAGAAGCGGTGGGAACCGGCGAAGGAAAGCGGCGAGTGCAACGGAGCAACAACAACGTTCTTAAGGTTTGACTTTGAAAGTGAAAATGAAGGCATCGCAGATGAACGAAACCCTAATTCCCATTTCCCTTAATCTTTTACTCAAAAATTGTTATTAGATGAACTTAGGATTGGGTGGGGGAGCCAAAATGCAATGGTGTGGAGGGCCAAAATGAGATCTACGAAGAAGAGTGGCCACCAAAACGAAGTGCGGAGGGAGAAAAGTGAAAAAGTAGAGTTAAAATAAAAAAGATAAGAGATTGAAAAGTAGAATTGGGGTGGGAAAATGAAATTTTGGAGGCAATGAAATTTGGGTCAAAAATATTATTATTTTAGTTTAAATATTTGAAAATATCTTATTATGATAAAATTTGTGAATTTATTACTTAATTATTTTAAAGTTTATAAATGGATTATTTATGTCAAATGTCTCTGTATTTTTTTTATTGTGTCTATTTAGTCCTTATTCTTTTAATTGTATCAATTTAGTCATTGTACAATTTAAATAGTGTCAATTTGGTTCTGAGAATAAAATTTGTATTAAATTTTAAAGAAAATTTTTAATAGTTTGGCCGCGGGTTGGGTTAAATTGAGTCAATGGGTGGATTTGTAGTAAGTTACTGGCATCTAACATAATTGTGCCATTAAAAATTACCTCACTAACTTAACTTTAATTTGATTAAAGGATTAAATTGACCCAATTTTAATAGTAGATGGGCTAAATTGACACAATTAAAAGTATAAGGAATAAATTGGCACAAAGACAAAAGTACATAAACCTTTAGTGTAAATAACCTTTTATAAATTTATAACTCTAGTAGCATGACACTTCAATATATAAAACAAAATAACCTAAGTTTTAAAAATGTTATTACTCTGGTATCCTAAGTTTGAAAATTATATACCCTTTGCCACAACTCAAATTTTTTTTTTTATAAAGCTACTGTGGAGCATAATTATAACAACATATATGTCTCATTTATCACAATAGTATGATTTTTTAATATAAAATATTCTTACGGATTATTTTGCTAATATATAGATGTCTTATGTCTCGATTTGGTTTTTTTTCTTAACCTATTGGATTTTTGTTGAGAACATTAATATATCTTATATATTATGGTAATAATATACCACATCAATATTTATAGTAAAAATTGATCAAATTTTATCAAAAATGATTAAGTTCCGGCATAGGGTACTTAAATTAAGTAATAAAATTTTAAAAATCTACAATACCTTATTATATATATTAAAATATTAATATATTAAGATACTTAGATCATAAATATTCAAGATGAAGAGAACATAAGAGATAAATTTTCATAAAATATTTGATAACAATGACTAAAAAGCCATTTCGCTATAAAGAATATTTGGTAAGTTGCTAAAAATTTTGTAAATTTTAAACATTTTTTAAATTCGCAAAGTTGGTAATGGAGGGAAAATTTTGTTAAAAGAACTTTAAATAACTATAATAAAGAATAACATCTTTTTGTCAACAACAAATGTTGTTGTTAAAGAACTTATCTTTGCCAACGGCGGCTAAATGTCGTTACTAAACTACTGTTTTTCGCAATGACAATTACTCTCGTTGCCAAATACATCCTCTTCGGCAACAATTGATATATATCGCTGCCAAAAACAAGCTCTTTGGCAACAACTGCGAAATGTCATTGCGTATAAACAAGTCAGCTTTCGCAACAACAATAAATGTCATTGCGAAAAATATATTATTTGCAACAGATTTTTTTTTGTCATTGCCAAAAATACATTTTTAACAACAATGTTGTTTTGTTTGCGAAAATATATTTTTTCCATGACATTTATTGGTTGTTGCCAAATCTTGTCATCAAAAATCTGTTTTCTTGTAGTGTTGTTGGGCGAGCGCCAAAGGCTATGTACTGTTAATGATGTAAAGAAGCCATGACAAATCTCATGTTGTTTGGAAAAGTGGTGAAAATGATAGATTACATAGTTCTCTTGTGCCACTACAATCAGATATAAATGCAAATGTATGATAAATATCATAAGAATGGCCGGTCCAGATCTGTTACTAATGGCACCAATGGTGATAGAAGGTGATATATGGGAGCATGAAGGCTCTAGCTAGAATTGAGATCTAGATAGCATCAAGGGGGATGAGACTTAAGCCCAAACAAAAAAGTGGTCATATGAAGATACCCTGAAAAGGGGACAAACGAATCATAAATTGATTGTTTTTGGGGGTGGGGGGGTTGAGCATGCATTTTATTTTAATTTTAGTTCATCCCTATGGTGTGGCATGCTTACTTAGGGCAATGTTGAGGTTGAGCTAGTTATGCTTTTAATGAGGTCCGCAACCTATGCTTGAGTAGAATTTAAGGTCGCAAGTGCACTCTTGATAGACGCACCTATATGAGTGTGGAAGTCAGGCCTCTTCCTATGAGAGTTCAGGCAAAATTTGTAGAGCACTTATAAATCTAGGATGATGCACAGGGTCATAATGTGCACGCTTTAGAAAGCATATGGGACACCTTGGGTACCATGTGTGTGAGTGTGAAGCACTCTATGTGCCTTCAAGCAAACAAGGTATAAAGGCTAACTCCACCGTGGTTCTAGTATGGAAGCTGCTGAAACACTAAGTGGGGTTTAAAGGAATTGCTACTTTCATGATGCATGGGGTCCAAAACAATATATATATATATTTCTTTTTAGAAAATCATTTTTTTTTTATTTTTTTATTAAAATAAGTAGGGGAATGTTGAATATTTTAGTAAAAATGCACTTTTAATTACGACTTTGATAATGTTATCTAGTATGAACTGTTGGTAACTTTCTACACTCATTTTCGTATTGACAAACTTTACGTATACTCAAATTAAGACATGCTAATATTCTCTTTGTTTTAAATGATTGTAATAACTCATTGACCCATTTAAATTCTTCCATTACTAATTATTAAATTGTGGTTTTGAATGTTGGCAACAGTAAGTTTACAATGAAGAAATATAAATATATTTCATTATAACAAGGAAAAAGGATGAGCTATGGCATGCACTTCATATTAAGCTAGCCAGGTTGTTTAGAGTCGGTTCCCAAAATAATGCTGAAAAATAAAAAAATAAAAAAAATAATGCCAAAAAATAAATAATTCCCAATCTACTGTTGAACCGCGTTTAGAAAACGCGGTTTACTCCAAAAATAACCGAATTAGTTTATTCCAGTTGTAAAACGCGTCTTTAAGACGCGTTTCATGTGAAAATAAACCGCGTTCGCGGTTGATTTGAAGATAAACCGCGTCTTTAAGACGCGGTTCATATTATTGTAAAAGACAAGTCTTGAAGTCAAGGATGCCCACGCTCGAAACGAATTCAAAATGAAATGGATGAAATGACTATACACGAAGGGTCACATGTAGATTTTGTAAGAGAAAATGCCATAATGTATTGATATGCAAGATGAAAAAGGAGCACAGGGCTCGGTTAGCAGCCAATAGTAGTGAAATATATGACGGTAATATTTATTTATGTTTCATTTTTTTGAACATTTATTTATGTTTTATGTATATTATTTTTTATATAGTAGTTCGTTATTTATATATATCTATTAGTTTGTTATTTATGTTTTTTAACTCATAAAGCAATATAACCGCGTTTACTAAACGCGGTTATTATAATGGTAAACCGGTTTACATATGTAAACCGCGTTTTTTAAACGCGGTTTATGCGTATATAATTTTTTGTTCTTGATGCGGTTATTTTTACATATAACCGCTTTTTCTGAACGCGGTTTAATATAACCACGTTTATAAAACGCAGTTCAACAGTAGATTGGTAAATATTTATTTTTTAGCATAATTTTTTTATTTTTTTATTTTTCAGCATTATTTTGGGAACCGACTCGGTTGTTTAAGCCTAGATTTGTTGTTTTCATTTTTAAAAAAAACAACAGAGAGAGAGAGAGAAACAATTTCTCAACCCATTTTTATATTTTCTCAACTTTTTGGTTTTGACAATTTTTGGCTAAGTAAGGTGTTATGGAGGCTTTGACTTTCATGGTTGTGTAGACCTGAAAAGTGTCAACAGAGATTGCACGTTGTATCCTAAAGGCAGCGCGTTGGAACCTGCTGCACAGGCTTAGATTCGAGAGGGGCGTGAAATAGTCTTAAAGAGAGCATGATCCGCACCTTGCTTAGCTTTTACTTTATAGGTGTTTTTGTCATTTCCACGTGTTCTAGGTAATATATTTCTATTTTATATGTTTGTGTAATATTTCCTATATTTAATTCCAACATAAAATGAAAAAGCAAGACTCAAAATGTAAAAGAAAACTAGAAATGCAAAATGAAAACTGTTTTCTATTACAAAATAGCCTCTGCTTATCTTTGGTTCCTAGTTAGACTGGATTTAGGTTTCTTTGATATTTTGTTTGTCCTTTGTGATTTAGGATACTTATAAGTAAGTAGTGTCATTATGTGTCTTATAGAGATATCTTTTGAATGAATTGAATTGAGATATTTATTAGTTAATTTAGAAATTGGTTTAATTTTGTCTGTGGTACAGCAACAAGGCACGAATGTTCAAATGTCCATAATATATGATGAGAAGTATATGGCGCGCACATGAAGCACACAATAATTATCCCAGCAAAGAGAGCTCAACATGGGTTAATGTTTTAACGCCCGTGGTATGGTGTATCCTAACTCAATCCATTTCTAATTAGCGTAACTCTCCAAAGCTACTTATTTGGCATTCAACATATATATGTTTCATTCAGGCTAATATGATGAAAGAAATAATCTTTATACATTCGATCTTGAATGAAGGTGTACATTCCATTGTCTTAACTGATGACAATGTGATAGTAGAATATCCTATTTTCTCATTATTATTTATTGTGTTGATGATGCAGCTGCACTCTAGCTTTTGGCAGTTTACGGGCGAAATGGGTCTAGGCGGGTTGGCTTTGGCAAGATGGAAAGCTTGTAGGGTAGGAATAGGCGAGATAGCAAGCTTGGCGAGATATGCACAGTAAGGAACGAGCCTAAGAAGCTGACGTTAATTAGGAGACATAGATTTGATTAGTAAATTTTTATTTAATTTTGTTATTTAAATTATCTTTTAAGTTTTAGTTTTTATTTTAGGATGATCACACGAATTGCTATGTAGCACATGAATAACTAGTCTCCAACGTTGAGCTTTAGAAAGGGACCGTATTCATTTTATAGTTTGAGTCACCTAGGAAAACTCCTCTATTTAAAAAGAGCGTTGCTTAGAGTTTTATTTAGCATTCAGTTAGTCATATTTTTCTCATTATTTTCTAGAGTATTTTCCCTTATTCTAAGATTGTAAGAATTTGAGTAACCCTTTTCCCCCTCATTTTATTATTTTCATAAAAAAATTTAAGGGAAGCCTTCTTGTTCCGTAATTTTCCATCTTTGCGTAGCATTAGTTGAAGTACTGAGCCATAAATGTGTTGCGCGGTCTTACGCTTTTCTGAATGTTGGGGAATGGCTTATCTTATATTGTGCTAGTTGATGTGCTCCTTTTGGGGAAATAAGCTATCGGGTCCTCGCGAACATAGGACATGGTGGCATGGCACTGCTAGCACCTGTCTACCCTTAACAGCAAAAACCCATCTTGGCTGATGGGCATGTGTCCTGTGATAGGCATCCACCGTGAGTACTTGGTGACTTAGTATTGGCGGTACATGTCATTCCGCCAACCCTTACGATCACAGCACCTTGCATCACTTGCTCCACCGTGTACATAGGCATCACAACATCCCTTGATTCCTCTATGCGATAAGGATCTAACGCGAGTCCATGACAGCATGACCTTGGTGTCACTCCTCATACCACCAACACCTTGCTCATGGAATCCAGCCTCATGCTTGGCGGTATATCATTAACAATGTATACATGGTGGCATACCCACCACGGCAGATACCTCTCAATGGTAATGCCATTCCCCCACACTACTGCCAACCATGTCCACCAATGGCGTGCTTTGCCTCCACCGTAAGAAAAGGCTGCCACCCACCCAACCTATCATCTGCTCGCCGCCAACCTTTACCTATCGCACTGAGCAAGTCTCGTAGTGTCACACTATCACTGCCTCTCCTCTCTCCCTGTAAACACCAACCCTCCTTCGCTCATTTAAGGCAAGTCTTCTAGCTGGGACTTCTTCCTTCTTTCTCTCAAGACTCCCTCGTCTCTCTCTCTCATCCCATCCATTCTTTCCTAAGACCCCTCATCTCTCTCTCCTAGCTCTTTCTTACTCACCAGCTCTCTCTCCTCCTACTCACTAAGGCCACCTCCTATTTATTTCATGTTATTTATTTCACGCATATTTATTATTACCGCTACCTCTACCGACACAGGCTTCGGAGAGGTCTCCCGCTGTCCAACCCACGGGTCCCTCTAACGGCCTTGCTCGTTTTGCAGGTAAGCCCGTACCAACCGTGTCAGCGGTCGACTCTCCAGCGAGAGCTTGAGTACATCTCCCATTCCAAAGAACCTACTATGTCGTGCTGCTCGGGACTATTGGGTCTGGCTTCCAATTTAAGCAACAAGCTCAGTTTATTCTGAAACAAGTGGAGCCATTTGTGGGAAGGATATCTTGCTAGAGTGTTGTCTGGTGTCCTCTACAAAGCACACGCAGCTTCCGCCAAGCTGGGGGCTAGGACTTACAGTTAGGTAATTTTAGGTATTCCCAACCCAATTAACATCTAGGGGCTGGGCATGTAAAATTGGATTTTAACAATTTATCTGTCGGGCTCTACACTTCCACCCCATAAATGTGAAGCCTCAAAGTAGCCAAAAATAGATTTCCCTTTTTTAATAATAACAGCTACTCGAGCTACCACGAAGTGCTTCTTTACACATAAAATAGAAAAAAAGTTTCAAAATTGGTCCACTGAGGCCAAAAATTGGGCAAAATAAACTAAAGTCTTTGTTTGGCAAATAGTTGCTGCCAATCAACGAGTTTAACTGAACCGAAAATTTTCGCCAACAAGTTTGGCGGGAGTTTCACAAACAAGCATAGTACTGCCAACCAACACAGCAAGGGCCTACTGCAAACAAAATTTAGCAGGGGGCTCACCCATAAGCTTGGTCCGTCGTTATCGGCACTCAATCAGCCAGCAAATTTGTCTGAGAGCCGCCACCAGTAAGCTAGCCAAAGGCTTGCCCAAAAGAGTATTACTGCTAGCAAGCTTGCCAGAGTCCTATCGCCAACTAACCTAATCAAGAGCTTCTGCCAATAAGCTTGGTTAAGGACTCACCAACACACATACTATCACTAATAGTAATGGCGGTGTTACCACCATCTAGTTTGGTAAAAGGTTGCCACTAAATAAACAAGCCGTAAACCATTACTAACAAGTTTGGCATAGGACTTGCCAATAAGTGCATTCCTGCCAATCAAACCACCGCCTACATGCTTGGCAGGGAGCTCTCTAATAAGCGTACTATCACTAATGAGCCTGGCGAAGATCGCTGCCAACCCACTGAGTTGAATACCTCCGTCTTGGCTAAGGGCTCGCCAATAAACGCATTGCCACCATTCAAATGAGTCACCAAATACCACCAATCAATTTGGCAAGGGGCTCACTAATATACATACTATCACTAATAAGCTTGGCCGGACACTACCGCCAACTATTTCAGTAGAAAATTTTCGCCAACTCATAAACTTTCCAACAGGAAGCTGCTACTTTCGGCCTTAACTATGGTTTGCCACCCTTCAAACTTAAGGCCAAAAACCTCGTATAGGGGACAATGTCGCCTTTCATTTCATGGTCCCTTGTTAATATGCTACATTCTTGCAGATGGTTTCAGAACGCCATCTAGAAATGCCCACCAGTACCCATTAATGTACGCCCACTCGAAGCAATTCCTATAGGCGGATTTAGTGTGTCTTAAAGGCATTTTACCCTACTATCAACTCATTTTAGCCCTGTAAACAGCCTCTTGGTGCCTATAGGACTCTCCATTCACTAATGATGATTGTTTGTTTACACAACTTTATTTGTCAACGTTGACACTACTCAACATGCTACTCATTATTTGTTGTTTGTTTATGGTATTGGTTTATGGTATGGAATTACTCTATTCACCACTCTTTATTCATTTAAAGAGTGGATATGTGCTATTTACCTATTCACGATATGCTCCACCCTAGCTCGCGGCTGGGGGCTGGCTACTTATAGTACGTCTTGATCTAGCTCACGACTAGGAACTGGAGGCTAATGGCTTATGAATCCACCATACGCCTCATCATAGCTAATGGATAGATGCAAAAGGCTAGTCGTACACCCTAACCCAGCTAAAAACTAGAAGTTGGGGAAGACAAAATTAACAAAGTCTACAACTCAATCAAAAGCTAAGATTGGTGGATTCGTAATGCTGCGTGATGCTAAGGCCAGAAGGCATTACACTACTGACACCACATACATAAACATTCAAGTATAGCTTCCTTTTAGCAGAAAGTCAAAATTCACAAATAAGGCTAAAAGGACAAGTTGACTAAAGCAACTTTTCACTCAAAAGGGAATGTTACTTGACCCTCTGCTTACCAAGATATTACAGGGCATTTCTTGATGCCTAGTATTACTTATCGCTAGTTATTCACCAACGGTGCACACATGGGTGAACACTGCTCGCCATTGACTAGCATTGCCTGATGTTTAATTGATTACAATGTTTAAGTCATTATGATGCATTTTCATCTAGTGTATTTAGACACCAAATCATGATGTAGTGCTGGTTATTTATTAACGTTATATGTTACATTATACTACCTGCCAATTTACTAATGACATTAATCATTCCTATCTATTTCTGAACTATGGCATTAAATCTTTGCCAATAAAGCCTACACGCCAGACCAATATACTTCTCAACAATTGTCAAGGTAAACCCCTTCTTGGCATGATATCCAAACAAGGTTCTTTGATGTCATCTTCCAACGTACAACCAAGAACGTACTTAGAATCCCCATATGCTAATCATTTTCAAGGCAACACTAGCCATACTTGAAATACAAGGACGCATTTACCTTAAGTGTTTACTATATATAGATAGTTAGTTGATATACATTCGTAGCAAAAATAAACTAAGTAGTTAGCCAAAAAAAATTCTTAACCAAAGGCAATGCTTCAATCCTCGTCATCACCCGGTGAGCTTCAACCGTTTCCCCCTTCATCCTGAAGCTCCTTGTTTACCTCCCCAGCCAATCTGTAAAGCAGTGTTGCATTAAGTTGAGGAGCAATAGTCTGGGCCTTCTCTTGAAACTTAGATAACGCTCTATCTACCCACCCCAGAGCATTTTACTCTTCATCACAGCAAAATCCAAGTTGGGGAGGTAGTCGTCTATTGCTTCCTCTCTATCATCTACCAACCGGGTAGGCGATTGAAGAGAAAACTGTCAAGTCGGCTTTTGGATTCTTGGGCAAGACGATCCTTCTTTGCAAAGCATGCCTTGAGCTCTCACAAACCTTGGCGTTCAACTCCTCAACCAACCTTAGTTGGCATTGCCCAAATTCTTGACACTTCCTAAGGGCAGCTAAATAAGAAGCAAGCTCTTCCTAGGTTCACTGAGGTTGGCTTCTTTATTAGGGGATTCCAACAATATAAGTCCAATTGCACCCAACCCCGGCAATTTTCACATATAACAAATAAGGCTTGCGAAGAAGTATAAGTTAAAACAAACAATGTGTCTCACCTGCGAAATGCATGCCGCCCTCTCAGTCCAAGAGGCTCCTCTAACTCTTTCCAAATCCTCGGGAGAAATAAGTTCCTTTAAATGCTGGAAGAGAGGCCGTATGTCACCACCAATCGACGCAGAGGTAGACGGTTCAGAATCCCCAAGTTCTTCCCTAGGTTCCCGCCCACTGCTCAACCTGGTAACTATAACTCTTTCGGAAGTGTCAGGAAGGGAACCCTACGTAGGCAAGAATAGAGGATTATCACCCTCCGTCATCTCTATCTCAGCTTCAGTACTAGTATCTTCAGACGAGAAGGCTCTCTGACACGCCAAGCGATGACGGGTTCCTGGAGGCGCCTTTTTCACAGGCGTTTAGCGAGATGGCCTTTTGGTTATCTTACGTTTCTCTGCCATAGGATGCCTCCTCAGTCCCCTCTTCCCGGTTGGAAGAGACAAAAAGTCCCGTATATTCAATGCCTACAACTCTTCAGCTAACAAAGTAATAAAAATAAGCACCCCACACCATATGGACCAAGTAAGCACTAAAGTTGGTGAAACACACACTAAAGGATGGTTTTTTGCTGAACCCAGCCTTAGCAAGCACAATCTCCTGCTCCAATAACTCTTGGGTCGCCAAGAACTTATCCCCATCAAACCTCCTTGTAAAATAATCATACACCTTGCGTTCAGCCAGAGTCAAGCTGTCCAACGCAAGATGTGTCACCTTGTTGATAACCCGCCAGCATAAAGGGTAACAAGGACGGGCTGGTGGCTTGACCCAAATAAATTTACTCAACTAATTCTTTAAATTATAGGGGTTACTCTTGGTAAAAGTAGATCCTCCTCTACCTTCAAAAGAAGTGCTGCTTCTAAACTGTTTCTCTTTAAATAAGATATCAAAAATATTATGGGTTAGCTTAAACCCATTAACAAAACATCCCAACAAGAAGCCATATATATTCCTATATGTATTTGGTGTCACTTGACAAGGGCAAACGCTACATTGTAGTAAAATGTTAGAAACAAGGGGAAGGATGGGAAACCTCAATCCGGCATCCAGGGCATCAACACTAACCAAGAAGAAACCCGGTGGCGAATACAAAGGACATTCTTCCTCTTTAGGACCCCGAATCTCGAAATCATCGGACCTGGCGTTTAGCATCGTCACCCCATCTTTACCAGCCATTTGGGATATGAATGCGTGATAAGGATGAGCCTTAAATTCCTCAGGAAACTCCTCAGCAAGCCCTACCTATTCCTCCCTCCAGTGTGCCACTGGTGGATGTTGAGGGGTGGGTTTAGAAACATCCCTCTCCCTAATAATTGTTTCAAAGAGGTTGTTTCCTCACGAACGCCGACAATACCGCTTCCCTACAGTGGTTTGTTGAGAATAAACAACAATTTTGCTACAAGGTTGCGCAACAGGGGCTTCTTGCTCACAAATTTCTGAAGCTCCAGTCATATGTTCCTTTTTTATAAGTTAAAGAAGAAAGAAGCAAAAATCAGAATTTTGAGCGGCCTTAGGTGAAATTCAGACCAAAATAGAGAAAAAAACAGTGAATATTGAAGTACGAAACGTGATAAAAGGGGGAGATTTAATATTTAGGGTTTCGAAACATGAGGGAGCAGAAACGCTTTGGAGGGAGGAAAATGAAACGAAAAGGTGAAAGACCTACTGAGTAAGTCTTCAAAATAAACAGCCCAGATTCATCATGCTAAACCGACGGCTCAGATCCAACTCGTGATTGATTGATTTGACCAAACCCTTACATGCGTCAGTCGTAGCCATTAATTTCTTAATATCGCATGTTCCCAAGAAAAACATTATGCCTTCTCCTCTGCCAACATCGAAATGCTGCCATGTCTGTTTGGCGTTATGACTACACTTGGCGAAATCGCCTACATTGGCTAGCTCATATTAGGTAGGGACCAAGACGCCAACCTTTGAAAGTTGGAATACACTCCATGGCTGAATGTGAACAAGTTCACCTTCGCCCATGGAGTGGGGGGCTAGCTGTTCAGAAAATAAGTTAGCAGGTTCTTGGCGGCATGACACTGGCAACACCTGTCTACCCTTAACAGCAAAAGCCCATCTTGGCGGATGGGCGTGCGCCCTGTGATAAGCATCCACTATGAGTATCTGCTGGCTGAGTATTTGGCGGTACAAGTCACTTCGCCAACCCCTTCCGATCACGGCGCCTTGTTTCACCTGCTCCATCGTGTACATATGCATCACATCATCCCTTCCTCCCTCTATGCGGTAAGGATCTAACGCGAGTCCATGATGGTACAACCTTGGCGGCACTCCTCATACCGCCAACACCTTGCCCACGGCGTCCAGCCTCATGCTTGGTGGTGTATCATTAACAGTATATATGGTGGCATACCCATCACGGCACATACCTCCCAATGGTAATGGCATTTTGCCACACTACCGCCAACCATGTCCACCAATGGCATGCTCTACCTCAACTGCAAGGGAAGGCTGCCACCCACCCAACCAATCATCTGCTCACTGCCAACCTTTACCTATCACACTAAGCAAGCCCCTTAGACTCTCCCTACCACCGCCTCTCCTCTCTTCCTATAAACAATAGCCTCCTTCCCTCATTTAAAGAAAGTCCTCAAGTTGGGACTTCTTCCTTCTTTTTCTGAAGACTCCCTCGTCTCTCTGTCTCTCATCCCATCCATTCTTTCCTAAGACCCCTCATCTCTCTCCTAGCTCTTTCCTACCCACCAACTCTCTCTCCTCCTACTCACTAAGGGCTACCTCCTATTTATTTCATGTTATTTATTTCATGCATATTTATTATTAGTACTACCTCAACTGACTTAGGCTTCGGAGGGGTCTCCCGTGGTCCAACCCGCGGGTCCCTCTAACGGCCTTGCTCGGTTTACAGGTAAGCCCGGACCAAATGCGTCAACGGTTGACTTCCCAGCGTGAGCTTGAATAAGGCTCCCCATCCCAAAGAACCTACTTGGTCTTGTTACTTGAGACAATTGGTTCTGGCTTCCAATTTAAGCAACCAACTCTATTTATCCCGAAACAGTTCCCTTGAGATATAAGGCCGTTATTACTTCTATGAACCCAAATTTGTGTAATTGCATTATATTGGGTGATATTGATATCAGTTACTCTGAATATTTAGTGGATGAAGTCGAAGAACAATATAGGGTATAAAGTGGCTAACAACACTATAGCCAGAAATAGAGTGGTCAGATTTAGAATTGTGGCCAACGTTTTTTCTCAGTTTTTGTGAAAATTGCTGCTGCATATAGTTGGTGCCAAGGTTATTGCCCTCTGGGAGTGAACTTTTATGGTCGACTTGATGATGGATGATTTATGATCTTTTCCTGTGAGAGCAAAATTTGGCGTCGTGCCTTTGCCTTGATACTAGTTTTTGCATTGAAAAAAATTGAATTGCAAGTTTTGTGACTAAAAACAATATATTTTATAGAACATAGAAATTGACATCTATGCGGTGTTCTCATTGTGTTGCATTTTTAGTTAATTTATCCAATGTGGTACCTTGATTATGATTATTTCAATGCTGAAACTCTTGCCCTTGAATCTTTCTATTTAGGTATCACAATTTTTTTCCAGCAAAAATGAGAGTATATTACTGTTATTGTGATGTTGCTATTATTGTTATTTTCCTCATTCATGAATGTTCCATTTACTATTTATATATTTTTTTTTCTTACAACGTATACATATTTTATTTTCTTTTTCTTATTCCTTGGGTGAAACCAGCTGCTGATCTAGGATTCAAGTCTAGAGTGGGCTTGGTTATAAGATGCTTTTCATTTCAAATTAGATAAGCAAAGTATACAAATGGAATGTACTTTATTTCTGTCCAGGTTTATTAAATTTTAATTGACTGAAAAAATTCAAAGAGAATGGGCAAAGCTTAATGGATATGAAATATCAACATTGAAAATTTAAGTAAATTCATCACAAGGCTAATTAAGACCCTAATAAACCATAAAGTCACTTAAGGCCCATAGTTTGTTAAAGATCCTTTTAAAATTTTCTTATATTATAACTTTGTTTCTATCACATGTCACCATAAGAAAATAACGACTTACGTATACTACATTAAAAATATATATAATATAAAAGATCCACATATTGTATTGCACTATAATGTAAGTGGACACCTGTCACAACTTTGTTATTAGAAAAGGACCCATCAATGAAAAATTGTTTCGAACGAACACCTTTGCTATTAGAAAAGTACACATAAATGAAATTTTGTTTTGAACCCCTAAATCCTCATAACAAGCCTAAAAATTTTGGTCAAAAAGTAATGGAATGACATATAATTCTAACAATATATAAGTATCCTTTACAAAAATCCATTGAGGATTTAAGAAAATTAGATGACTTTTTGTTGAAATCTTCAATGTGAAGCATATATTTGTTAGAATCATGTATTATGTTA
The DNA here is from genome assembly GCA_018398585.1 of Simmondsia chinensis. Taxonomy (NCBI): domain Eukaryota; kingdom Viridiplantae; phylum Streptophyta; class Magnoliopsida; order Caryophyllales; family Simmondsiaceae; genus Simmondsia; species Simmondsia chinensis. The sequence goes on along the minus strand of JAGTTD010000013.1, from coordinate 20,441,767 downwards.
CACGTAACTTAAATTTCCATGCAACAAACAGAAACATAAGATATCTTTTTCTATATATACTAAAATATTAGAATATTTAAATAACAAATATTAAAAACCTAGAATTAAATTCTTAAAATTTAAACTAATTGCACATATATTAGAGCTTAACATGGGCTCAATGTTACAATATATGCACTTCCGTTACACGCATACAACAAAGTCTTGGAAGCCCATCCTTTCATAATGTGGCTGCGCCACTGGGTGCAATGGCACACTATATGAGTATTTGTTGGTGACCCGAAAAACTTGAGCAAACTGATATACTATGAAACCAATTTGTTAGGAAAATCTTTATGCGGAAGCGTAAACCCTGATAGCTTGATTCGATTCAAATAATATGACTCACGCAAAACGAGAAGTAAACAAATATGGAGATAGAAAAAACAAACGAAAACACACAATATTTACGTGGAAACCCCTCTACAATCGAGATGGGAGAAAACTACGGGCGGAGATGAAGATTCTTTATTAACTGAATGGAAGAATTACAACGACACTTCCCAGAACGAGATATATGGAAGAATTACAATCACTCCCTCTGAACTCTCGTAGCACTCGAATATCTTAGAGGAATTAGGAAATCACCTCACTCTTAACAGCGGCGCCTCACAACCTTTAATTGGATTCATAATTGGAGTTAAACTCACCTAAGCCGAAACCCTAAGCCCTTATTTATAGAAAACGACTAGAGTTTGCTGAAAACGACTCCCGATCGATCGGCCAAGTGCCAATCGACCAACCCTCTCACGACCAAAATTTCCCGAATTTTTCCTTAAATCACCCGATCGATCGGATTCCCTCCCGATCAATCGGTGACCTTACGGCATCCCCATAAAATTAAAACAAGTAATTTGAGATATAACCTAACAAATCTCCACCTTGGCTCAAATTACATACATACATAAAAGAATTTCCTCCACCTTCTCCACTAAACCCCCACACACGGAGTTATCACAACGAAACACGAAACCTAATCGAGTCCGAGCGAAGCTTGAACTTCCTACTAGGTAGAAACTGAGTGGACATATCTGAGAGGTTATCAGCAATGCCAATCTTCTTCTTCTCTGAATTGGCTCTTAACACATTATTTGAAACAGCTGCCTGCTGCTGAACTATGTTACTGAACTGAACTCCCTCTGGCTTACTCACTTGACCTGAATCACAACCAACTGATGACATCTTCTGTGGAGACAATAATGAAGACTCACCAAACATGACACGTCTACTCGTCAGGAATTGCTGGAAGCGAAAATCTTTCTACTTCCCATAAAGCCCTTGTTCACATAATACCAATCCTGTAGATTGACCACACAAAGAACCCCTCACACTGTGCTCAGACAGACCCCTATCACCTGAATGATCCAATTTCAAACATCCTAAATTTGTGATTTTTGGTTCTGTCAACAACAAGGATGATGAAGATACTGCAATAGATCTAACAACTGTGGAACCGACAAGCTCATACAGCATACCTAACCTTCTTCATAACTGTCAATGCACCCTTAACGACCCTCAAAACTTCACCTTTAGCTGTGTACCTGTATCCTTTAGACTCAAGAGTACCTAAAGAGATGAGATTCTTCTTCAAATCAGGAACATAACGAAAATCGTCCAAAACCCTGATAGTGCCATCGAACATCCTAAAACGAATTGTTCCCATACCTAGAACTTTGCATGAAGTATCATTACCCATCAAAGCGACTCCACCTCGAACTGACTCGTATGTGGAAAACCAATCTCTATTGGGACATACATGATAGGAGCAACCCGAATCCAAAATTCAACTATCTTTCAAATTGGACTGAGGTTCAGACACAGACAGTAGAAAATCTTCATTCTCACCATTCACAACACTAGCTGCTATAGATCTCTGGTCAGACCTATTATCTGCTTCTAATTTTCTCTTAAGCTTGTAATAGTCTTTTTTAATGTGCCCTTTCTTATGACAATAGTTACAGATTAGGTCTTGATACCTAGACTTAGACTTGTTTTCACTATGATCATACTCAGTTCGCCCCCTCACAAATAAACCACTACCTGAGTTATACACATAATCAGATAATTCTCTATCTACTCGTTCTTTACTCAGTAGGTTTCTCTTAACTTCATCAACAGATATTGTTTGTCTACCCTCATAAATCATGCTTTCAACAAAACCCTTATATGAAGTAGAGAGAGAACATAACAACAACATTGCCTGATCTTCATCCTTAGGAACATCATCTAATTCTTTCAAATCTTGAATAATTGAATTAAATTCACTGACATGGTTCTTAAGTGACGTACCTTCTGACATACGAAACGTGAATAACCGACGCTTAACTGCGAGTTTGTTGGAGACAGACTTGAAACAGAACATATCCTGCAATTTCTTCCACAACTCCTTAGCGGTTTTCACTTCCAGAACTTCTGTCAAAACGTCATCGGTAAGACACATCTGAATTGCTGTGAGCGCCTTCTCATCTAAGTCCTCCCATTGTGCTTCTGTAAGATTCTCTGATTTCTTCTCTTTCCCATCTAAAGCTTTCTTCAAGCCATTCTGAGTCAAGAGGCCCTTAACACGAACCTGCCATAAACTGAAGCTCCCTTGACCACCAAACTTCTTTCAGGTCTAATTGCGGGCGTCATATTATTAAATCGAAATAAACAAGGCTCTGATACCAATTTGATCGGAAAAACTTGAACAAACTAATATACTATGATACCAATTTGTTAGGAAAATCTTAATACGGAAGCGTAAACCCTAATAGCTTGATTCGATTCAAATAATGTAACTCACGCAAAATGAGAAGTAAACAAATATGGTGAAAGAAAGAACAAACGAGAACACACAATATTTACGTGGAAACCCCTCTACAATCGAGAGGGGAGAAAACTACGGGCGGAGATAGAGATTCTTTATTAACTGAATAGAAGAATTACAACAACACTTCCCAGAACGAGATATATGGAAGAATTACAATCACGCCCTCTGAACTCTAGTAGCACTCGAATATCTTGGAGGAATTACGAAATCACCTCACTCTTAACGGCGGCGCCTCATAATCTTTAATTGGATTCATAATTGGAGTTAAAGTCACCTAAGCCGAAACCCTAAGCCCTTATTTATAGAAAACGACTAGGGTTCGCGGAAAACGACTCCCGATCGATCGACCCTCTCACAGCCAAAATTTCCCGAATCTTTCCTTAAATCACCCAATCGATTGGATTTCCTCCCGATCGATTGGTGATCCTACGGCAACCCCATAAAATTAAAATAAGTAATTTGAGATATAACCTAACAGTTGGAGATGAGAGTGGGATGACCCATCGAATTGCAGGGGTCTTTGCTAGAAGAGAATATAACATTGAATCGCTTGCTGTTGGACTCAACAAAGACAAAGCTCTCTTCGCCGAATCTGCGGCTAACTACTTAAGCATCTAAAATTTTGAGATTTTTCTACCTTGCTACTGTTAGAACAGGAAAATCAGGCATGCATTATATAATCATCAGAATGCCTTTGTCATCCCATTTTACACATTGCAAACAAATGAAGTCTCCGTGTATATTAGTTTCTGACATGTACTGGGTTAAGGTTATGAAATTATCCTTCTAAGGAGTTCTGACTTGCTTCATCCATTGCCTTTTTCTTTTTTCCTGGCATCTCATTCCTAAAGAAATATTTTCGTGTCCTTTACGCCTTTAAGCTAAGCTGTTTCTTTGAAAAATTCTAGACACCAAGAATTGGAGGCATTGAGATTACAAGGAACTAGAAACTACTACACACAGTGGCAAGAGCGGTAACGTGAAGTCCTCATGAGGTCGTGCAGTGCAGGAACCATGTGCTTCCTTTGTCTTTCGGGCCCTTTCTATAAGTCAGAATATTCTATTCTTCATCTAATTGCAAGGCGTTTTTATAGTTATCTAATTACTATTTTCATGGTGGTGTGAAGCCTCTATTATTGCATTGGATACTAAAGTAGCTCAAAACTCGAGATTAGTTTATGTGCCAGTTATATATATAGGAACACAAAAGCTCTAGTAGTTATCTTTTATTTCCACAAAAACTGGATAAACGAATAGTTTTATAATAGCTTGTTTAGACCTCTTTTAGGGCTTGTTAGAAGCTGGTTAATGGCTTGGAATTAGCTCGATAATGGATTAATAATGGCTCATTATATGTATATAGAGATTGTAGGCTTTTATCACTGAAGAAATATCAATAATTACTTTGGAGTTGGGGGCCTTTTAGAAATAAGTTCTCTATAGGATAACAACCTACAGGAATAAAGTTGCTTACATTTTACTCTCTCCAAAGCCTGCCTTGATGGGAGCCTCTTGAGGCACCGGGTTGTTGTTGTTGTAACTTTCACATCCACACATAGAAATACAGGTCATCATAGAATCTATATTGCAATATGTGAGACTTTAAGATTTAATGGTCATTTCAGGATTTATGAAGTTACTTACTCCTTCAATTTCTCATGTTTGTACATTAGTTCAACTTGATCTCTTATCTTTTTTTTTTTTTTTGTTTAAAATGGTCCCTAATGTTTTCAAAATTGTTTAAATTGGTACCTTATTTTATTTTTCTTGCTCAAAACAGTCCTAATGTTTTATTTTATGATAAAATCATTCCCTCTTCTGATGACTAGAATTGGGTAAAAGTGAAAAAGATGAAAACCAATTTTATCTTAAAATATAATTTTTGACGAAAAAAGAGATTATAAACCAATTTGAAAAGTTTTAAATATTTCAGAGACTATTTTAACAAAAGAAAAGATGATGGACCATTTTGAATAAATTTACAAACATTATGCGCCAATGGAGTGCATAAGTCTGATTTATGAGGATTTCTAAATGGGAGCTAGATGTGTGTGCATATAAATATGCCTTAGTCGTTTCTTTTTATGACATAATGTTCAAGAAAGTAGTTTGACATTTCGAGTTCATATTCTAGGCAACTAGAGATACAGGAAAGATTGCAGCTGCAGAAAGGAACTTGAAAAAGTTTGGCATAGAAAAATTTGCTCGTACTGATAAGTTTGGTTCACATTCCTTCAACTTGCTAGTCACCGCTGGATATCTTAATTCCCAGATTTATGGTTGTTCTACTTCCACCTTTTCCTTTTCCCTCGGCACATCCCTTTAAGTCATGAGTCCACTTTTGTTTATTTTGGTTTTGGACGAGCCCATTTGGCACATCCAAAGGAGTGTGCCTTGGTGCATGCTTTTATGAATGATATAGTACTGGTGGGGGAGTCTAGAGAAGAGGTTATTGAGAAGCTGAAACTTTGGCGAATGGCCTAAGAATCGAAAGGCTTATGACTCTGCAGATCCAAAACCAAGTATATAGAACTCAAGTTCTGTACCTCATCCAAGCAAAGCATAGAAGATGTCAAGATTGGTTCAAGAGTCCATACCAAAAAAAGACTGCTTTAAATATTTGCATTCCATGGTACTGTAGATGGCGAAGTTGACAACGATGTCAACAATCGTATTAAAGTATGCCGGTATAAATGGAGGATGACCTCTATTTTATTATGCAATAGAAAGTTCCTGTTAAATTTAAAGGCCAAATACTATAAGGTGAGACTAACTATGTCATACGATGCAAAGTGCTGGCCAATTAAATGGCACCATAGCAGAAGTTGAAAGTGGCGGAGATGAGGATATTGTGGTCGATGTATGGACACATAAAAAAGGATATGATAAAAAACAGCGTCATAAGAAGCAAATTGGGGGTTACTTCAATCAAGGATAAATTGAGGGAGCAACGTTTGCAATAGTTTTGGCATGTTATGAGAAGACTAACCACTGCATCTATTAGGACATGCAAGAAACTCTATACTACGCAATGAAGGGGAGGGAGAGACAGGCCAAAGAAGAGCTGGATAGAGATGATTCGACACAACCTTTCCCACCTAAACCTAAATGAGGAGATGACCTAAGATAGAGCTGATTGGGGAGCTAGTATAGGTGTAGCCGATATAACGCGTTAGAATAGAGGAGCATATGTAGGCTAGTCGTGACATCCCTTCACTTATATGTTCTTTGCTGCTTGTTGCTTGTTGCTTTATTGTTACTTTATGCTCTTTGTATGTTGTTGTTGTTGACATCTTCCTTAATGGTATATGGTCAATCTGAGTCCATGTCCCACCACTTTAATACATGTTTATGTGCTCATCACGCTTCTAAAGAAGATGTTGGAAACCATTAGCCCGTAAGTGACCAGAAAGCTAAGGAGGGCTTTGCCCTCATCATTTCTGGTTCCAAAGCCAAACCCTCCTGGTATTATGCATAGCCATCTGTGGTCTTCCCAACATGCCTGTTAAATCCCCACCAATCACCACTTGTTCGGTCTAGCCTTCTCGAGCTCTGTTAGTCCAGTCTAAGGTGCATAGGCACTGATGACATTCAATATCTCCCCATCTAAAACCAACTTGGTGACTATGATCCTATCTCCAATCCTAGACACTCCGACTTTATCTCGACGGTTGCTATCCACAATGATGCCAACTCCATTCCTACCTTTGATCTTGCCTACATACCACAATTTATATCCCAACACCTCTTTGGCTTTTGTGCCAACCCATTTGGTCTCTTGCAAGCATAGATTTTGTTAATCTTTCTCTTTATCATCATTTGGGCCACCTCGAAACTCCTCTTTGTTAATGTTCTGACATTTAATGTCCCAAGTCTCAAGTTCCCTTCCATGAGTTTCCTCACCCTCCCCCTCCCCAACCCCTTTGAAGATGGCCTTAAGTTATGGTCTCTATAACTACTAGCGTTCATCAGCTAATTGTCACAATCACAAGTAATCAAGCACTCAAACACAGAGTATAAAATAAAACATAAGACATAAGCACATAGTTTCCAGAAGCACAACAATCAATCACAGTAATAACAAAAGGAGGGGAGTAATAAAAATACTACCAAACAGTAATAAAGGAGATATCTGACCTAGAGATGGTGCCTAGTTGAGAATCTAACCTGACTAATACTTACCTAGGCCGACTTATCGCTATGGGCTACGGGCTGTGGGCTGTGGAAGTGGATTAGGGTCAGTTTTAGGTTAGCTTTGCATGGGCGAGGGTTAGGATTAGGTTGGCTGAGTGTAGGTTAGGTTTAGGGCTCAAAGTGGGTGGTGGTGCTGGAGGCTCGAATGGGTGGCTATGGGTTTCAGGTGGTTAGGGGTGGGCTAGGATTTAAGGCTCAGGTTTGGGGAAAGCTAGGTTTTGGCTGTTTTGTGCTGGGCTAGCATTTTGTAGTGGTCCGAGGTGGCCGTGGTGGGGGGCGGTCAGGTGATTTCAAAAGGGGGAGAGGAGAGAGATGGTGGTGTGTGGTTTTTGAAGGGGACCGCAAGAGTTAGGGTTTTGGGCTAGCAAGGTTGAGGGCGGCGTTATAGTCAGCAGTGATTGTGAGGTAGGAAGGTGCCTCTCATGTGCTTCTTTATCTTTCCCCCAATTTTGTCTTTGCCTTTCTCTGACGAAGCCGTGAATGCTTCAGTTGCTTCCACCAGGCGATGGCTCTACCCGTTAACCAAGTAGCAAGTAATGGGGCCTGCTTCCTCTCCTGTACCTCCTTGAACTCGAGAACCTCTTCCACAACAGCAAGACAATCCCAAAAATCCTCTAGGTGTCCTCCGCCATTAAACTTTAGGATCTCAATCCGAAGACCGGATTCCAACCTCTGATCATCAAAATCGTTAGTGTTGCCAGCATTGGGCCAATGCCTCCCCAATCTTCAGTCCGGTACCTTAGCACCCGGACACGGATTTTGGAAACTTTCGTTCATTTCGTCCTCGTCACCTGATGTTGGTGAGTGTTACAGCTAGATCCCCAGCGCCTACTCGATGCCCCCAGTTAAATCAAGAAACGCTCAAATTGTTGGAATTTCTCTTTGATCTCTTCAAACCTCCTCTCGTTCTGCTGTTGTACGTCTCGCTCGTAAATGTCTCCAATAGCGGCATACCTTTGTCACCAATGGGCCATCTCAGAGGTCGTTCTGAGCTCTGATATGTCATGATGCAACACATAAAAGTAGGGTTAAGGAACCATAAGGTTCAATGGTCTTTCCTTTAGTTTTTATTACGAAAATAACAAAACAAGGGGAAATAGTTGCGAAATTTGTCACAACCCAAGAAAAAAAGAAAATCCTAATAATTCTTGAAAGTAAATCTGAAATTGAATAATGAAAACCCTAGATTTCTTCTTGTTTAAATAAAGGAGCCACTGGACTAAGAGTAAAACAATAAAAGATAATTACAAATTAAATCCGAAAAATAAAAACTAATCCTAATCCGCCAAGCGTATTACTGGGTAGAGCATTGCCTGCTGCATCAACTAGCCACTTTCCGAATGGGTTTTTACGTTAATATAATAAAGTAGCCATACATAAAGTGGCAAGTTACTTACTTGATTTTGATTTTGTTGGAAGTTCTTCAAAAATTTTCAAGTGTTCTTGTAGGAAATTGTGTCCCACATAGAAAGCTTAGGGGAGGGTGGTCTTGTTTATAAACCCCCTATTCTAATACACATGGTAAAGTGTGTTGGGCTAGAAAGGCCCAAGTGCACCACACGTGCGCATGTGCCGGGCTAGGTGCATTACGACATGGTATTTTTTCCGACCCAACCATTTAATGTTTGGATTTATTGTGAATTTGAAAGGCAGTTTTTAATCTCCCACACGTTTTTCCTTAAACATTTGTTTTCTCCCCTTTTCTCACGTGATTTTATCTCAATTTTCTCCACTACAAACGCACATCTAGCTTGATTTTCTCAATCAAAGCTTGTTGTGAGGGGCTGAATTTTCTCTATAAATTTCGTGGATTGTTATTCGCAAAAAAACACAGACCGAAGCATTGTTCATCTTTCTCTCTTTCTCAACCTTTGGTCCCTCTCTCTCTCGGTTGCCTCTTTCTTAAATTTTTGAGCAATTGTGACCTATTATAATCCTCCACTCTAGTGTACACAATAGTTGTGGTTGTCGTGTTAACCCTAAGGGTCGTAGTACTAGTCAGTCCTGTTGTATGAGTGTGGGTGCATAAATTATTTTTGGGCTGTGATAAATTGCAAGGCATGACAAATTGCCCTTCATTTTGGGAATTCAGCGTTTAGATAAGTCCAATTTTCCAAACTCGATACTTCCGTTCAATTTTCAATTTTTTACAGCAATTTTTCGCTGCCTATTTTTGCTATTTTCAGTAGCTATTTTCGTCCATTTTTTAGAATTAATTTCGTTGTTATTTCGTGCATTATTTACGATATTTTTCACTGCTTTTCATTACTTATTTTTTAGGAATAATTTCACCATTATTTCTTTGATTTTTCCAATAGATTATGGCCCATACATGTGCATTTTAGGAGTTCAAGCACTTGATAATCTTAATGAACCTAGTTCAAATAAAGAGTCTTTGCTTTTTAGTGCTCGTGGATATTGTCCTCGTATTTGATTCGTGGTATAGGTCATGATGGTCGAGAGGGAATGACGGCTTTCGTGTGGAGTTGGACACGATAAAGGTAATGTTGGAGGACAGTGGCAGATCTTCGAATTGCTTGTAGAATTGTGTTCATTTTATTGAATCTTTGTTAGTGTCGGAGCCACGGACTGGGTCGCGCCAGCAGGTGCCTGGGTACTGGACTGGACAGGAGCTGCTAGGCATGATTAGAACGAGGATCCGGCTCGGGACCCATATTGTTGCTGCTGCCTGTATGAGGGTCTGGGAGCCATGGCACCCCTAATCTATGATATATTTATTTCTTGAAGTTTTGCTTGCTCAATGGCGGAATTCATATCGGATGGCCGGTTGGCTTTAAAAGCAGCCCGAACGGCGGGCTTTAAACCCCCAATAAAACTCGAGACATAATAGGATTCACTTAGGTTGTGATGATAAATCATCATCCAACTTCGTAATTCCTCAAAACGGACCTCATATTCCTCTACGGTACGGGTTTGAGCAAGTTTATTAAATTGTTCCACCGCATCTTGTAAAGATTTATCCCCAAAACGTTTACATAATTCGTCTATTAAAAATTGCCAAGTCATAACTGGGTTACTTAATTCTAGAGCGTGGAACCAAGTCCCCATACTCATGTAAATGTGAAGAAGCAATGTTAACCCATTCCTCAACCGGAGTTTGGTACCAACGAAAGTATTTTAAACATTTACGTATCCAAACTCTAGGATTCGTACCGTTGAATGTTGGGAGATCAATCTTTAAATTGTGATGGGAGGACCATGATTGTGTACTAAACTCATTGCGGCTATGATCACCATCTTCGGATCTCGGTTGGTGCCTGACTTCTCTTGGCTCGGGCACACAGACAGGAGGAGGTGGGGGAGGTGGTGGTAAAATTCCTGAACCACCCACTTGCATATAGTTACCTGATCCAACTTGCTCACCGTGTGTTGCAATATCGGGTACGGCCACAGGAACACTTTCGGGTTGCTTCTCTTGATTCATCAAGATCCGGTTCAATAGTGTCAGCCAAGGATGCCATTGAAGTTTGGAACCCACATTGGCTACATCCAATGCCTGTGACCTCAGTGGCCAAGTTGTCCACCGATGCCTTCAACCTGTCACTCACCACGTTTTGGTCTCGGACCAATGTGTCAAGCCTATCCTATCTTCTTTCAATGTCCATAATTTTCTCATGCGAACCGGAAGTCTCCTCGGATGAAGACATAGTGTTGGTAGCTCGATTGTTTCTTGTAATAGCCAGTTTTGAAATCGTAATATGCTCTGATACCAATTTGTCACAACCTCGCAGATGTGACGGCCAAAGTACAAGACTTGGGCCCAAATGAAAGAGAGGTTAGATGAGAAAAGAAAGATAATTAGAGTTTAGATGAGAATAGAGAATTAGATGAGAATGAAAGAGATATTTCATATATTTCAATTGATGAATACAAATACCTATTTATAGAAATTCCAGGAATCACTAAATAATGCTTGAAAATATACATCAATAAAATCAAAATAATATCTTGAGAAGATTCCCTCCAACGGCTAGTATGAGGAGCGGGCTAATGGCTAGTCCAGGCTGGCCTGGGGAGCGTCCCTGCAACGGTCATGAGGAGCGTCTGGCACGGGCTCAGGTGCGGCACATCCTTGGGAAGGAAAGCTGGGGCCGCGGGCTTGACAAGGGACTGGGGCGCGACCTTGGACACGGTTCTGACAAACACTGGGCACGAACCCGGTGCGAACAAAGACAAGGCTTAACACTGTCATGACAAGGCTGGTGCGCGAACTGGACACTGTCAAGACAAAGGCTGGGCACGACTGGGGCGCGAACTAGGACACGAACTGGGCAGCGACTTGGGACAACACCTTGACAAGCACGAAACACAGCACCTGCTCATATCTAGACATAGTAAAGGATAACCGATGGTGTCATGACCATGACATATTTTGTGTTTTGTACTTAATAAATTAATATTTTGTATCTGTGTATCTTATAGTTTTTTCCGATAATTAGTGACAAAGTCGCAATACAAAGCAGGCAACTCGAACAAATAAGCCATGAGTCAACCTTTATATCGATGGGGATTAAACGACATAAACAATGCAAATAGGAATACAAGTAAAAACAGGCAAACACTAAGAGCCTCAAACACTACTATAAAGGATTCGAAATAGGACAAAAGAAATGAATATAGGACAGTCACACGTGACTATGTAATTTATAGTTAACAATAGGAGTTAGTAACATGTTTTTAGTGGTGTCAATGTGGTCTTTCCTCTCGTACTCCTCCTTGGCCGGTTACCCATTGATCACCATCAATGATGATTTATTTGCTTTTAGTGCTCTTTAGTATGTGTAAAAAGAAAGATATTGTATTAGTGTTCATGAATTTTTTTGGACGCTAAACTAGAAATTGGCTAATTTGTTTAGCAATGCATGTTGGGGTTTGAAACATACATTGCCATCTTGCAAGTGGAGAAAAATTAAACACCTTCTAATATAGAAAATTAAGGTTTTTTTTTAAAATTTTTTTATTAAAAGCCACCTAAATTGTAGGTCCAGATTTAAAAAATCACATAGATTTTCTAAGTTTTTATTGCCACACATAAATTTTCCAAACTTTTTCTATGTGACACATTAATATTAATATCGTTAACATCCGTTAGTTTTTTATAATGTGACTTTAGAAAAAACAAGATAAATAAATTAAATAAATAAATTTACATTTGAACTAATTTTAAAATATTTAAGATATTTAAAAAAATATTTAAAATACCTAAAAAATTTGTAAATATTTCAATAAATAATTTTTATATTTAAAAAATGTTCTTTAAATGTCAGGTTGGCAAAAACTAATAGATATTAACAATGTTTCATTGAAAAATTTTGGAAACTTTAAGCGTGACATTGAAAAGTTAGAAAATTTAGGTAATTTTTTGAAAGCGCATCTAAAATTTAGGTGATTTTTAGTTAAGAAAAAAAACCTTAATTTTTCTATATTAAAATTTCATTCAATCTTCCCCACTTGTAGGCGGTGAGTGGATTTCAAACCCCACTATGCAATATCAAAAGAATTAGTTCATTTCTAGTTTGGTATAAAAAAAAAATTCATTCACTAATACAATATATTTCTTTTAAATTTAGTAGGTGTAGTGCTAGAAAAAATTCATATATGACTTTTTTTTTTCCATTGTTTTTCCTTGGTATCCTAGGCAGGTTAGTCTTAGCTTTATGTCTTTTGGTATTCTTGTCATGTATTACATAATTGCTTGCTTTGCAATGAGAAGTGTTATCCAACTTTCATTCTTCAAATTCCATTGTTCTTATTCTTGGTTCTAAATATATTCTACTGGTCCAGGACCAAAAAGCCTCAAGACCGGATCGAAAACCGATCAACACTAGCTAATTTTGTATTAAATATTTTGGATATACAATTTTAGTATATAAATAAATATATAGTATGTGTATCTAAAAATATTAAATCTTAAAAATTAAAAATTTATTTTTTATTACATACATTTCTTGTATAACTATTCTAAAATTATTTGTGCATATTATACCATTATCATTATTTCTAAGTTTTAATCTTTTGTGTGGAAATCTCCCCCCCCCCCCCCCCCCCCCCCCCCCCCCCTCTCTCTAGTTGCACTCGCTAGATTAAAAAAAAAAAAAAAAAAAGTCCAAACAGATGTTGTCCAGTTTCCAATTGATCTTGAATTGGACCAACCCGGTTTTATTTGATTAGGTTTCTAATCGATCTTGGATCATATCAACTCGATTTTAATCGGTTTGGTCCATGTTCTCATTATTTGATTTAGTTTGATCTCTGGTCCGGTCCGGTCTTGAATTGATGTGCACCTCTAGTGTTTGGTGTCCTGATGTGGTGCATTTCTTTCTAGATGTGTTTTTGTTTGATAACTGCAGTCTTACTTTCAAGTGTCTTTGTCATGCTTATTCCGTGTCTTTTGACCCGAACAGATTGTGCCATCAGTAAGGAAAGGTGTTCGAGTTTCCTAAAACTACACTAAACTGGGTGTTTTGGATGCTCAAATGCTCAAATGGAAGCCATGGACGCTCAAATGCATGTATTTATATAGGAAAACATGCATAGGTTTCCAATTCTTTAAGAAAGCTAGGAAAAGTCTAGTGTTTGGATGGAAAAAATGCTGCAATAGGATCAGATTCTAAGAAAAGACCGAAGGCATCAAATTGAATCAACCACTTCCCATGATGTTCCACCTTGTCGAAGTAGGAAATCGGGTTAAGGCATTCGAGGGACGAAATATGCTATGAACTTGGATGAAATCTAGCTCAATCAAATGGAAATCACAACATTTATGGGTTACAAGGCAGTAAACGGCTGCCCCATTGTATGTATTTGTGTATATATATATATGTATATATATAGGTATGGCAAGCTCCAACAATGGAGCTTTTTACAAAGAAAGGGGAGAAGACCTAGAGAGAGTTTGGGGGCGAAGAAGAAGAAGGCACACACTAATCACATGCTTAACCCTAGCTAACTATCTCCTATTTATAATGAAAATACCAAAAAAATATCTACCGAAATATCTACTAGTAACGTCGCAAGGATGGTGAGCTGAGGATGACGCTTGATGCCAAAAGGAGAGAAGCAGATGGCATTGACGACAAGCTTGGCAGCTTGGGTTCTTAGCGTAAGCAGTGAAGGTGCCAAGGCAGTGCTTGCATGTGGAGAACTTGGCGGACGAGGCTACGCAAAGTTTATATCAATGTCGCCCCCTTGAGATGCTCCTTATCCTCGAGGATTGAAGGTAGGGAAGCAGAGTTGAAAGTCATGTTGAAACTCCGTAGTAGCATCAGTAGTCCTCTGGCCAACCCACTAAACTAAAACTTGCGTGGCAGCAACACAGTGGTGTTTGACCATGCGGTGATCCAAAATGGCAGTAGGTTAAAGTGGGCGCAGTTGGCAGCCATGTATCAGGTAGTGGAGTACTGGTGGCGGGAACTGAGAAGCACCATTTTAGAAGAAAGAAGTGCAACATGTGGTGTGTGGCGGAGTCAACAGGTAGATTAAGTCGGTAAGCAACCACACCTACTCAGTTCAAAATGCGTTAAGGGCCATAATAGCGTGGCACCAATTTGTGGAAGCGTCAAGTTTCCACACTTTGTTGGTGGTAGGGCGGCAGCTTAAGCGACACATAGTGGCCTATCCGGAATTCTGTTTCCGTGTGATGGCAGTCAACTAGCGGCTTCATACGACTTTGAGCACAAAGGAGATGGCAGCGAATGCGGCTGATTATCTCTTCACAAGCTGTTAAACTACGATCAACAGCATCAACCAAGTACTCGCTCGGTAGGTTAGAGAGATGAACTGGGGGTGGATGACCATAGAGAAGCTCAAATGGCGAGGCCTGGACAAAAGATTGGAAGGTGGTTTTATACCACCATTCCACCAAGGGACGCGGACGGGTCCTTTGGCGGCGTTGCAAACTGACCATACAGCATAAATAAGTTTGCAAACAACGACTAAGGACTTCCGTCTGCCCATCAGACCGTGGATGAGAGGATGATGAGAGGTTGAGATGGGTGCCCAGACGGGAGAAGAGTTCTCGTCAAAAGATGCTGGTCAGTACTAGATCTCGATCACTTATGATAGTCTTATGTAGGCCATGAAGGTAGTAGATCTGATCTAAGAAGATATGAGCAACCATGATAGCTATGTGAGGATGGTTGAGAGACATAAAATGAGCGTACTTGGTGAGGTGATCCACTACCACCAAAATAACCGTGTGTCCCTCTAAAGGTGGCAATCCCTTAATAAAGTCAAGTGAGATGCCGTTTCACACCAAGCTGGGAACTGGGAGGGGCCACAGAACACCAGCTGGTGCTTTTGTTTCATACTTGTTTCGCTGGTAAATGGCGCACTAGCAGACGTAAGTGGCAATATTCCGATGAAGACTTTTCTAATAGAACAATGGTCAAATACGGTGGTAAGCCACATTAATCTCAAAATGTCCACCTTGGCGGAATCATTAAGCCATAGAAAGAGATCCTAACGGAGGTTGGCATCATTGCCAACCACCAGCTGGCCGTTGTACTACAAGTGACCTTGGCGCAGAATAGCGGGGATGAGAAAGAGGTTCCTCCGCTTTGTCGGAAGTTATAGGGTCTTGGGACCAAGGGCTGATCAGCCTCTGAAGGAATTCAGAAGATATGGAGGATAACACGATACATAGGACCTCTGATCTCGAAAGGTGAGAGAGAGCGTCAGCTGCTCTATTCTGGGATCCCTTCTTGCAAATTATGTCATAGTCGAGTCCGATCAGGCGAGAGAGCCATAAGTGTTGAAGAGTAGACGTCAACTGATGCTCAAGCAGAAATTTTAGACTTTGTTGATCAATGAAGATGATGAAATGGTGGCCCATGACGTACTTTTCCAATTTCGCAACTACAAAGACCACCGTAAATACCTCACGCTCATAAAGCGACATACCCTGATGACAAGGTGCAAGAGTTTGACTGATAAAGGCCAAAGACTGGCCTTCTTACATGAGGATGGCACAAATACCAGTGCCAAAAGCATCAATTTTGGTAATGAATGTCTGGGTAAAGTTAGGAACGACAAGTACTGGTGCTAATATTAAGGCGCCTTTCAAACGGGTTAAGGCATTCTCGGCATCTGAGTTCCATATGAAGTTAGTCTTCTAGAGGAGATCAGTTAGCGGCCGACCAATGATGCCATATTGAGAAATGAATTGGGGATAATAATCGGATAGCCCCAAGAATCGGTGAAATTGCTTCAAAGTCTGGGGGCATGGCCGGTTGGCAACAACCTTGATTTTGGGTGGATCGGCAGAGTCCCCATCACAGGAAATTAAATGCCCCAAATATTAGATGCGACGAGTACCAAATATGCATTTGGTGCAATTGGTGGTTAGATGATTGGAGTGAAGGACGCTCAAAGTAGTTTTGAGATGAGAGATATATGCAGACCAAGTACCGCTATGTATGAGAATGTCATCAAAAAATATGGACAAATGGCCAAAGATACAGGTAGAAGATATCGTTCATTAAGCTTTAGAGGGTAGACGGAGTGTTTTACAATCCAAAAGGCATCATGGTGAATTCATAATCACTCAAATGCATACAGAAAGTCGCATTTGGAATATCCTCATTCGCCGTCTGAATCTGCTAGTAACCAGATTTAAGGTCTATCTTAGAGAACAAGGAGGCTCCACCCAACTCATTAAGTAATTCTTCGACAATCGATAGAGGAACCTTATCCTTAACATCATTTTGTTAAGGGCCCTATAGTCAATACAGAGACGCCAAGTCCCATCATTCTTCTTGACGAGTGCCATGGCTAAGTGAAAGACAGGTGCTATTTTGTATGACGCCAGCTAGCAACATCTCCTTAATCAAGGAATCAATAATGTCCCTGGGAAAAGATGGATAGCAGTAAGGCTAGAGGTTGACGGGATTATTGCCGTCTTTCACCATCTTGTGATAAAAAAAGGACGAGATGGCGGGAGTTTTGAGGTAGTGGTAAATACATCATTATATTTGCCAAGAAGCTCTTGTAAGGCGGGGGACACTATGTTATCCAGCAAATCTATTTATACTGAGAACGGAGAAGGTGAGTTAGTGGTGGTTTCCATGGATAATGTGAAGAAAGAAGCAGGTGTGGTCAAAAGCGAAGACAACTTGCTATAGGTAATGGGCTTCAACAGTGGAGAGCGGATACCTCAAAGCTTATAACAATGCCCGTGAAGAGTAAACTCCATCATAGCCCAGAAAATCTCAAGTAACTTTACCAAGAGTGCATAGCCACTAAATTCTTGAAACCATATAACACCTGGATAGGGGAATAAGCAGCATGTCTAAATTGAAAGATGCATCCAATAGCCGCCAAGAGAAGCTGCGACAGATACTAGCACAAAACACTTGCTTGACGTCAGCTACAGTGACCATAGGGCGAGTGGCAGAATCAATCGAAAACCCCAACAACAGTGTGAGATTGGTGTCAAGGAAATTGTGGGTGCTGTCGCTATTGACCAGAATGCGAAGTGAGTGCTTGCGACACTGCCCCATGACCTGCATAGTTTGGCATTGGGTGATCCCATCCAATGCGTGTATGGGGATATGGGCATCTGAAACCGGATTGGGGTATGGATCTTTGTCTGGCAGCATTGGATCAGGTATGGTGTCTTCCTCATCCGCCTCTAGCCAAAATACACTGGCACAATTGTGCATGGATATTGATGACCTGGCATGAAGCAGTCACGACAATAAAAGTAGAGATTTTGGGTGCAGAGGTCATCTAACTCTGCTGGCGTCAAGCTAAGCTGGCCTCGTGGTGGGGGTCGTGGTGCGTTAGCTGTTGGTGGCAATAGACGTTGGGGAGGCTGAGGTGGTGGGCTGGCGGGAAAGGTCCTCTGAGAGCTTAGCATGGGCACTATTAGTGTTGATCTCATCGAGCTTTTGTCGGATGTCCTCTCAAGATAGGCACAATTGTGCTCTTACGGTTTAGCTAACACTGCGGCATCATGCAATGACCGAGGCTTAAACATGAGAATCCCACTCGTAATGTCCTCAGGCAACCCTCCTAAAAGTACATTGACCTTCTGTTCCTCCATTGACCCATATTTATTCACCAACGATTCAAACATGCTCAGGTGTTCACCAACACTTCCTGTTTGGCAAAGCTTCATGAGCTTCGTGAGGGAGTTATCGGCTGGTTTTGCGAACCTAGCTCAGATTTGCGGGGCATGAACATCCCAAAGGACGACAACATCATGAGGCCATGATTCTTCAAAAGAATCATGGCATTCTTGGGCATCCCCTTCCAATGCTACACACACCAACATGACTTTTAACGCATCCGGCATTTTATCGATAACGAAGTACATTTCACAGTGATTTCACTAACCATCCATACTCTTACCACTAAATCTAAGGAACTCGATTTTAGTGAATCGAGTAGGAGCTTTGTAGTTACCTCTTGCTTCAGTTGGGAAGACCATTACATCGTCACCCGCTCAAGGAGAAGGCAGGGCTAAGGACGCGGGAGCTTGTGGCTATACCCGATTGTTCACCAGGTGAGCAAGATCGCAACTTGCACCGTGATTCCATTAACGACCTCTCAAAGATCTTCTCAGAGGTCATTAAATGATCTCTCTAGCGCTATATGGCGTAGGTCATTGGACTCCTCGATCTCTCTCAAGGTCACTTGTGACCTAGTTCCTTCTACCATGGCTATTTTGCGATAAAAAACCAGTAAAACATCCGGGCTGAGGATGGAGTACTCTGATACCAATTGATACAAACTTATAAAATCTAGCTCAATCAAATTGAAATCACAACAATTATGGGCTACGAGGCAGCAAATGGCTGCTCCGTTGTATGTCTTTGTATATATATAAGTATGACAGGCTCCAACAATGGAGATTTTTACCAAGAAAGGGGAGAAGACATAAAGAGAATTTTGGGGGAGAAGAAGAAGGCACACACTAATTACATGCTTAACCTTAGCTAACTATCTCCTATTTCTAGTGAACATATCAACAAATATCTAGCAAAATGTCTACTAGGGACGTCGCATGGATGGTGAGCTGAGGATGATGCCTGATTCCAAAAGGAGAGAAGTAGATGGCATTGGCGGCAAGCTTGGTGGTTGGGATCCTAGCAGAAGCAGGGAAGGCGCCAAGGTAGTGCTTGCCTATCGAGAACTTGGCGAATGAGGCTGCGCTAAGTTTGCATCAAAATATAATAGAATTCTTACTCGATGGGAAAATGGGTGAACAAATAGATGTCCTGATACAGAAGATGGAAGCCGTGGATGCTCAAATGCATGTTTTGAAGAAATAAAACATGAAAAGGCTTTAAAAGGTTGAAAAAAGGTAGGAGAAGTCTCATTCAAGGATGGGAAAAATTCTGCAAGGGTTGATCAAATATCAAGAAAAGACTAAAATCATCAAATTGGATCAACCACATCCCCATTTGCCTCCTTATCCTAGCTCATGAACTTCAACATCATATTTACCTTGAACTTCTATTGCATCTAGTTAATAGTTCCCCTACAAGCAATGAAAGTCTCAAAATTCTTGAAAGTTTCATGCCTTATAGCGAGTAAGGAAATTTTCGAAACACCCAACCGACAAGCGAATTACGTTTCTTGTAGTAATGATTTCATACCTCTAACCCTAGGGGATATGCCAAACATTGTGAATGGTTCTTGGGATTTATGATGTCATGGAAGAGGAACAGATTAAAGTTACCAAAATGTATTTGGATGGAAATGCAAGCATTTGGTTTGATTCTTTGATGCTGGATGATTGAGTAGGATGGGATGAGTTTGTGAAGGCATTATGTTGAAATTCTGGAGAAAACAATTGTCACGATACCATCCATCACTTCAGTAAGCTGTAGCACTGGGGATTGAAGGTGGAATATCAAGCTTCCTATGAAGAGTTGAGATCTTACATGCTGAAATTCAACTATTGTATTTCAAAATCCTATTTAATATTAGGTTACTTGATTGGGAAAAGGAGGAGCTTAGACTTTTTGTGCAAATGTTAAATTCCCCACTCCTAACCATGCCTTTAAGAAGCCTAAACGCCATCCGAAAGTTATTCTAGGCATGCTCAATATTCAACAATAGCATCTCTTAATATAAGAAAGCTACCTTTGCTAATTTCCTTGTATTGGATGTCCAAACAATGTACAAAAATTCCCCAATTAAATCCCAACTCTATGGACAGTAGACCCTTTACAACAACCTAAGCCCTATGATTGTGCCTTGTCATTGATTCGATATCTTTTGGTAAATCGTCCATTGCAACAATAGTATACTCACACTAGGAAAGTCCTACACTTTAAGGGGATATTTTAGCTGACTTTTCCAGGGACCTCAGGAAAAGGATATTGAAAGAATTGCATGAATCTACTATAAGGGCATTTTTTATTACATGAAATCCAAAACCATTTTTGTTGGAGCGGCTCAAGGATGATATTTCTTCTATTTCATAGGCATGTATTATTTGCCAATGTCATAAGAATGAAAGAGCGCCCCTATTTGAGTTTATTAGAGTCACTGATAGTTCCCTCAAAACCATGGACAAATATCACTATCGAACTTTTTAAGGGATTACCAAAGTCCTATTTGAAAGGACACTACCATTTTGGGAGAACTCATAAAATTTTGAAGCGAGGACACTTCCATCATTAAAGGAGTGGGAGGATCGTAACCATTGAGAGCTCTGAAGGGAGAAGTGCCAATAGATGCATGAACATGAGTATTGAACCAATACTCGGCTAAAGAAAGCCAATGGTTCCACTCCTTTGGATGCAAGAAAACCATACTTCTAAGGTACTACTCAATGCATTGATTGACTCGTTTAGTTTATCCATCTGTTTGGGGATGGTAGGATAAGCTAAGAGCCAATGTCATTCCCAACAACTTGAACAATTCTCTCCAAAAATTGCTTGTAAAGATCTTGTCTCGATTAGATACAATGGATTGAGGCAATCCATGTACTTTGTATATGTTATCAAGGAAGCTTTTGGCAACCTTTATTGCAGTAACAAGTCGAATTAAAGAGATAAAGTGACTATCTTTGGTGAAGCGATCCACAACAACCCAAATTACTTCTTTGCCATCTGAATTCAGCAATCCTTATGTAAAATCCATGCTTACGTTAATCCAAGCACCCTCAGGTATAAGACGTGGCTGTAGAAGACCTTGGTAATGATGATCTCCCAATTTAGTTTGTTGACAGACATTGCTAGCTCTCACAAAATCAGAAACTGTCTTCTTCATACCGGGCCAAGTGAAATGTGCTTCTACCCTCTGATATGTTCCTTCGATTCCTGAATGACCTCCCCATGCTAAATTGTGTGAAGCACTGACAATTTGATCTCTCAAATCTATAGAACAACCAATATACAGCTCGTTCTTCAGCCGGATGATGCCTTTTTGGACTGATGTCTCAGCATTAGCATCATTACTACCTGAATCCTTCACATTGCCAGCAATAATGCACTCTTGAGCAAAGGAATCATCTTCATAGGACTTTTGAACTTCTTCCATCCAAGATGGTAAGACAATGGATACTGCATAACAAGAACTCTGCTCGCTATCTTCAAATTTTCGTGAAAGTGCATCAGTTGCCAGATTTTCTTTTCCCCTATGATACTCTATAGCATAATCGAGACCCAACATTTTCATCGGTCCCTTCTTTTGGATTCTTGTCACAATCTTCTGTTCCGAAAGGTGCTTGGGACTCTGATGGTCTATCCGGATAATGAACCGATGTCCATCTAAGTAATGCCTCCATTTCTCAACAGCTAAAAGAATCGCCAAGTATTCCCTTTCAGAAGTAGACATTGCTTGATGTTTTGGATTGAGAGCTTGGCTCAATAGGCAATCCGTCTTCCATTTTGAGAAAGACTGCTCCAATGCCTATACCACTAGCATCTGTCTCAAGAATGAACTCCTCAGCAAAATTAGGCATTGCTATAACTAGAGCTGTGCACATAGCTGCCTTGAGAGCTTTAAAAGCTGATTGCGCTTGATTTGACTATTTCAATGCATCTTTTTTGAGAAGTCCAGTCAAAGGCTTTGCAATAGATCCATATCCCGTAATGAACTTCCTGTAGTAGCCGGTCAGTCCCAAGAAACCCCTCAACTATTTCAGTGACACTAGAATAGACCAATCTTGCATCGCTTGAACTTTAGAAGGATCAGTTGAAACTCCTTCATGTGAGATCACATGACCTAAATATTCTAGCTAAGTCTGTGAAAAAGAACATTTGGCCAACTTGGCAAAGAACTTATGGCTACGCATTATTGTAAACACTTCCCGGAGATGCCTGAGATGATCCTCAAAAGAAGAACTGTATATCCGAATATCATCGAAGAAGACTAGCACTATTCTCCTCAGAAAGGGCTTACAATTTTCATTCATAGTTGCTTGAAAAGTAGCAGGGGTCGGCCTAACCACAGACTCGAAGTGTCCATGATGAGTCCGAAAAGCAATCTTATATATGTCCGGACCAAGAACTCTAATTTGATGGTATCTCTGCGTCAAATCAAGTTTAGTGAAGAAATGTGCTCCATATAACTCATCAAGTAAATTGTCTATGACAGGAATAGGGAACTTATCTTTCACTGTCAAAGAATTAAGCTGTCTGTAATTGATGCACATCCTTGCTGTTCCATCCTTCTTCCTTACTAGAATAATAGGAGAGGCAAAAGGACTGTGACTAGGCCTGATGAAGCACATCTTGAGCAATTCATCCACTTGCTTCTCAATCTCTGTCTTCTGAGCATGAGGATACCGATAAGGCCTCATCTTCACTGGATCTGAATTAGCCTTAAGAGGAATAGCATGATCAATACTTTTCTGAGGAGGTAGAGCCTTTGGCTTCTCAAAGATATCTTCAAATTCCTCAATCAAGGCTCGCACATTATGCTGAGTAACAGATCCCAACTCAGTAGAAGAGACAGCAAACAATTGTCCAATCCACTGAATGACACTCTTCTTAAATCCTCATTGTAAGCTTTTGCCTTTGATCAACTGTAGTTGTGCATGATCAGCCATGCCGACCTGAGAGAGAGAGAGAGAGAGAGAGAGAGAGAGAGAGGGGGGGGGGGGGGGTTGAATTAGGTTCTTTAGTGATAAACGAAAATTTTAAATTTTATGAACCAAAAATTTAAGTAAAGTTAAACAATAAATGTTAAATAAAAAAATAAATACAAAAATAAAAGGGATGCAGGAATATTTTTATAGTGGTTCACTTTCTAACCGGAAGCTAGTCCACTTCTCAAGTGACTCCTCTTAGTCACTTGAGCCTTTAACTAAGCTCGACGATCCTTTTTTAAAAACAAGCTCAGGATCCAACCTTTACAATTGATCTTTTTGTACGTAGGCTCAGGACCAACCTTTTACAACCGATCCTTTTGTAACCGTAGGCTCAGGATCCAACCTTTACAATGCAACAAATTTCAATAAAGCAATGAAAGAATTAAAGCATTCAAATTATTCACTCTTTCAAGAGTGAATTGACACTTGATCAAGCATAGCCAAAGTAAGGATATGCCAATAAAGCTCAAAGATCAACAATAAGAGAACAAGTGATACTCTAATAAAAGTTTTAAGCAGAACTTAAAAACAAACCTTTAAAGCGCAAGTATGTAAGAGAACTTTTTATCAAAGAATGCTTAGACAGTATTGGATGATTTTAGCCAAAACATTCAAGCCCTATATATAGGCAAATGAGGGCCAATAAGACGTTCAAAAGTTGGGAAAAGGTTTTAGAAAGAAATCAAGTCAAAAGTAGTCGTTTTGAGCTTTTTTAGTCTGAGTGTCGACACACAAGGGATGTGTGTCAACACACAGCAGCTCTTGGTGGCTACTGTAAGCTTGTGTGTTGACACATACCATATGTGTGTCGACACTCAGCGTACCCAGGTGCATTTACTTGTTTTGATCAATTTGCTTTTTGACTTAATTCACCCCCTCTTAGGTTGCTTTTTGGGCCTTCACCTTGCAATGTGACTTTAGTACCATGAACTTCAAAAGAAATAGTCAACTCAAAGTCGAACATCACTAGATTAAAGGACCTCATCCAATCAACACCGAGCACCATGTCACATCACCCAAGGGAAGAACTCTAAAATCAAAGGTGAACTAATGTTCATGCATAGTCCATTTTAATGCCAGACGCTTATTTTGAGTGAGAATGGAATTTCCATCAGCGATCGTCACATCTAATGGATGGGTCTTGATCACTTCATGTCTCACTTTATTCACTAATTTAGGATCAACGAAGCTGTAAGTGCTCCCACTGTCTATAAGAATAGTAATGGAGGTCTTTCCAGCTTTTCCTTTAATTTGAATGGTATTGTGAGCTCCATTCCCTGTCAAAGCTTTCATAGAAATCTCAATTAACAACTCATCTTGTGAATCCTGCTCAGAACTATCTTCTACTGCTTCTGTTTCTTCACTGTCAGATTTAACTTCAACTCGAGCACCTCTTGCAGACATCAAGAATTTGGGGTTCCATTTATGTCCTGGCTGATAAGGTTGGCTGCATTTGTAACAAAGCCTTGAAGACTTCTTCTCAATAGCACGACTTGCCTTGGAGCCAAATGAATCTCTATGCTGAGGTTTAGAATTGCTTCCTTTGAATTTACTCTTGTCACTTGAAGATAAAACTGTGGCTTTAATCAACTTAGCCTTGCCATATGCATTAGACAAAGTCCTTGGCCCAATGACCTTCACCATGTTCTTGATTCTTGGTCTCAATCCACTAATGAAGCTAGAGACATAGTATGCCTCTGTAGCTTGTGGATAAGTGGCTATCATGCTAGCTCATAGGTTCACAAACCTTGTAATGTACTCACTCACAGTTGTCATTCGACATACCTTGTTAAAGTTATCAACAACATCACCAATGTCCTCTTCTCCATAGCGCTCACATAATTCTTCCACAAACTCACCCCAAGAAAGATTTGGATTGCTTTTCAACACACTATAGAACCATACTTCATGATCTCCATGAAGATGCACTGCTACCAATTCTACCTTTTTCGCTGTACTTATGTTGTAAAAATGGAAGTATATATCACACCTTCTCGACCACGATTGAGGTTGTTTGCCATCAAAAGGTTCAATTTGCACTCGAGGTTGTCTGAAAGCATTGCTCCTATTGCCGGATGTAGCATCATTACTCACTGTTCTTCATTGATGATGCTGATTTGGTGACCTGTCTTGATGTTCAAATTCATCATATGGATTTCTGTTGTGCAGCACAAAATCTGGAGGTCTGGTATTCAGACCTGAATTCTGTCACGATAACCGAGGATGTGCTTGTTCTATGGATTGATCATGAGTCCTTGCATCAACATCAACCTCTGGAAGTCGAGTATCAATTGTCTTATTACGATCTGGAGGTCTAACCTCACTTTGAATCAAAGGAGATCCACTGTGATTCTTGTCCAAACTTTCAACACCGTCAATGTGAACTCGCGGCTGCCTTAGTTCTACTAGAGGAATTAGCTGACTAGCAGGTCGTAGAGTTCCATTTATAGAATATTTACCATGTTTGTTGACCAAATTTTGCAACTCAATTAGTTTTTCCTCAAAACGCAACGATTGCTGCTGCAATTGCTTAGCAAACTTCTGATCTTGTTCCAGTTTCATGTTAATTTGATCCTGTAATCCACCAATCTTGTCCTCATGACGCAAATTCTGCTGTTGCGTTTGATCAGAAATCTTCAAATCCTGTTCATCATGCACCTGTTGAATTCTATTCATCATCATATCCATCTACAACTTGTACATTTCATCCATTTGCTCCCTAACCTGAGTATGAGTAATAAAATCAGGTCTGGCTACAGAATTTCCACCAACAATCGAAACAAATGTTTCATTAGGATCAACATTAGCAGCAGAAGCTGCATTTACACCTCTAGAATGAGTATCAGGCCTTCTCGTCATTGATGATCACAAAAATCATATTCAAAATTGCGCCTGATTAGGCTTTGATACCAATTTTTAGCTTCCAATCCAAAAGATTGAGAGCTAACCTTGTGGAAGAGAGGTAAGATAAGAAGAGAATTGAATAAGATGAGAATTAGAGAAGAACTGATTGTTGAAGGTCTCTTTAAACTTCTCCCAACTCAAAGGTTCAGTAGCATTTTGATATGCCACCTTTACTGTAGTCCACCAGAACTCCGCATTCCCCTTAAGAAAAGGGGTGGCTGCTCGAACCTTATCATCGTCGCCTATTGACATGGCCTCAAACAAGGCCTCCATTTCTCGTATCCATTTTCAGCTTCTAAAGGGTCATCAGCTCCTTCAAACTTTAGGGTCCTCAATTTTGACAACCTTTCGAAGGGAGTCTCTTCAATGCATCGGCACAGCTTGAGCTTGTTGTTGATGTTGCAAAAGATTAACCATGAGCTGGTGCATTGTTGCAACATCAAAATGATTAGAAGAGTCACCCGAGTTCTGGCCGTTTTGTCCAGTGGGTTTGTTCTGCAGGGGGACACGTTCCTCATCAGTTCCTCTTCTATATCCTCCTTCGATTCACTAAGGACTTCTTCGATCGGGGGTGGAACCCTGATTTTTCCCGTCAGGGTTCTCCTTCTTTTCAGGGATGCCAATGTTTCGCTCATGTCACTCATCGTCACCTTTATTCAAATTACATAAGAAACAACGTTGTTAAACAACCTTTAAACTCCAATATAGTTGAAGTTACTAATTCAAATAGTCAACTATAATTCCTCGGCACTGAACACTTTTTTTCTTAATAATAAACTAAGTTTTCATCTCATCCACGAAATTTCCCAAGGCTCTTACTTAAAATCTTAAATTCTTTAATAACCTAAGGCTTTCATCTACTGTTATCCTAATACTAAAATCTTCCCTGAAATTCATAACCTAATGTTCAGCTTTCCGCACATAAATTTCTCCAATGTTCATAACCGGGTTCTCACTTTAACACTCAAATTTCCCCAAAATTCGTAATGGCGCTCTGATACCATTTCTGTAACGACCCCAACTTTAATACCGAATAGGCTTAAGTTAAAAGGGCGCTACATGGCCGTACTATAATGAAATCCCTCATCATAGTACAAAGCCCAAAATCTTTCGATCAAAATTTCTCAAAATTTCATACACCATTTTATAGTATATATACAACATAGTCCCCAGATACATCAAAGCAGTGCGGAAGCTTGAAATATAACATCCTAGACGGTCACTGTTATGCTACAACAAAATTTAGATATTATTCAACTATACGAAATAACTAATTCTGGAGTAAGCTGTTCCATCTTTTCTTCCTTCAGGAACTTGCCATGGGTTACTAATCTGGGAAAAGAGAAATAACCGAATTGGGTGAGCAAACAACGCGCTTAGTAAGTATAGCAGATTCCCTACCCAGATCAGGCATATTATTAAAAACGGATAAACACCAAATCAAAGCCAGGTAAAACAATTATCTTTGAAAAATCATGTTAAGATATCACAAACAATTGTTTCATAACTCGGTTCATTTCCCAAAAGCTTTTTGGTAAACTTACGTACGCATCGAAAACTACGGCCGGTATTATTCGCGCGACAGGGTCGTAATCGACGTTCGTATTTCGTATTCGAACCGGTTCCTAGTCAACAGTTTCGCTAGGATCAAAACGTAGTATCTGTTAGTTCAGAAGAACTAACAGACAATCAGAGACTACGTGCCGATATTATTCCCACGGAAGGGTCGTAATCGACTTTCGTATTTTGTATTTCATATTTGGTATTCCATAGTCGATAGACCCCAGAGGGTCAACGCAGTTATCTGTAAGCTCTATAAAACCTTTTCAAATTCAAATCACAAATTCACAATAATTTCCCTCGAAATTCACATATTCGTTCGAAGTTCACATATTCATACAAAATTCCTTCGAAATTCACATATTCGTAAAAACTCCTTCGAAATTCACATATTCATAAAAACTCCTTCGAAATTCACATATTCGTAAAAATTCCTTTGAAATTCACATATTTGTACAAATTCCTTCGAAATTCACATGTTAACTCAACGTATAAACCAATATAATTCAACTCATAAGAGTATAAACCACATAATCACACAAACACATATATCCAATCCTATTTTATCAAAACAATAAATCATTCAACATATAAATCTCACAAATCAAGTCATCTAAAGCAATTTTCATACTTTACAATTAAGCAGGAGAAGTGGTATACTTACTTTTACGAGCTTTTAATCCAAAAACCCAATTCCTGTAGTTGGTTAGCCTTGAAATTGATGAGATGGCGTTACCGGCAAGGTGGCCGAAACTGTTCCGACGAGGTGGCGGCACCGGAAAGACGACCAGAGTTGTACCAGTGAGGCGATGGCACCTGAGAGACGACCGGAGTTGTGCCGGCGAGCGGCGACAATGGAGGCGAGGAGAGAGAAAATCGTGGGTGAGAGGGTGAAAACCTAGAGGAGAGAGAGAGAGCTAGGTGGTGGTGTGAGGTTGAGGGGTAGGGGTATTTATATGCCCTTGGGAGGTCAGGCGGTACCATGGTGGTGGGAGGCGGTACCGAGGTTCCGTGGTGGTCGGGGTCATACCGCGTGGTGGTTGCAGGTAGTGTGGTGGTGGAGGCTGTAAAGGAGAGAGAAACGGTGAGGAGGGAGGCGGTAGTGGTACCGGTGAGGGTCGGACGGCACGGGTGCAGGTGAGGCGATGAGAGAAGAGAGACGGTAAGGGAGAGGGAGGTGGTAGAGGGGGAGAGATGCAGTGGGGGATGCGGTAGAGAGAGAGGGAGAGTGTTGTACGGGAGAGAGAGAAATGAAGAGAAAAAGTGGGGATGGGTAAACGACAGTACTTTTACTTTTTATTTTATTCATTTTTTTCTTTTCTTTTTCCTTTTCTTGGTTATTTTGTATATTTACTCTTATTTAAGAACCTAATTGAAATAATGGCGAGTTTTAATTTAATTTGAATACCCTAAATTTCACATATTGTACTACCGAGTCTAATTTAATTTAAATATCATGAGTTTCACATATTGTAATACTGAATCTAATTTAATTAGGCTAGGTATTACAGATTTTTATACATAACATGTACATTATCTAGTCTGGTGTATTATGACAAATCTTTTTTTCACACATCATTTCCCACACATCATCCAAATAACGCAAAAATGCCGACTATCATGCATACCATATCCTATTTAAGTCACTCACGAGCAAATATGACGACTTGCTTCCCCACGTTTTGGGCATAGAACACCCCAACAAGGGCCACAGAGGCATTCTCGAACCCTTCAGTGATATCCTCAAGGTGCAAGATGTCGCCTGCCTTGATCCGCGGCAGGATCATGTCAAGGTACTTCGGTAGAGGTGGTAGTATTCGGGACATTTGAATCCCTCCATGCGGATGTGCTTGGTGATGAGACTGAAGAGGTTGTGAATGCCTTCAATCTGTAATAGGTTGTACTGTGAGATCATCCCACATACCGTGATTCGGCTATGGATTCTCATGCTAAGGAGTACTGCATCCAGCATCTTTCCCCCTACTTTCTCAGAGTATATGTTGATGCCCTTTGGGATGTCACAAGCAACGATCACCCAAAAAGAATAAAGTGGAGCGAAACTGGTAAGACAATTTTGAATTAGTTGTTACATAAAAGGCCATTCACTGAGAGTGGTTTGTAATGTCATGTAATAAACATGAATTATGCTATTATTATTTACTAGAACTTTGCTTTTGATAATTAAGGATATCAGTACAAATTAAACAAATAGTTATAGGAAGAGGAAAAAAAAAGTCCGCAAAACCCACCAATAACATCGGCGGAAAGATGGAGGGGAAAAAAAGGTTAAGGAAAAAAAATTTCGAAAATCATTGCTGTCATTCTTGGTGATTTAGTAAAAGAACGATTATAGTCTCCACAAGGAAACAATGTTTTATCTGTTATTGTTGTTGCTATTATTGTTGCATCCTTTAAATTTGACGCATAGCGTCATTTTGCTTGACGGTCTTGGTGATTTTGAAAATTTTCCTTGTGCTTGAAATCATTCGTTCAACCTTAGGCATTTACTTATGCGAATAATAGTATGCACTCTAGAGTCTCCAAGCTTCAGGTCTTCTTAGCTGACCAAGTAGTTGGCCTTCTTACAAAACTGTTAGCAACTGCACTTCTATTTTCCTTTCTTAAGTAAGTTTGGTGTAAGAAAACTCTTTACACCCATTTGACCATTTGAGGGGATGTGTCAAGATTAACTTACATTTATTTATCTTATGGGTATCATGTTGTCATTAACTGACATTAGCTGTCATTATTCGTTTCTTGTTTTGAGTTCTAAGTTCATTCTATACAAGGCCATTTGTTAGTTGTATTGGTTAATCTGTTCATTCGTTAACGAGAGATTCATTTAGTCCTCTCTTTTATCTCTTCCTTATATCCACAAATTTTCCTTTTATATCCGCAAATTTTCCTTTTATTCTCTTGAACGATCAACATCATCTTTCGCAATGAAACTACTATGAAACAATAATAACTGAGTGAGAAGTAACTCGAATTCCATGCTACTTATGCATTAGCTTCCAAGCCAGAGTGCCTCCCCATCTTTTAAGAAGTTAAATCCAGATAACTAGTTCGTGAAACCTTGATGGCCTCTCTTTCACATTACTAGTACACCAATGTTGATTGTTTTGTACTGCGGTGCTCACATAATGGACTCCATTTTTTTTTGGTGGCAAGCATAAGACCCAAAATCAATTTTTTTTCCGATAAATATCGGCAAAGCCGAAGAACAGACAGGCAACTCGAAAAGACGAGGCCTAGGCCACTCCGTAAACAGAGGGGGGAACAAAATGGGAAACAAAAAAGCATCAAAACCAAAACACCCAAACCCGACAAAACAGACACCGAGCACACGCCACCCAAAACGCGCACAAAACAAGCTCAGACTGGGAACCCAAAAGAAAAAGAACCAGACGACCACTGCGGGAAACCGAAGCAGGACTGAACTTCAACCACAAAACCAACCACCTCATTTAGCCAGCAGATCTGCCACCATAGGTAGGTCGAAACCATCGAAATTAAAACCAACTATTCTTCCCATGTCAATTGCCCGCTCGGCTTGAAGGATCAACTCATCATACTCCGCTTCTGAGATCTTGTCGTATCGATTCTCCCTATTCCGTTTCTTCTTCTTCCCGGTTGCCTTTGACGATTTTCCCCATTTCATTTCCTTCCCCTTTCTTTTGTTTGCCTGATGCCTTCTTCTTTTCTGGCGTAATTTTCCTAGGCGACATGTTCTCAAGAAATTTCTGAAGCTCCCGCTTTTCACTCCCTTTTCTCTTGTGCTTCAGCGCTTTTCTCTCCCTTTTTGTCAATAGTCATTTTCCTTTTCTCATCCCACCTCCACTGGGTCTCTCCATACAAGACTCTGACGTGTTCAAGGTAAAGAGCTCAAAACCTAGAGGAAACTCAGGTCCCCAGGACACAAAATCATCTTCACTGGCGAGGTCACAAGTTAATATTCCTTATGAAAAAAATATAATTGTTAGGTTATGTTTCAAATTACTTGTTTTATTTTATATGGGGTTGCCGTGTGGTCACCGATCGATCGGCAGGGAATGACGATCGATCGGGTGATTTAAAGAAAGATTCGGAGTGTTTTGGAAGTTTTGAGCACCGATCGATCGGTGGGTTCCGATCGATCGGGGTGCCGATCGATAGGGTGTTCTCCATCGATAGGGAGCCTTGTTGCACCGGCCCTAATTATTTTCTATAAATAAGGGTTTCGGTATTTGGTGAGAAGTTTCTCCCATACGTATCCAATCAAAGAGTGTGTGAGCCGCCATTAAGAAAAAGAGGTGGCTTCGTAATTCTTCCAAGATATTCGAGTGCTACGAGAGTTTAGAGGGAGTGATTGTAATTCTTCCATATATCTCCTTCTGGGAAGTGTCGTTGTAATTCTTCCGTTTAGTTAATAAAGAATCTCCATCTCCGCCCGTGGTTTTCTCCACTCTCGATTGTAGAGGGTTTTCCACGTAAATATTGTGTGTTCTTGTTTTGTTCTTTCTTCCTCCATATTTGTTTACTTCTCGTTTTGTGTGAGTCATATTATTTGAATCGAAGCAAGTTTCCAGGGTTTACGCTTCTGCATTAAGTTTTTCTCCACAAATTGGTATCAGAGCCCTGTTTATTTCGATTTGTTAATATGACGTCCACAATTAGATCCGAAATTGAGAAGTTTGGTGGTCAAGGGAGCTTCAGCTTATGGCAGGTTCGCGTTAAGGGCCTCTTGACTCAGAATGGCTTAAAGAAAGCTTTAGATGGGAAAGAGAAGAAATCAGAGAATCTTACAGAAGCACAATGGGAGGAGTTGGATGAGAAGGCGCTCACAGCAATTCAGATGTATCTTATCGATGATGTTTTGACAGAAGTTCTGGAAGTGAAGACCGCTAAGGAGTTGTGGGAGAAATTGCAGGATATGTTCTGTTTCAAGTCTGTTTCCAACAAACGCATAGTTAAGCGCCGGTTGTTCACGTTTCGTATGTTAGAAGGTATGTCACTTAAAAACCACGTCAGTAAATTTAATTCAATTATTCAAGATTTGAAAGAATTGGATGATGTTCCTAAGGATGAAGATCAGGTAATATTGTTGTTATGTTCTCTCTCTACTTCATATAAGGGTTTTGTCAAAAGCATGATTTATGGGGGTAGACAAACCATATCTGTAGATGAAGTTAAGAGAAACCTACTGAGTAAAGAACGAGTAGATAGGGAATTATCTGACTCTGTGTATAACTCAGGTAGTGGTTTGTTTGTGAGGGGGAGAACTGAGTATGATCATAGTGGAAACAAGTCTAAGTCTAGGTATCAAGACCTAACCTGTAACTACTATCGTAAGAAAGGGCACATTAAGAAAGACTGTTATAACCTTAAGAGAAAATTAGAAGAAGATAACAGGTTTGACCAGAGATCCATAGCAGCTAGTGTTGTTGGTGGTGAGAATGAAGATTTTCTTTTGTCCGTGTCTGAACCTCAGTTCAACTTGAAAGATAGTTGGTTTTTGGATTCGTGTTGCTCCTATCATGTCTGTCCCAACATGGATTGGTTTTCCACATACGAGTCTATTCGAGGTGGAGTTGCTTTGATGGGTAATGATAATCCATGCAAAGTTATGGGTATAGGAACAATTCGTTTTAGGATCTTCGATGGCACTATCAGTGTTTTGGGAGATGTTCGTCATGTTCCTGATTTGAAGAAAAATCTCATCTCTTTGGGTACTCTTGAATCTAAAGGGTACAGGTACACAGCTGAAGGTGGAGTTTTGAAGGTCGTTAAGGGTGCATTGATAGTTATGATAGGCAGAAGGTCAGGTACGTTATATGAACTTGTCGGTTCCACATTTGTTAGATCTGTTGCAGTATCTTCATCATCCTTGTTATTGACAGAACCAGAGATCACAAATTTAGGACGTTTGAGATTGGATCGTTCAGGTGATAGGTGTCTGTCTGAGCACAGTGTAAGGGGCTCTTTGTGTGGTCAGTCCAGAGGACTGCTGGTATGTGAACAAGGGCTTTATGTGAAGCAGAAATGTTTTCTCTTCAAACAATTCCTGACGAGACATGTCACGTTTGGTGAGTCTTCATTATTGTTATATCCACAGAAGATGTCATCAGTTGTTTGTAATTCAGGTTAGGTGAGTAAGCCAGAGGGAGTTCAGTTCAGTAACACAGTTCAGCAGTGGGTGGCTGTTTCAGTTGATGTGTCAAGAGCCAATTCAGAGAAGAAGATTGGCATTGCTGATAACCTCTTAGATATGTTCACTCAGTTTTTACCTAACCGGAAGTTCAAGCTTCGCACGGTTAGGTTTCGTACTTCGTTGTGTTAACCCCGTGTGTGGGGGTTTTGTGAAGAAAGTGGAGAAAATTCTTTTATGTATGTAATTTGAGCCAAGGTGGAGATTTGTTAGGTTATATCTCAAATTACTTGTTTTATTTTATATGGGGCTGCCGTGTGGTCACCGATCGATCAGGAGGGAATGCCGATCGATCGGGTGATTTATGGAAAGATTCGGAGTGTTTTGGAAGTTTTGAGGGCCGATCGATCGGGAGCCTTGTTGCGCCGGCCCTAGTTATTTTCTATAAATAAGGGTTTAGGGTTTCGGTTTTTGGTGAGAGGTTTGTCCCATATGTATCCAATCAAAGAGCATGTGAGCTGCCATTAAGAAAAAGAGGTGACTTCGTAATTCCTCCAAGATATTCGAGTGCTACGAGAGTTCAGAGGGAGTGATTGTAATTCTTCCATATATCTCGTTCTGGGAAGTGTCGTTGTAATTCTTCCGTTCAGTTAATAAAGAATCTCCATCTTCGCCAGTGGTTTTTTCCCCTCTCGATTGTAGAGGGGTTTCCACATAAATATTGTGTGTTCTTGTTTTGTTCTTTCTTTCTCCATATTTGTTTACTTCTCGTTTTGCGTGAGTCATATTATTTGAATCGAAGCAAGTTTCTAGGGTTTACGCTTCCGCATTAGGTTTTCCTCCACAAATTGGTATCTCAGCATACTAGATTTGTTTAAGTTCCCTTTCAATAATGAATCGTTGCAAACTGTTATCTAAGTTCGAGATGACCCGCGATTAATAACTATAAATTTAATTCCATAATCTAATTTTCTATTTTTAAGGAAACTTACCTCCTCAAAGCGGCATCGAAGTCTTGCTCTTCTTCGTAGTCAAAAGCCTCATCAAACCCAAACTTACCTTTAAGTAGATCGACCTATAAAGTTTGCAACAAAAATCAAACATAATAAAGATAAAAGTTTAAACTTCGATAGTACATAAGTATATACTTACAAGATAAACTTACAATTTCCAAGCATATAAAATTAATAAATTTTTGTCACTATCACCATAATCAACTATCCACATATAATCTAGACGTACAACTATGCTTAGAAAAGAAACAACACATGCATGAGGATCAATCTTCTCAAAAAGACGATCATCCAAAGAATTCATGGCAAAAAACATGAGAATTTATGGCGCACTTCGTTTTTGTGAATTTCCTTGACATTAACAAGTTTAATTTTTCAAGTGCGTTCTATGGGAAATGCCCTCAATACAAACGAAGCCTTGGCAAGAAGAAAAAGTTATCCAAATCTAGTACAAAGGGGGAAAAAAAAAAAAAAAAAAGCAAACTAGATAGCCATGTTAATTTTTGAGTTTTAAAATATTTGTTCAAACTTTTATGCGATGTGAAGAGCCGTTACCTTTTCTTTGCATCCTACACTTCCAACAACATAACAACCCAATAGTTTAGCGAACTGTCCAACTAGTTGGCCAACAACTCTAGAAGCCGTAGAGATAGAAACTCGCACTCCCTTTTAGGGAACATATCTCACAAAAACCGGCATAGGCTGTCATGCCTGGCATGCCTACGTAGTAGAATACAGAAGCCCGAATAAGTGGAACGCTTTATCCATTATTAAAAACAAGAGATAAATGCTAATGTTTGAGAAAGAAAAGGAGCCTACACAAGGAAAAAGAACATTAAGGTGAAGAGCGAACTTGATGAATCTCTCATTGATATATACAATTGATGTGTGGGTTGGAGTATATGTGATATGTTGTAGAAAGTTGTTACATAATAGGTAATTGTCTTGCTATATATAACGACTTCGTATTATGTGTATTCAATGCTCGAATTTTAGCATTGATCCCTAGGTACATATGTATATCAAGCTATGTTGAAGTTAATGATAAATAAACTAAAAAAAAAAAATTAGATTCCTGTTGAATATACAAAGAAAATATTAATGTTTAGTGCTTTGAATGCAAAATGTGCACAAGAACAGACTATTATAAATTTATATATTTGGAATGGAAAGACTCCAATGGCAAAAAGCGAACTTATGAAGAAAATACCAATGTAGCGAAATATAGCGTTTACAATGATAATGCTACGTATAATAATACGCGCAATAGCTTAAAATTACCAGAAAAAGAGCCAAAAAACAGTGGAGCAAAACCGAAAATGACTGCTGAAAATACAATAAAATAACCGACAAATTACGGTAAATAAAAATGCTAAATCGGTATAAAATTAAAACAGCATAAAGGAGTAAAAATTCGGCGTTAATACTTTGAATGCAGTATAATATTGCAGTAAATTTGTGTCACAGTAAACGCAACCAAAATGTTGAACACGATAAGCAAAATTACCGAAAAGAGAAGGTAGGTTAGAGAATACCGATGATATCGCGGCGTGGAAAATACCACTGTCCTAAAAGACGATTTCGCCTCTGCTTTGGTGCAAACAGACGAGTAGGCAACCGCCCTCCAGGATTTACACGATCCGACCCTTAACGTGCACTCGTTAACTGCCGGTTAGGAACGCCTCAAACTTTGCCTAGAAATCGAAGGAAAATTGGAAACAGGACGGAAACGAGAATGGGAGAGAAGATTAGGATGCTGGTTGCTGTTGCTTCTATGTATTTTGAGCACTGTGGGGATGCTAATTTATACTGAAGAATTAAGAGAATGGCAGTAATGCTCAACAAGAAGTAACAGTCCCATAATAAATCCCGGTTTAACAGCTATAATTTGTTTAATTGCCATAATCCAGGTGCTTAATGCTGCAGTGTAAAATGCAACAGTAATAAAGAGATTTTCTGCAAAATAAATATACCCATTAGGAAAAAGATCACCCACACCCACGCCCGAGCATGGCACGGCGGGCGAACGGGCGGCGCGCGCGTGTGGTTCCCTCCATTCCTTCACCTAAGACTTACTTCAAATAAGTTAAAATACTCACCCTTATAAACCCAACTACCCCCTCATAAATTATCAATGTGGGATTGGGGAACTTTTATTTTGTATTTACAATGGGATTTATATCAATTGAGATACAACTTTTCTACCAATTTGGATCCAGCTTGTATCATTTTTCTGACAACCAATAGCCTAATAAAATGTCCTACTTAAGCACTAAAAACCAATATATATATATAATTACCTAAATATGACTTTATCACAACTATATATCACAACCAAAATATTGAAATTATTTTTTTCTTAAAAATTTTTATTTTTTATCTAAAGGAAATCGTTTTGTTATATAAATTTGTCTGAGGTTTACGTTTTACCAAGTTCAGATTGAAGTAAAGCATATAGCATTATGTCAATTAGTATGGATAACAATTTTCCCTATGCGAAAGAAATTTATTTTATAAATCTGTATGGGGTTACATTTCTCCAAGTTGAGATCGAAGTAAAACATATCTTATTAGGTCAATTAGTTTGGAAAAATTTTTCCCCTTCACGAAATAAAATGTATTTTCCTTTACACGAGGGAAGTTGGTTTCCCTCCATGAAGGAAACCGTTGTCCTATTTGTCACTGTGGTTTTTTGCTTTGTAGCTATACAAAGAAATAATGGAATTATGTTAAATTTTTAGTCCAAAAAAAGGAAATTTTATAGACAACTCAGAAAGTTAATAATGAAATTAAGGGTAAAAAGCCTCTTCTCCCTCGGTGGAGACTGCTGGGCTCCTGACCCTAACACTAATCCTAGAATTCTCCTCCCTCCCCCATTAATCCTTAGATCTTCCCTTTGTTCAGCTCTTAACTGCTCATCCTCCCCCTCTGTACTGGGTCGTACAATATTTTTAAGTTGGATGCTCAGTGGGCTCTCCTAAAGCGCGGAAGGAAAGGTCCCATCATCCTCCCTTGGGTATGTAATTTTTCGTCTGCAAAGCTCAACTTCCCCCTCCTGGTTTTAATCCTTTCCCTTCCTGGAACCATCACTTACCCCCATTCACCAAATCCACAACCCTCATCCTCAAAAGATCCTCTCATCCACCCTCTGCTCACAATGCATTTACAGCCGCCGCCCCCCCCCCCCCCCCCCCCCCCCCCCCCCAATGGCAAAGCTTCACCCCCAGTATAAAAAAAGCTTTGGCAGCAACTAGAACCCCATCCAAAACAACCCCCAAAAAATACACTCAGCCACCAACCGAACTCAACCCCCCCCCCCCCCCCCCCCCCCCCTCTTCTCTTCCATGGCTCTTTCAACACAAAATGGACAAAAGATCGATGTCACCAGACCCAAAATCCCTTAATAAAAGATTTAAAAATCTCGAGCTGCATGAAAATGAAGGGTTCTCCAAAGCCTTGAAAAAAAAAGACCCTTGTGGGGAAAGTTCTCTCAAGCAAGCCAATTAGAGCTGGACTAATGAAGGAGGTGCTTGACAAAGCTTGGAAACCCAAAGTAAAGCTTGAAGTTCATGAAATTTTGGTAAACTTGTTCTTATTTGCATTCCAACTCCAAAAAGATAAAACAAAGGCTAGAGAGGGCACTCCATGGTCTATCAATGACGCACATATCGTGATTAAGGAATGGGAGAGCGACACCCCATTTGAGGAAATCGACTTCTCATCGTCAGAGTTCTGGGTTCAAGTCCACGGCTTCCCGATCAGCATGATGTCATACACCAACGCCATCTGAATCGGTGGCATGTTCCCTAAAATCATCAAGCTAGACATGGAAGAAGAGCAGGATATGCTGTGGTCAAGCTTCATCTGAATGAAAGTCGAGGTAAACGTGGATGATCCCCTCATATGTGGTTTTTATTTGTAGAGAAAGGACAAACATGATTTATGGGTTAGGTTTAAATATGAGAGACTTGGGGGCTTTTGCTATGTTTGTGGAAAATTGGGCCATGTCAAGAACCAATGAAAAGATGAGGAAGCTCCCTGTGAGGAACCTATTTTTGATGGCTTCTTGAGATCCAAAGAGTGTTCCTCCAACAAAGTGAGGTTGCTTATTGCGGCCCATTGGGAGGAAGTCACCATGGACCTTATGGAAACAAAGACCGAGACGCGACAGAAAATGGTGGTAAATAATATAGATGAAGTGAATGAATTAATAGAGTGGTCCTCCAATGTTGTTCAAGCCATTCAGCTATCCCTTCATGAATCGACCTCGATTAAGCCATATGCATCAGAAGCATCGAAAGGTAAAAAAAGAAGTTCCGACTTTGAAGACCTCACTACCTCCAAACGGTCAAGAGTGGCCTTTAAGGAAATGGTCATGGGTATGATTTAGATGGATAAAATGGGCAGCTGGTCCATTGATCCAAATGTGCTTTGGGATGGAGCAAGCCTTCTGAGTCGAATCTACGAAGAAGAGGGGCAAATTTCAGGAGCAGAGGCATCTCAAACAACTATGGAAGGAATACTTGAGAAGAAAAGTGCTAGAAAACTAAGAAGCATAAAAAAGGTGGCAAAACACAAGGCAGAGCTTGAGTAATCAAAAAAGATGTACGTTCTCCCTCTTGCTGAGAGGATCCAGTCTCCCTTACTTGCTCTTGATATCGTTAGACCGAAGCTTGAGGGCTCCTCCTCTGTTTGGTTTACGGCAGTTGTCCCGGAATAACTGCCTCACTACGCATGAGTCTTTTATATTGGAACTGTCAAGGGCTACTGCATATGCCCAAAATCGTACTACAGTAAGGGAATGCACTTGTGGTTCTAAAAATCCCCTTATGGATCTCCAAATCGTACGATTTAAAGACTGCAGAATCATCCATCAATCTATAACCTTAGTATACGTGTCTTCTCTTAGAATATTATGATTGATAATATTAAGAAAACTAACAGATAAGGTCCTATTAAAAAATCATGGTTATACTGATCATATTTCAATGCTACTAACATAAACTTAAGAAGCTGAAAACACCCAAATCCATGGATACAGTGTAGGCAATTAAATTTTCTTACTTAGAATTAAAAAAAAAAGTAATATAAACATTTATACAGTCTAAGTAAAGTAAAGATTAGTTTGAAGTCATAAGCGTAATATATAGTTTTATTAGTAATGTATCCCATGAAAACGTTCAAGGTTCTTTTTGTATATCTTAAATTCAATATGATATCGCTAGGCAATCCCAAAAATAGTAAAGCAAGTTTGTGATAACAAATTGTCTCGATATTAATTTTAAGGATTATGAAAAGTGAATTTATTCCTTAACGAAACACAGATAATTTCATCGTTAAAAATTAGAATCCTAACGTTTGTATACTAAAATTGTTTGATTACATATAAATGTTTATCAAAAGTGAAAGTTATTTGGTACAAATAAATTATGCGTCATGTACGAATTGGAAGTATCATTGCAATACAAAACTGTAGTTCACTGACATAGATTTTGGTTAATGATAAGGAACATTAAAATTTAGGTATTATAAAATAGCAAACATATTATGTACAATGCATATAACAGAAGTAACAATGACAGTACATGAGGACCACTCATACTAATGTCATGTTTTGGGTTCAGTACAATCACTAATATGTTATGACATCGCTTCATTTCCTTCAACCGTGGGGTAGACAACCTTAATCTTCTAGACGCTGGAAAATTTTTGCATACATGACGTTCTTCGTGAGTCTTTGCCCTATTTCTCTCGGATTGCATATGAGTAGTCGCAAGCCTGATGGAAATGTCACCCTTGATATTGCAACATATAGCTGTCCATGGCTGAAAACGGGTTGGGGCAGGTATACACCTACCTTCTTTAGTGTTTGTCCTTGACTTTTGTTGATTGACATAGCGAAGGCTAACCTAAGGGGGAATCGGCGCCTTTTGAAAGAAATTGGACTTTGTTTTAAAGAAGGAGTCAAATCAATCCATGGTATCATGACAGTATCTCCTATGTTCCTTCATGTTATTATTTTTACCTCGATTACATTGATCCCTAATTTTTCAACTGTCAATCTTGTCCCATTGCATAGTCCAGCTGCTGGGTCTAAATTGCGCATTAGCATTACAGTCACCTTTAGTTCCAATTTGTGGTTTGGTATGCCCGGTATCTTCAACGAATGTAATATCTCTGGTGGGTGCATTCTATCGTGTTGTGCAATGTATTCCTTGTTGTTCAAGCTATCCGTGCCTAAATATAATTTTGAATTTCCTGGGAGATGGCTCAACAACTTTGTATTAATTTCATCAACGTCTTTCTTTGTTGGTGCTAAAATGGCTCACTCCATGAGATAGTTTTTGTCATTGTATTTATTATGCATGTTAGGGTACACAAAAGTCATCAATGCAGTTAGGCCGTTACTGTCATTTTTAATTAAAAATTGCTCTGGAATTTTAATCCAATCTGCATCACTACCTTCTGACAGTTGTATTCCCTCAACGTGGCCTTCTCCTAGGCGGATTATCCAATCTGCAAAATGTGTGTGGTTGATGTTTCCATCACTTTAGGCTTCATTTTGGGCAAGGCGCATATTTGTCTGCGAATGTAGGATGTGTATTTGCGGCCAAAAATTTGCTTTTTGCAACGTCGCTGCGACAATATCTGCTCTTGATCCTCTATGTACAGCGGGTAGCATCTGTCTAAAATCTCCTCCAAGTATAACCAACTTGCCTCCAAAAATTGCCTTGAACCATGCCATAAGCATAGTTTCTTTATTGCTGTTAATGTCTAGTATACCAGCCAAGGTTGCATTGTCTCGGAATCTTACATTTTGCTCTCCCGAAAGGTGGAATTGCAGTCTCTCTACGGGAGGATGTTGGTGTTGTAAATCAAATTCAAATATTCTCCAACAGGATTCTATTGCTGAGACGTATCTACAATCTAAGTATTGTTTTATCTCATCAATTACCTCTTGTGGGTGGTTACGAGTGCTGCCCTCGGCATGAACATTTTGTTCTATCACAAATGTTGTGCGATCATGTCCCTTGTGAATGTATTTATATAAGTACTTAATAAGTTTCGTGTGTGCGCATCGTTCAACATTAATGTGACAATCGTACTTGACGCATAGCTCTCTATTGTATGGCACTATCCAAGTGTTCCCAATTTGCTCCCCTCCAATTTCAATAGTTTGACCATTGTATCGGCGTCTATGGTTTACGAAACCGTTCTCTTCAACAGTTGTTTTATCACAAAACCTTTTGGGATAGTGTTTTGTGCATCTGTTATTCTCATCCATGCACGGTGAACGTGTGTTGTGAACTCCACATGGTCCGTGTATCATGAACTTTTTTACTGTTTCAAACGCTAGGGGGTCTAGTTCTTTACTTGGAAGCTCTGCTGAGATTCGGTCGTCGATGTCCTTCAGACATGTAGGCTTGTCTTCATTTGCAACTGTTAATAAAATGTGAGCATGTGGTAGGCCGCGTTTTTGAAACTCAATATCATGTATATCTGTGGGAAATGCAATTGTTTTATCAGTTTCTTTTTATTTCAAAGGTTTGAATAGGAAGAACGTACGTCATCAAACGTTAAGGGACATTACCTGCAGTAACTTTACCGAATAATTGTCTTTCCTTCAGATCTTTCATCAACTCCTTCAATTTGATCTTGAACACTCGCACTACTATGTCTGGGCGATCAGACGGCCTTTGTTGTGGCGGGTGAAAAAGTTCACCCTTAATCTCCGGCCAATTCGGATTGCATGTGAATGTTATGAAATACTCTAGAGGACCCATGACTCTACACATTGCCATTTTCATCTTGGTAGCGTTGCAGCATGTGTCTGGGTCCCCCTAGAAAACTTGATGGTATGATAATTCTACGCCCAACAGCATTGGCATCAGTTTCTCCTACTGTGAATGCATCCACCACACCATTGTATAACTCTGCTCTTAGGGTGCTTTGGTTGTTTCTCAAGTAATGTAAGCGACATTGTTCAATAGTTGCATATAAATCTACCACGAACTGTTGGAATAAGTGTCCTCCTTGTAGTAGGTTCTTTCCTTCATGTTAGCAAAGCTGTATTCTATATGCATGAAATTGTCTCTATGTGACCTCATCGTTCTTGTGATTTGTAGAGTTTAAGGTTGGTATGCCTATACTCCATCGGCCAGTTCCACGTGGGAGTAATAATGGATATTTTAATGGCACGTAACACGGATGTCTCTCATCAATTCTTTTCAACCCACCACCCATTTTATGTTGAACTATATCTCGATTGCTCCAAGTCGTTTCACTTTGGCCTACTATTAGTGCCGCAATTTCATCTGATGTTGCCATAGCGTATTGCCTTCCACCTCTCGCGTGAATGATTCTTATTTTTAGGTCTTGGGCATTGTTTGCTTGCATGACTTCACCTGCTGTTCTAAATATTATAACGTAAGGGTTTATTTCATCTAGCATTTTTTCAATCCTTCAACCCAGACTTCTTGTTATCGGGAGTCGATTTTGTTTTGTCCTAGTGCAGCAAACCTATTTTGAACTTCAT
Source organism: Simmondsia chinensis (assembly GCA_018398585.1). Lineage (NCBI taxonomy): Eukaryota > Viridiplantae > Streptophyta > Magnoliopsida > Caryophyllales > Simmondsiaceae > Simmondsia > Simmondsia chinensis. The sequence goes on along the minus strand of JAGTTD010000013.1, from coordinate 20,398,513 downwards.
TCTTAGGATCATAGATGTATAGCTATGCATAGTGTGGTTGCATCCCTGCTCTGGGAGTAATGCTCCAATTCCATGGTAGTTAGCTCCACTAATTCGGAAGGAATATGGTCTGCAGCCGTCTTGCACGGTGGAATCAATTCTGCCACCCATCGATGTGAAGGACATCATTGAGTTATATGTACGGATATCACGCATAACTTGTGCATCATGTAGTAATGTTTGGAGGAAACCTGGGGTTTCCGGCAATGTTAGGAGTTGTACTCTTCCGTTGCTACAACATATGTTGAAAGTCGGGTTTCATTGTGTGCTGTCACTTGTTCCTTCTTTCACCCACATAATTGCTTTGCAATGTGGGCACTTTGATAATCTTGGGCCAAAGTTCCCTCTATGTCTTATTGGTCTTCTTCTCCGTCATTGTCCTACATATTTATCCTAAATTAACATGCATATTGATGGTGCATATTTGTGAAGATTAGTATCGGACCCTATTCAGTTATGTTGGCGGTAATTGCAATATGTGCTTATGTTAAGTATCAAGTTGGTTCGTTATAATATTACGGCGGTGTGTTAGCACATTTACGAAACATTGGAAACATGGCATCGTTATGTTATTTTCGTTTTTCTGTGTCTGTTGAGCGTTATGTTTATGTATCGAATTGCTCATTTGCTATGTCATTATGTGATGTTAAAGGGTCACCTGTTCGAGTTGCACCTGCCTCTCCATTTCCTAGCACGTTCAATGCTCACTCTTGTCCCATCCTCTATGGTAAATTTGTTAAGGTACTCCTATGTTGTTCATGTATTATTATAGTTGCATCTTCTGGTTCCTTATTCAGTTATATGTTTGTATTTTACACTGACTATTTTATGTTAATGTATTTGTATTTTTACACTATGATTTCTTATGCTTAGTGTTTGTTTTGGAAAGGGGTGTGGGGCTTAAATTCAATGCTAGAAGGTACCGTTTCTTGTAATAGACTATATTAGGATGTTTGATATTGGTGCTGGAGTACGTATGCTCATCCATTTGGTGTAAGGCATTCTCTTAGGTGTAAATATGTTATTCAACACTTGCAAAGAAAATCTCATCACCATTCGCGCCAAGTATAAAAACATTGGAAACATGGCATTATTATGTTATTTTCATATTTGTTTGGCCGCTGAACGGTATGTCTATATATTCAATTATTCAATTGCTTGGTCATTATGTGATGTTAAAGGATTACCTGTTGGAGTTGCACCTGCCTCCCCATTTCTTGCAACATTCAGTGGTCGCTTTTGTCCCATCCTCTGTGGTAAATTTGGTAAGGTACTCTTCTATTGGTCATGTATTATTCTAGCCGCATCTTGTGGTTCTATGCTTGTTAGGGCTCCTACATTGGTGACAAAGTATGCCCCAGGTACAAATTAAAAAATTAGGAATGATTTTGAACAAATAAAAATACAAACATACAAAGAACAATGAGTCATATTTGAAAGATTAAATTTTATGTCATGAATGTATTTTACACTTACTATTTTATGTTAATGTACTTGTATTTGTATACGGTAATTTCTTACGCTTAATGTTTGTTTTGGAAAGGGGTGTGGGGCTTAAATTCAATGCTAGAAGGTACCATTTCTTGTAATAGATTATATTAGGACGTTTGATATTGGTGCTGGAGTACTTATGTTCATCCATTTGGTGTAAGGCATTCTCTTAGGAGTAAATATGTTATTCAACGCTTACAAAGAAAATCTCATCACCATTCGCGCCAAGTATAAAAACATTGGAAACATGGCATTTTTATGTTATTTTGGCCTTTGTTTGGCCGTTGATTGTTATGGTTATGTATTCAATTATTCATTTGCTAGTTTGTTATGTGATGTTAAAGGATTACCTGTTGGAGTTGCACCTGCCTCCCCATTTCCTGCCACATTCAGTGCTCGCTCTTGTCCCATCCTCTGTGGTGAATTTGTTAAGGTACTCCTCTGTTGGTCATGTATTATTCTAGTCACATCTCGTGGTTCCATGCTTGTTAGGGCTCCTACATTGGTGACAAAGTATGCCCCAGATACAAATTACAAAATTAGGGATGATTTTGAAAAAACAAAAATACAAACATACAAAGAACAATGAGCCATATTTGAAAGATTAAATTTTATGTCATGAATGTATTTTACACTTACTATTTTATGTTAATGTATTTGTATTTGTATACTGTAATTTCTTACGCTTGGTGTTTGTTTTGGAAAGGTGTGTGGGGCTTAAATTCAATGCTAGAAGGTACTGTTTCTTGTTGCGTTCGATTCTCCTATTGAATTGGTTTTTTTGTCAAAAACATATCTTCATGTCCTATCTTTATGCTGCATTGTTTTAGCAGCTTCTTGTGTTAGGACGCATGTCTGGTTTCCTACATTCAAGTTGAGGATTGTACCCAAGTTATCCATTTCACTGTTCTTATTATTGTAATTTTCTTATGTTTACTATTAGTGTTGAATTTGTTGTTCGCATATAGGTTGAGTACTTACCATTGCTCCTAAGTAGGTTTCCCTCCTAATATTTCTATTGGTGTAGAAATAGTTTAGTTGGTATAGGCGCGCAATATGTTATGCTATATTATGCCTAGAATCTTACTGCGGATTATTTAGTGACTGATTGTTAACCTCCGGTCATATAAAACACTTGCATAATTTGGTATCAATAATGGGAAGAGTTGTATCGAGAACGACATGTTCTATGATATTCTCCCTTCGTTGGTCATTGTCCATGCTTGGTGGTAGGGCATCCAAGTCATGTGTAATGGGGACATCTTCAATGTGTTCATTTTCATTATATGTCGATGGAACTATTTCGTAATCTGGAGTTCCAGTTGGGCTTGCCCCCACCTCTTGAGGTGACGATGAATGTGTATGCGAGACATGGGTCAATGATGACTCAGGTGTTGTGTACAAAGGGAAGTTGTTCGGCACATTTTGTAGTTCCCCTGCAATATTTAAGATAGTGTTATTCTCGTAATGGTAAAAATTGTACAAATATAATACGTTGTGGGACATGTAAATAATATTGGAAAGAGTGTCACCAATAATGGTTGGCTCTATCATATTCTAGGAAGAAGGGTCATTTTCTGAGAGGAAGGGAGGGACCAAGTCGTGTCTCCCAGGTCGTTGTCAGTTCGCTTCCCTTTCTTGAGACACCATTGCAGATGGTTGTTGGACATGGGTTAATGCTGCATGGGGTGCATCATTTGTGTACATTCTTCTCAGGCTTCTTCTCCTATTCAACAGTCTTGCCCTAGCCTTAGCTCGTAATATGGTGATTCGGGCTTGCCTAGCTTGTTTTTGAAGGCTTTGACGCTCCAACGTAACTCTCACGTTTGTGGAACCATTAGTCCTTGATACAAACCGCCTCCATCTCCTATGAACTCGTGCAGCCTTACATATGAGTTGTTGTTGATGCGATGTTTCCTCCTGAAAAAATTAGAAATTGCAAATTGTCCATGAGAATTATACTAAAATTGAACTTTGTAAATTAATTTCAAACTTATAGCAATTTTGAGCCTAAACACTGCAGTCCTGTCTTATATGCGAATGAGTGAGAAGAAATATGATGAAAGATTCCCTGTTTTGTAAGTGAAAAAGGGAAATGAGCCGCTTAGTACATGACTATAATATTTGTTGATATATTACGGTAAAAGAACAATTGAAGTGCGTAAGATGAACACTGAAAGAGTTCGGATCACCCTAAAGTTAGATATTCTAGTAGATTTAAAATGTACTCAAATGGTTATATTATTTTTTAAATTTTGTTTGCAATGTAATGCATATAAATTTAGTATTTAGAGTATTGCATTTACCTATTGTCGTTCCATTGATCTCTAGCTTTGCGGAAGTATGCACAATTTGTAAAGAGCAACGCCTACGAATGTCGATATGAGTTCCCTAGGTATTGCAACGAACATGTGTTATTTTTGCATTTTGGGGCCAAGAATCACAAAATCCGATTTAACATTATGTAAAGTCCGATTTACAGTAATTTCCATAATAGAAATACTTGACATTAAATGAATATTATACAAATTCAAATGATTTAACATTAAATGCACTAAAATAATACTTATACAAAGCTGGGTTTTTAATATTTGATAACATTATTGGAATTTTTTTCTATAATTTTATTGAAATATTTTATAATTTGCACCTTATGTTATTCCTCACGATTTCTTCTTTTTATTATTTTATAATTGGCAATACCAAAAATATAAGTAATATTAGCAACACTGATAATGATAAAAGAAACTATTGAACCTAGCTAATATTAACCTAACAAACTGAGATTGACCTTGTGTCAACTCTTTTGCAATTTGTACAGAGGTTACATTATAATTTAGTTTTTTTAATCATATTCACTATTTTGTTCTTAAATTATTGAAGGATTAATATATTATCATAATCATGTCCAGTATTAGCAATATAAGTTACTAATTAAGGGAAACGATAATTAACCAAAAATGTTACCATACAATTATCCTTGCAAATTAGGATTTACCTTTGTCAACTCCTTGGCAATTTGTACGGAGTGTACATTTTAATTTAGTAATTTTAATCATATTTGCTAATTTTGTGCTGAAATTTTTGAGGAACTAATATATTATCATCATCATGTCCAATAATTGAACCATTAAGACATATTAGATAGTCAAACCTTTTCATTCCAAAATAAAAGTAGAAATCAAAACTCATGCTATAGAAATTTCAAAAATCAACTATATATGAATCAAAGAAATAGCGAGATATCAAAATATAATTTAGAAAAAAATTACTTACTCCAATACTCTCTAATATGCCAATCCATTATGCAAAGTCTGATTTACAGTAATTTTCATAACAAAAATATTTGACATTAAATGAATAAATGATTTAACATTAAATGCACTTAAATAATGCTATACAAAGCTGGGCTTTTAATATTTGAAAACATTTTAAAAAAAAATTTTTCCATAATTTTGTTGAAATATTTTGTAATTTGCACCTTATGTTATTCCCCATTATTTTGATGTTCATTGAATTGGCAATACCAAAAACATAAGTAATATTAGCAACACTGATAATGATAAAAGAAACTATTGAACCTAGCTAACATTTACCTAACAAACTGAGATTGACCCTTGCTATTTATAAACTTATTTGCTATTTATAAATGACTAATAAGTACCTTGAACATATAAAATATAAAGTGATCCAAAAAAATTATAAAATATAAACAAATTACTATTAGCTGCAAGACTAAACCCTAATTAAGCAAAAATATAATTAAGAAAAAAATGGTACCATAAAATTTTGTTTTCTTCTTCCTCTTTTTCTACTTTTCTTCTAACCATAATCTCTCTTTCTCTCTCTAATTCTCTTCTCTAACCCTAATTCTCTCTGGATTCTTCCTAATTCCTCCAGATGTACCTCTAATCGGCGCATCATATTTATACGAAGTTTATATTATTTTTTAATTATTTTATCCTAAGATATTATCAAGTTTTATAAAAAAAAGTGTAAAACTCAAAACTCTTACCAAAGTGTTGCTTTTTGAGCTCACGGTCGCCTAGTGTTGGTGCCAATATTTTTCCATTTCATGCTTCATTCATGAACGAACTCTGTGATTTTAGTTTTCTTTCGTTTTGTGGTTTGTTCTCTAAACACTGAAGGTTCTTTGGGTTCTATTTTCATGACCCATATAATAATTTATATTTTACGTTTCATATTTTAATGTTATTGTAAATCTATAAAATCATCATTTTATGTCTTTATTGTGTTTCGGTTTCAATTGTGCTTTTGAAATTTGAATTAAATTCAGCACTCATTAATGGATTTAAAAGGTTAAATGGGAAAGGTTTCTATTTTGAATTAATTTCAGCAGTCGTATATATTAACAGATTTAAAAGGTTGAATGGGAAAGGTTGGTATTGTATTAATTTAGCTTTAATTTTTTGTTCTTTATTATTGGATTGTCTTTTTTATTAGATTTTAGATCAATGAGAGTGAGAGTTAACAACAATAATTGGGTAAATCTATATAATCATCATTTCATTTTAGCTGCAAGACTAAACATAATTAAGCAAAAAACATAATTAAGGAAAAAAATATTACCATAAAATTAACCAAACTAACCCGGATTTATACAAAGTTTATATTATAATTTAGTTTTTTTTATCCAATTCGCTATTTTGTTACTGAAAATATCATGCAAAACATAATTAAGAAAAAATATTACCATAAAATTAACTAAACAAACCCAGATTTATACGTAGTTCACATAATTTTTTTTTTTTATCAGATTCTCTTGAAGGATTAATATTTTATGAAACCTCTTTATCCCAAAAAAAAAAAAAAAAAAACCCAAACGCCAAGCTATAGAAATTATAAGCATCAGCTAAATATAAACTTATTTGCTATTTATAAATGACTAATAAGTACCTTGAACATATAAAATATAAAGTGATCAAAAAAAATATAAATTACAAACTGATTACTATTAGCTGCAAGACTAAACCCTAATTAAGCAAAAATATAATTAAGAAAAAATATTACCATAAAATTTGGTTTTCTTCTTCCTCTCCTACTTTTCTTCTAACCCAAATCTTCTCTCTCTCTTTGATTCTCTTCTCTATCCCTAATTCTCTCTCGATTCTTTCTAATTCTTCCAGATGTACCTCTAATCGGCGCATTATATTTATACGGAGTGTATATTATTTATTAATTATTTTATCCCAAAATATTAAAGATCTAATATATTATCAAGCCTTATAAAAAAAAAAAAAGAGTAAAACTCAAACCTCTTACCAAAGTGTTGCTTTTTGAGCTCACGGTCGCCTAGTGTTGGCGCCAATAATTTTCCATTTCATACTCCATTGATGAACTAACTCTGTGATTTCGGATTTCTTTGGTTTTTTTTTTTTTAGTACAAAGTGGCGGAGTGGGGTATCATGCCTCGAACTGTTAACCCTTTTTGGTTTTGGTTTTATGGCTTATTCCCTAAAAAGTGGAGGTTCTTTGGGTTCTATTTTCATGACATATAATAATTTATATTTTACGTTCTAAATTTTAATGTTATTGTAAATGTATATAATCATCATTTTATGCCTTTATTGTGTTTCAGTTACAGTGTGTTTTTAAAATTTGAATTAATGTCTGCATCATTAATGGATTTAGAAGGTTGAATGGGAAGGGTTCCTATTTTGAATTTATTTCAACACTCATATGTATATATTAATGGATTTAAAAGGTTGAATTAATATCCGGGTTTTAATTTACATTTTACGTTTTATGTTAATAGTGTTTCGTGGAAAAAATTAAAAGATAAGTAATCAATTTTGTCATATAATCATCACTATATGTTAATTGGGTAAAAATTGGGTAAATATATCATTTTATGTTAATTATATTTTGTACAAATTCGGGTTACTTTGGTTAATTAAAAGTTAAGTAATCAATTTTGTCATATATTAAACTTAAAAAAATATTTGAAACGAAAATGAGAATAATTTAAGTATACTTAGAAAAATTAAAAGACTAAGAAATTAGAATATTAGCTGTAAATAAAATACATGTGGTTAAGGTGATAGGGAGCTTTGAAATTGCAAGATTTGGGGTACAGAGGGTTTTTAGAGAATTAAGGCCAATACAATATTAAATTAGATACTCGAAAAGAACTAAAAGACTAAGAAATTAGAATATCAGCCCTAAATAAAATACCCGTGGTTGCATTTGCTTTTGGGGAGTTGGTCTTCAACTCAGATATAGTTTATACATGGTATGTGTGTTTTTAGGTTTTTTTATCAGTTATATATAATTTAAGTATGCTCATAAAAATTAAAAGACCAAGAAATTAGAATATTAGCTCCAAATAAAATACATGTGGTTGCATTTGCTTTTGGGACAGTTGGTTTTCAACTCAGATATGGTCTATAAATGGTATGTGTGTTTTTTGGTTCTTTTATCAGTTATGTACTGTTATTATTAACTATAATTTCCGATACAATGCTTACTATTATTCTTGTAATCAATTTAGGGCTAATTTTTGAATTTTGTAAATTTTTATTTACCCATTTTATGCAACGTTTCATATTCTCATAATGTTCATGTATGCCTTTAAATATCCTACCTCAAATTTTACTTTTTTTGTCTTCAATTTGCTCCGTTCAGTATTAAAGTTTCGTTTTAGCATTAAAGTTGTTTACCTATTTTATGCAACGTTCGACTTTAGAAATCCTTCCTCAGTTTTTTTTTTCTTTTTTGTCTTTAAATGGCTCCATTCAATATTAAATTTTTGTTTTAGCATTAAAGTGGTCAACTTTAGAGGGTAAGGTGATAGGGAGCTTTGAAATTGCAAGATTTGGGGTATAGAGGGTTTTTGGAGGCTTGAGGCCTCTACAATAATATATTAAATAGATATTTTTTTAGTGAAAGTGTATTTAAATTTGATTTAGTGTAAAAAAAATTTTTTGATTTATATTTCGCGAATATTAAAAATATATTTATTTGAATAGGACAGATACTCATCAAAAGAAAAAAAAAAATAATTGGATACCATTTAAGGATTTTTTTTTTTTTTTTTTTTTTGAGATTGCCTTTTTTAGTAATACTTTTTTTAGCTTTATTACGTGCAATGGCTTGTTATTATGTATCTAATTTTTATTTTCCTTTTTCTAATTAAATCTATTAATTTACTTTTGTAAATTTTTAAAATTTTATTTCTAAATTTACATTATTTTAATATAGAATATGCTTTTTAATTATTAAAGTAATGTGTTTCGGACCTTTGTGGAAACTTCCGCAGAAAAATCTACTTTCTTTATCAAATACGAAAAAATCGACTTCTTTTATCAAATATAAACAAATCGAATTTCTTTATCAAATATAGAAAAATTAACTTTCCTTATCAAATATGGAAAAATCAACTTGGACATTTATCGTTGGTGAACAATAAAAAATAAGAAGAAATAACTTGGGATTTTCCTACGTTTTATTTGCCTTGTAGTCAACTGTTGAAAATTCTACAAATGTTGACGTTATGTTTTCCAGAGTTCCTAGGAGGCTCTAGTTTAAAAAAAAAAAAAAAAAAAAAACATACAATCAAATAAAATTTGTTATATAATTCAACTCTATTAAATGACAGATTTAGAATTAGTTATACTAGGCCTTTTCCGTACGATACACGGATGGTATTTATCTCTTTTTTGGTTTATTTTTATTATAATAAAATTTATCTTCCCAAAATTTTTTTTGTCAACTATGTTAATAAATTTAAAACTAATGAATTGATTCAATAAGTTTGATCAAAAGAATTGATTCAATAAGTGATAATTATCTCATGTTTTAATACTAATAAATTTGCCATTTTATCTTTTTATTCTATATTTGGCAAATGAAAGGTCTTCCCTCTCAAAATTGAGGGATGAGGGTTTGAGTGGTTTTCAAGGAGTGGGGTACTTTACAATAATATATTATATGGATTTTTTGGAGTAATTCAAATGTATACAATTTAATAAAGGATAAATTATAAAAATCTCATCTGACTTTTGCTTCAATAATAGAAGACTCACCTCTCTTTTGAAAATTTATCACTTTGGCCCCAAATAGCTTTTTTTGACACTTTTGCCACTCAAAATAAAATGGTTAAGTTTTTTTATTTTATTTACATTTTAGTACCTCGACGTTTTTGGAAATAATAAAAAGGATCCCGACCTTTGAATTATTAAAAAGGACCCTTAGTTTTTGTCGTATTAATAAAAAGGTTCCTCACAAATGTGACGATGATGCGATCTGAGATTGGATCCTATCCAAGCTATCAAATCCACAACCCAAATCGAATCACCCCTTACAATCCACCACACAACCAATTGCAATTCCAACACAAGATAGAGACAAAGGGCCATGGGATAGCTAGATTGCTATCCCTTTGTATATATATTGGATAGTCTAAGGATAGATACAAATATAGAGAAAGGGAGGGAATGTAAAAGAAGGGGGGAGACATTAGAGAAGCATTGGGGGCGAGAGAGAGAGAGCATTTCTCTCATACATACTTAGCATGCCTAAACTTCGGGGAGGGGGTTACTTATTTATAGTAATATTTAGTAATATTAGGGCTAAGGTGGAGGTGAGGGGATGCTGGGTCTGGGCTGCGGGTTAGCGGGTGGGCCTAGGCCCATCCATAACAATACCTCCCGCACGACTTGACCCTTGTCTTTAAGGGTCTGAAGTTGGAAACCGGGTTCACAGATCGTGAAGGACTCTAATCCATGGAACTGGAACCTAGGTGGCGGCAGTGCAGAGCTGGCAAAATCCTCTGTGGTCCAAATACACCTAAGCTGGGATGTGAGAGGGGTTGGCAGCCAAGTCTCGAGCATCGGAGCAACATAGCGGCTTGAGCTATCAGAATCAGTTTGTAGGTGATGGGCATGACCATGCTAGTGAGAGTACTGATCAAGGTCTTGGCACCAAGCACATTCTACAACAGGCGGCTTAGAGGACTCATGTAAGACCAGAGATGGCGTCGAAGCTAACGCACGTTTGAGTAGCTCAAAGGCAAGCTCAACATCTTCATTCTATCTGAAGCCTTCCTTGCTCAGCCACTCAGTCAATAATTGGGAAAAGACTTTGTAATGGAAAAAAAAAGCGCCTACGATGCTTCAAAGGCCTGAAGAACTCACTGGGATGCCTTACTAAGGTGGAGCGAGACAAGGCGGGAACAATCTTAAACCCTTTAAGGTTGGTGGCTACACCTTCTCCAAGTGCGAGGCAATCCTAGGGGCACGAAGAAGAGTTTGAAGATTAGGGGGTGGATCTAACTCGGGTTTTACTAAATCATTTCCTAATTTATCCTCTGAAGCCTTAACCTAAAACATCTGCACCTGAAAACGCACTGAATCACCTGGTGTGAACTTGTCATGGTGGTAGAAGGAGAGATCTTGTACACTCAGTTCATCAAAGTATGCGGAGGATAATGTTTGTACAGGAAGAGTAGATGGCGGTGGTGGAGACAGCGGGACCAGTGGTGCCAATGCCAAGTGTTGAATAGGCGGCTTTGGTGTTAACATCATTGAGTAACTCGATAAAGAAAGACTGAGAGCTGACGCGACGGAATCCTTGCCTGTCACTGAATCAGTATACTCATAGTTCTCCTCTTGAGGCAAAGTAATGATCTCCCTTAAGTCACCACGATCAGAGGAGGTCCAATCATGGGCGCCCCTCTGAGTGGGAGAAAACTGAGAAGACAAATGGCGAAATTCCAACTAGCGTCATCCTTGTTGGCGGTGTAGTAAGCATCATTTCGGCTGGACTACTTTGTAGCGGTAGGTGAGGGACTATTTTGGCTGGATGGAGGGCTTGCAACTCCATTGAACTACTTGGCGGCACCACTGTTGGTGGACTAACATCCACCTTAGCTGTATGAGTCGGTAGCAGTAATAGTAGGGCTGTTTTAGTGGGGTTCTTTCCCGTCACTTGCTCAATATAGGCACATTTCATCTCATGTAACTTAGCTGGAGTGATAGCTTCCTCAAGAGTATGTGGCTTAAACACCTTAAACCACTCTGGCAATTCATCACACAAACCCTCTATGGCGCCAACTCTTTGCCCCTCATTGAGCCCATCATGGTTAACCTGGGACTCAAACGCATTCAGGTATTCATCAAGGGTCCTGGTTTGTTTGAGCTTAGTACGCTCGATAAGTGGGTTGTGGGCACTTAGCAAGCCCATGTCACCACTCCCGTTAAACCTAGGCTCTTGCTGGGTAGAGCGAGTGGAGGACCGAAATTTGCCTCGCCTATGATGAACGAGGGCAGAACGCAGGGATCGGTGTTTAGAACCGAACTCCTTACAACATTATAATGATGGAGTTGGTGGCACCGGGTTGGCGTGAAGCCGACTCCTTGCTATCCTCATCTATAGCTATAGCTCCTTCATCATCCCTTTCATCTCAGCGATGGCCCCCACCAATCCGTCACAGCGCCGGTCAAAATTTTCTCTCATGTTCATCTCTAACACTCAATGTTTAGAGCAGCCCGTCATTGATAACGATTGAAGCTAAGGAGTGTTTTGCTCTCAAAAATCTCTGAAGGCATTTCATCGAACACCTTATGTCCAAAGCTCGAATGGCACTTCAACAGCTTCTTCTTCTCTTGTATGGGCCAGCGATGGTGATGGTGAATTGATCGATGATTGGTGCTGATAGTGGTCAAGGATTGAATGCTCTAATACCAATTGATATGGTCCGAGATCGGATCCTATCCAAGCTATTAAGTCCACAACCTAAATACAATCACCCCTTACAATCTACCACACAATCAATTGCAATTCCAACACAAGATAGAGACAAAGGGCTATGGGATAGCTAGATTGCATTCCTCTTATGTATATATTAGATAGTATAAGGACAGATACAAATGTAGAGAAAGGAAGGGAGATGTAGAAGAGGGGGGAAGACATTACAGAAGCATTGGGGGGGAGAGAGATAGAGCATTTCACTCATACATACTTAGCATGCCTAAACTATGGGGAGGGGGTCACTTATTTATAGCAATAGTTAGTTATATTAGGGCTAAGGTGGTAGTGAGGGGATTGCCAGGTAGGGGGTGCGGGTTGGCCGGTGGGCCTGGGCCCATCTGTAACATATGACTTCATTTTTCATTGATAGAGTTGACGTGGCAATTGTTTTTATTAATGACCCAAAAAAATGACATAATGTACACTTCAACACCTTTATGTTTACTTTATAAACACGAAATTTAAGATGTTATATTATGTAGAAGCTATCTATTTTCACTTAATTTGTTTCAAAATATTGTTGGTATAGAGTACTTTTGTCATTTTACTGTAATATTAATTAAACCGCAGCTGTTACGCCAAATTTGCCCACTAAAAATGACATTATCATGTCGGAGATTGACCTTTTTATTAATGCGATAAAAACTTAAGGGGTCTTTTTATTAATATGACAAAAATTTAGGAGCCTTTTTAATAATTCAAAAAGGTGAGGGTTCTTTTTATTATTCCTAAAAATGTTAGGGTACTAAAATGTAAATAATCCTTATTTTTAGGTAGGGGTTTATATTTTGAAGAAAAATAAGGATTATATGGCAGCAACTTAAATTATACAAAAAGACTAAATTGACACAATAGAGAGTGGATGTACTAATATAATATGTAAGGTAAATAGACTTAAGTCATAAACAAATGATGGTTTTTACATTATGATAAGTGATAGTAAACATCTACTATTATTATTGCGCAAATGTCTTAATAAAACTTGTTCTAATTTTGATGTACTGACAAGCGTGTCAATTAAGACCCCGTGCATCCTAAACGATTGCTTGGGATGTGCCAACTTTAATGGTCCCTATATTATAACTCCGAAATTTGACAATGTCATAAATTTCAAATTTATAATTGATTTAACGAATATTTGCTTAACAAAGAAATTACTAATGTGTACGAAGAATTCCATCTACATATTCGGTTTTGTTGGTATAATTTCAAAATGTGTATTCACAAATATGTAAAACTTTGTTTAATATATGTATAAAATGTGTATGAGATTGTCCCGGTATGTGTTTAAGTGTTTAAAACACATGAGGGGTGTGTGTCGACACATGGGCCACGTGTGTCGACACACAATCCAACAGTGCCACAGGGGAATAGGTGTGTCAACACACATGGCCCTTGTGTCGACACACAGCCTTACAGAAGCGCACGGCAGAATGTTGTGTGTCGACACACAGGGGCTGTGTCTTGACACACAATCTTACAGTAACCTTGTGTGTCGACACATAGGATTGCTTTCTGGCAGTTATCTTCGCGCCCCTTTCCCAATTTTTGGTGTTTTTTCCTTAGTTTTCTTTGGGACGTCTTCTTCCTCTAGACACACATATATTCTCCCGTTTGATACTTGTTTTACTTACTTCAATATACGAAATTGATTGGAAAATCACAAGAACAAAAGGAATAGAAGAACATCTTCATGTGGTCTTGTGTTCTTGTGTGAATTTGAGTGTTTGGTTTGTTAAATTTAATCAATCTCACTACATTTTTGTCAATCTCTCCCCATACACATCTTCACTCCATATTTGGTTTTTGTTGTATCCCTGAGGATATTTCGTATACCGAAATAAGCCTTAAAGAAAGTGATTACATAGCCTCAACACCTGAGATCTTTGGGTTACCTGTTTGCAAGGATTTGCAAGTTTTTGTGAGATTTACACTAACAATCTTAAGGCTTATTTTCCGATTTGGGTTATGGTTTCATCACTAAGGGAAATGACAGCCAACTTTGTGAAGTTGGACCGTTTTGATGGCGGGAACTTCCTCTGATGGCAGAGGAAGATGCACTTCCTCATCACGACGTTGAATGTGGTGTATGTCCTGAATACACCATTTCCATTAAAAGGAAGAGCAAAGAAAGTGATAGAAGGAGGGCTTGGACCTCTTACCTTGTGGTTGAGAGCCACATGCTCTAGCCAACTGAGACATTGGCCGAGCAGAGGGCTAGAATGAAGTGGGAGAATGATGGCTACATCTGTAGAGGGCATATTCTGAATGGTATGACTGATGCCCTGTTTGATATCTACTCGAACGTGCCAACTGTGAAGGAACTGTGGGACGCTCTTGAGGCACGCTATATGGCCAAGGATGCTACAATCAAAAAGTTCCTGGTTAGTCAGTTCTATAATTATAAAATGGAAGATGATCGTCCTGTTATGGAGCAATTCCACCAAATCAAACGAATATTGAATAATTTCAAACAACATAAAGTGAAAATGGACGATACCATAGTTGTTACTTCCTTAATTGACAAACTTCCCCCTTCTTGGAAAGATGTTAAGAAAAGTATTAAACATAAGAAGGAGGATACGTTAATTGAGGAATTGGCTAACCATTTACGTGTCGAGGAAGGTTATAGGGTACAGGATGACAACAAAGACTGCCCTAGTGATGTTGGTAAAATCAATATCACGGAAGAAGGCCAGTCAAGCAAGGGACCCAAGTGAACCGGACACTTCCAAAAGAAAAAGAATAACAAGAGGCCAAAAATGGTCTGTTGGGAGTGTCAGAAGCCCGGTCACTTATGTCAGGATTGCTATCGCCTTCAAAGGAATAAAGGCAACTGGCTTGATCATCGCGCCAAAAATTCGAATGATAGGTTCATGGCGATGATATCAGAAATCAACTTAGTCGAGAGTGATAACTCTTGGTGGATTGACTCGGGGGGCCACGAGACATGTGTGTAATGACAAGGGGTTCTTTACGACTTTTAAACCCATGGACAACGGAACTGTTTTGTTCATGGGCAACGGGGCAACTATACCGGTTAAAGGGAAGGGAAAAGTAGATTTAATTTTCACCTCTGGAAAAACCCTTACTTTAACCGATGTATGTTACGCTCCGGATGTGAAGAAGAATCTCGTGTTCAGTGGCTTGTTAAATCAATTTGGGTTCAAGTTGGTCTTTGAGGCCGACAAGTTCGTTTTGTCTAAGGGTGGAGTCTTTGTTGGCAAAGGGTACTTGTGTAATGGTATGTTCAAGATGAACATTGATAGTAAAATTGTTAGTTTTGTTTATATGCTTGATTCGTCATTTTTATGGCATCAAAGGTTAGGTCATGTGAATTTTCATAGATTACATGAATTGGTTAATTCTTCGTTGATTCCACACATAAATAAAATTGATGATAAATGCAAAATGTGCGTGTTAGCTAAGATAACGAAATTACCATTTCCTTCAGTGCAAAGAGAGACTAATCTGCTTGACATAGTGCATAGCGATTTACGTGATTTCAAGTGCACACTGAGCTTAGAAGGAAAGCATTATTTTGTGACATTTATAGATGACAGTTCGAGATTTTGTTATGTATATCTAATAAGTCAAAAAGATGATCCGCTTGATAGATTTAAAGCCTATAAAGCAGAAGCTGGATTACACTATGAGACCTTCCTCAAATGCCTTAGGTTAGACCGTGGTGGGGAATACTACGATCCTAAGTATTTCAAAACCACCATAATTATACGTGAAATAACTGCTCCATATACGCCACAATAGAATGGTGTGGCTGAGAGGAAAAACCAGACTCTAACTGAGATGGTTAATTCCATGTTATCCTATTTCGGTCTCAGCAATGGGTTTTGGGGTGAGGCTATGTTAATTGCCTGTCACATATTGAATAGAGTTCCAAATAAGAGAAATAAGATAACCCCATATGAATTGTGGAGCAAACGAGCCCCTAATTTGACTTATTTGAAAGTGTGGGAGTGTAGGGAAGTTGTTAAAGTCCCTAAACCTAAACGTAAAAAGTTAGATGAAAGAGGCATTGATTGCATCTCTGTTGGTTATGCTTCTCATAGCAACGCATATCGGTTCTATGTAATCGAACCTATTAAATCAATGTAAATACAATAATAGAATCAAGAGACGCGATATTTGATGAGAACTGGTTTACCTCTATCCCTAGATCGAGGGACTATGTACCGATTGAAAGTGACACTCAACTGTCATATGACGATGTTCGTCATGAGAGGGAAGATTTCCCTGAAAGTGCTCTAGAACTCCGAAGGAGTAAGAGAGCAAGGAAAGAGAAATCTTTTGGTTCGGACTTCTATACGTTCTTGGTTGAAGGTTCAAGGAACGATGTGGACCAAGTGGCTCCATATTGTTGTGCCATGGAAGCTGATCCCTTGATGTTTAATGAGGCAATGAGGTCTCATGATGCATCTTTTTTTTTAAAGAGGCTGTGAATGATGAGATGAATTCCATCTTAAGTAATAATACCTGGAACCTTGTGGACCTTCCACAAGGAAGTAAGCCCATCGGGTATAAATGGATCTTCAAAAGAAGATGAAAGTCGATGGAATGATTGACAAGTTCAAGGCCCGATTGGTGGCTAAAGAGTTCACCCAAAAGCATGGGTTAGACTACTTTGACACGTATGCCCCCGTGGCAAGGATATCGATGATAAGGGTATTGATTGCCCTTGCCTCTATTTATAAACTAGCGATACACCAAATGAATGTCAAAACAGCATTCTTGAATGCTAAGCTAGAGGAGGAAGTGTACATGGAACAATTGGGTTTTGTTGTTCTAGGCCAAGAAAGAAAAATATGTAAACTCGTACGCTCTCTATATGGGCTAAAGTAAGCCCCAAAGCAATTGCACCAGAAGTTTGATCAAGTTGTTCTTAACAATAGATTCGTTATACACGAATCGGATAAATGTGTCTATAGCAAATTTGATAATGGCAAAGGGGTCATTATATGTTTGTATGTCGATGACATGCCGATATTCGGTACTGATATGGAACATGTAGAAAGAACCAAATCGTTTCTCTCTAAAAACTTTACTATGAAAGACATGGGTGAGGTGGAGGTGATCCTCTGTATTAGAATTGCAAGGAGTGGTGATTCCATTTCTTTGACACAGTCTCACTACGTTGAAAATGTGTTAAAAAGTTCCATTTTTATGATTATGCATCGGCGTCCGTTCCATTGGACCCTGGTGTGAAATTAGTACTGAATGAGGGCGCTCCAATGTCACAACTGAGATATGCCTAGGTCATTGGTAGTCTTATGTATGCCATGATGAGCACAAGGCCAGATATAGCCTTTGATATTGGTAAGCTGAGTAGATATACTAGCAATCCAAATATGAGCCACTGGAAAGCTATGGATCATGTACTGAAATACCTCAAGAAGACTATGAGTTATGGTCTTTCTTATGTAGGGTATCCTCCTATTTTGGAGGGATATTCTGATGCAAGTTGGATCTCCGACATGGAGGATCATGCATCCGTAAGCAGATGGGTATTTTTGCTTGTTGGGGGTGTGGTATCTTGGGTTTTCGAGAACATTCTTGCATAACTAATTCAACTATGGAAGCGAAGTTTATAGCTCTCGTGTCTACGGCTAAGGAAGCCGAGTGGTTAAAGGATCTCCTGTATGAGATACCTTTGTGGCCTGAGCCGATCTCACCGATATCTATCCATTGTGATAGTCAGGCTACGCTATCGAAAGCGTATAGTGAAGTGTATAACAGGAAGTCAGACACATTGGTGTAAGGCATAGTGTGGTGAGACACCTTATTTGAGAAGGTGTCATTGCTGTGGACTTCATGAGGACCAGTCCGAATCTAGCGGATCTATTTACAAAAAGCCTAGCTTGAGACTTGGTTCTGAAAACAAGTGAAGGGATTGGTATGAAACCTGTCATTTTTAGTCGCCCATGATAGGTCCTCAACTCGATGCCTAGTATGACGCTAGGTTTCGGGTTTAATAAGAGAGACTTGTCATCTGTGTGACTGCAAGCACAATATGAGAATTAGCATCCCGAGTGTGAAATGCTTGATACCTGCGTCAGAGATTCTAAGAGGATGAGCATATGCTCTTAATGGACCTAGTTCTAAAACTTATTGAATGTCGCATCGTAGGGACATGATCAATGAGGTCCACCTCAGTGTGTGTTGAAGTTTGGGTGCTTCAAAGAGGTGATTTTTGACTTAGGGTTTGGCCTTAAAACACTCACGAAGGGTACAAGATACAAGACCACAAATGTGTCGATTTGGGAGGTGTAGGATGTGCACTGGGAGTACGCCTAGTGCGTCATTGGGTAGTCTGTTAGTCAAATGGGTTGTATGGTTCAAAACTTGGTCCACCATTTTCGATCCGATTAACCGTATGGTCCTTTCACTAGCAGGGGGTTCAATCGGGAGACACCCACGTTGATGCATGACGTGGCATCCTTTATTCGATATGTCATATTGAGATTGATTGCATTTTGAAAATGGCGGGGGAATGTTGGTGTATTTTCAAAATGTGTATTGATAAATATGTAAAATATTGTTTAATGTATGTATAAAATGTGTGTGTCATAGTTCCTGTATATGTTTAAGTGTTTAAAATATATGAGGGGTGTGTGTCGACACATGGGTCATGTGTGTCGACACACAATCCAACAGTACCACTGAGGAATAGGTGTGTGTCGACACACATGGCCCATGTGTCGACACACAGTCTTATAGAAGCACACGGCAGAAAGTTGTGTATCGACACACAGGGGCTGTGTGTCAACACACAATCTTACAGTAACCCTGTGTGTCGATATGTGTGTCGACACACAGGACTACTTTCTGGCAGATATCTTCACGCCCCTTTCCTAGTTTTTGGTGTTTTATCCTTGGTTTTATTTTGGGACGTCTTCTTCCATTGGATACACATGTATTCTCCCATCTGATACTTGTTTTGCTTGCTTCAATATATGAAATTAATTGGAAAATTACAAGAACAAAAGGAATGGAAGGACATCTTCATGTGGTCTTCTGGTCCTGTGTGAATTCAAGTGTTTGGTTTGTTAAACTTAATCAATCTCACTACATCTTTGCCAATCTCTCTCCATACACATCTTCACTCCATATTTTGTTGTTGTTGTATCCCCGAGGATATTTCGTATACCGAATTAAGCCTTAAAGAAAGTGATTACATAGCCTCAACACCTGAGATCTTTGGGTTACCCGTTTGCAAGGATTTTGCCCATATTTGTGAGATTTACACTAACAGCTTTGAAATTTAAACTTGTTAGTCCTAGCACTGTAGATAAATACTGAATTTTAGAGACCAGAGGGAAAATAGGAGAAGCTTGGTTGAGGCGAAGTTATGTGAACCAAAGACAACTCAAACAATCTGCTTATTGGCCTCAAATTATGGCCCATAACATAGAGCCATGTCTGACTAATAATTTTAGTACACTTTTCAATGTCATTTAGCGTGCCTGTTTTGAATTTCGTGGAAACTTTAGGCACAATTTGGCCACTTTGTGCTTACACCTTGTTTCCTTCTTCAGATGCATTCTACATGTCCTTTAACGGGAACCCTAGCCATCTCGGCAAACGTCTCAAGACTTTTGGCATGCATTTTTGGTGGCTTTGTGTATGTGATTCGAGCATATGTTGGATGTTGTTTTAGACAATATTTATGGCATTTCAGACATGTCCCCGAACATTTCCAATGCGATTTGGACATGGTGTGTTTTAGCATGTTTTGGAGGTGTTGTAAACAAAGAAAAGTCAAAAGCACAAGAAAAAAATCTAGGAAAAGTGTTAGACTATATTGTATAGGTGTTAATATTGTATGTACTGAGCTCATTGGGCCTTCCTTGTATGACTTGTGTAGCCCATTCATTATTCTATAAATATACGAGAGGGCCATTGCTCTATGCGTGCTCCTCACTCTTTCATGGTATCAGAGCCATCCCGAGCCCTCTCGTAAAGGTAAACCCTAGCCTCCGTTTTTTCTTTAATTCTTTCCAAACTAAAAAAAAAAGGCTAACCCTAATCACCGCCCCTGCAAACCCTAGCCGCCATCACGATTAACCCTAGCCACCACCCTCCTTTTCTCTCTCTCTCCCCTGTCCAGTGCACCCTATGGCTGATGCAACATCGTCCACAACCTCCCCAGCCCCCGGCGTCCCCTCCCCGCCAATCGTGGCACCACCCGCCATCGGTGGTACTCCATCTCTTCCCACACCATTTAGCATCTCTAATGTCTGATAGCACATATCGTCTCCACTCAATTTAAATGATCCATCAACCTACTTAATATGGCGCTACTCCTTTATCTCCACTTGTCAAGGTTATACCATTGATGACCATCTTGATGGTTCATCCCTTCCACCCGTCGCTTCCAATCCGACCTACTGCTACTGGAGATAGGTTGTCAATCTCCTTATCTCTTGGATACTTGGTACTATTTCCTCTAATCTTGCTAGTGCTATGTATGGTGATGGTGATGATTTAACTGCTGCATCTCTTTCGAGTTCCATCTCTAAACCTTTTACTGATTTTGCTTAATCACGCCAGTTGCAAAATAAATGAGAATTAACCAATATTAAGAAAGGCAATCTCTCCATGTTAGCATATCCCACAAAAACTAAATTCCTGGCTAATAATCTTAGATCTATACATGCCGCTATTGCCGATGTTGATATTGTTTTAGCTACTATGAATGTTCTTTTTAATGAAAAATATTTTTCACGCTGTTTGTACCTCCATTACATCTAGAGCCCCTTTTCCGTCATTTATTGAGGCGCGGTCTATGTTAATGAATGAAGAGTCTCATCTTAAAAATGCTAACTCCAGTGCCCCTACTCTTCCTATTGCTACCGGCACCACTGATGTGGCCCTGCCGCCACCCATGGATGGCACCGCAAACCCGCTGTAGCAACCGCAACCGCAACCGCAACCGCAATCGGCCATTGCTACTCATCTTAAAAATGAGCAGCCTGTTGCGCTTTCCGCTCATCATACTTCACATATGCCCGGTTATGGTAATCAGTTTGGTAATGGTCATGGAAATGGCTGTAGCTGTGGGGGTCGAGGTAATGGCTGTGGTCATGGAAATAACGGTTGTGATTATGGTAACTCATGGATGCAGAACATGTGGGGTCTGAATTATAGGTAGATGCCTCGCCCGCCTCAGTTTGGTTCTGCTCCTCAGGGTGGTAATATACCTTCTTATCCACAATTTCATCCTGCAAATAATACTATTACCACTGGCTATGGTTTTTATCCAGGTTTTGATGCGAGTCAGATCCCCCCACAGTCCTATTCCGCCCCTATTCTTGACTCTTCCTGAGTCATAGATAGCGGGGCTTCCTCTCACATGACAAATAACCCAAGTATACTAACATCCTTGTCTCAATATACTGGTTCTAATAGAATTTTAGAGGGTAATGGTGCATCTCTTTCTATTACAGGCATAGGGTCATGTGTTTTTTCTACTCCTGTAGGTCACTTTACTTCAAATAAAGTACTATTTGTCTCCGGTCTCTCCAAAAATTTACTTTCTGCTCGTCAATTTTGTTCAGATAATAATTATCTTCTTGAAATTGACGGTTTTGGTTTTTCTGTTAAGGATCCTAAATCGAAGTCCATCGTCATCTACTGTGCCATTTTGGGGCCTCTCTTTACTTTACTAGGATCCTCCTCCATCCATACATCGTTCGTTGCGTCTCGAGTTTCCTCTTCTCTTTGGCACCGTCACTTTGGTCATCCGAGAGAACCAGTTTCCATTTTAGTTAAGCAAAAAATTATTTATTTTTCTAGTTCTTTAGAGTTCAGTTTGTGTTATGCTTTCCAACTAGGTAAGCATAGTCACTTACCTTTTCAAAAGTCTGTTACCAATACTACGCGTCCTTTTGATATTGTTCATTCTGATGTATGGACATCGCCTGTTATTATTTTCAGTGGCTTTAAGTATTATTTGTTATTATTGCATGACTACTCTCATTATGTGTGGATTTACCCTATGCGTGCCAAATCTGAGGTTTTTGACTTGTTTGTTCAGTTTTGTAATCTCGTGTTAAATCAATTTGGTATGAAAAACATTTTCAATGTGATAATGGTACTAAGTACATCAATCCTGACTTTAATGGCCTTTTTCTGCAATAGGGTATTCTCAGTAGGGTCTCTTGTCCTCATACCTCCTAACAAAATGGGAAGGCTAAACGCATGCACCGGACCATTGGTAACATGATGCGTTCACACCTCTTCCAGGCTTGCATGCCGTTGGAATTTTTGGTTGAAGCAGTTTTGGTTGCAACTCAGATTATAAACTTACTACCATCCACTTCCATTAAGAAAACAATTCCTTTTCACCACCTATATAAAAAGAAAGTAAATTATGATCACCTTCGGGTTTTCGGAAGTGCCTGTTATCCAAATTTGAGTGCAACCATGCCACATAATCTCGCTCCGCGCTCTACCTTGTGTGTTTTCTTGGGATATCCACCGAGTCATAAAGGTTATAAATATTTGGATCTCTCTACTAACAAAGTCATTATCCAGAAGCGTGTTATTTTTGATGAAGCAGACTTTCTCTTTGCACGGTTGGGTACTTTTTCACAAGCTACAATGGAAAGTCTTCACCAAGTTTTTTCTCCGCAGCTCGTATCATCTCCCTTCGTTGGCCTCCCCACGTCGCCTCTGCTGGTTGGTGCACCCGCTGTAGCATCGGCTGCCACTGTAGCTGATAAGTCCAATTTCGTATATAATTATTCATATCATTTTAGTTCATTTTCTAACCATTTTACCTCAAGTTTTATCGCTATTGCTCACTTTTACTCTTTTTCGCTTCTATTGCCATTTCTTTGCAAAAACGCTTATTTTGTGCTAAATCATGCAAGGTTTTATCAACAAAATCAACAAGTGAATACAAGATACATCAAACAAAAGCAAAAAGTTGGGCAAAACACATCAAAATACATGGCTACAATAAGAACAACAAGAACTTGCACAATTCATTTCAACTTGCAAAGCTGGGTGGCAAAATAAACAAATCAAGTGCGAGGATGGATTAAACAATACATTAACATGTCCAAGATGATGTCAGGAGTGAATTTGGGTAGTGCAAAGCTGGAAAAAAAATGAAGAAAAACAGCAAAGAACAGAAAAATGCAGAGACTGTACAACAACCATAAACAATTCATTTTAGCTTGCAAATTTGGCTTGAAAAATGGACAAATAACATGAATGAACTTCTTGTGCACTTCATGAACATGTTCAAGTTGATGTTAAGGCTTATTTACAAAGCTGAAGAAAAATGAAGAAATCAGCAGCAAGTTGCAAACTGTAGAAACTGGGCGGTAGTGGCAGGTAGGAGGTGCAATGAGCTTTAAGCTTGCTATATTTTTTATTTTAAGTAATCCCAACCTAAAATTCTATAAATAGGGATGATTGGGATGTTTTTTTTATCATCAATTCATCCGGAAAAAGCACAATACAAAGTAGGACCATAGGTAGAAATTCGTAGGGAAGAAGGAGGAGAAAAGAAGAAGTTTGGTTTGTGATTTCTTATTTTCTAGTTCCTTTCTATCCTTTTATTTTTTAAGTTCATTGATTTTGTTTTAGTTTTATATTATATTATATTTACTATGAACTAATTTTATTTTTCCAAGGCTACGATATGGCCTAAGTTGTAATATACGCTCTCTTCAAATTCAACATATTCAATGTTTTGTTATTGCGTTGTTGAAGTATTTATCATTGTTGTTCATGATTTTTGAATGCTTGATCACCATTTAAAGCTTCTAATGATTCATAATGAGTCTGAAAGGAGATTTATGATGATTGCTAAGGAGATAAACGCCACAAATTGAGCGAATGCTCGAGAGAGATTGACGCGATTTGTGTGGTTTTAAGTGAAAACCATGGATCATCAAAACTCTTTTTTTATTTAAATTCATGCATAAGATTAATGGGTTAATATTTAAAAGGCCATGCTAATTGTTTCTCGAGAGAGAATATTTGGTAAATTAAGGTTTTCGACCATTGACACGTAATAATGATTTGAATATCGAGAATAGAAAGGCGTATTAATGCAACTAGGTAAAATCGGGTGCCTTGGATCTTATAAAATCATTAAAATATTTTAAAAAGCAGCACACCCTTTTATAAAATCATTATCCATTGCTCTTTTTTATTTTGTTTTGTTTCATATCAAAAACTTTAAATTTCGATCTTTCAAATAGTGCTAAAACTACTAATTTCAGTACTCATTCAATAACAATCCTCATGGAAATGATACTCTACTCACTCTTTCTTACTTGGTATGACTTAGTGCACTTGCTAAGCATACACCAAGTAAAGCATCAAGTTTTTGGCACTGTTGCCGGGGATTTTCTTTATTTGAATGATATCGATACCATTTAGTTTTAGTACTAATTTGAGGTTCTTTTGTAAAAACTTGTAAATTTTTCTTGTATTTGAAGAAGAATCTTTTATTTCATTCATTTCATTTAATTTGTTTGATTTGTAAAGCTTTTTTTGTAAAATCTATATAGCATACCCCGAACCACCCCCCCCCCCCCTCCCCAAATTTCGTTTTGTTAAGTTTTGCTAGTTTTGTGTTATTTTGTTGTTTTTCTTGTATTTTATCCTTATTTTCATCTTTATTTTACTTACAGGTTCACTTTGTTAAGATTTTAAAAGTTAAAATTGTTATTTTAGAGTTCTTCAAAACATTAGTGTCACTGCTCCCCCTTTTTTTTCCTAAAAATTTGATTTTTCTTAACTTTTGCTTTAGATTGTTGTATTTTTTAAGTTTTCTAATTAGTTTGAACTTCTTTTTAACTTTTTAATTCACCTAGATAATTTTTCAAAATTAATTTTGTTATCTTTAAGTTTTTCAAAACTTTAGTATTACTAAACCCCCCTTTGTTAACTTCTTTTGAAAAATTCATACACCACCCTAAATTTTGGTTTTTGTTAAAATTTGTGTTATATTGCTATATTTTGGAATTTTCTCAGTATTTTTTATCTTTCTTCTTACTTTTAAGTTTACTTTTCATATTTTGTATGTTAAGATTGAAACTAAAAAAAAAGAGAGAGAGAGAATTCTGACGAAGAATTTTGCTAAAGGTGATGGCTTGCTATAACTATATGAGACCTCAATAGCATTCCATAGCAAGAAGACAATTGAGCATTCATGAAATTAATGCGTTATCTGCTCAACTCTTACTAATTCAATGGATCACATTATAAGTCTCAAAGTTGTTCATACTCCTAGATGTGAATTTTGTGCAAGTAACCATGCTAATACGGAGTGCCAAGTGGGCAGTTGTTTTTCCTCATTGGGTTTTGAACAATATAACTACACTTCAAATTGTAACCAAACCTAATACAACCATTACTCTAGCACCTATAGTCAAGAGTGGATGAACCCTTCTAATTTTTCATGGAACCATCATGAAGCACCTTGGCCTCCCATTCGTCCACCTCAAGCAAGGAAATATGACTTAGAAGAAACATTTAGGAAGTTCATTCAAGAAACCAAGGATAGCTTTAGAAATCAAGAAGCCTCCATCCAAAATTTAGAAACCCAAATAGGGACTATATTATAGTAACTTTTAAGAGTTCCAAAGATTATATTCCTAGCAATACATCACTGACCCATGGGAATAAATGAATGCCATAGCAATGAGGGATGGGGACACATTAGAAAAACTACCTCAATCTGATATAAGCCCCTTGATTAACCCATCGCCACCAATGACCAAGCCCATCTTAACTGACCCACTACCACCAGCAATTGAAATAGAGTGTCAAGTTCATCTAACAAAGTCAGAGGCTTTCAGAGCCAAGGATGACTTAGTAAAAAATGCAGAAAAGATCAGAAAAGGGAATTCAAGTCTTGGCACATTAAGCTCAAGGACCCCATTATTAAAGAAGGTGGAAGTGGTCGTGTAAATAAGGGTACAAAGAAGCTCCACGGAAGAAAATGGTCATTAAGGGTGAATGGAGGAAACTCTATTCTCCTTCAGGACACGGGATACATCATCATCAAAAAGTCGAGCTAACGGCTATAACTTAAGCGCTTCTTGGGAGGCAACCCAAGTGTTCTTATTCTTACTTAATTTATTTTATTTTCCTTTTATTTTTATTATTTTCTCATATATTTTGTTCAAACAGGTTTCTGAAACAAATTTGGGATAACATGATATCAACATTTAGCATCAAAAAGCAATCCTCAAACTTGGGAAGTATCTCTCACCTACTGCTTCGTTCTTTGTATTTCTTTTAACATTAAGGACAATGTTAACTTAAGTTTGTGGGTGGGAGAGACATTTTGTCACATTTTTAAAATTTTGAGCCAAAAAAAAAAAAAGAGTTCTCTTGTCAGTCTTATTTTATCGTTTAGAGTCGGCTTTAGTGCCTTCCGGAGTTTGGAGCTTTTGTTTGGGGAAGTAGATAGCGTCAGCCAACAAAAAAAGATTTTTTATGGTTTAAATAAGTAGTCTTTTAAATGGTTCTTGCATATTTTGAACCAATTTAAAACCAAAATAAAAAAATAAAAAAATTTTTTGGAAAACTTATCGTCATGCTTTTTAGGAAAATTTTCTTCTCTTTTTAGCTTAATGCTTTAATTAGACTTGAATAACTTGAGAATCATTTGTTTTTATGTTCTACTTGCAAAACACAATATAATCTAAAGCACTATCTTGATAAAACCAATTGTTTTTATGTTCTATTTGAGTTCACTAGTTAACATGGCTATTTTATCTTTCTTTCTGATTAAAAGATGCTCAAATTTGATAAAATGCACTAAAGTTACAATTTGCATAATAGATTTTGAAGAGTTATGCCTAAGTCAAAGGAAAAGAAAAATATGAAGAAAATAAATACAATATACTAAAAATAGAGAGAGAATCACTAAGCACCGGTATCCTGTTAAAAACGTCTATCCTTTGGATATGTGCTATAGTGTGATGGCTTCGTGCTTGGTACCTTGAGCAAGTAGATCCGTAGGGGTGTTTCAACACCAGGTACATTGGGCCAACAAGAACGGGAGCTGTCGCATTGAAAGCTCACTAGAAGGGGTACTTAGAAAGCTAACAAGGAACTGAACACCTTAAAAAAAATTAAATAAATTTGGTGAATAATTTTAGTCTTCGGCATGCTTAACAAGTCTTGTTATGAGTGGCATGATTTTTGTCTTCTATTCAGTTTGAATATCTTGAGATTAGAAAAGACGAATAAACTTAATATGCTTAGCCAACTTTTGAATTCGGTTACCTGGGATTTTAATGGGTTTTTCTTTGGAAAGATTGTTTTACCTTTAGAAACTTAAAACATTGAGTCTCGATCATTCTGTTCTATTGGAAGTAGTCTTGCTTTGAATTGTGATAAATTCTTAAAAAATATGAGATCCTAAGCTTTATTGTTTAGCCTTGTTCGAGGACGAGCAAGGTTTATGTTTGAGGGTATTTTGATAAGTCCAATTTAGTATATAATTATTCATATCATTTTAGTTAATTTTCTAACTATTTTACCTCAAGTTTTTATCATTATCGCTCATTTTTACTCTTTTTCGCTTCTATTGTCATTTCTTTGCAAAAACACTTATTTTGTGCTAAATCTTGCTAGGTTTTATCATCAAAATCAATAAGTGAATGCAAGATACATCAAACAAAAGCAAAAAAGTCGGGCAAAACACATCGAAATACATGGCTACAACAAGAGCAACAAGAACTTGCACAATTCATTTCAACTTGCAAAAATGGGTGGCAAAATAAACAATTCAAGTGCGAGGATGGATTAAGAAATACATTAACATATCCAAGATGATGTCAAGAGTAAATTTGGGCAGTGCAAAGCTGGAAAAAATGAAGAAAAACTGTACAATAACCATGAACAATTCACTTCAACTTGCAAATTTGGGTGGCAAAATGGATAGGTAATGTGAAAGAACTTCTTGTACACTTCATAAACATGTTCAAGTTGATGTTAAGGCTGATTTTGGGCTGCCAAAGCTGACAAAAAATGAAGAAATTAGTAGCAAGTTGCGAATTGCAGAAACTGGGCAGCAGTGGCAGAAATGAGGTGCAATGAGCTTTAAGCTTGCTATATTTTTTATTTTAAGAAATCCCAACCTCAAATACTATAAATAGAAATGCTTGAGAGGTTTTTTATCATCAATTCTTCCAAAAAAAACACAATACAAAGTAGGAATATGGGTAGAAATTTGTTGGGAAGAAGAAAGAGGAGAAAATAAGAAGTTTGGTTTGTGATTTCTTATTTTCTAGTTCTTTTCCATCCTTTTCTTCTTTAATTTCATGAATTTTATCTCATTTTTGTATATATTATATTTACGATGTACTAATATTATTTTCCAAGGCTATGATATAGCCTAAGTTGTAATATTAGCTCTTTTCTAATTCAACGTATTCAATGTTTTGTTATTGCATTGTTGAAGTGTTTATCATTGTTGTTTATGAGTTTTGAATACTTGATCACCATTTAAAGCCTATAATAATTCATAATGATTCTGAAAGGAGATTTATGATGATTGCTAAGGTGATAAATACCACAAATTGAGCGAATGCTCAAGAAAAATTAACGCGATTTGTTTGGTCTTGAGTGAAAACCATGGATTTTCAAAACTCTTTTCTTATTTAAATTCATGCAAGAGATTGATGAGTTAATATGTAAAAGAGCTTGCTAAGTGTTGCTTGAGAGGGAATATTTGGTAAATTAGGATATTCAACCATCAACACCTAATAACGACTTCAATATCGAGAATAGAAAGGCATATTAATGCAACTAGGTGAAATCGGATGCCTTGGATCTTATTAAATCATTGAAATCTTCTAAAAATCTGCACACCCTTTTATAAAATTATTAACCATTGTTGTACTTTTTTATTTTATTTTGTTTTATATCAAAAACTTTAAATTTCGATCTTTCAAATAGCACTAAAACTACTAATTTTGGTACTCATTCAATAACAATTCTCGTAGGAATGATACTTTACTCACTCTTTATTACTTGATACAACTTAGTACACTTGCTTAGCATAAAACAAGTAAAGCATCAGTAGCTTCGACAGCAGCTGCAACTCCGATCCCACTGGCTCGTGCCGCACCTGCACCAGCCCGGGCTACTCCTGCAGCCGCACCGGCCCCACCTCCGATCCCTCCATCTAGTTCTACTCATCCCATGGTCACTCATGCTTGAGCTAGTATGGTGAAACCTCTTCTCAAACCTTTTATGATTGTTCATAATTTATTGCCCGAGGTTCCTTTTTCCTATAAGCGGGCTTTTACTGATTACAATTGGAAGAATGAAATACTCGATGAATTTAATGCTCTCATTCGTAACAAGACATGGGATCTCATTTCTCCACCCTCTCATGGCAACACTATTGGTTCCAAGTGTGTTTATCACATAAAGCAGACATTTGCTAGTCAAGTTAACGGTATAAAGCTAGGTTAGTTGCTCGGAGATTCACACAGAGGTATGGCATAAACTTAGATGAAACTTTTAGTCTTGTTGTTAATCCTGCTACCGTTCATACTGTCTTGACTATTGCTACTTCTCGACATTTGCCCATTCATTAGCTTGATGTCAAGAATGCATTTCTTAATGGCACCCTTAATGAAGAGGTCTATATGAAGCAACCATCGGATTTTATTAGCTTTCAGTATCCTAATCATGTCTGTAAGTTTAACAAGTCTCTTTATGGCCTCAAGCAGGCTCCTCGTGCTTGGTACACCCGTTTTGCTACCTTTCCACATCAGTTAGGCTTTCGCAGCTATAGGTCTGATTCCTCCTTATTTGTCTTACATCGAGGACATGACTTAGCTATATTACTGGTTTATGTTAATGATATTGTTCTTACTGCTTCCTTTAATGCAGTACTTCAAGGCTTGCCTCAGTCTTTTCGATCTAAGTCTGACATGACTGATTTGGGATGCCTTAATTACTTTATCGGCATTTCAGTAGCTCACTTACCTATAGGACTTTTCTTGTCCCAATCCAAGTATGCTCATGACCTACTAGACAAGACTAACATGCTCTCATGCAAGCCCATTGCCACACCTACAGATTCCAAGTCAAAACTTTCCATGGAGGATGCTGAGCTCATGTCTAATCCCACCATATATAGGTCCATTATTGATGCCCTTCAATATTTCACCTTTACTAGTCCTGACATTTCTTGTGCTATGCAACAGGTGTGTCTATTTATGCATACTGCATGCTCGTCCCACTGAATAACTGTTAAATGCATTCTTCGATATATTAAGGGAACAATTGATCATGGTTTGTCTATCTCCCCTACTCGTTTGGACCAACTCGTGGCATATTTCGATGCTGCTGGATTCCCCTATACTTGCCATTCTACATTTGGATTCTGTGTTTTTCTCGGAAACAACATTGTCTCCCGGTCCTCCAAACGATAGCCCATAGTCTCCCGTTCCAGTGCAGAGGTTGAATATCGTGCCATTGCCAATGCCATCTCAGAATGTTACTGGCTCCGTTCTGTCCTTAGTGAGCTCAGTCTTCTTCTTCCTTGGGCTACTTTGGTCTATTGTGACAGTGTCTCTGCCATGTACTTGGCTACGAATCCTGTTCAGCATGTTCGCACAAAGCATATCGAGATTGACATCCATTTCCTAAGAGAGCATGTTAAAATGGGTCGTGTTTGAGTTCTTCATCTACCTTCATCTCAACAAATTGTAGATATCTTCATAAAGAGTCTTTCGCGACATCTCTTCTGCTTTTCAAGTCCAACCTTCACATTCGGTTACCTCCTGCTTCAATGTGGGGGGGGGGGGGGGGGGGGGGGGGGGGGGGGGGGGGGGGGGGGGAGGGATGATGTTAGACTATATTGTATAGGTGTCAATATTGTATATACTTAGCCCATTGGGCCTTCTTTGTATGGCTTGTATAGCTCATTCATTATTCTATAAATATACGAGAGGGTCATTACTCTATGTGTGCTCCTCATTCTTTCAGGAAACTAGAGAAGCAACAACCATATAGGAGAAGTAGAATCACTAATAGTACCAAGCCTTGTATCAACTCCAAGAATATTTGTTCTGCGGCTTTGTCAACCATGGATATAATACATTGGTATCACTCTCCAGCAATACGAACATCTAATAAACTCATCACGTCATTGAGCCTCCACAAAGAAGTAAGAAAACCTATTGAGTTAGGGACTAATGGAGAGAAGAACATGTGGTTAGCCTTTTGGGAAATATGAAATGGGCTGTCAACCGACTAACCAAAAATTTAAGTCTCAACTCACCCAGTGGCACAAAACCTTACTATTCACTTTTTCTCACTCTAAAACCAATTTGTTTTCTTTGGCTGGGTTATGTGTGGAGTCTAGTTGTATTGGGCCTTATTTATGAGGTAGGGGATTGGGCCAATCCTATTTAGTCTCATAACACACTAGGATTTTGAGTGTGGTGGCTCTACATACACTAGGGATGTGTATGCTACCATTGAAAAGAGTTGGGAGTTGAAACATCTCATGTAAACTTTCAATGTTATAGTGGATTTATCATGTTCCCTTTTGTGTGATTGTTTTTATCCATTTAGGGTTTCGTTATTTTGTGATGGTCATAACAATTGGTATCAAAGCTCCACAAGTGGTATCAAAAGCTTTACAAGTGGTATCGGAGCTAGGTGGTGTTAGAAAAATAATGAAAAAGAGTACTTAGAACTTATCTGAAAGACGAAGATTGTCGTAGTGCCATGGAGTTCACCACTGCCCTAAAGTTGCTTATGCACCTTAACTGGTACAACAAGACCAAATGGCACTTCGACCCCCAGGGTTAACACAACATCCACCACTACAGCATACTCTAGAGTAGCATACTAGAGTACGTCACAATTGCTCGGAAATTGGAGAAGCATAGAAACGAAATAGAGAAAGAATCGAGAATAAGAGAGGAGGAATAAACGACTTTTTTTTTCTCTATATTCTCCTAACAATACTAGATTGTATTTATAGACTGAGTTCCATAAGCACTCATGTAAATTAAGTTGAGAAAAATAAGGAAATTGGGAGAGAAAATCAGGGGAAAATAAATGGTACTAAATCCCGAATAAATCATGGCGTATCAGTCAACCTTTTTTCCTTCATATTTCACAACAAAAAAATAAAATCCCAAATTAAAAATTCAGGTCAGAATATAAAATCTGAATTTACTAATTCTTTTATGTTAGACAAATTCCCACAACACTAAAAATTTTAAAGCATATTCAACAATTCCCTACATGATTCAAAATTCTGAAAAGAAAGTTTTCCCTAAGCAATAGAAACCACACTTGATAATGCCAATGTCTTTTGGACTTGAGTTGATACCTAGTAAGTATGGATCTCCCATAACCTTTTAGGTAAAAGACTCTTGGGCCTTAGAGATCATTGTGAGGACACACATACCACTTTATGTGGTTCCAACATTATGACGTATTATGCGAAAAGTACTTGTACAGTCCCTAGTAACAACTTGAAACCTGGGTACTCAGGAATGCTCTAAAGAGTAAGCCATCACTTTTGATAAAGGATGTTTAATTACCCCACAGTCCCATAGGTGTGCTACCCCACACCACCACAAAGGCTATGGACTACATTAAGAGCATGGCGCTCATCCTCAACATCATGATAGGTCAGTGTGTCTATCAGATGTGCTGTCCCACACCACCACAATGGGTTATGGACATCATTAAAAGCGTACAGCTCAACCTCAACATCATAGCAGATTTCACATATCCTTAAGCCATAAAACACCATTAACTTGGAAGGGGCTAGGGTGGCTTAAGTATAGCTTTCTCAACCTTAGCTTCATTTGACCAATTGAACATCGAGAATAACTCGAGAGACGGGTACCTACCAAGAGCAAGATTCACAAGTGCACTCAAGCCTCATTCCCTCTGCTACACACATCTCGCCTTCTTAAAAGGCACTTAGAAATGTGTCGCCTTCTTAAAAGGCTTTTACTATAAGTCGCCTTTTTACAAGGCCTAGAATATAAGTCGCCTTCTTAAAAGGCATTTAGTTTAAATTGCCTTCTTCAAAAGTCCTTTAGGCATAAGTCACCTTCTCAAAAGGCCTTTAGTATAAAAAGGCCACTATTATATCATCCTCCTTCTTAAAAGGCCTTTAGTATAATTCACCTTCTGAAAAAGGCCTATGAATGTAAGTTGTCTTCTTAAAAGGCCTTTATTAGAAGATCCATTAAATAGTCTCATTCCTAATTGAAATGAGATCATTAGTGTCCCTTGACACCATAGCTAAGGCAACATGCCTTTCGCCTACCAAACCCATCAAGCGTGTAGTGGCCACACTGTCCTTCACCATCTATGGATAGGTTAGCATCAAGCTCAACCTTCGCAAATGACGTTATTGCACTATACATAAAACAAGGTAGTTTTAAGTTATCCACAGCCAACATCAATCATAAGTTGCTCTTACCCCACATTGAGGCATTTGCAATGAGCTGCTAAACAATTAGCTCCATATCTTGCCAACTTCAACACGAGTGAATATAACACAATAATTGAACACATATAATATCAATAAAATCATATCTAGGTGGAAAAACAATTATATACCGTGAAATATTAGTTTTACATACTATCACAAGAGTGGAATTTTACAATCTTAACTCAACTTAACCACCACTAGTTGGCTCAGAAAAGACCATAATACATAAAGTGTCTTTTATCATTCAAACTAAGGCAATCCTAAACTCTACAAGACTCTCGAGTCCAAGTGTTAACATCATCAAACTATTCGTATTGAATTTCAACGATCACTACAATAATTTTTCTACCATAATCAATTCCCATAAGCTAGTTATAACTGGAAAACCTCGACGGAACATAATAATAACAGGAGATTGCGCCCATACAACATATTTCATAGGCTCTTAGGTGCTCACATTGACTCCTGCAATGGAATGTATTGCTCCGCATTCCTAAGTCATTCAATTTTTCTATTTGCCAACTTAAACTTTAAGGTCAATCCAGTAGTGCAGATTTGAGAGGGGCATCCCCAAATACAATTCAGTAACAAAAACAAATAGTCATTAGTAGTATAGTTCTCATCAATATTAGATACCCAATCGGCATCACATGATCCATTTGACATAACATAGAGTCTGTTACAACGTAAGCCCCAATACATAGAACCTCATTAGTACCTTACCTTAACAATTTGATTAGAGCACTTAAATACTCTTCATTTGGATCAAGGTATGTAGACTAGATCTACCAATGACATATAATATACTAGGACGATTGTTGTATTATTCATCAAAATATAACACAATCAATCATTTTGGCATATTCATCCCGTGACACAATAATCATTTGTTCTCCTTTTCAAGTGCACACTAGGGTCATATAATGTGTCATTAAAATGACCAAACTTTCTAAGAACTTCTCCACATAGTCAAGGGTCAAACTCGTCCAGTGTTTTAGTGCTTTTTACACAAAGTATCACTTCTGCCTCATAGAGGTATTTCATATCAAACATAAACTCAAGAAAGACTCCAGTTTTTATAGTACTCATACTCGTTCCAAAATAGGCATATCATCAACATGATTATTTACATATATAGAGTGTACTAAAAAGTCACCATAAACAAATTCAAATATGACTAAAAAAAAGTCAAATTATAATGCTATTGTCTAGGGGTTTGATAAAGATCACACAAAAAATTTCAACCATAAACTTCATTTTCTATTCAGGAACCTAAAAATTCCTCAGGTTGTTCTATAAAAAATCCTCCCTTAATATCATAAATCAAGAATTTGGTTGTCTATCAACCCTTAAGAACACCCTCTAGCCATCGCTCATAATCGAGTCTAACTCACTATCAGTGAACTCTCTCGAAATAGGTACATTTATGTTTTTATAACCTCATTAAGGGTTTTAGGATTTTCCTCTATAATGGAAGTACTAGCGACAACATTATCATAATCAAAGCGGTTAACAATCATATATTTAAGAAGACCTACTTAAGCTAGACGCCCCACATTTACAGGTAGTGGAGATTAAGAAATAAATCCGTACACATTTCACAAAGTGTTTATGGAGCCTTTGAATACGAAGCCCTTTAAAGTAAGTAAGCACCCTAACAGGACTTCCCCCAGAACATTGAGGGTAACCCAGAGCTAATAGATATCATGTTCATCAAATCTTCTATCATTTTATTTTCCCTGCAAGCTCTCTCAAGGAAGGTAATATCTCATTCACTACCTTTTTATTAGAATATTTAACAACATAGCACCCAATTTGATAACTGAGCTATTTGAGATGTACTTAATTTAAATCCAGTTAATTCAATCGACCATAATCTATACTATGTCTTTTATAATTCAAAATAGTACAGGGTGTTCAACCCATTTTATTCACTTTACCATAATTCATACTATACGAAATTCAAATTAATACAAGGCATTTCGCGTAATCACATGACTTTTAGGCCTAATTGCGAATGGTCATTGTGTTATCCACTCCGGTGCTGAATGGGCACTAAAATGCAAATGATATATGCAATAAACTTTTTTTCCACAATCAATCCACACAAGCTAACGATTAATAAATATAGGTGGGCTTACAATGATCAGAAAAGGATTATGATCAACTTGGTTTTCGTACAACACAACTGTTACTTTAGTTGAATGTACTGCCCTTGATTTTTGCAAGCTTATGCCAATATTCGTTTGATGTAATTCTAACCCCATAATATAGATGCGACTAACAAAATATGCATGCACCTCCAAATGGGTTTTTAAACCAACTCCATCGATCTAGTTTTTCAACATGAAATTAGAAGATAATATCCTTCTAATCACAATAGTCAAACTAACAATCATATTCATATCACTAACAATATACTCTCAAATAGTTATTACTATTATTTTTGTAAAATTACATATAGAACAAGTAAGCCTTTTTTTATTTCATTTCATTAAACCGAACAAGCCATATTTTAATTCACTTGAATCCTTATGGACCTAAGCCTTGCATTTTTATCAGGCCTCAAATTATTTTTATAGCCTAACAAAGCTCATTTCATTTTATCCAGTTAAACCTTTTCCATTGGTTTCTTTTTTTTTAATTATTATGAGAATTTAAAACCCTAGCAATCCCATTTACCTCTCTTTCCTCAGCTGACTTGCTCTCTCTTATACCTTCTCTTTTTCTCTCTCCACCATACACCATTACATACCAAGCCTCACTGCACGATCAAAGCTGACGAAGCCCGCCAGCAAGTTCTGCATCCGCTAGCAACTTGGCATCTGTCAGGCACAACACAGAAGGGTAGTCGAGCTCAAGCGTCTGTCATCGGCCCATGGTGTTGAACACCAGACACTGCTCTACGGTGTTAACCGTTGATCAATGCAGGGTTTAATCTATTAAGACAGAGCTCAGTACTATAATTTAAACCGTACATCACACAAATTATACTTCAAAAATAGATGGAAATCTTTTTAGATCTAACCACATAATCATATTCGAATTACTCAGTAAACGACTTTAGATTGTTAGAAAAATAATGGGAAAAGTAATTAGAACTTATTTGAAAGACGAAAATTGTTGTCGTGTGGTAGAGTTCACCATTGCCCTAAAATCGTTTATGCCCCCAAACCAGTACAGCAGGACCAAATGGCACTTCAGCCCCCAAGGTTAACACGACATCCACCACTATAATGTACACTCGAGTAGCGAACTAGAATACATCAGAATTGCTCGAAAATTGGAGACATATAGAAACGAAATAGAGAGAGAATCGAGAATGAGAGAGAAGAGGAATAAAAACCTTATTTTTTCTTTATATTCTCCAAAAAATACTAGGTTATATTTATAGACTGAGTTTCATAAGCACTCACGTGGATTCAGTAGTGAAAACAGGGAAATGGGAAAGAATATCAAGGGAAAATAAATGTTACTAAATCTTGACTAAATCACGGAGTATCAATTAACAGCTTCATATTTCACAACGAAAAATAAAATCTGAAATTAAAAAATTGGGTTTGAATATAAAATCCGAATTTACTAATTCTTCTATGTGGGACAAATTCCCACAACAACACTTAAAATTTTAAAGCACATCCAACAGGTGGAACCTAAATCAAAGGTTTAGCAGCTAGTGGGAGATGAGGACTAATCACTAACGTTAGCAGTGATAAATCCAAACGGTGGTTTTTTGGTGGTGACCCAATCTCAATGATAAAGGGCACGGCGGTGGTTGATTCGGGAAGATCTTACATTTGATTGGTAAACTAAAGTTGCAAACTGTGGTGGTGCTAGTTGGACTAATGGGTGTGCCTCAATGAAAGAGGTGGTTGGTCTGGATGGAGGAGCAAAAGACTAGATTGGTGTACTTGAGTGGTAGATCTAGTAGTTTCCAGTACAAAATGGTGTTGAAGAAGCAAATTCGAACACAGTTGGGAGAATTTGGTGGTGGCGAGGGTCTAAGTTCACCTAGATGACGTGAATGAAGGTGGTTCATGTGCTAGTGGTCATCAGTGAAGCTTCAAGCAAAGCAACGACACATTTTCGATGGTGGTGTCACTCGGGTATAGACAATGACGAGTGAAGATAAATGAAGACCAGTGGTATGCTCTTGAACCAAAGGTGGATCTAGCCATGGTGACCAGAGAAACCACATAAGCATGGTTAAGCGATGCATGATTATGATGGTTCAATGACAGTAGGAAAAAACAAAGGTGACCGAGAGTGTGACCATGGTGCTACGAGCCTGAGCAAAGGTCCATAGTGGTTCAAAAATTCGTGGTGTTTCACACGGATAGTTGTGGTGGCCTGAGGCGCGGCAGAGTAGTAGAAGGAAATTGGTGTGAGGCAACGACGGCAGGGGAAAGCCGACGACGAGTGGGAGTTGACAGTGGCTGGTGTGAGTCGACAGTGGTTGGTGATTCGAAGCCCAAGAGTTGAACAATCGAAGGCAGTGCATGATATCTAGAGATAGGTGATGATGGTGGCAGACACAGATGCAAACGAGGGGGGAAAAAAACAAAGGAAGCAACGTTAGGTTTTTCATACAAAATAAGGGTTTTTCATTTGGGTCAACGGGTTGATTAACCAGTCTAGATAGTGTGTTTGAGCTGGGTTCTCAAATTTCTTTCAGTTCTAAATTAAAGAAAAAAATCTCAGGTGGTTTACGCTAATAATGGTACATAATCTGTCCAGCTTCCAAGCGAGAGAATCTTTGCACTATGTGTAAAGTCCAGTTATATTGGGCCTTATTTTTGAGGTTGAGGATTAGGTCAATCTTATTTATTCCCATAACACACTAGAGTTTTTAGTATTGTAGCTCCATATATATACTAGAAATGTGTATGGTACCATTAGGGTTGAAAAGAGTTGAGAGTTAAGACTAGATGTGGCAATGGGGCGGGTACAACCTGTTACTCGTGGGTACCCGCCTTGTTTGGGGCGGGTGTGGGTATAAGTGAGGCAGGTAGCGGGTACAGGTTGGGCGTATCAACTAGGGGTATGGAGCGGGTACGGGTATAGTATTGTCCCCGCCCCGCCCTGCTCCATACTCACCCCACCCTGCTTTTTACCCAACATACCCGCTCCATTTTATATTTAGTTAACTTTCAAACTAAAAAATATGTGTTTAAATTTAATTGCCTAAATTATTCATAAGTGTTATAATCAATGTAATTGAATTTTTAAAAGTAATATGAAATAATTAATATGGGCATGTATGGATAATCATTTTATACCCACATCAGGGTGGAAACGGGGTCGGTAATGGATACCCGCAGATAATGGGGTGGGTATGGTTATTCACTGCATACCTGTGGCAGGTCATGGAGCGGGCATGGGTATTGATTTGGGTGGCGGGTACGGGTATGAAGGAGGCACCTCCTGTACCCGCCCCACTTCAATACCATCACTAGTTGAGACGTCTCATGCAAATTTTCAATGTTATAGTGGATTTATCGTACTCCCCTTTGTTGATGTAAGCTTCAGCTGAATCATGTATATTCCGTCGTTCTTCCCAATCCTCTTTTCTGTGAGATTATTATTTTGATTTAGGGTTTCGTAATTCTATGGGTGGTCATAACAATTGGTG
Organism: Simmondsia chinensis; assembly: GCA_018398585.1. Classification (NCBI taxonomy): domain Eukaryota; kingdom Viridiplantae; phylum Streptophyta; class Magnoliopsida; order Caryophyllales; family Simmondsiaceae; genus Simmondsia; species Simmondsia chinensis. The sequence continues at coordinate 20,359,097 of JAGTTD010000013.1, read as the reverse complement.
TTAGTGCCCTGCAAGTGATATCAGGAGCCTTGGACTTGGTAATCCATACCCGGATGCAAACAAATATGAATCAAGTATTTCCCACTCTAATCACTGCCTCTATTTTGGCTAACAACAGAAATTGATTCTATTTGGAGGGAATTCCCCATGATTTTTAGAAGCAAATAAAGCCTCTATAAATAAAGTACAAATGAATCAAATTCCAAACAATGCTAACTTATACACAACACCATACTTGCTATAAAAATGGGAGCATAAAATATGTAACAAGACAAGAATTAAAACACATACAAATATATAATAGGAGAGAAGTATTACATGTTTTATTTTAGAATTATGGAACCAAAAACAGTTTACTTCTTCATAAAAACACCACAATTTTAGAATTATGAAACCTAAAATAGTTCATTTCTTTATAAAAACATCCACAAATATTTATCTTCTCTTGTCATTTGTCTCTCTCTATGTACCATTTTCCATTTCAACTAAAGCTACTCACTTTCCCACTAGGGTCCTATAATAAATGAGTCTTCTACTAGTTCAACAAGAGCATGAGAACACCAAATATAGCATCCCCTACTAGTCGGCGATTTGTAACAAGACCCATGTGTCATAGATTGGTTCATATATGTGCTAGCTGTGATAAAGAATACTTAAAATAAATCATAATATTGAATAAAACGCATAACTTCATGCAGAAACTAAACACAATGTGCGGTTTTATGTTGCTTAAGTTGAACAGGCAAAAGAATGGCAGAAATGTAATTAATATGAACTTTAGGGTTTAGATTTTGAGTTTTTGAAACACTATGCAAACTTTGCGGTTTTCCTCAGCCCGTTTTGCGTAATTGCTACCCGTGCCATTGCCCCTCCCCGAAGCCATTTTGCTGCATCGTTTTTGTGGCGTGATGCATTGCCCATCTTATGGCTACACTATTTTGTTCCATCCTCTTCCTAGATTGTGTTCGTCTTCTTTAATCAGGATCGTCCATTACAAAATGTTGGACGGTAAATATCGTACTAGAGGGAGGCGGCACTGATTGATGATTAAGGGTAAAAAAGGGAGGTTTTGAGGGAGAGAATTTGATTCTATTCATTTTTCTACTATCCTTTTCATTTTCTCTTCTCCATCTTCCTTTAGTTGTTCTGCGAAACCCAAACCCTGGCTGGGGCTTCCATTCCTTAGCATAGATCGTGGATAAGATGTGAAGAACTTCTAAATCCGGTTATGCTTTGTGAGATTTCTAATTTAGAAGCCTAGGATCTTATGTAATTTGTTTCATGCGTTGATTATTTGGTCAATAGTTTGTAATATAATCGTCATATATTGGATATACATTTATAGATATAGGGAACCGTGGATTACAACCATCTTCTAGAGGTCCAAATGACGTAAATTCTTGTGTTGTTTCTTTGATTGTGTTTTCCTTTCTAATCTTTCTTGCATGGTTGCATTTTTCATCGATCTTGTATTCCTACACTTTGAATTTTCACGGAGCAATTTCAAACATAACAAATGGTATAGGAGCCTTCATTTGGGGCTCCTGTAAAATTTGAAATAGAGAAATACGATGGTAGAAATGATTTTGCTCTATGGAGGGTCAAGATGAAGGCAGTACTACAGTAACAAGGCGTTGGTGTTGGCGTTGTGCTTCTGGCACTAGATAAACAACCTTCTTATATGACTTAAAAGGATAAGGTAGAAATCGAAGCTAAAGCCTATGTTATTCTTAGTCTTGATAACACTGTCTTGTCTCTAGTTTTCAAAGAACCTACAATAGTTAAAATTCTGGGTTAAGTTAGAAGAAATCTATAAAAGAAAATCACTTTCTAACTGGATTTTATATTTGAAATGTTTTTCACGTTTAGAATGGACGAAACAAACCCTTAGAAGAATCTTTAGATGACTTTTATAAAATAGTTCGATATTTAACAAATATTAATGCCATAATGGAAGATGGAATTACTGCTGTTATTTTACTGTGTTCTCTCCTTAAATACCTAAGCTCTTTTAAAGATACCCTCAGTTATGGGCGTGAGACCATTATTTTAAAGGATGTAACTAGACCCTTAAGATCAAATACTCTTAAACTTAACATGATGGCAACTATGCAAGTGGTATCTCTAACAATGGCGAGGGTCATTATGTAGTGGAAGAACTAAAATAGTAACAGCAAAAATGGAAAATTATAAGAGTAAAAACCGCTCCTCTTCTAGGGGAAAATGAACTACTCCAGCGTAAAATGCTAGAAATTAATAAATTATGACATATTAGGAGATTATTCCTTAAAAGAAAAAATAGAAATACTCCCACTGATGATATTGTTTTCTCTTTTGATGGTTATGCGGAAGTTTTTTAGTTGTTTGTTCTGATATTACAAAGCAATCATGTGTGTTAGATTTTGGATATAGTTTACTAATTACTTCTGGTCGTGCTCACTTTTTTATTATAAAAAAGTGAATGGGGAAAAATGTTGGAACTAGTGTCTTAAAATCCTAATTATTTTGTTAATAATTGATAATTAGAAATTTTGTTTATTTATTTAAAGTTAGATATATTTTATGAGTTAAATAAACGCGTGATTGTTTTCAAAAATGTTCAATGAGATGGACATTGATTGGGCAATAAAGGATGTAATATCCTTCCTTTAATTTCTATTATAAAAGCTAATAAGAAACAAAGGGGAATTTCTTAATCTCAATTCATTCAACTAGAGAATTAGAAAGAACAAAATATAATTGAAAAATCTAGATATAAAACTAAATGGAAAACCATAATCAACTTCCTTCTATTTATAGAGGAGTCTTCCTAGTTACGCTTAAGATATTAAATAAAACAAAATAAAAATAAAAATAAAACAATTTTATCTAAGAGCATCATAGTTATTGAGTATAAAAGAATATTAATCTTTCATTATACATTGAAATCAAATTACACTTTTGAGATTCCCAACTAGAAGAGTCCCCATGGATCAAAACCCTTATTTGTCCATCCCGCTGCCTGCCAAGATGCCAGTTGCATCATCCTCCCCAACCTGGAGAACGTTTGCCTTAAAATTCGACCGGCTAGTCTTGTTGGCAAATAAAGATGGCCACAGGGAAAATCAAAGCCTCCCAACTTACGTTTTGAAGGCTTTAGAGGTGGGATTATATTAATTGGCACTTGTCATGTTGGTTGGGTGGATGATGTTTTTGGTGGAGCTAATGGTGTCATTTGCTGGATCGGCGATGGTTCATGGGGGGTGGGTAAGGTCGGTGTTGGTGCATATCGGTGACAATAGAATTGGGACTTGATTTCAACATATTTAAGTTTCTCCTCATCATAGATGAGCTCATCTTGTATGGGCTCATGAAAGAGTGGTGGAAAAGAAAAGCCATGAAGAGGTTCATCATCCGTTATTGTTGGTGGGTGAAACGGAGAAGGTGGATTGGTGGTCGTGAGGCCAAAAGTGCCATGGTGATGGTGATACTTGGGTTTGAGGAGGCAGTAAAGTGATGAAGCACTGGCTTTAACGATGGTGGTGGTGGTGGTGCGTCCATGGAGGACAAATGACGATTGTGGTTGTCGAAGCTTTCCTCTGTGCATGTCTCGTAACTTTAACATTAGTCAAGTTCGAGATAGATGACAAAGCCCGATAACCACTTGTTTCATCCTCCACCTGAGTCGCTAGAATCTCGCTTTCATCTCTTCAAACATCCGATCGATATGGCATTGAAGGTATCTTTCGTACACGTCTCTGACAATGACATACCTCTTTCACCCATAGGCCATCATAGGAAATGTTCAGAGCCTTGATAACAACTGATGCAGTTGAGAACAGAAGGATTCGAAAGCCTTCCTTTAATTTCTATTGCAAAAGCTATTAAGAAACAAAGCGGAAAATTCTTAATCTCAGTTCTTTCAACTAGAGAATTTGAAAGAACAAAATATAATTGAAATATCTAGATATAAAACTGAATGAAAACCCCTAATAAGCTTCCTTCTATTTATAGAGGAGCTTCTCTAGCTAAGATTAAAGTCTTAAATAGATCAAAATAATAAAGATATAATGTTATTTAAACACATCTCCTATCTTCAAGTTAAATAAAATAAGGATAGATCTAACAAATATGGCCTAATCTAACCAATCCGCATCTTTTTAACTAGAAGACTCCTACGCGGATCAAGACCCTAAGTCACCCATCCCCCTGCCCACCATGATACGAGCTGCATCACATAGTCCAATATGGCATGTCAAAGCTTGGTTTAAGTAATCAATGAGATTGAGCAATAGATATACTTAAATCAGAATTGTAATATGTGGTGAAAGTATGTTCATAATCGGTGATAAGTTTGGACACTTGTTTGATAAAACTATAATATGATACCCTTGATGACATGTTTTGGTCATGTCGATAGAGATCTAGAAGGTCATGTTGGTGTTTGTTAATAAGATCGGAACAATAAGCTAGACCACCTAGATTATTTATTTCTTAACTGGCATTAGAAATAATTGATTGATTCGATTAAGACGATGACTCTAAATCTTAAGATTATCTTGGACTAATGCACTTAGTTTGTGTCATTTTGATGTACTCAAAAGTGAAGTCTCAGTGATTGGGCAAAAATTCTTTGTATGTTGAGTAAAATAAAAAGAAATCTAAAATATTGTTGTTCATTTAGAAAAGGATTGAACATTAGTATGTAGAAAGACTTTAGAAGGTACTTAGCTATTCTTATTGCCAAGATTGGCAAACCATCAAGACAACATATTTAATCTCTTGTTCGCTCGAATTGTGATTGGTTGGTAGTCCACCATTGTTCTGATGAGTGTACTGCAATACAACTAATCGTATCTACAAGGTGTTGTAGAGTTTTAAGCAAACTACCAAGTTTCTAGATGGCAAGTTGTATCTATCACTCAAAAGTGGTACAAGTATTTTAGCATGGGCACTAAGAGATAATCATTTATATTTGTAACATAGTTCTCATTTCTTTAACTATCCGTATGTAGCAGTTGTAATAGAAATTTGATTTCTAGTTTTGATTTCGTTTATACTAGTTATCTTCCGGAAATAGACTGACTTTCAAGTAAATAGAGATTTATTTGAAAATGTACATTGGTAGATAGGTTTCTAAATCAAAATAATGTTAGTGGCAATTCTTCGTCTAATACGAGCTAGGTTGTATTACCATATAATAGAAAATTTCCTAAGGTAGATGTAGCTTTTAAGTGACACTTGTGATCAGGTCACATTAATCAGATATGATTGAAAGACTTGTTTGAGATGGTCTTCTAAGACCATTGAATTCGATACTATCACCAGCCTGTAAATCATTTTTGAATGAATGATGTCTAAAAGTGTTTTTTAAGAGTAAAAGTAATAGAGTCATTAAGCTGCTTCAACTTATTCACAAAATTGGGGGGTGGGGGGAATCATTTGTCAAGTCCAGCGAGAGGAAGTAGAGAGTGAGGCACTGGAATCCTAGGTGGCGCGTGAGAAATTGGGGTGGTCCATGAGCTTTGCTCCCCACCTTCTGGGGCGGTGAGTGAGGACATGTCCGGCCATGTATGGAGGCATTCTTCACATTTTTGTTATCCTTGTCTTCTCTAGATTCTTGTAGACTATCATAACCACCATTTTTTTTTCACTCTTTGAGGGTGAAACACATGTAAGTGAGGGAGCTTGAAGATTGTGTGCCTAATTTGTGTAAGACGCGTGATCTTTCTTTCCAGAGATCTCATCCATCTCATCTAGCTACTTTTCTTGCTTCTTGAACATCTATCTTGGTGGTGGTTGTGGTGGTGATTTTGATGTTGAATTTTGCTCTCCTACATGGGTTCTCTCCTGCTCTTGCATTGATGTCCTCCCTCATATGAGCTTTCTTGGTAAGATTCACTTTCTTACTTCTAGATTTGCTCTTTGGAATTTCCAATTGCTGCATTGGTAGGTTTTTTTTTTTTTTTTTTTTTTTCCGTGATTTCTTGAGTCGATTTGGGGTTAGCTGCACCCGTATTTTTCTACCGTCAACAGGGGATTCCGAATCCTCTGTCACTTTGGGTTTTTGAGCTTGATATTAGCTCTTGCTGGTTTAACCTTGGATTGGCTTCTATCCAAATTTAGGTTGTTTTGTGCGCCTACATTGCATTTTGATCTTGGAGTTTGCTTGGGCTTCTTTGTTCTTCTCTCTTGCGGCTCTTGCTGTTCATCTTAATTGAATTTCGTTCCATGAGTTGTTTTCGATCTGGTAAAGGATATTTGGCTTTCATTCTTGTCCTTGCTATTTCTTGCCATTATTGGGTTTCGTGGAGGTCTGGGATTGCTTGGTGGTGGTATGGTTGTTAGGTGGTGGCTGTAGTAAGTTTGGTGGTGATTGCGGATTGCTTGGGTGGTGGTGGCGGCTTGACTAGTGGGGGGTTGTGGTTGGTGGTGGCGCTTGTGGTGGCACGCGTGAGGGTGGTGGGTTGCGGTTGTTAGGTGGTGGTTTGAGGTTGTGGTGGTGGCAGTGGTATGGCTGGTGGGTGGTTGCTTGGGCGGAGGTAGGTGGTTGTTTGATTGTTGGGTTTATTGGTTAGGTTGTTAAGTTGTGAGTATTGGTTGTTGGGCCAAGTTGGTTATTCTTGTGCTTTGTGTCAAGTTTGTTGGGTTGTTAAAGATATTTTCATTATTGAAGATATTTTCACCTTGTTCTTGTTTGTATTAAATTGGTTCTTTAAGCTCGGTTTTCGTGGCTTCGGATGATGCATATTGAGATGATGAGTTGTTTGGGGGATTGTTAGTTGATGATTTTTGGGATAAGAGCTCGGGAGAATTGTTTGATGCATGGTACGATCGTGTTAGCGCCCCTTCGATTGGCACTCTCTCTTATGCCCCTCTTAAAAATGATAACGCTACTATCGTTACAAAAATCTCTCGTAATGATGTAGCTCCGGGGTTTGCAAAGTGAAGACGTTGCCTCACGGGCTGATTTATTGGTGGCCGGTTCGCAATCTCATGTTGTACGGCCATAGCCACTTCTCTTTTGGGGTCGATGGGTCTTGAAGGTGTCATCCCTGTTGGAATAGGTGTCCTAAACAAATCCAATTAGTTAGTTTCTAATATTAAATAAATAAAATTATTTTATTTATTTATTGACTGATTATGATTTACGAGTCAAATATGCGTGATTGTTTTTATAAAACGTTCCATGAGATGGACATTGTCCAAGATAGCGTGTCTGGTTTGGTTAAAGTAGTCAATACGATTGAACCACGGAAAGACATAGATCAAACAAGTGACATGTTGTCAAATTATATTCGTCGTCGGTAATAAATTTGGACAACTTGTCTGATAAGACTATAATATGATATTTTTGATGACTTGTCTTGGTCATTTGGATAGGGACCTAAGAGTATTATATTGGGGTTTTCAATAAGATTGGAATATTGAGCAAGACCACTATACTAATTATTTCTTTACTGCTATCAGAAATAATTAATTATATAAGACGATAACTCTAAATCCGGGAAATAGTCCGAACTCGTGCATGGAATGTTAATTGCTTTGATGCCAAAATGATGAGGTTAAAATTTAATAATCAGGATCTTACATCGTTGGGCAATTGCATGAAGTATGGCGGGAACAGATATTTTACTTGGAATCTACAACGAAAGATGTTCCATTAGTTTATTCGAAAATACAAGAAAGGATTCTAAAATATTTTGCCAGAATATTCCACATATTTGACATTTAAAATTAATACAAAAATTATTTATGTATTATGAATTGTTCGAGAAGGGTGAGTCGGGAACTACGGTGATAGAGGTGAGAAAAATAATGTTAGTAGTTTGAGTTATTTTTGCTCACAGATATATAATAGAGGGGGTTGATTATTGCAGTAATAATAATCAAATTATTTAAAAAATTCTTAAGTGAATCTATTTAATTGTAGAGTGCAATAAAACTAATTTAGTGGAACTATATTTTATTAAATGGCAGTCAATTAATATCATAAGATAATAATCAAGTTTGATCTATTTGGAGCTAGAATTAATTGCCTTGAAATCCCTCCGCAAGCCTCAACTTAAGTACTATAGACAATATTTAAATTAAATTTTTAAGATAAGTTATTTGTTCATAAGATGAATAAAATAATTTTTCTAAACATAATTCAGAAGATGAATTTTATTTATTCACAAAATGAATAAATTAATTTTATAAAGTAATATTCATAAGATAAATTTAATACATGTGAAAATTAAAAAATAAAAAAAATTATGTAAATGCGGCCGAGATCACAAAAAAAAAAAAAAAAAGAGGAAAAAAGGGACTCAAGTGGGCCCCGCATATTTATATGCGTGTACATAAATATTTAGTACTATTTTTTTTAAAATTTATTTTTTGAAAAGATTGAAAGGAAAATTTTTTTTCCTAAACTAAGTATTTTGGGAGCCCACACTTTGATGCTAATAGAGGTCAGGTGTCAAGGAGTTCCTTCTTCCAATTTCAAATCTATAAATTTAAAATTTGGATTTGCGCTTCAGGTATGTCTAAATTAAATACTTAATATTTAATTTGTTCTTTCCTTTATTTTGTTTATTCTACATACCATACTTATATTTATTTTATTATATGTTTTGATCGTTATATTATGAGCTTGTTAGAGTAAGATCTAAGTCCAATTAAATAGTTTAATTAGATCAAAGCATTAGATTTAAAATTGAGAATTTTAAATTAGTGAAGGTCCAAATAACAGCCTAAGAGAGGGGTAAATTAGGTTCTTTAGTGATAAATAAAAATTTAAATTTATGAACCAAAAATTTAATTAAAAGCTAAACAATAAATGTTAAATAAAAAGATAAAGAAAAAAAAGGGATGCACAAAGATTTTTATAGTGATTTATTTCCAAACCAGAAGCTAGTCCACTTCTCAAGTGACTACTTTTAGTCACTTGAGCTTTTAACAAAGCTCGATGATCCTTTTTAAAAACAGGCTCAGGATCCAACCTTTACATCTGGTCTTTTTGTATGTAGGCTCAAGAACAACCTTTTACAACCAATCCTTTTGTAACTGTATGCTTAGGATCCAATCTTTACAATGCAACAAATTTGAATAAAGCAATGAAAGAATTAAAGCACTAAAATTCTTCACTCTTTCAAGAGTAAATTGACAATTGATCAAGCTTAGCCAAAACTAAGGATATGCCAATAAAGCTTAAAGATCAAAAATAAGAGAACAAGTGATGCTCTAATAAAAGTTTTAAACAAAACTCAAAAACAAACCTTTAAAGCGCATATATGTAAGAGAACTTTTTATCAAAGAATGCTTAGAGAGTATTAGATGATTTCAGCCAAAGCATTCAAGCCCTATTTATAGGCAAATGAGGGCTAATAAGACATTCAAAAAGTTGGAAAAAGGTTTTGGAAAGAAATCAAGTCAAAAGTAGCCGTTTTGAGCTTTTTTTAGTCTGTGTCGACACACAGCCTCTGTGTTTCGACACATAGCAGCTCTTGGTGGCTATTGTAGGCCTGTGTGTCGACACATACCATCTGTGTGTCGACACTCAGCCTACCTGGATGCATTTACACGTTTTAATTTGCTTGATTGGTGGGATACTTTTATCACTTTTCCTAAGTTAAAAATTTGATTGATTGATTGTTATATTTGTTCAATTTTTTGAATTTATTTCCCACTTAACTTTGATCATAAAAATGATTGGTTTCATAAATCAAGCTAAATTATCACCCAATAAAATTTTATCTTTATTTGATTCAATCATACTTTTCAAAGTACCAATCTTAAAAAAATATTTTAATTGATAAGCTAGATTGGTTTAATTTTGACTTGAATATTTTTCAAATAAAATTTGATAAATCAACTTTCAAAAATAATTTTCAAAAACATTTTTGTAAGAGCATCACATATCAATATTGAGACTTGGACTCAATTGATATATCCTGATCCTAAGTCCTAGACAATAAAAATAAATAACTTGAGGATGCTCGGACTAAGTCTTGAATCCTTTGAAAAGCTCAAAGAATTAAAGACTTCAGTTGAAATCAATTATGCAATTATATCAAATCACTTTGATTAGATCGAAGTAAAGGTTTTAGAAGAATTATATTTTTCCTTATTACAAAGTGTTGTAGAAAGGATCAATAATGTGTTATTGAATATGGTAAGATATGATGAGTCACGTTTACAAATCAAAAGGGTTTAATATGTAAAATGTTTTAGAAAGTGTTCTAAAAGTACAACAGATAGCTTGTACTGGTTAAATTGACAGTATGAGATACTGTGCTTGAACAACATGGTACAACTTGTAATATAGATGATGTATTAGATATATCTTCAACTAGGTTATTGTCACACAAGGTACATGAGAGGTTTGATATAGTGGGAGGATGGTCAAGCGCACCTGACGGATTCATGTCTTCTGTTTCAACAGTTAAGAATGATGATGAATCTGATCTTTTAGACTACAATAAAACTCATAAGTATAAAGATGCAGACCATTGGGTTGCGGTGATAAAAGTTAAGTTAAAGTAATTGTATTTTAACTAAGTTTGGGAACTATTAGAGGCATCAAAAGACATTAAGTCCATTAGATTGGATTTGAATGGATCTACAAGTATATAGAGTTAAGTGAACGAGAAGGTGGGTTAATACCCTATATGAAGGAATCATCTTTGATGAAGCCTTCTAGCCATATGCTTTGTTTAAGTCCATAAGGATACTCATCCATTGTGTTTCATATGATGAGATACGACAAAGTGGAGATCAAGACAATGTTCTCTGAATGCTTATCTTTTGAAAGATTATGTATATGATACAACTTGACAAATTTGTTGCTAAGAATCAGGAGCATATAGTATACAAACTAATCTAGTCTATTTATAGGCTCAAATGAGCATCTTGTTCATTGAATAGTAAATACAATGACGGTTAGTCAAGTCCTAGGGTTTTGAGTCAATGTTTAGTGAACCATTATTGTACAAGTGACATAACATAAAAGTAGAGACTTTCTAAGTGTTGTATATAGATGACATTTTCTACTCTTTAAGAATGATGTAGAATTGCTATGAGCTGTTATGCTTTTATTGTCCATTCAGTTAATTAAAAGCAAAAGACCAAATGTGAACCAACTGTATTCTTATGGTCAAGCTTTGGCGAGATTCAAAATAAAGGATGTTGGGTTTATCATGGGTCGTTTGTTTTAAAAGAGAGTTTAGACATTTGACGTCAGAATTCCTATTTACCCTTATAGTGGGAGCCATTCGATGGTGATGAGTGAAGCAGTCTTGTATTGTTTTCTTCAATATGGATGTCAGGTACTTGATAGCTAGGGAGTTGTTGAGTAGACTAGTTGACTCAGAATGTTCCTAGTAGATGATAGCATGTGAGCAAAAGAATGAGATAGGGACAAATCAGTATCCGTTAAAGCTTATAGTTAAAGTGTTAATAGATCCCTAGGGGTAATTATGCAATGCAAGCTATTAGGGTTTAAGGACAAGTAACAGATTGTTGAAATAGGTATCCTAAAAAAACTCAATTAGTTAGTTTTTAAATATTTGTATGACTATGTTTTACAAGTTAAACATGCGTGATTGTTTTTCTAAAACGTTCCACGAGATGGACATTGTTTAAGATGACTTGTCACATTTGGTTTAAGTGGTCAATATGATTGAACCATGAAAAGACTTAGATCAAACAAGTGACATGTCATCAAAAACATGTTCGTAGTCGGTAATAAATTTGGACAACTTGTCTGATAAGATTATAATGTTATACTTTTGATGACTTGTCTTGGTCATGTAGATAGGGATCCAGGAGTATTATGTTGGTGTGTTCAATAAGATTGGAAACTGAGTAGGACCACCTGAATTTATTGTTTCTTTACTGCTATCAGAAATAATTAATTCTATAAGACAATAACTCTAAATTCAAAAAATAGTCCGAACTCGTGAATGTAATGTTAATTGCTTTGATGCCCAAAATGATGAGGTTAAAATTTAATAACAAGGATCTTACATCGTTAGATAATTGCATGAAGTGAGGTGGGAACAGATATTTAACTAGGAATCAACAAAGAAAGATGTCCCCTTAGTTGATTCGCAAATGCACGAACAGATTCTAAAATTTTTGGCTATAGTATTCCACATGTTTGACATTTGGAATTAATACAAAAATTGTTTCTATATTACGATTTGTTCGAGAAGGGCGAGTAGGGAACTACGATGATAGAGGTGAAGAAAATAATGGTAGTAGTTCGAGTTGTTTTTCCTCACATATATCTAATAGAGGGGTTGATTATCACAATAACAATAATAAAATTATTTGAGACATTCTTGAGTGAATATGTATTTAATTCTAGATTGCAGTAAAATTTATTTAATGGAATTAGGTTTTAGTGAATGGAAGTCAATTGTCACCATGAGATGATAATCAGATTTGACCCACTTGGAATTAGAATTAAATTGTCCCCAAGGTCCCTCCGCAAACCTCAACTTAAGCACTATTTGAAAATATTTAAATTAAATTTATGGGATGAATTATTTGTTTATAAGATGAATAAATTAATTTTACTAAACATAATTCATGAGATTAATTTTATTTATTTCTAAGATGGATAAACTAATTTTATAAATAATATTTATAAGATAAATTTTATAGATGCAGCAATTAAACAAAAATAAGTAAGAAAAGGAAACTAAAAAAATTACGTTAAACAGTGCCGCTCACATCACAAAAAAAAGGAAGGAATAAAAAGGGACTCAAGTGGGCCCCGTTATAAACCCATAGGGTTGGCGGGCATTTTTTTATAAGTTTTGGTTTTAGGTCTTGGAACTTAGTTTTCTCCCATGTTGCAAAGCCTAAAATTATTTTAGGATTTGCTAAATTAATATTTAGCATAGTTTTTCTAAAAAATTGTATTTGGAAAGATTCAAAAGAAAATTTTTGTTCCGAAATTTTTCCTAAATTTAATATTTTGGAAGCCTACATTTCGTTGCTAATAGAGGTCATTACGGAGAAGATCTTAAGGTGTTAAGAAGTTCCTTCTTCCAATTTCAGATCTACAACTTTGAAATTTGGATTTGCGCTTCAGGTATGTCTTAATTAAGTACTTGATATTTAATTTGTTCTTTCTTTTATTTCGTTTATTCTACGTACCATATTTATATTTGTTTTATTGTATGTTTTGATTGTTATATTATGAGCGTATTAGAGTAAGATTTAGGTCTAGTTACATAGTTTAATTAGATCCAAGCATTGGATTTAAAATTAAAAATTTTAAATTGATTTTCCACTATGCTTGCTCTAGTCATTTAGGGAATATTTTTTGAAATACGGCCCCATCAATCCCCTCTAAGGAGGGATATTTCTTTCGGTTTTGCTCTTATGATGATGTTGACAAGGTTCTTTGAGGTGCTTCTTGGCATTTTAAGGGTCATTACCTACACCTCCATCATTGGTCACTTGATGACATATTTCCCCGGAGTGACCCTCTTCTCCTAATTTTGATTCGGATTCTTGGCCAACATGCGCCTCTATGAACGGAAAAGGAACTTAGCTCGAGTGCTAATGGGGTTAGAAATCCTTTTTACAAGGACAAGTTGACTCTTAATGAGACTTCAACTCAATATGCTCAAGTTTGCGAGGAAATGGATGCTCAAAAATTTCTTCCTAGTAGTTTGGAAGTTGGCTTTGATGGTCTTCACATCCATTCTTGATCAAGTATGAAAGCTTGCCTCGAATTTGCACTAAGTGCTCGACATTTGGTCATTCTTGCCCTGATTCCAACCCCCTCCTCCACTTGATGTTATTACCGGGATCATGAATCGTCAGCATAATCTCCAACATAAAGGAACACGGGATGGCGACTTGGTGGAGGGTGCTCCAAGTGATGGGCTAGGTGTTCATTAGTTTGGGCCAAAGAAGGAAGGGTTAGGAAATGGTCAAGGCCCATCTAATGGTTTAATAATTCACAAGTACAAGATCATGGTGTATAATGGGCCTAATTTGTTTTTAGACCACATGAGAGCTCATGGGCCACGCATAAAACTAGTGCTAGGCCCCAAGCCCAGCTTGCGCCCCCAGCCCCATCGAGCCTGGGAAGCCCACTGTGGGCCGGGTCCCAAATGGGGCTGGGAGGAGCGAGACCCCTAGTGTAGGCACCTTTTCCTCTTACCCAAGGGAGATTTTACTCTTCGTCTTGGATTAGCTCTACTCTGGGTTTGGTTCCTCTGGGACTTTCGGACCTTCGTTTCTCTGAGGTCCCCCCTTCTCCGGCTGTTCTTGCTTAGATTCCCTGTGTAGGGACTTTTGAGCCTCTATTTTGTACTCTGAACTGCGAGGCTAGCATTCTGAGTGTTGCTCCTTTAGATTGAGTCCCTTATCATACTAGTGTGACAACTTCCTCTTCTTCAGTTGTCTCCTCTCAGGCTCCTATTTAGGCTGCTCCTTTTGATACTGCTAATACTGGTTGGACCAGTGTTACACCTTCTATTCGTTCGCGCCATGCTGAGTGTTGAATGACTTGTGCAGCTTCTAAAGCTGTTGTTGCTGCTGCCATTGGGGATAGATACAATGTCGTCATCCTTAACGATTGGGTACAATAACGATTCTGATCCTCTTAACTACAATAAAGCTAATAAGAATTAATAAGTTTAACTCTGCATAAACATTTTATATGATTTTAAAATAATTTATCAACGATCTTGCACATTAAATTCTATAGATATTGCTCGCTTTTACTCATTGTGGCCTTTTATGTAAGGCTAAAACAGACCACAAATCAACTCAAGCCCGAGCTCGAGACTTATGAAAAAGAAGAAAATCCATTTAAATCATTAATTGGACCCATACATACCATGAGGACGTCCATCATGAGGATAGAAGAGAGAAACATGATAAGGAAGATTGGATGAAGGCACTATCCTTGGATTTTTGAAAAATTGGCTATAAATTAATGTCTTTGTTTATGTAAAACATTATCCCTTAATCTAGAAGACTTAAATTATGAATAAAAGTCAGATCTTAGGCAGTATTAATCAAGGGGACGGCTAGGCCATGAGAGGAGATAAATAATGATGCAAGTACATAGAGTTTGTTGGCAATTAGGGCTTTTGCACATCTAACGCTTACAAACCACCGACTAAGCCTATAAATATATTAAGGGTGCACGAAACCAGAAGATCTGTACATGGGTGCAACAGCTTAGATGTAAGTTTGGAAAATAAGCACAAAGAGGAAGCACAGAGAAGGCAAAATGGAGAAGATCAGCTCGGATTCTTCCAGATTTCAAGTTTGTTCTAATCCTATGTCTTATATTACGTTTTCTTTTTCTTGTTTTATTTTCTTTAGCTTAGTTAAGAAATAGATTTATGATTCTAGGGCAATGATGCTGCCATAATTGTATGGGACAACTTTTCGAGTTTAAAGTGTTTGTAGTTCGTTTATCTTGATGTTGAAAGGTTTAGTATTTTTCTACTCGCTTTTTGAGTGCTTGATAGCCACTTAAAATTTATAATGATTCGTATGGAGTCTAAGATGAGATTTATGAATATTGCTAAAGTCATAGATGTTAGGTGGGTAATTTTAATTTCGTTAATTAAAGTATGTAACGATTGTATCTAGTTAAAATTCTCTAATTTCAAATTACATACATGATCATGACTCCAACTATACATAACAACACATAGCATTGGAACACAAATCCATGAAAAATGATTAAATACGAATATAAAAGTTTTGGGAGAGATAGTCTCATACTTCATGGTAGACCGCAAGTGTATAGCTGCTTGAACGTTACATTCGAGGCCTTCTCTGCAATTCCTCCTTTTCCACCGAACGAGTGGGCATCGTGTAATCAAGTAGTTCTTAAAACTAATTTTTAAGAACTAATTTTGGAAGAAGTTTTCTTTAATTAGTTCTCTAACTAACCAAAGAAAACCTAGAAGAGAGCCTTTTGTTATTGTTGAATAATCCTTCAAATCAAATGCCCTTGCTCTATTTATATTGGGGCTCAAAAATCAGAAAAACAAATTAAAATATATTGTAATCTTTTATCTAGATAAAAATAATATCTAGAAATAAAAATAAAAAAAAAATTAATTCTTTGCTCACCAAGTTGCTGGGTGCTACGTGGTACCCTATGATTTGACCGTGAGTTTTCCTTTTTTTTCTTGAAAAATTAATCCATGAATTTTTTTTAATTTAGTGTATAATTTAGGAGGCTTGCACAGGGACCTCAAGGGCAATTTATTTTTAGCTCCAAATGTGTCAAATCTGATTATCATCTCATGACAATTGACCATCATTTAATAAAACTTAATTTCGCTAAATAAGTTTTGCTGCACTCTAAAAATTATATATATTTACTCGTTAAATCTCCCTATAAAAGTTTACTCACAATTGACCCCTCTAATAAATGTCCATGAGGAAAACAATTTAAACTACTATTGTCATTCTTT
The DNA here is from genome assembly GCA_018398585.1 of Simmondsia chinensis. NCBI lineage: Eukaryota > Viridiplantae > Streptophyta > Magnoliopsida > Caryophyllales > Simmondsiaceae > Simmondsia > Simmondsia chinensis. Next base: position 20,342,664 of record JAGTTD010000013.1, on the reverse strand, counting down.
CTCATCTTTCCTTTTTAGTTCTCGATTCGCCCTTTTTGAATAATTCACTAACACAAATAAATAGATCTGTATTAATTCCTAATGTCCAACATAAGGAATGCTCTGGCCAAAATCTCTAGAATCATCTCAAAAACTTGGGAATCAACTAAGGGGACATTTCACAAAGTAGATTCCTGACAAAACACCTATACCCACTACACTTCATGCGATTGCCTAACGAATGTAAGACCCTGATTATTACCCATAACCTCATCATTTTAGTGCATCAAAGCAACCAACATTCCTTGGACGAGTCTAAACCATTTTACGGATTAAGAGTCATTGTATAAACAAAATATATGAGTCGCTCAACTTGATAGTAGTATAGATTCGAGGAAATCTCGTGGTCCTATTCAGTTTGACAATCTCATTGTAACACACCATCACAACATCCTGGATCTCTATCCACATAACCAAGATAAGTTATCTAAATTTCATGTTATAGTCCTAACAAAAAAGTAGCCTCAACTCATCAGTTACTACGAACTGATTATTAAATAACATTTATATCCATTATTTTGTCCATCAGTGGAACAATCTCATTATCCCTCTAAAAATAGACATCCTAAATGTCATTTAGGGACTTCGTTCATCTCATAGTACATGCTTTGATAGAGAACAATATCACATGCATAAAGATTCGTTAATAATATCAAAATTAGATGATAATGCTAAACAATTTTTATTCACTAATAAAAAAGTTTACATAAATTGGGTCCCTAGGACACCCTCCCACTTCTGCTAGACCTAATTTGCCATACAACGCATTTCGATCCTATCTAAATGTGACTCAAATAACTTTTGAGTCAATGTTTTTGTAAAAGGATCTGCTAAGTTGCTTAAGGTTTCTATCTTCAGAATTGTAGCGTTCTCCTTCTCCACGTAGTCCTGAATGAGGTGATACCTTCTTTCGATATGCTTGGATTGATTGTGCTTCCTTGGTTCCTTTGAGTTAGCCAATGCACCCGAATTGTCACATTAAATGGCAACATGTGTAAGCCCCTCCTTTATAACCTCATGATCCATAAGGAACATCCTAAGCCAACAAGCCTCCTTGGGAGCTTCCAAAACTGCCACATATTCGGCTTCTATGCTGGAGCCAGTAATACAAGTTTGCTTAACACTCCTCCAACTTCTGGCTCCACCACTGAGGGTATAGATGTAGCCAGATGTGGAACGTCTAGCATCTAAATTTGACTAAAAATCTGAATCAGAATAGCCTACTGGAATCAGCTCATCACCATGAAAAACCAACATATAATCTCTAGTCCTTCTTAAGTACTTGAAAATATGCTTCACTGTCACCTAGTGCATATCACCTGGATCAGACTGATACTTACTCAACATACCAACGGAAAAATAGATATCATGTCTAGTACATAACATAGCATACATAAGACTTCCCACAACCGAAGCATATGGAACATTCCTCATATGTTATTTCTCTTGAGGCGTCGAAGGACACTGTTCAAAAGAAAAAGGCATTCCATGCCTAAAGGGCATCAGACCCTTCTTGGAGTCTATCATGTTACACTTAGACAACATCTTGTCTATATAGGCAGCCTGAGATAGACCTAGCATCCTATTCTTATGATTCTATAGAAGCTTAATCCTAAGAATATAGCTAGCTTCACCTAGTTCTTTCATGTCAAACTGATTTAACAGTCAAATCTTAACAACTAATAAGACTCCCACGTCATTTCCAATAAGTAGGATATCATCCACATACAACACTAAGAAAGTCACTACTTTCTTTAAATTGCGTTTGTATACACACAGCTCCTCAACCAATTGAATAAAACCATAAGACTTGATTGCTTCACTGAATCTCTTGTTCCATGAGCGAGATGCTTGTTTAAGTCCATAAGTAGACCTTTTCAGCTTGCATACCATATGCTCTAAATTCTTACAATGAACCCGTCTGGTTGCACCATATAGATGCCTTCATCAAGACTGCCATTCAAAAAGGTTGTCTTGACATCCATTTGACATATCTCATAATCAAAATGAGTTGCAATGGGTAAGAGCATCCTAATGGACTTAAGCATGGCCATTGGTGAAAAGGTCTTGTCATAATCGATACCTTTCTTTTGGGCACAAACCTTACCAACCAGCCTTGCTTTGAAGGTCTCTACCTTTCTGTACACTTTTCTCTTTCTCTTGTAAACCCATTTACAACCTATGGGTTTAATGCCAGGTGGTGTCTCTACAAGATTTTAGACTTTATTAGAGTACATAGATTTAATTTCTATTCTCATTGCTAAGAGCCATTGGTCAGCATCCTTGTCCCTTAGCGCTTCATCATAAGTAAATGGATTAGATACATCTTCTAACTCAACCATTAAGGCACCAGCCATTTATCTGTCAAGTTGCCTGACAATCCTCCCACTCTGATGAGATTCTCATGAATTAGGGTTCGTCTCAGGGTGACCCACAAGTGCATCTAATATGCCAATTTCATTTTGAGATTTACCAAACTGTCTAGAAGTAGTGTCTTTCTCAATTAACTTCTCTAACACTATTTGACTTTGACTTTTGTAGTCCATCATAAAGTCCTCCTCCAAAAATTTGGCATTTTCACACACAAACACCTTTTGGTCTAAAGGACTATAGAACAGACCATCGTTTATACCCCTATGGTAGCCAACAAACACACATACTTCTGATCTGGACTCCAACTTGTCCGGGTTCTTTTTCAACACATCTGTTGGACATCCCCAAATACGAAGATATCCTAAACTGGGCTTGTGCTCAGTCCATAACTCCATAGATGTTTTAGGAACTGACTTTGTACGAATTGAATTTAGAACATAAGCCATTGTTTTTAAGGCATAACCCCTAAAAAGAGATCGGTGAAGTAGCATGACTCATCATAGACCTTACCATCTCCAACAAAGTTCTATTTCTCCTTTCTGCAACACCATTCTACTACAGCATCCTCGGTGCAAAAAGCTGGGGATCTAATCCCACTTGCAGTTAGGAAATCAAGAGACTCTCTTGAAAGATGCTCACCACTCGAATCCAATCAAAGTGATTTGATATGTTGACCCGTCTGATTCTCGACCATGGCCTTAAACTCCTTGAACTTTTCAAAAGAGTTAGACTTTTGTCTCGTCAAGTAAACATAACCATACCTTGAGTAATCATCAGTAAAGGTGATGAAATACTCATAGCCTCTTCTCGCCTGAACATTCATTGGTCAACATACATCTGTGTGAACCAGCTCAAGCAAGTCACCCACTCTATTGCCTTTACTCTTAAAGACAGACTTAATCATCTTTCCTTCTATGCAGGATTTGCAAACTGGTAAAGATTTCAAGTCTAAATACTCAATTAATCCTTCACTTATTAGTCTTTAGATCTACTAGAGTTAATATGACAGAGCCGTTGGTGCCATTTGAAGCCATTGTCAGTTTTAGGGTTCTTTCTTTTAAGAGGTACAATTAGTTTAGTAGTGTTAGATTCGAGCATGCAATTAGTGGAGTTTTGATCAAGTGTCAAGATAAACAAACCATCAAAAATAGTACCTTTGCAAACAAACATTTTATTAAGCTAAACAACTAAATCAATTCCAAATGAAATAGAATATCCATCATCGACTAATTGTGACACTGAAATCAAATTCTTGCGTAACGCAGGTACATAAGACAATTCTCTAAGACTAAAACTCCGCTCCTAAATACTAAGCTAATGTCTTCCACTCCTAAGACTGAAAGCCGCCTCGCATCTCTTATGGTTAGGTCCGCTCTCCATCATGCATCTTCCTAGTTAGCTTGAGCCATTGCAACATATTGCAGACATGGTCAGTCAAACCTGAGTCCACACACCAGTATCCTTGTGGACTTTCAACTACACATGACTCAACTAGATAAGATATCTCCACACCTTATCCATATGGATTCTTCATCTTAGCAGGAAGATTTGCTAGATACTCAGGGCAATTCCTCCTCTAGTGGCCATCCTTCCCACAGACTAAACACTTTCTTTTACAGAAGTATTCCTTTTCATTCGCTTAGTGCTACACTAGCATCTTTGCCCTTCTTCTTCTTCTTCCCAGACTTTCTATTAGAAGACAACCTTTTCCTTGTCCTAGGTGCATGGGTTAAGAGAACAGTCCCCTTAGCCTTCGTTACCCCTTCAGCGACTTGCAACTCCTTCATCAGCTCAGGTAATGAATAATCTTTATTATTCATTATATAGTTCAACCTCAGCTCAGGTAATGATGATCCAAACTATCCACTCATTACTCCTCGTCGGCGAGGCCGCAACAAGCTGAGCTCGGTTGAGAACATTTCTCTATTATTATATTTTCTTGTAAACTCTTTTACTAAATATCAATAATTCACCATCCTGTCCTTAGTCTCTAAGATAATACAACAGCGCTCCTTGGGGAGGCTAATGTAATATTTTAGTCAAGTGTAAGCCATTACCTGAACATCAACACAAGGTCTCAATATACTCAACGTCGGCGTGGTCGTACTTGATTGCTTGAATCTCAGTCCATCTTAACAGAAGTCTAGCCTTGTATTCTGTGGATCGACATCCTTCTTAGGTAGTAATGCGCTCCCACTTGATTTTTTAAAATAAACTAGTAGATTTTATTTAAGTTATCTAATAACTTAATAAAGTTAATATAACAAGAATAATTTAAATTACTATTCTGACCCAATCAAGACTAATTAAGTTATTCACAACTAATACTCATGTCATTAAAACTCCCTTTTAAAAACAATTTAAATCAAAGTTTAACTTTAATTCCTTTCTAAACTCTTTTAGAAAAATAATGATTGTCACATAATCCCTTTTAGAATCATATTGTAAAATAATTAAAAAAATCTTTTTTTAAAAATTAAATTGACATCTTTGCTGACGTCAACCGATTTGACGGATTTTTTTTAAGCTAAAATAAATTTTTCATATTTTCATTGACTACAATCTAATTATATTAATTAATCCTTTCTAATCCAATTAGGTAATTATATGAAGAATTTAAGTTAACGTGAAAATCTTATTCTCACATTCATAAACAAAAAACTATGGAATTATTGATGAATACATTCATTTTAAATGAATTTTAAACAATTTAAACAATCAATTAAACATATAACAACTTATACAAATATATTCAACAATAACATTATACTTTCACACGATCCCTTCATTAATCCGTATTTAAAACATTTTTTCTATCATGTTAACTAATGACCTCATGCACATCATAGATAACCAGAGTCCGGCTTTGATATCAATTGTTGGGTGGGTAACTTTAATTTCGTAAATTAAAATATGCAACGATTGTATCTAGCGTAGCAGAATATCGATTGTATCTAGCGTAGTAAAATACCGATTTAAAAGTCTCTAGTTTCAAGTTAAATACATGATCATGACTCTAATTATACATAACAATGTATTGAATTAGAAGACAAATCCATGAAAAACGATTAAATACGAATATAAAAGTTTTCGGCGAGATAGCCGCATACGTCATTATAGATCGTAACTCTATAAATGCTCCGAATGATACCTTCGAAATCTTCTTCGCAATTCCTCCTGTTGGTAAACTATAATAGAGCAGCTTTCTACTGTAGATGGGCAAGCAGGTTACACAGACAATTATTTCAACAAAAATTAAAGCAAAATCAACATAATTTACCCAGTAGAGGCAAAATTAACACAATTCTCCCAGTAGGGGCAAAATCAACACAATTTGCCCAGTAGAAAAACAACGCAATTCTCCAAGTAGAAATGCAATGCAATTCGCCCAGTAGAAAAAAAAATGCAATTCGCCCAATAGAAAAACATACTTATTGATGCGTCTCGCATTTACACATCTTTTAATTATTATTTTAATTATTCTCCACCTATTTAATTATAGTTCTACAATTATTTTGGCAATTTTTATGTTTAATAGGTTTGAAATTGAAGTTCCAAAAATTGTCAAATTTTGATGCAAATAAGACAAATTCGACGCGTAAACAATTAAATCAAGTCAATTCGAGATTCGAGACAAGAACGTATAAGCCCAACCCGTGCCTGCACTATTCATCATCTTCAACCCAAATCACCCCAGCCCATCAACCTCAACCCTGCGTCAGATCCAGCACCGGCCCAACTTCACCGGCTCAGACACCCACGGCCCAACTGCGGCACAGGCCCAACACCGAGGCCCAACTCCATCTCCACCTCAAGCTCATCCCGCACAGAGCCCACACCGTCATCATCAGCCTCGGCCCAAATGCATGCCCAAACGCAGGCCCACGTATAGTCCCACAAACAGCCCACCGGCACCAAGCACCGTCAACATCATCACCAGATCACCTTCAGGCCCATCAACTACCAGCAGGTCCATCATCAACACCAGGCCAAATCGTCACCTCCGAGCTCAAGCCCGCCACCAGCGTTCAGCCCACACCAATACACGTAGGGTTTAGGGAGGGGAGAAAGTCGGTTTTGGAGGAAGGATTTAAGCTAGATTTTTTGGCTTCTCAAATTCATTTTCTATTTTTTTTTTGTTAAATTAGAATGAGAGTGAAATTAGCAGACCGACATGAGTTCGTTCATCTCCTCTTTCACCGGATCATCCTTGATGGAGAGCTAACTTGCACTTTGGAGTTAGATGAAATCTTAGCCTTTAATTTTGTTTACTTTTAATTCGGGTTAATTTGATTGTTTACATGAATTGCTTGGTTGAGATAAATACTTTGAAGTATTATATTTTTATTGTTTATTCAATTGATACGATTATTGAGTTGTAACCTTTAATTGTTGATATTGATATTTATAAATTAATTCTTTGTGCTTGTACCTTAGGACTAATTAATCAAGCAATAGTATTAACCAAATTGTTAATTAAAGCCTATCTTTCCTATGCTTTAGTTAGATAGAGTCAATACATAATAATTAAAAATACGTTAGGTAGAGCCTATTTTCCTTATGCTTTAGTTAGATAGGGTCAATACGCAATACTAACAACATTATCTTAGTAGGTTGAAGCTTGTAGACTAAACCACTACCCGTGTGATAATCAATAATCCCAATTTAAGAGTTAATGCAAAAATAATTGGCTAAGATGGATTCGAAACCCTAGGCTCCAATTTAGTACACGTTCCTGATTAGTAGTAGATTACTTTAGTTTAATTATCATTTTTTAGATTAATTAACACAAAGATATCACTTTTTCTTAAATCAATTTAGGTCAGAGATTAAATTCATGCACTCTTAGTCCTTGTGGTTGGACACCCTCTTGCCCTACACTTCAATTTAGATGTGTTTAATAGATAGGGTTTTATATTAAATTTTGATAGACATAGAAAAACACATCAAGATTTTGGCACCGTTGCTAGGGACTAAGTAACCTTCGTGATTTTATTTTTTTATTTTCTTTGGTTTTTAATTTTCTTTAATTGTTTTTTAATGTTATTTTCCCTCTCTTTAGAAAATAAAAACATAAAAAAAAATTCTAAAAAATATTTTCTTTACTTTTCTTTTAAAAAAAAAAGGTTTATTTATTTATTTATTTTTAAAGCATTATTGATCTTGTGATTTTCGTGCATAAGTTGATTTTAGGATAGTTTATTATTTTTTTTTTCTTTTGTTTTTCTTTTTAGGTGTTTGTTTTGTTTGTTTTGTTTGTTTTGCTAGTTTTAGCTTTTAGTTTTATTTGCTTCTTGTGATTGTTTATTTATACACGATCGCTGCTCTTTGTCTCTCAAGCTTACTAGATTCGACCCTGAAATTGAAAGGACCTTAAAAGACTTTAAAGCCCAACATCGAGCACAAACCACAATGGCCGACGAACAACAATCATGTCCACTTATGGAGTATTTTACTCCCACCACATACACCTCACCTTCATGCATTAGATTGCCACCGGTAGCCCATCAGTTCGAGCTTAAGCCACATACCATACAAATGCCTCCTTCATTCCACGGCTTAAGCAATGAGAACCAGTACACACATTTGGATAGTTTCATGGAGGTTTGCTCAACCTTCAGGATTCTTAACGTTAGTGATGACACCATCTTACTTCGTCTTTTTCCTTTCTCTTTAAAGGATAAAGCTAAGTATTGGCTAGGCACCTTACCTAATGGGACGATTAGTACTTGGACTCAGATGCAACAAGAGTTTCTTAAGAAATTCTATCACATTAGTAAGGCTAACACTGCTAGGAGAGCCATTAACACCTTTGCCCAACTCCCTACTAAGGAGTTTCACGAGAGTTGGGATAGGTTTAGGGAACTCTTACGAGCTTGTCCACATCATGCTATTCCTAAATGGAAACTAGTCCAAAATTTCTAGTATGGGTCAAATGAAAAGGGTCAACAAACTGTTGATGCCTCATGCGGTGGTCAGTTCCTTAGGAAGAATGAGGATGAGGCGTGGGAATTATTTGAACATTTGAATGAGAACTCACAACAGAATGCCGCACATGTACATTTAAATATTGCTAGGTTAAATAGAGGAAAAATACATGAAATTGCTCACACTTCCATCTTAGATAAGAAAGTAGACTCTCTTGCCTCTTCTGTGGAGTAGCTTACTTCCTTATTTAAGATGACCTTGACCCCCTCTACTATGCCTAATATATCTATTGTTCAAACCATGCATAGTGCTTGTTCTTCATGTTCTAGTGTCTCTCATTCTACGCTCGATTGCTCATCAGCTTCATCTACTGTTGAGTGGTCGGAGGAACAAGTTAATGCAGCCCAAGGATTCTCAAGGAACTACCCATACTTGAACACATATAATCTGTGCTGGAGAAACCTGTAGGCAAGGAGGAGAATGCTAGTTTATGCCATAACAATCGAACCCACGACCTCAACAATTTGGTATGCCCCGACCTCTCGGTTTTCAACCGCAAGGGTATGCTTCCAACTACTCTTAACCTCCTAATTTGAGCTCTAGTTCGAATTTTGAAGAGAAGATTTTGAGCGCGCTGAAAGGTTTGGAAGCTAATTCCCAACTCCTCTACTCCCATACACAATCAGTCTCAAAGTTAGAAACCCAAATAGGTCAACTAGATAACACTTTGAGTAGGAGAGATGAGGGAAGACTTCCTAGCCAAACCGTAGAAAACCCTAGGAACTGTGTGAGGCAAGACAACTATCCTCCCCATTAAGAACAAGCAAAGTCCATTACCGTGTTAAGAAGAGGGACGGAGGTTGACAATGGGGTGAGTGTTGAATGTGAAGTACCCATAAGTGGTGAGGAAGAAGAGAAGAGCAAGGAAAGAAAGAGGGAGACTGATGAGGTCATGCACCCTTCTCCCACTCGTAAGACCTCTAATCTTCCTTCCTCATATGTACCTAGAGTATCCTTTCCCCAAGCTTTAGTTGCACCACATCCAAATGGGAAGGACAAGAAGTGGGAAGACATTTTGGACACATTTAGGCAAGTAAAGATTAACATTCCCCTTCTTGATGCGATTAAACAGATCCCGGCCTATGCAAAGTTCATTAAGGATCTTCTGAATCAAAAGAGGCGATCTAGAGCACATCTGCTTAAAAAAGTGTTTTTAGCCAAGCAAGTGAGCTCCATTCTGAAGCGTGACACTCCAATTAAGTACAAAGACCCTAGTGTCCCCACTATCTCTTGTTCACTTGGAGACTACCTGATTGATAAAGCTTTACTGGACTTAGGAGCGAGTGTCGACATTATTCCTTACTCAGTTTATGAGAAGTTAGGCCTAGGAAAGTTGCAACCCACCACGGTGACCTTGCAGTTAGCGGATAGATCAACTAGGATCCCCCATGGTGAGCTGATTAACGTGCTAGTGCGAGTAGACAAAGCCATGTTTCCTGCTGATTTTCTGGTACTTGATATGGAGCCTTCTAGTCATCCGAAAAACCATATCCTCGTCATTCTAGGTCGGCCTTTCTTAGCGACGGCCAATACCACAATTAATTGTAGATTTGGGGTAATGGATGTTAGTTTTGCAAATATGACTACTTGGTTAAACATTTTTAAGGCTTCTTTGTCACTCACTAGTAAGGATGAGTTAGAGTGTTTTTGTGTGGATATTGCTAAAGATTTGGTGGACCAAACACTCTCCTCTACCCTAGTTAGCGATCCTTTTGATGAAAATGCAAAACCTTCTAAAGAGATGCAACGAAGGTTGAACCCGGACATGAAAGAAGTCTTAGGTTGGGAGAAGAATCACGATGTTATGGTTCAGGAGGAAATTATACTAGGCCATAGGTTGTCTAAGGAGGGTATTGTGGTTGATAGAGCTACGATAGATTTGAATGTGAACTCGCCTCCTCCCTCAAATGTGAAGCAAGTTAGAGCCTCTCTAGGTCAAGCGAGTTTCTATAACGGATTCTTTAAGGACTGTGGGAAGTTGACTAGACCATTGACTAGTGTGCTATCTAAGGACATATCAGTTGAGCTCGATGAGTCTTGGTTGGAAGCTGTTCATAAGCTTCGATCTACACTTTTTGCTGCTCCCATTAAGCATCCATCCGACTGTTCTCTTCCTTTTGAAATCATGTATGGCACTTCTGATTGTGCTATAGATCTTGTCTTAGGTGAGCTCAGTGAAGTTTCTTCTTTAGTTGATGCCATTACTTGATCTTCACTGGATCCATTGTGCCCGGCTGAAGGCGTAAAACTTAGCACTCCTAGGAGGCAGCCTAGGTTTTGTTAATTCTTATTTTTAGTTTAGTTTTTGAACTAATTAGTTTCTTGGAGACTTGTTTTATCTCTTTTCAGGTTCTTATCCCATGTTGAAGGAGTCATATATACATGGTGGCGCCGCCTTGTCAGGTTGTATCGGTCCATATCACCTATCTCTAGTGCTTTAATGCTTTATGTTGTCGCATTGAGGACAATGCATGATTTAGGTGTGGGGGTGAGGCTCATTTGCATGTGCTCTATTTTTTATTTTTTTTTTGGGTCAAATTTTTAAAATTTTGGCATCTTTTGTACATTTTGAACGTGCATTATAACCATTTAACCAAGTTTTCCCTGATCGATGTGTATGTTATGATGACAGTGGGATTAGTTGTTTATTTCGTTCTCTTAATTCCATGAAATTAAATGATTCTACTTCATACTTGTTAATGAGTATTGTTGATCATTGTTGATATTAACGGGTTCTGCTCATGCCGCTCACATATTCAGTAAGCACAGGACTTTCGTGTTGGGGAAAATATGAAGAATTTGAGTAAACAACCTTATATATCTTGAGTTTTGTAAGCCTGCCCTATTAGCTTATCCTAATCCTTGCCCTTGATGTTATGTAAAGTATTGGTTGGTCAATGTCAATTGTAATGATGAAGTACGTGTTATAAAAAAAAAGTCCAAAAATGGACAGAAAAGAAAGAGGAAACAAAAAGAAAAAAAAAGGAAAAGGAAAAAAGAAGAAAAAGAAAACAAAGGGTTTCCTCCAAAAGAAAAAGGCAAAAGAAAAAGAAAGAGTGAAAACTGGTGTACATTCATGACAAAAATGTTCTTTTGTGCTATACTAAGGTCAAAATGTTGTAAAGTGGTCACTCATATGCCACTTAAAATTTCTCTATATATGGGCATGTATTTAGGTGATTCAATGGTGTGGGTGCACAAAACCTTTATACATTTGGTTGGAAGCGAGAATTTGAGGAGATTCTATGATATGAAATTCTAATCACTTTCACTTGTACCCTTAAATTGCTTAAGTAGTTCCTATTAGTTGATACAAGGTCAATGAAATTCTATGATGAGTTTTGAAGTTTAATCATCGAAATTCATGGAATTGGAGAATGCGCTAGATGATTTAATCTTGTCTTGAATTGTAATATAGGTGTTAATATAGGAAAACTTGGTGATGGTTGGGATATTTGGGGTAGTTGGTCATTGTAGTTTTTATGTTAAATCATATGCTTTGCTCGAGGACTAGCAAAGGCTAGGTGTGGGGGTGTTGATACGTCTCGTATTTACGCATCTTTTAATTATTATTTTAATTATTCTGCATATATTTGATTATAGTTCTACACTCATTTTGGCAATTTTTATGTTTAACAGGTTTGAAATTGAGGTTCCGAAAATTGTCAAATTTTGGTGCAAATAAGACAAATTCGACGCGTAAACAATTAAATCAAGTCAATTCGAGATTTGAGACAAGAACGTATAAGCCCGACCCGCACCTGCACTATTCATCATCTTCAACCCAAATCACCCCAGCCCATCAACCTCAACCCAGCGTCAGATCCAGCACCGGCCCAACTTCACCGGCTCAGACACCCACAGCCCAACAGCAGCACAGGCCTGACACCGAGGCCTAAAACCATATCCACCTCAAGCTCAGCCTGCACCAAGCCCACACCGTCATCATCAACCTCGGCCCAAATGCAAGCCCACGTACAGTCCCACGTACAGCCCACCGACACCAAGCACCGTCAACATCATCACCATATCACCTTCAGGCCTGTCGACCACAAGCAGGCCCATCATCAACACCAGGCTCAATCATCACCTATGAGGTCAAGCCCACCACCGGTGTCCAGCAAACACCAGTACACGTAGGGTTTAGGGAGGGGTGAAAGTCCGTTTTAGGGGAAGGATTTAAGCAGGATTTTAGGCTTTGTTTTTGGGGAGTGCTGGAACCACCGCCCCTGTTTCTCTCTCTCCCCTTAGCTTCTCAAATTCTTTTTCTATTATTTTCGTTAAATTGGAACGAGAGCAAAATTTGCGTGAAGACTGACATGAGTTCGTTCATCTCCTCCTTCACCGGATCATCCTTGATGGAGAGCTAACTTTCTCTCTGGGGTTAGATGAGCTTTTAGCCTTTGCTTTTGTTTACTTTTAATTCGGGTTAATTTGATTGTTTATATGAATTGCTTGGTTGAGATAAATATTTTGAAGTATTATATTTTTTTTGTTTATTCAATTGATACGATTATTGAGTTGTAACCTTTAATTGTTGATATTGATATTTATAAATTAATTCTTTGTGGTTGTAGCCTTAGGATTAATTAATCAAGTAATAATATTAACCGAATTATTAATTAAAGCCTGTCTTCCCTATGCTTTAGTTAGATAGGGTCAATATGTAATAATTAATTATACGTTAGGTAGAGCCTATTTTCCTTATGCTTTAGTTAGAGAGGGTCAATACGCAATACTAACAACATTATCTTAATAAGTTGAAGCTTGTAACCTAAACCACTACCCGTGTGACACTCATTAATCCCAATTTAAGAGTTAATGCAAAAATAATTGGCTAAAGAGGGATTCGAAACCCTAGGCTCCAATTTAATTCACTTTCTCGATTAGTAGTAGATTACTTTAGTTTAATTGTCATTTTCTAGATTAATTAACACAAAGATATCACTTTTCTTTAAAAGGTTATAGATTAAGTTCACGCATTCTTAGTTCCTGTGGTTCGACACCCTCTCGCCCTACACTTCAATTTAGGTATGTTTAATTGATAGGGTTTTATAATAAACTTTGATACACGTAGAAAAACACATCACTTATACACGAGTACAAAAGGATAAAATCAAACGTAAAGTGATACGTATCCAAAAAGGGGATACCCATCCAAAAGCATTCTTCCTCTACAAAAACGGGGCTACACGCCTCCTTCAAGATCATCCACTCCTACGATCATCTCCCCGGAGCAATAATCGTTCAAACGTCTTATTCTCTTCAGGCTAAGTATTTTTTTCTCTATTATTTCATTTATTACTTGCCCTTATTTACTATTTTATAATATGGATACTAACTTGAGCATCGGAAGGGCCCCCTGTGGATTGCTCCACGGGCCCCCCAACCATTTGTTCGATCTTGCAGGGAATATAAAGTCGGGTGTGTAGCTAGAGCTTGAGTTCAGCTTATCCTAACCAACCCCACCACATACAAAACTCCAAAATAATGAATAAGCACACTGACTAAATTCACCGCAAACATATTGGCGCCGCCTGTGGGAAGGTTCATAAGCTCACGCCGGGCTTGGTGTTTCTTGCAAAATTCAAATATTTTTAATGTCATTCAAGGTAATTTTCAGCATTTTTTGGGTATTTGACGCATTTTTCTAATAAAAAATGATCTTACTTAAGCAAATTAAGTCAAAAAAGCTCTATATTATTCCTTTGAGCACTTTTAGGTATATCCATACATGCAAAGAGGTATGTTGAAGTAAGCCATGTATAGTGATACAATTCTTACCTCTTTCTAATCTTTTCTGTGATCAAAAATTCGAAGAAAATGATAATAGTTACCTAGAACTCTTCAATATCTTCATTTTAATATATAACTCAATCCATAACTCTTCGTGGATTAAAAGTTATCCTTGTTTCAAGTTACAATGTAAGTTATACAACTACCACTAACAGAATTCAACCCGTTCATCTTTTCTCTTCCTTTTCAAATTATCTTTGATCTAAAACTTAAAAATCATTATAGTTATATAAAACTCATCATGAGCTTCATTTTGATATATAATTCAATCCGTAACTCTTCACGGATTAAAAGTTATCCTTACTTCAAATTACAAGGAAAGTTATACAACAACTACAATCGAAATTCACCCGGTTCATCTTTTCTCCTCCTTTTCAAATTCTCTTTGATCAAAAACTTAAAAATTATTATAGTTACATATGAAAATCTTCAAGGGATTTTTTTTGATATACAGCTCAATCCGTAACTCTTCACGGATTAAAGTTATCCTTGTTTAAAGTTACAAGGCAAGTTATACAATAACTACAACCGGAATTCGCCCGGTTCATCTTTTCTCCTCCTTTTTGAATCCTCTTTGATCAAAACATTAAAAATCATTATAGTTATATAAAAATATTTAATAACTTTATTTTGATATATAATTCAATCCGTAACTCTTCACGGATTAAATTTTATCCTTGTTTCAAGTTAAAAGGTATGTCATACAACTACTACTAACGGAATTCGCCCGGTTCATTTCTTCTCCTCCTTTTCAAATTATCTTTGATCAAAAACTTAAAAATCATTATATTTATATAAAACTCTACGAGATCTTCGTTTTGATATATAATTCAATCTGTAACTCTTCACGGACTAAAAGTTATCCTCGTTTCAAGTTACAAGGTATGTTATACAACTACCACTAACGGAATTCACCCGGTTCATCTGTTCTCCTCCTTTTCGAATTCTCTTTGATCAAAAGCTTAAAATTAATTATTTTTATATAAAAATCTTCAAGTGCTTCATTTTGATATATACGTCAATCCGTAATTCTTCGCAAATTAAAAGTTATCCTTGTTTCAATTTACAAGGTATGCTATACAACTACCACTAACGGAATTCGCCTAGTTCATCTTTTCATATATACATATATATACATATAATTATTATAGTTATATAAAACTCTTCAAGAGCTTCGTTTTGATATATAACTCAATCCGTAGGAATGCTATACAACTGCCACTAACGGAATTCGTCCGGTTAACGTTCTCACTTCTTTTTCATATTCTTTTGAACCAAAGCTTTAAAATTCATCATAGTTACATAGAACTCTTTAATAGATTCATTTAGATATTTAAGTCAATCCATAACTCATCACGGCTTAAAAGTTATTCTCGTTTTAATTTACAAGGCACCCTATACAACTACCACAATTAGAATTCGCCTAGTTCATATTTTCACCTTCTTTTCATATTTTCTTTGATCCAAAAATTAAAACCTAATTATAATTACATAGAATACTTCTTGAGCTGCATTTTGATAGCTGATTCGGTCCATAACTATTCACAGATTGAAAGTTATGCTCGTTTCAAATCAGAGGGCCAATTTCTATAACTATTACAAGATGAAAACGCCCACTTCATCTTTCCACCTCTTTTTCGTATGTTCTTTGCTCAAAAATTTAAACAATCACCATAAGTGCCTAGAACTTTTTGATAGCTTGATTTGACATGTAATTCAACCCATAAATCCGCACGGACTAGAAGTTATGCTCGTTCTAAGTCAAAGGTTCAAGTCGTATATCCACCATGTAGATAAAACATCCAGTTATTTTTTCACCATTTTCTTATGTTGTCTTTCAATAAAAAAAAAAAAAAAAAACAACCTTGAGAACTCATCATTTATAGGAACTCTTTAAAACTTCGTTTTGACATGTGAATCAACTTGTGATTACTTACAAGTGAAAAGTTATTATACATTTAAAAATCCAGCATCAGACGAATTCCATATCCAGTGTTTTCCAGAACCTGGTGAATTCCACAACCCAGCGATATTCACAACTATGAGTCATCAGTAATACTTGGCGCTATCCCTGAAGCTTCCCTTACTGTATGGCAATCACCATCCCTAGACACCATCGTCATTCTCATTAACGACCATCACTTCCGCTACGCCTGGGAGTTTAACCACCACCCTCTCAAAAGTTGCCACCGCGTGATGCTTTGTTCACCATGTGTAAAGCTTTATCTTCCACCACCACTATCATTATTCCTATTACATGTTAGCACTGGCATAACACCCATATCCACGACTGCCTTTGATTGCACAATTGCCGCCACTGGTCGTTGGCCACCCACCATGGTCAAACCCTTGCTTGCTTTTTCAAACCCGAATTTGGGTAAATGTCTATGACAATCTTAGCTCAATTCAACCACGAAAGAGTCGTTTTCATTGCTATCTTAATTCCATTTAACCCTAAATGGGTCAATTTTTGCTACCATCTTAGTACACTTTAACCCTAAATGGGTCAATTTTCACTATTATCTCAATTTAATTTAACTCTAAATGGGTCAATCTTCGTCATAATTTTAGTTACTTTGACCATAAATGGGTCACTTTTTGTTACAACCCTTATTCAAATAAAACATGAGTGCGTCAGTTGTCACCACAATCTTAGATTGATTCATTCTTAATTTGTTCCAGTTCTCGTTCAAATTAAACCCTAATTGGATCAATTTTTATCATGATCCAATTGCATGTCGACTCTAGTTGAAATTTTTTTTATAATTCTGCTTCAACCTTCATGTCAAATCAAATTCTGAATGAATTAATTCTTGCTACATCATTAGTTCATCTCAATCCCAGCTGAATCAATACTTACACGAGTTTTAGCCTACTCAAGTCCTGATTATGTCTATTCCTATTAAATCAGCATCTAAGGGAATCAGTTTTCGCTGCAATTTCACTCTGATGGACTTTAACTTGAACCAACCTTTGCTAAAATTTCTAGTCTCGACAAACTATACCTCAGCACACTCTTGCTATAATTCTTGTCGACTAAGTTATACTTCGCCATATCCTTACCCATAAATAGTCAAATTAACAATTAGACACGATAATTTTAAATTAAAGGTATTAACGGAACAAGGTCATTGACCTTACCCTTGATGATTTTGAAATACAAAACACACATTATCTAACACCAAAATGTGAGTGCAAATCAATAAACACATAGAAGTATTGAGTCCTAGAATAGTACAAGTACATATAAAAAGGCAGTCAGATCACACGATTCATTCCAAGGACTTTGTTTAGGCACGTAAGAGACCTCATAACTTCCTTGGAATTCACAAGGCATGTCAATGCTTTCTCTCCATCCATGACTAATCCAAATGCTCTAAGAATTTTTTATTGGCATATTTTATACACCTACGAAGAAAATCTTGAAGCAAACAATTCATCCAAGGGGAACTCAATGTGCAGTTATGGTACAAGCTATTCGTCATGTGCCAGCGTAGCAATTTTTTTCCTACAATACACTAGCAAGGGCTATTTAGACAAAAAAAAAAAAAAAAAGGGAATCTCACCATACTTAAGTTATTTCATAAGTTGCAACATATCACTATCTCTCGAAATCAGAAGTGGCTGTATGCTGAGTACCTTTTGGGAGATACTTTTCAGCCTAGCTAAATCAAGTCAAATCAAAAGTCAAAAATGTATCTGAGTCAGAAATAATTTCATAAGTATTGGGAGCTGTAAGGCTTTGCCTTCATTCGCGATTCCCTATCCAAGGTGGTGAACAAATCATTTTAGAACTGAGGGACATCGTCCTTGTTCACAGTTCGAATTTCATTTTAGCGGTGGTAGAAATCATTTTAGGACTGGGGGGACTTCGTCCCTATTCCCAGTCCGAATTTCATTTCAGTAGTGATACAAATCATTTTAGGACTGGGGGGACATCATCCATGTTCACAGTCCGAATTTCATTTCAGCAATGGTACAAATCATTTTAGGACTAGGGAACTTCATCCCTGTTCACAGTACGAATTTCATTTCAGCGGTGGTACAAATCATTTTAGGACTGGGGGACTTTGTCCCTGTTCACAGTCTAAAATTCATTTCCACGGTGGTACAAATCATTTTAGGACTGGGGGACTTCGTCCTTGTTTCACAGTCCGAACTTTATTTTAGTAGAGGTATAAATCATTTTAAGACTAGGGGACTTCATTCCTGTTCACAGTCCGAACTTCATATTAGTGATGGTACACATCATTGTAGGACTGGGGGACTTCGTCCCTGTTCACAATCCGAATTCATTTCAGCAGTAGTACAAATCATTTTAGGATTGGGGGACTTCGTCCCTATTCGCAGTCCGAACTTCATTTTAGCTATGATAAAAATCATTTTAGGACTGGGGGACTACGCCCCAATTAGTAACTTCGGCTTTTCTCGTCCTAGCAGCGCAAATAACTTTTGGGCAAGAGGACTTGACCTAAGTTATTTCTTTATTATGGTGGTATAAACCATTTAAGGCTAGGGGGCTTTGCCTCGGTCATTTCCTTATTTTAGTAACAAATCCCTTTCACACTTGGAGACTTCACCTCGTCTATTGGTGCAAACCATTTTGGCATTGAGGGACTTCATCTCAATTCAAAAATTCAGGTTTTTCATTGTAATGGCATGAATCGTTTTTCATGACTGTGGGACTTCACCCCCAGGTCACAGGCTAAGCATTACCTCCATCACAAATAGTAAACCGCTCCAAAATCAGGAAGCTTCACAATTAGCAATAGTTAAAAGTACATTCTTTTCACACGATGAAAAACCAGTAAAAACAATTATAAGTCAAGAATTGTCCATCCATAAGGGGCAATCCTTTTCAAAAATAGTGAATTTCGTCCTCAATCGTGCTACATTATACCATATTATGGCATATCCAGAAGACTTCGCTACTCGTCATAAATCAAGCTATAATTGTCAAAATTGGTTGCTTATCACAATTTGACAAAATATTTCTAATCAGAGAATTCGAAATAAGCTGCATTTCTTAAAACGCCTTAGTAACTCACACTCCAACCAACCTTCTGCTAAGCTATCTAATACCACAACTGGTTAACAACTTAATAAGGGCAATGGAAAGTATTATCTTTATTTTCTCAGCCACCTTTATAATCTTATACATATAGTGGTGGCACGTAATTGGTAATTCCAAACCACATTATTCAAAACAATGACATATTTATAAGGCTTTATTACCCATAAGAAACCAAACTGCAGTTACAAAATTCAGAGGCTTGTCGCAGCCCTATAAACTATTTCCAATAAGAAGGTCCAACAAGGACCACGCCT
This sequence comes from Simmondsia chinensis, assembly GCA_018398585.1. Taxonomy (NCBI): domain Eukaryota; kingdom Viridiplantae; phylum Streptophyta; class Magnoliopsida; order Caryophyllales; family Simmondsiaceae; genus Simmondsia; species Simmondsia chinensis. The sequence continues at coordinate 20,323,140 of JAGTTD010000013.1, read as the reverse complement.
ATTACTATGCCTAAACAACCCACACCGCAATTAACTTTTTGTTAGTTAGGCACTACTATCGGTCAATAACTTAAGAAAAACAATACAAGAAGTCCCTTTTATCTGCCTAACTCTAAGCAATTATTAACCACCCACTCAAGAAGAAGACTTTCAAGTTAGCGACGTATGAACATAAATGATAACTCAATAGTAAAAAGCCCTTCACGGCGTGGTAGTCTGAACAAAAAGCTAGGAATGAGATGAACTAATTCATTATCCGTAATGACCTGCTTCAAGATGGTCTTGGACTTCCTTACGGTCCTTTTTAAAATCCCGCCGTAGACTATTCAGTTTAGTAATAAGTGCTTTTTTAGCAATAAGTGTCATGGCAAGAAGATATTGAGGACTGTTCATTAATAAGCTGCTCATTAGACATAAGTGCTTCAAAAGTTAGCAAAAGTTGATATGATGAATCACATCCTTCGGGTAATATTCAGGTGTCAAGTGTATTGTACGAATACTACTAATTACTATTTGTCCGATTGTTTATTCGCAACCATTAAATGGGAGACATACCAAGTTCATCAATACATAGACGAATGCCAAGGGTAAACTAGTGCCAACCAAAGACATCCTTTAAAAATGATATACCATAGGCTTGGTTCACTTTTTGATTGGCATGTAACAGCCCTCAAGGTGTACCAATTCTAGCACCTTGTCTCCTCGATATGCTCATCATCAAACAAGAATACTACCCTATGTGGTTTTACTATTTTGATTATGCTTACTACCTTGACTTTATCCAGGTACTCTATATATGACACTTAACATTCACCAAGTACATTCGCATCACCATGATCCGGTCAGGTGCAACCACCCGCAAAGGGTTCAACATTCCCCACCATTGTCTGCCTTGGTGCAATCACCCGAAACGGGTGCAACATTCCTCACCATGGTCCGCCCTGGTGCAATCACTCGCAAGAAGTGCAACATTCCTCACCATGGTCGTCCTTGATGCAATCACCTGCAACGGGTGCGGCATTCCTCACTATGGTCCACCGTAGTTCAATCACCTGTAACGGGTGCAACATTCCTCACCATGGTCTGCCCTAGTGCAATCACCCGCAACGGGTGCAACATTCCTCACCGTGGTGCAATCACCCACAGTAAGTGCAATATTCATCACCATGCTCCGTCCTGATGCAATCACCCGCAATGAGCGCAACACCCCTCATGGACATACTTATCACGTTAACTACATTATGGTATATTACATACCGTTTACTCAAGCAGTAAACAAACAACGCAATATATTTGGCACTTTAATCTCATTTAAACAGGCTACACCTATCACTGGTATGCCGACAAGGTGTATGAATTCAACCACCTCTAGCTCTAGCCAGAATTGTCTTTGTGTATCAAAGTAACATGAGCTAGAGACGCCACATTCATCGCCTTGGGGGTGTTACTGACCAAATGCAAATATATCTAGTCACTAATCATGATATTGATATCCTCACATGTTTATCACATAGAGCTTGAATCATAATGAACGCTCACTGATATAAAGGGGTAAAATACTTGAGTACTCTAAATTTCAAAAAGATCTTAGAAGCCCGAACTCTTCTAAACATTCTTACACAAATAAGAGTTGCGACATAAAACGCTCTATCAATACCCACAATTACGATAAACGCCCTATTAAAGTTCATGGTGGGTCATGCGCCCAATTACAATGCATAATGGCTTAAACATTCTATTAAGTGTCAATACCTCATTACACTTCTTATTCAGACCGTACGCTCTATTGATTTTGAGTAAAAATTAAAATACACATCAACAAAAATTATGAAGGGCCAGAACAGAACAGTAAATATCGTAGTCACTCAAGAAAACAATGTGTAATAGCAAGCGCAGATCAAGACAGATTTATTACTTGGTGACCGAATTTGGAATGACCAGGGTTCACTCACGAAGTAGGGGGACTAATATGTTGGTAAACTATTATTGAACAACTTGCTACTGTAGATGGGCAAGTAGGTTACACAGATAATTCTTTGAACAAAAATTAAAGCAAAATCAACACTATTCGCCCAGTAGGGGCAAAATCTACACAATTCGCCAAACAGAAAAACAACGCAATTCGGCCAGTAGAAAAACAATGCAATTCGCTAGTAGAAAAACATACTTGTACACTAGTACAAAAGATAGAATCAAATGCAAAGTGATACTTTTCCAAAAAGGGGATACCCATCCAAAAGCATTCGTCCTCTGTAAAAGGGGGCTACACACCTCCTTCTAGATTATCCACCCTTACAATCATCTCCCCGGAGCAATAATCGTTCAACCATCTTATTCTCCTCTGGCTAAGCATTTTATCTCTATTATTTCATTTATTATTTGTCTTTATTTACTATTTCATAATATGGATATAGACTTGAGCATCAGAGGGGTGCCCTGTGGATTGCTTCATGGGCCCCTCTAACCGGTTGTATGATATTGCAAAGAATATCAAGTCACGCGTGTAGTTAGAACTTGTTTTCAACCTATCCTAACTAACCCCACCTCATGCAGAATTTCAAAATGATGAATAAGCACACTGACCAGATTCATCACAAACACCTCCTTTTACACCGAATGAGTGAGTTTCATAAAATCAAGTAGTTCTTAAAACTAATTTTTAAGGACTAATTTTGGAAGAAGTTTTCTTTAATTAGTTCTCTAACTAATAAGAAGAAAACCAAGAAGAGAGCCTTTTGTTATCGTTGAATAATCCTTCAAATCAAATGCCCTAACTCTATTTATGTCAAGGCTCAAAAATCAGAAAAAACAAATAAAATATATTGTAATCTTTTATCTAGATAAAAATGATATCTAGAAATAAAAATTTTAAAAAAATAATTCTTTACTCACCAAGTCGCAGGGTGCCATGTGGCGCCCTACGATTTGTCTGTAAGTTTTCATTTTTTTTATTTTTCTTGTAATATTCATCCCATGAATTTTTTTAGGATTCAACCTTGATTAATTTTATTTAAGCCTTTAAATAAAATAATTTATCTCATTAATTCTCTTGATTTCTATAAGTGTATAATTTAGGAGGCTTACGCAGGGACCTCAGGGACATTTTATTTTTAGCTTTGAATGTGTTAAATATGATTATCAACTCGGGATAATAATTGAACATCATTTAATAAAACTTAATTCCTCTAAATAAGTTTTACTACACTTTAAAAATAAATATATTTACTCATTGAATCACCCTGTAAAATTTTTCTCAGAATTGACCCCTCTAGTTAATATCCATGAGAAAAACAACTTAGGCTAATATTGTCATTCTTTCTCATCTTTCCTTGATAGTTCTCAATTCGCCCCTTTTTAAATAATTCGCTAACACATATAAATAGATCTATATTAATTCCTAATGTCTGCCATAAGGGATGCTCGGGCCAAAGTCTCTAGAATCATCTTAAAAACTTGCGAATTAACTAAGGGGACATTTTACAAAGTAGATTCCTGATCAAACATCTATCCCCGCCGCACTTCATGCGATTGCCCAATGAACGTAAGACCCTTGTTATTTCCTATAACCTCATCATTTTAGTGCATCAAAGCAACCAACACTCCATGCATGAGTCGAGACCATTTTATGGATTGAGAGTCATTCTATAAACAAAATATATGAGTCGCTCAATTCTAATAGTAGTATAGATTTGAGCAAATCATGTGGTCCTGTTCAGTATGACAATCTCATTGTAACACACCAACACAACACCCTAGGTCACTATCCACATAACCAAGACAAGTTGTCTAAATTTCATGTTATAGTGTTAGTAGACAAGTAGCCCAAACTCATCACTGACTACAAACTGATTATTAAATAACATTTATATCCATTCTTTAGTCCATCTGTGGAACAATTTGATTAATCTACTAAAAATAGATATCCTAAATGACATGTAGGGACTTCGTCCATCTCATGGTACGTGCTTTGATAGAGAACAACATCACATGCATAAAGACTCATTAATAATATAAATATTAGATGGTAATGCTAAACAAGTTTTATTCACTAATAAAAACGTTTACATGAATTGGGTTCCCTATGACACCAGCTCTAACAGTAGACACCACACCATAAAATGAGCGAATGTTAGAGATAGGTTAACATGATTTATGTGATCATGTGTGAAAACCAATAATTTTCAAGACTCCTTTCTTATTTAAATCCATGCAAGAGATTGATGGTTAATAGGTAGGAGTACACTAAATATTTTTCAAGAGAGAATACATAGTAAATTAAAATTTTGAAATCAACTAGATAAGCAACTCAAATACCTAGAATTAGACGTCGTATCGATGCAATTTGGTGAAATTAGATGTGTTGGACCTAAATTCAGTCAAGTTCGCATCCAACCTCAGCAACGCTTTCATAGTTTTTATTTTTTTTATTCTCATATTCAAATTCAATAATCAATCGTTCAAATAGATTAGAACTACAAATTTTGGTACTCAATCAATAGAAAAGTCATCGTGGAATGATCCTCTACTTCATCACTCTATTACTTGATAAGACTTAGTATATTTGCTAAGCTCGAACGCACCACAATCAAGCATAATGATGGAAACCAATGGCTGGGACAATAAAATTCAAGTTTGCATAAATGTATACTAACTAAGTTTAGACACTTGTAAAGCCACCGAAAGACTATTAATGTCATTAATCTTGGATTGTTTCTGATACCTAAGATTCACCAAATAGTGTCATATATTATTTTTGGATACTATTAATATTTCACCTAATGGTATCGCATATATTTTTGATACTATTAATAACTCAACTATTAGTATTAGATAATGTTTTGGATACTAGTAATATCTCAGCTAATAATATCGGATAATATTTTTGATACTATTAGTGTCATTAGTCTCGGATTGTTTCTGACTATGAAGGTTCCCCTAATAGTATCCACTACTGTTTTTCGATACTGTTAATAGCATTAGTCTCCCATTATTTCCGATTCCGAAAGTTAACTTAATAGTATCTAATAAGAACTTCCATTGCTATAAACATCACCGCATCATATATTTTTCAACACTAGAAGGTTAATCAAAGGAAATATTTTGATACCATATCAAAAGCTTTCAATGTTACAACACCAAATACTTCCAAAAATACTATGTAACATCTACCTTCACATGACATATGGCAAAAAAAAGAAACTGTATATTGATACCAAAAAATATGTTCAGCCATTCAATCACAAAACCAAATAGTACATCAAGTTCAGTTTGATCAATATCCCATATTCATAATCTAAAATCATAATCCAAATCAAAATCATAATCAACATCCAAACCCCAAAATATTTTTCCAAATTATATTCTAAGAGATCATAAAAAGGCTCTAACTCTCATTCCGACCTTGGGCTTGCAAAGAAAAGAAAAAAGATGATCAATACATGATGTTACAAAATACACTATGACATTAATTTAGATACTCAGATCAATTGAAAGATAATATTACCTTTCTTTTTCAAAGATTTTTCTTAAAGACCATCTTTGAATCTCTTCTTCAAGAGTCGTCAATTTCCCTTGGTATTATTCTCTTCCAATTTTAGTCTCTCCTCTATTTCAACCGCTGCATCTTCTTCCAAATTTAGTCCCTCCTCTCTTTCAGCCGCTATTTCTTCTTCCAATTTTAGTCCCTCCTCTCTTTCAGCCGCTATTTCTTCTTCCAATTTTAGTCCCTCCTCTCTTTCAACTGCTACTTCTTCTTCAAATTTTAGTCTCTCCTCTATTTCAGCTATAATACTTCTTCTGACATTGTCCTGATCTTCCACTAAGTTTTTTGTTTATTTCTAACAAATGAATTTAGCTTGCCTTAATTTTTCAATCATCACTTTGCTAATGATAGGTTTAGATGCCTAAAAAGAAGAAGAATGGAGTGGAGAGGGGAACTGGGATGGTAATTTGGCTCCTCTGCAACCGACATGGTTACACTTGGTGGTTTTAGAAGAGAGACAGGGCGGGAGGGGGGAAGCTTGTTAACCTAGCTCAAGTTATTACTAGGGGGGCCCTTAATCAACATTGAGAAATTTTTAGGTCACATGTCAACCTTCACCGGTCCATGATATTTTACTGTTAGCAGTGAATACAATCAACCCATCCAACTACATTCTTGTGTACATTCTTGCAACTGAAAAAATTGCATGGGGATTGTTAGAGGTAGTGTCACATTGTCAACATTTTATAGTAAATAAAAGTTTTTTATCATTATTGCCTATTTAATTTACTAGTCTTTATGCATGTGATGTTATTCTCTTTCAAACAACATACCATCAGATGGACGACGTCCTTAAATGACATTTGGTATATATATTTTTAGTGGATAATGAGATTATGCCCAGACCTTGCTTTTGCGGGAGCCCTTGGAGGCACTGGGTTTGTTGTTATTGTTGTGTAATGAGATTATGCCACAGATGGACTAAACAAGGGATAAGAATGTTACTTAGCAATTAGTTTGTGGTCAATGACGCATTTGGATTACTTGTCGGCTAAGACTATAACTTGATGTTTAAATAACTTTTCTTGGTTATGTGGATAGCAACCCAAGATGTTCTATTGGTGTATTACAATGAGATTGTTACATTGAACAGGACCACATGATTTGCTCGTTTCTATACTATTATCATAAGTGGACAACCCACTTATTTGTTCAAACAATGACTTTTAATCCGGAAAATAGTCCGGACTTATGCATGGAATGTTAATTGCTTTGATGCTCTAAAAGGGAAATCATATGAAGTGTGGCGGTAACGGATATTTTACTAGGAATCTACCATGTGAAATGTCCCTTAGTTGATTTGCAAGTATTCGAGTCGATTCCAAGGACTTTGGCCGGATCATTCCTTCTATTGGACATTTGGAATTGATACAGAAGTATTTATGAGTATTAGTGAATTATACAAAAAGGTGAGCTGGGAACTAAGAAGGAAAAGTGAGAAAGAATGACAATAGTAGTTCAAGTTATTTTTCTCATGAACATTTATTAAAGGGGTCAATTGTGTGTAAACTATTACAAGAAAATTAGACAAGTAAATATACTTATTTCTATAGTGTAGTAAAGCTTATTTAGTGGAATTAATTTTTACTAAAAGTTAAACAATTATTATCATGAGATGGTAATTGAATTCGACCCATTTGGAACTATGAATAAATTGTCCCCGAGGTCCCTATACAAGCCTCTAAATTATGCACCTAAAGAAATCAAGAGAAGTCATGAGATAATTATTTTATTCAAGAGCTGAATAAAATATTTTTTTTTATTAAACCCAAAAAATCATTGGATGACTTTTTACAAGAAAAATATAAAGAAAAGGTAAAATGTAAGATGATGCAAAAATATCCTAACTAACTCTTTTAACCAACTTCTAAGTTGCGCGGGAAGCATGTGATAGCACATGACATTTTAAGCTCCTATTCTACACATTACAATTACAGTTACAAATGATTAAGAATTTACTCTATATCAAAATCCTTCCCCTTGACAACATCCTTGTCCTCAAGGATGAAATGAAGGGTATCATTGAACAAAGTCATAGAAATACTCCTAAGTTGCATCTTTAATAGGATGGTTCTTCCATTTGATGAGGATCTTTATGTCAGCTCGATTGCCTCACTTTACTAATTTCCTCTGCAGAATATCTTCTAGTTCCTTCTCTGGAACCTGATCAATTGTTTCTGGTGGAGAAATGACTTAAGTAGGTGCAGGGCCATGATTCCTTTTCAGCTAAGACAAATGAAATACATTGCGAATCTTGGAAGGAGAAGGAAGGGACAGCCTATATGCTACCTTGCCAATTTACTGCTGAACTTGAAATGGGCCAAAATACTCAGGTGCCAACTTTTGATTATGTTTAATTGCCACCATGATCTGCCTATATGTATGAAGTTTGAGATTGACCCAATCACCCACTTGAAAAACTCTATCGGTTCTTCTCTTGTTTGCTATCTGTTTCATCCTATTTTGGGCTCAAGCTAGGTTAAACTTAAGAGCTTGAATCACAGCCTCTCTCTGTTGAAGGCTTTTGTCCACTACCTCAACATCAGTCTCATAGGCTAAGTAAGGAATGTGAAGAGGAGGGATTTCATCTTATAACACTTCAAAAGGTGTCTTATGTATGGAAGTATGCCATGTGGTTCAGCCAATGAAAGCCACTTAGCCCAATATGCAGGTTGAGAGGCACACATACATCTTTAGTAAGTTTCAAGACCTCTATTGACAACTTTAGATTGGCCATCTGTTTGTGGATGATAGGCGGACGACAAGAAAAGGTCCACACCTTGAATGGAGAAGAGAGTTTGCCAAAACTCACTTTGGAAGATAGGGTCTCGATCACTAATAATTGAACGAGGTAGACCATGAAGTTTGTACACATTATCCATATCAGCTTGAGCTACTTACAGCACTATGTAAGGATGAGCAAGACTAATGAAGTGGGCAGATTTGCTGAACCTATCAACCACAACCATGATGAATTCCTTACCAAAGGACTTAGGTAATCCCTTTATGAAGTCCACTGTTACATCTGTCCAAATAGATTCCGGTATTGGCAAAGCCTGAATAAGTCCTGGTGAAGCGACATTTTTAGACTTGGACACTTGACAGATTTGGACACTGCTTGACAACCTCAGCTACTGTCCTGTACATGCCCTTCTAGTAAAATATCGACTTGATCCATTGCACCATGGCATCCCTACCAGAATGACCACCACTAGGAGAATTAAGCAACCACTAAAGTATCTTTTGTCCAAGTTCCACATCATGACCCACTACTAATATGCCTTTGCGTCTGAGCTGATCCTTAGTCCAAGAATATTTTGGGTGACAATTTGGTTGAGATTTTAGCTGTTGTATCAATGTTTGTAAAGCTAGATCCTGTTGCCAAGACAACTGTAAGAGAGCATACAAGTTAGATTCAATAGTGGACAAGAGTAAATAAGTGATCTCATGGCTGGGAATCCGAGATGAATCATCTGCAACTATATTCTATTTTCCCTTTTTATAATTGATTACATAGCTGAATCCCATCAGGTTTGACAGCCACAATTGCTAAAAATATGTGTTGATTTTCTATTCAAGCAGGAACTTTAGACTTTTCTAATCAGTTCTAATCATAAATGTATTGCTTAACAAGTATTATTGCCATCGCTACACTGCTTAGACTACTAAAAGTAATTCCCTTTCATATACTAAAAGCATTTTCTGTCTTAGACTAAGTGCTTTACTCATGTATGCCAAAGGATACTTTTCTTGTAGAAGTACTGCCCCAATTCCTTGATTACTAGCATCAGTTTCCACAATCAAAGGCTTTGTAAAATCAGGCAAAGCCAAAACTAGAGCCTAACACAAGGCTATTTTTAGTTGATCAAAGGGTTGTTAAGCTACTTCAGTCCACTGCCACGCCCCCTTTTTTTAGTAATGCAGTAAGAGGTTTGGCAATTAAGCCATAACTTCTGATAAATCTTCTATAACTTCCTATCAAACCCAAAAATGCTCTCAATTGTTTGAGATTGGCAGGTTTCGGCCAGTCCATAACTGCTGCAACGTTTACTAGATTGGTAGCAAGTCCTTGGAAGGAAATGACATGTCCCAAATAGTGAACTTGGGACGCAGCAAAAGAATATTTATTGCTCTTAGCAAAAAGCTGATTCTTTTTGAGCAACTCAAAGACAATCTACAGGCGTCTAACATGAGCATCCATGTCTACACTATAGATCAAATATCATTGAAGAAAAATAACACAAATTTGCGTAAGTAAGGCTCAAAGATAAAGTTCATAAGGGATTAAAACGTTGAGGGTGCATTTGTAAGGCCAAAAGGAATTACTAAGAACTCATAATGTCCCATGTGAGTCTTGAAGGAAGTCTTTTCCACATCTAGAGCATGCATCCTGATGTGATGATAAACAGACTTCAAGTCCACCTTCGAGAAGAAGCATGCTCTTCCTAGCTCATCTAATAGCTCTTCTACTAAAGGAATGGGAAATTTGTCTTTAACTGTGGCTTGTTTTAGCTCTATAGTCCACACATGTTCTCCACCCTCCAACTTTCTTGCCTACCAGTACTATAGGATAAGCAAAAGGGCTACAACTGCGTTGAATGTGCCCCTTGTCCAGCAATTCCTATACCAACTGTTCAATTACATCTTTTTGCATCACTGAATTTCTGTAAGGCCTCTTATTGACAGGTAAGGAACCCTCTTTCAAACTAATGCGATGATCAAAACCAACTCTGGCTGGTGGTAAATGCTCTGACTCAAAAAAAGTGTCTTCATACTAGTCTATCAGGGCCTATACTGCTGAATTCCTTGATTCTATCTTAACCGGCCCAACATCCCCACTCAAAGAACTGAGAGAAGTATCCAATGGTCTCACTTGCATCATAGCAATGTAAGGAATGTCAAGGAGGGACTTGGATGACGTTTTAGCACCCATCATCTTACATGATGTTGCATTAATGCCCCTCAGGGTATGACTCTTGCCATTCATTGTGAAGGTCATTCGAAGTTCTTTAAAATTGCACTGAATGTCTCCTAATGTCGATAACCATTCAACACCCAAGACCATATCACACCCTCCTAATGGAATAAGCATATAATTAGCCCTGAACGAAGTACCTTGCAATCTCCATAAGAAATTCTTGCACTGAGCCTTACAAAGCATACTACTACTATCTGACACAGCCACAGACAGAGGTTCTATAGTGCACAATTCGCATCCCCGCTTATATGCTAATTTCTCATCAATAAAATTGTGGATAGATCCGCTATCAATTAAGATGTGCAAAGGTTTTCTACCATAATATCCTGTGACCCTCAATGTTTGATAAGTGTTGGATATTTTAACAAAAAAAATCCTTTTTATTATATATTTCTGTATTTATCAAGTATGGAAATTAGTTTTCCTATTGAATGATGACATTATATTAAAACCTTTCATATTCAAATTTTTAAGAATAAAAATTTAGTTATGATTTTAAATTTGAGATGCCATTTGAAGATGGTATTCATGCCCCTTTATTTGCTGGAAATAACTACAATTATTGCTCTCTTATACTGTAATTAAACTTAAGTTTAATACTATTTTAATAGCATTATATGGGAAGATGAAAGAATACTAGAAAGCATTATAACTTAGTCAATCATGTTTTAATTTTGATTCGGTTACAAAAATAAATTTGACATAAATAGTCTAATTAGGGTCACTAATTGTATAGTAGCGTTATGCATTGAGAAAGAATATAAATGTATGTTTTGACTCAAAGATGAGGTAGGGCACAAGGGTTTTCGGCATTCTTTTACATTTATTTTTTAAAGAAATTAAAATTGCTTTTATAAATTTTTGACTAAGTAAGGTGTTATGGGGGGCTCTGGTTTTCAGGGTTGTGCAGACTGAGAAAGTGTTAACTCTAGTTGGGCGTTGTATCCTGGAGGCAGTGCGTTGGTACTTGCTGCACCAGCTTTGATCCGATAGGGGCACGAAACCATCTTAAAGAGGGTGTAATCCGCTCCTCGCTCAACTATTACATTATTGGTATTTCATCATTTCTACGCATCCAGGTAATATCTTTCTATCTTATATATTTTTGTATAATATTTTCTGTGTTTGGTTCCAATAATTTTAAGACGGTCTCATTATATTAAATTGAATTAGTGAGCAATAAGGTGTGCCATTTTATGCTTGATTGCGCATATGGCAATAACTAAATTATCATTCGAATTTGGTATGTTACTTGTTGGCATGTCAAATATGTTAATATGCCTACATGTGGTTCATGTTTGGTTGACAATGATTTTTTATAGTCGCCAAGCTCTTCATCTTTATCATGACATGATGTATATAAAAACAATTTTTAAATAAGTTAGCAAAACATCAAAATAAAAAATCAAAGAAATTGTCTGCTTAGCATTGGCATAATTGATAAATGCCTTATGTATGTTGTGTTGCAAGTCTCTGGCTATCTTATACATTCAAGCTAGAAAATTTGGATCTAGCTTATCAAAATGATAGTCTCTCAAATATGCAAACTCGTACTATGTTCATTATGAGAAGTTTCAATTTATGCTAGATGATTTCATTTACTTTTATTGATAGTGCATATCTAAATCATATATTGCTTAAAGGCGGATTGATGATTAATAAAATATAATCTATTCACATGGAATATATATTTGGTATGGGTAGTAGAGCTTGAAGATTGCATGCAATTCATTAATGTCTTTAGCATTCATATGGGAGCATTGTGGTCTAGCATTTGGGCTCCTAAATAGTAATAAGGGTATATTTATGTTTGTTTAAAAAAAAATTTGTGAACCATATATTTCCCTTAAATCAATTTGGAACTAGTGGGGGTCAACCCAAAAAGGATTTATTAGAATTTAAATTACATTGATATAGAAACGAAATGAAGAAATATAGAACAATAAATTTAGTATCATTATTTCAAACCCAATTTTTTTTTGGTTACTTCAAATACTCACATGGACGATGGTCACAACCTAGGGGGGGGAAAAAAAAGGAATTCTTGAACTACCTTGAAAGAGTAAGAGGCCACAGTAGAAAATTTTCAGTTGCGGTTATCTTTTATAAGGTCATCTTATGTCTATTGATAATTTTGATATATGATAATTTATGAATTCAAGAATTTGATACGAAGAGATGAAGGATAAGCAAGTTTAATATTGTTTCTCTGTCTTCATAATGGTGATATCAGCTTTGTTTTGTCTTGATAGACATTAATGAAAATGTTGGAAAATATAGCACTGAAAAAATAAGGTGCCATAATTGACCTAAGCTTTAAAATGGGCCCATGTCAATGCAATGGTGATATGTTTTGTTTGGAAGGTATATATAGCAAATGAAGTCAATTTATGGAATTAGTAAATTTGATTGGCTTAAGTCATTAGATTCTATGAGCGATTGATTTACCCTAAGTGGACTAAAGTTTGCGTCTATGTCGCATGTTTAATCTCTCCTCTATATGCTTGATTGCTTTTGCCTTTCGCCTTTGATGCTGTGCTCCCATGCTTCATTGCTTACATGTCTACATACTTGCATGCCTTCATGCTTCTCATGATCTCATTATTCCCATGACCTCTTTGATCTCTATGATCTTTATACTTTCTTCGCTTTTTGTACCTTTTAGGTTGGGGGTTCTCGGAAACGGCCTCTCTTTAGGGTCCCACCCTAAAGGGGTAAGGTTATGTACATCCCATCCCCCCCCCCCCCCGACCCTGCTCACGCAGGAGCCCTTCAAGCACTGGGACTATTGTTGTTATTGTTGTTGTTGGACTAAAGTTCGCGTCTAGTTTGAATCGTTCCATTGTTTAGACATGTTAGACATTTGCTAAATAGTCAAAATGGTCATCAACATATGAAGCTCAAAATTTTCAACTCCATCTGCCTTTGAAGTAAGTATTACGATTTCGTTTACATGATATTGTTCCGCATAGTTTTATCCAGGATAAAATAATATAAATATTTCAAGTGCCTTTTATGTTGTCCATTGTTGAATATTGGCGTATGTTTTAGCCCAACAGTACAATGGGCATATTGTCTTTCAATGGAGTAATGCTAATTAAATAACATTATAAAACATTTTAATGTTTATTAGTGGCGACTTTCCTTTATTTAATTGGCATATTAAGTAAGGGAGTGTATGACATGGTGAAGTTGATCTACAAAGGTAAATTGATAGTTATAACCTTAAGTCGTAAATATATGATACTTCATCTCATATTCTTGTGATCAGGTTGCTTGTTGGAAGCATACTAGGATATGTTGTATGATTAAAACCAGGGTCGTGACATAAACTATCATGGGATAGTGGCATCTTGAAAGTAATTCTTTGTCCACGATGGATGTTGCCACAATGTGGCGCATGAGTTTGGTGTTAGGTGAGCGCCAAAGGCTATGTAGTATCAATGATGCAAGGAAACGATGACAAATCTCATGTTATTTGGAAAAGTGGTGAAGAAGATATATTACATAGTTCTACTTGTGCTACTATGGTCAGATATGTTGGAAAAGTGTATGATAAATACCATAAGAATGGTAGGTCCAAATCTGTTGCTAATGGCACCAATAATGATATGATGTTTCAGGGGCATAAAAGCTCTAACTAGAGTTAAGATCTGGATGGCATCAAGGGGGATGGGACTTAAGCCTCAAGAAAAAATTGGTCACCCATGAGGATACCCTAAAAAGGGACAAACGAATCATAAAGCGATCGAAGGGTGAGAATGCATTTTATTTTATTTTGTTTTACTTCATCCCTATGGTGCGGCATGCGTACTTGTGGCGATATTGAGGTTGAGATAGTTTTGCCCTTAATGAGGTCCATAGCCTCTATGTTGGGGTGGGGTGTATGGCCACAAGTACACTTCTGATAGATCCACCTATATGAGTGTGGAAGTAAGGCCGCTTCTTATGAGAGTTTGGGCTAACTCTCTAGAGTACTCATGAAACCAAGATGATGCACAAGGGCGTAATGTGCACGCTTTACAGAGCCTATGGGATACCTTAGATACCATGTGCGTGATGCACTCTACATGCCCTCAAGCAACTAAGGTTTAAAGGCTAAGTCTACCGTGGTTCTAGTATGGGAGTCGTTGAAACACTAAGTGAGTGTTTAAAGGTATTGCCACTCACACGATACATCGGCTCTTCACTTACCCAAAGTTTTCTTAAAAGCGAATTATTTTTTAAAGGAAAAGACACTTTTATTTATTTTTTTTATTAAAATAAGTGGGGGATTGTTGATATTTTAATAAAAAATCCTTTTTATTATATATTTCTGTATTTATCAAATACGGAAAAATTACCTATTGAATGTTGACATTATATTAAAACCTATCATATTCAAATTTTTAAGAATAAAAATTTAGTTATGATTTTGAATTTGAGATGACTTTTGAAGATGGTATTCATGCCTCTTTATTTGTGGGTAATAGCTACAATTATTGCTTTCTTACACTGTAATTAAACTTAAGTTTAATACTATTTTAATAGCATTATATGGGAAGATGAAAGAATACTAGAAAGCACTATAACTTAGTCAATCATGTTTTAATTTCGATTCAGTTACAAAAATAAATTTGACATAAAAAGTCTAATTAGGGTCACTAATTGTATAGTAACGTTATGCATTGAGAAAAAACATAAATGTATGTTTTGACTCAAAGATGAGGTAGGGCACAAGTGTTTTCGGCATTTTTTACTTATAATTTTTACAGAAATTAAAATTGCTTTTATAAATTTTTGGCTAAGTAAGGTGTTATGGGGACTCTAGCTTTCAAGGTTGTGTAGATTGCAAAAATGTCAACTCTAGTTGGATGTATCCTGGAGGTGATTCATCGGTACCTACTGCACCGGCTTTGTTCCGATAACCGTCTTAAAGAGAACGTGATCCGCGCCTCGCTCAACTATTACATTATTGGTATTTCATCATTTCTATCCAAGGAATATCTTTCTATCTTATATGTTTTTTTTATAATATTTTCTGTGTTTGGTTCCAACATTAAGTGTGCATACCATTGTTTTAGGTAAGTGAGGATTGATACCAATTCAATAGTATAATGTTTAAGTAAATATAATTAGAAGATGTATAAACGAACCACGATTAAAAGTAAAGTTGGAGTGCTTGTTGCGTGTACCTGCTACATATCCCTGTGTTGGTGAAGTTTGTTGGCAACGATGCGGACTACAGCTCCTCTAACTTCAATAACACCAAAAATTACAGCCCTCTAATTTTTATATTATTTCGTTCTATTCAAGTTCACAAAGAAACAGTATTGGAAATATATTTTAAAAAAATACTATTACTAACATACAAGAGAAGGCTCAATTAAGGGGTATTTTATATATGTGACAATGAAATGAAGTATTTTTAGTTTATATATGTTTAATTTGGAAGCAACAACTAAAAATATTTAAGCCTATTTTCCAGACAAAATTTTTGGACATATACAACATATAAACATAGTGCTGGTGGAAAAGTCCAGGGAGGAGGTAACTGAGATGCTAGAACTTTGGAGATTGGCCTTAGAATATAAAGGTCTAAAACTTCGTAGATCTAAAACCGAGTATATGGAACTCAAGTTCTGTGCATCTACCATGCAAAGTACAGAAGAGGGCAAGATTGGATCAAAATGCATAAAGCAAAAAGCGTGCTTTAAATACTTGGTTTGCATAGTGCAACAAGACGGGGAAGTGGACGCAGATGCTAGCAATGGGATTAAAGTGGGTTGGCATAAATGGAGGATGGCCTTGGCGGTACTGTGTGATTGGAAGTTCCCACTCAAGTTAAAGTGGAAATACTATAGGACAGTGGTGAGACCGGCTATGTCTTATGGGGCAGAATGCTGGCCAGTTAAGCACCATCACACGTAGAAGTTGAAGGTAACAAAAATGAGGATATTTAGATGATGTGTAGACATACAAGGAAAGATAGTATCAGGAATGAAGTCATAAGAAGTAAATTAGGTGTGGCCGCAATCGAGGATAAGCTACGGGAACAACGTTTGAGATGGTTCGGGCATGTTAAGAGGAGACCGAGTACTGCATCTATCAAGAGATGCGGACAACTTCATATTACAGACAAGAAGAAATGAAGAGGCCGACCAAAGAAGAGGTGGATGGAAGCAATTCTATAGGACCTCGCCTATCTCAACCTCAGTGAAGAAATGACCCTAGATAGAGCCCAGTGGAGGATTAGTATAGGGGTAACAGATATAAAGGGATAGGAACGATAAGCACTTCTAGGCTAGTATTAGCGCAACTAGACTTCTTGCATGCCTGTCTGCTTAAATGCATTTCTGCCTTGCTTCTTGTTACTTACACGATTTATATGATCGCATGTTGCCTGCGCATTTCTACCCTGCTTCCTGTTGCTTGCACCATTTAGATGCTTCCATGCATGTCTTGCTCTCCGTGCTGCCCATGCTTGTAATGCCCATCTCATTTTTCAGGTTGGAGGTCTTCAGAAATAGCCTTTCATTAGGGTATTCCCCTGATAGGGTAAGGCTGTGTACATTCTACCCCTCCCAAACCTGCTCACGCGGGAGCCCTTATGGCACTGAGCCTATTGTTGTTGTTGTTGTTGAAACATATGTCCTAAATTGATTTTTTCGCTGCTGACCGTACATAAGTATTAAATAATTATTTTAAAAAAAAATTTTACTTGTTATTCCTATATATGAAAATATGTGGTATTTAGATGCAAAAATATGCGATCTAATGTGTTTGAGGAGGAATTATTACAATAAATAGACACCAATTAACAGAAAATATAACATAATACAAAACATACATTTTTTAAAAGTGAGGGGGTTCTTTGTTTGTGAGGGAAAAGTTATGTAGATTTTCAATAATTTACTCTAAAATAATTTTAAATTAAATTTAAAATGGTTGTAATAAGATAGCAATGTAATGGAAATTATTATTTTGTGAAATACAAATTTTGTAATTATCCGGACAAAAATAGTAGGAGCAATAGTGAGAGTAATTTACCAAAATGGCATCATTTTTTAAAAAATTTACAAAAATAGAATATTAGAAAAAAATATTTACCAAAATGGTATATATTACTATTCACTTATCAAGATACACCATTTGAAACAGCATGCAATGAATAATATTTTTTTTTTTTTTTTTTATAGAAGCACAGTTAATTTTTGAGGTGTGAGGGATAGAGAGGGGGATGGGGTTACTTTATTTTTTTAATTTTAAAATTTAGTGTACTTATAAGATTATAAAAATTTTGAATTATTTATATAAATTAGTTTTAATATATATATTTATTTTTTAACTATTTATCAATTAGGTATTTGTTAAATTTTCATTAAAAATATCAAAATAATTTATATATTATCGCTATTATTTACTATATTTAATATAGAAAATAATAATAATAATATATATATACGAGTTATTTCATCATTTAGGTACTCGTTAAATTTTTGTCGAGCCAAGCTAAATGTTGGGGAGTTGGGCCTTGAGCATGATTAACTCGGGCTCGGCCCCTATACATCCTTACTAATAAAGTATATTAACTTTATCATAATATTGTATATATATCATCTTTTTGATTGCCACGTCATCTACCACATATTCTTTTTGGTTGTCATGATATTTTTTCTAGTGAGTGTTCTGGTCACTTATAAATAGTTAATACATTTTCTGATACTTTTCTAAATAATAGTTTTTTTCTTGGTCATTTTTGCAAAGTATGCTGCCATCATTATGTATAATATTATTTTTGAAAACTTTATTACTTATGTTTTCATCCGAAAAGTAATGCATAATTTTCATGTAAATAATATTGGTTAAAAAAAATTTAACGAAAACCTAAATGATAAATAGTTAACAAAATAAATTTATATATTAAAACTATTTTACATAAGCAATCAAAAATTTTAATAATTTTTTAAATATAATAAATTTTAAAATTAAAAAAATAAATTAACCACACCCGTCTCTCTCTATCCCTCACAACCCTACAAATTAGCTGCACTTCCGAAAAAAAAAATACTATTCATTGAATGCCATTTCAAATGGCATAAATTGATAAGTGAATACTAATATGTGTCATTTTGGTAAATATTTTTCCGAATATACTATTTTGGTAAATTTTTAAAAAAATGATGTCATTTTGGTAAATTACTCCAATAATAATTTCTTAAAATTTGATTAATTAACACGTGTCTGATATGAGGGGCACTCATTTTATGCATTTACTTTTGTGACTATATTGGTATTCCAAAAAACAATTTTCACTATACAGCTTCCGAAATGACGCCGTTTGGGACATGTTATATATGCACCTTTTGACCCTCTCAACAAACATTCACTGTGTCCGACCTAGGGGTGTGCAAAATACGGTTTAAACCGTAATATAAATCGGATCAAACTGTAAATTACGGTTTGATTTGATTAATTTAGTTTACGGTTTGAAAAATTATGGTTTGATTTAGAAAATTTTGGTTATTATGATTTACAGTTTAGGTTTGGTTTAAAACCAAACTTAAACCGTAAATCATAAAACCATAAACTAAAGAATCCAATAATTATTTATATAATCCAAATCATAACAAGTTGTGTTAGTGGCAAAAATTTACTTGATAACCCGATAAAATAATTATGGTTATTTACACCAAAGGTCTTTGTACTTTTCTGATCGTATCAACTTAAGCCTTATGCTTTAAGGGTTATTTGCGGCAAAGGTTCCTGTACTTTGTTCATTGTGTCAATTTGGCCCTTGTGCTTTTTATTGTGTCAATTTTGTCCCTGAATAATTCAAAACGTATCAATTTAGTCCTTTGGTTAAATTTAAGTTAAGTTAATGTTGCAATTTAGAACGGCAAAATTACATTAGATGCAGCTACTTATTATAAATTTATCTGTTTACTCAATTTAACCCAATTCGTGGCTGAACCATTAAAAATGTCGTTAAAAGCTTAACATAAAATTTTCTCTAAGGACCAAATTGACACATTTTGAATTAGATGGGGACTAAATGGATACAATGTACAAAGTACGGAGACCTTTAACATAAATAACTCTACTTTAAATTATGTCAATTTAGTCCCTTTATACTTTATATTATGTCAATTTAGTCATTTGGTCAAATTTAACTAAAGATAATAATGTAATTTTTAACAACAGAATCATATTAGATGCAAGTAATGTCCACTCGTTGATTTAATTTAACCCAATCTATGACTGAACCGCTAAATATTTCATTAACGACTTAACAAAAATTTTAACAGACCAATTTTATGTATTATTCGTAGTTTTTATTTATACAGCATATAGTATAAACATATTTTATACTATAATTTAGGAAAAAAAAAAGTAAAATTTTTGTATTTTTTGATGTTTTTGTAGTTAATGATAATTTTAATATTGATCGAATTATGCTTATATTAGTGTTAATAACAATTTTTCTATTATAATGGTTAAAACCATAAACCGGACCGGACCGGACCATAAATCCAGTTTGGTCTGGTTTGGTTTGTGAGACAAAATAGTTTGGTTTTGGCTTACAAAACTATCAAACCGTATTTTAGCGGTTTGGACCGGTTTGCTGACCACAAACCACCAAACCGGACCGTGTGCACCCCTAGTCCCAACCCTTGAAAACTTCCACTTTACATATTAAATATGAAAGTATTTTACGTGCAATTGCCTCAATTTTTAAAATTAATATATTTTTTTATATAGGAAATAAAATAGGTCAGTATTATCATATCCTAAGTATAACGGTTATTCAGACTTAAAAATTGTTGAAGCATTCAATTATTTTTTGTTTCATACTTAATAATTTATGTATTGTTTAAAATAGGTCAACATTATCATATTCTATGTATAATAGTTTTTTGGGCTAATGAAAAATTGTTAAAGCATTCAATTAAATTTTGATTTGTACTTAATAATTTATGATTTTTTTTACTAAAATTAGAAAGTGTACATATTGATAGGCGCTATATCAAAATACTTTATCTAAGTAATACTATAGATCATAAACCAATCATTAAAATGTAGTAAAATTACATATTGCTTTTATAAAGGTGAAAAGAATAGTTGCAATAGATAAGAACATGAGGAAAATAAGAAAAGGCCCTATAGTAAAAATTAGAGCAATATTTAAAGTATCCAAAATATATATGTAATTTATGAACTCAATATACACGCCAAAGTTCTCTCAAACAAATATTTATGATAAGAGATTATTAGCTTATAAAATTGTCATGATTCTTGTACATAGAGTAATATTGTAGCGTATATGAATTGTAGTTGCTTAATTGTTGAAAAGTGATTAGAGTTGGAAAATAACAATCAAGTCTACTTCTTTTCTCATCTTATCCCTCTTACTCTCTTGCCATCCCATACTCTCTCCCTATCCTAACCTAGTTAAGATCTTTGCTCCTAACAAAAATATTATGCAAATTGTGAAAAATATTTTTGTTATTGTCATTATGAAAGAAACAAAATTTTTTGCCATATAATTATGTGTACAAATTGCATATATAAGACAGGTATATTTAGCATTTACCTTAAGATAATAAATTAATTTTCAAAGTCATGAATACATACCTTGAATTTGTAGAACTAATGCCCTGAAATTCTGAGCTGCTCCACTTCTTGCTATTGTTTTTTGGAAAAGGCTCGAACAATGCTATTTTGAGGTGGCCGAAGAGGACTAATGGCAATATTTGGAGGAGTTACTAAGTAGCAGAGATTTGAGATCCCATACACTAAAAGTGTTGTGAAAACCTAGAAAAGGTGCACGAAGTTAAAAAAAACGTAAGGTTAACATTTAGATGAAAAATGATACTATCCGTAGAAAAACAATTGATCTCAAATGCGCACTTTGTATATAATAATATTTTTCACATAACCTATTAAATTAATAATTATTACTTGAAAAAATGCAATATTTAAAATTTTGGGGCCCCTAAAATTTGGGGGCTCCAAGCAGTTGCTTGGGTTGCTTGGGCTTATGTCCAGCCTTGCGACATTAGAGCATATTTCAGGCGTTGGCCCTTGACATTAGCCGTTTGCAGTGGCTTTCACGAGTAAGATCGTTAGATGCAAATAAAGTGGTTTGTAGATAGGAACTCTTACCTCTTAGATTTTAAAATTTTTAAGTCCACCTTTTTGAGGCATCGATTTGTTATTGCAATCTTAGGTTTTGTAGTGGTGTGAGTTTCCTTCTATTGTACACTGATGATTGGAAAATATTTAATTCATAAATATTATCAGTATTTAATTTTTTCAGTTATGAAATCCTTTGTGGTCTATTATGGCACTTTATTATGGATTTATTATTGTAGACTGATGATTGGAAAATATTTATTTTATAAATATTATCAATATTCATTTTTTCGGTTATGAAATCCTTTGTGGTCTATTATGGCACTTTAGTATGGATGTACTTAATATGTGGGCTTTAAGTCGACTACTTCCAGTGCATTAGGTTTGATGGGTTATACCAGAGATTGGAGCAAGGTGAAAAGTTGCATCATGAGAATATGGGATTTAGGTTGTTGAGTGTTTTTAGGGAGATAGTACTTTGCTATTATAGATGTAGAGATTTACTTGTTTAAGAATTAATTATTAAATTATGTTCTATTAAATGACATGAAAAATTCTAAAAGATTTTTCTATTGCTTTAAATATTAGAATATTTTATAGTCGACCAGTATACCCTAAACACAATAATTTGATATACAAGTGCCTACACTTTATAGTGATAAAATAGTATTCGTAGGACCCACTATTGATTTTAATTCATATGAATTATTAAATGTGAGACCCACCCTTTGATTTCTGAGTCACACTTCCTGCGCATGTGTGTGAACAGGTGTAATGAATCTACCTATAAATTGCAGTACCCTTATAAGAAAAACACAGATAAGAAGAAGAGAAAATATATGAGAAAAATGTAATTTAAATTTTACTTTCTTATATTCGATATTTTGATATTCTGCATTTTTATTCTATAATATTTTTGTAACACGTTATCAGCACGAGCCTCTAACCAACCAAGGATTAAGAAATATGGATTTGGTTAATGTCATTAGCGGAGATATGTGTCTAGCAGACAGCACAACCACGCACTCCATCCTCAAAAACAAAATGTATTTTCTCATCCACAATTAGCTGGGTGTTTCAAATTTATTTTAAGGCTCCGGAAGAGCACATATTGTGTTCCCTGAAGGAACTAAACTAAGCATAAGCAATGCTCTATTTTCTAGTAGATCACAAAGAAAATTTATCAGCTTTCGCAATATCCGTCGTAATGGTTATCATATTGAAATTGTAAACTAAAGCAATAAGGAATATCTTTGCATTACATTGCTTATCTCAAGAAAGAAGCATATAATGGAAAAATTATCAGCCCTCTCTTCTGGATTGTATTACACTTATATCAATCCAATTGAGCCTATTGCGGTGGTTAACTAGAAGTTAACAAACCTTGGAACTTTTACTTTATGGCATGACCACTTGGGTCATCCAAGTGCAACTATAATGAAAAGGATTATCGAAAATTCTCATGGACATTCGTTAAAGAACCAGAAGATTCTTTTACCAAATGAAATTTCATGTGTTACTTAAGCTCAAGGCAAAATGATTACGAGGCCATCCCCAACTAAAATTGGAATTGAATCTCCTACATTTTTGGAAAGAATACAAGGAGATATATGTGGACCCATTAGATGCCTCAACACAATGGTCACATGTTTGCCTATTACCCATACCTAACATAGCATTTGCAAGACTCCTTACACAAATAATCCGATTATGATCTCAATTTCTGGATTACATAATCAAGAAAATTCGTCATGATAATGTTGGAGAATTTACGTCACAAGCATTTGATGATTATTGTATGTCAATTGAAATTATGGTAGAACATCCAGTAGCCCTTGTATATACACAAAATGGTCGTGCAAAATCTTTGATTAAGCGCTTGCAACTTATTGCTAGACCAATGCTCATGAAAACGAAGTTACTTAGTTCTGCATGAGGGCATACTATATTACATGTTGCAGCACTAATTCGTACTAGGCCATCTGCTTATCATAAATACTTCCCACCACAACTTGTCACTGGACAAGAGCCAGATATATCACACTTACGAAATTTTGGGTGTGCAGTGTATGTTCTAATTGCTCCACCCCAGCATACAAAGATGAGGCCACAAAGAAGACTTGGAATTTATGTCGGGTTTGAATCCCCTTCAATTATAAAATATCTGGAACTATTGATTGGTGTTATGCATGTGTGTTGGTAGTTAGTAGTTAGTTGCCGTTGGTCTAGCTTGGTCAAGTTGAGTCCATTTTGGCGGCAATGGTGGAATATGTTGGCTTTTGAATTGTCTAGTTACATTGTATCTTAGTTTAGTATAAATAGTGAAGATTTTGTATTGTTTCATTCATGAATAGAAAACTTGATTGATTCTTCTTCTCAACTCCCAATTTTCTCTTGTCTCTCATCTCTTTTAACTTCTCTTCCCTCTCAACTCTTTCTCTTCACTTAGTTAAGGATCAAGTTGAACTAGATCCTTAACTATTGGTATCAGAGCTATAAAATTTAGTTTCATAGCTAAATTGATCCTGATTTTAAGCTGAAGATTGCAATTAGTGGAAATAAGCTGTTGATTTCTTGATCAGGAATGGTTATAGTGTAGATTGTTGCTGACACAACGCAAGGTGCTGTGATCTTGCATTAGACAATCAACATTGATCCAATCGGAGCTGTTCACACTGAATGCAGCTATTGCTATTGATCCTCATATAGGATCTTTGACAGCTAAGTTCAAAACCTAATTGTGAACACAAATTTTTGTGAATTTCTTACTCGTTGAGTGTTATTGCTGCAGATTCAGGTCAATTCACAATTCTGATCACAATTGCTTAGGATAGTGTAGTGGCTGCTGAAATCAAACTCTCCTAGATCTTTCGTGAAGTTAGGAAGTTGAAATTCTGGATTCAGTACCTTCCATTGCAGTGATCTGTTCGTCCTAGAGTTGATTCTTGAACTTGAAGATTTAATCATGGTTACCACGAGGTCCAGAGCAGGAGCTGTGAACAATGCTACTACTGATTTTCCTTCTTATTCTGAGGTTGTGACTAGAACAGAACAAATGACTGAAGTAAGAGATAGACAGGATGAAAGAATGGATCGTTTGAGCTAGCAAATGGAGAACATGATGTCTATGTTTCAGCAGAGCCAGTAGAACTTCAATCAGAAGTTTGACAGACAAATGCAGCAAATTGGAGGATTAGAGGAACAGATACAAAGGCAGCAACTACCTCTTGGCGTAGGAGTGCTTACTTCTGTTAGTCAGCTAGAATTGACATGTAATGCTGCTAATGTTGCTTCATCTTCAGCTGTTGCAACTGCATAACTAAATCATAATGACAATACATCGGCTGCGAGAGGACCTGGCTACAGACAACCTCGAATTGAGTTGGAAGTATTTGATGGAACCTTGCCTTAAGCTTGGATTAGAAAATGTGAGAGGTATTTTAGGTTCCACAACATCATGGAATCCGAGAAGGTGGAAATACCTGCTGTTTATTTTAAAGGAGAATTGGTATTACAGTCATATGCAAGTGAAACCACTCATTTCTTGGCCTGAATTTGAGAAGGAGTTATGTGATTGTTATGGAGATGAAGACATCAGTGATGTTGTTGATAGTTTTAACAAGCTGGTGCAAACTACAACTGTTAACGAATACATGTCAAGGTTTGAGGATTTGGAGCCAAATTGTTGTCTTCCTATCTTAACACCGTTGAGGAATATTACATTTCAAGCTTCATGAGTGGGTTGAAGCCAAAGGTGAAACATATGGTCAAATATTTTGAACCTACTTCCTTGTCACAAGCTTATTCTAAGGCTCGAATGGTGGAAAAGACAGCCCTTGCTTCAAATGACACCTAAATCCAAAGTTCAACCTGTTGGCAACTGTATTTCCATGCAGCCCAATAGTGGGAGTAAACCCTTGAGCCAAGAAGAAAAGAGGTTCTAAAGGCTATGTTTTAAATGCAACCAAAAGTATTTCTTTGGCCACAAGTTTGATCCCAAGTACTTGATGTATGCTCACGATTATGACGATGTGGATGAGGAACTGGTTGAAGAGAATCATGAGCCAGAAGAGGTGTAGTATGAAGATGAAAGTGAGGATTGGGAAGGTAATGATATGGAGATATCTGTTAAAGATTTAATTAGTGGTGGTTCCCATAACAACATTAGAATTAAGGGTGAATCCAAGGCCCAAACACTTTTGATTTTGATTGATAGTGGAAATACACAAAGCTTCCTTGACCCTAAGATTGTGAGGAAAGTAGGACATGATATGATCAAAACCAATCCATTAGAGGTGACAGTAGTTGATGGGAATGCAATCTTAACCCACACCAAGTGTAGTAGCTTCAAATAGAAAATGCAAGGGCTTGAATTTGAGTTTGATTTTAGGGTCCTAAGGTTGGGAGGGTGTGATATGGTTTTGGGAGTCAATTGGATGAAAACCATTAGCCCTTTGCTCTTTGATTATTGCCAATTAACTATTACTTTCAGTAAAGAGGGCAAGTCTATTAAGTTGCAAGAGATCAGAGAACAAGGTCAAATGCAAATGATTAGTGGGAAACAGTTGCAAGAAGTGTTCCAGAAGAAGGATTTCCATTGGATGGGACAATTGCCTTCCATTTCTACCATCAATTAGGGGCAAGATGTGGAAGGTGATCCATCAGTTATCTCACTGCTGGAACAATACAAAAATGTGTTCGATATGCCAGTTGCTTTGCCACCTCAAAGGAAGTATGATCATGTAATACCCTTAAAGCAATAATCTGATCCAGTGAATCTACGACCCTCTAGGTATCCACATTCTCAAAAAGGTGAGATTGAATGCCAAGTTGAGGAACTGTTAAGGACTAAATCATTAGGCAGAGCAATAGTCCTTTTACCTCGCCTGTCATTTTGGTTAAGAAGAGCCATTTTGGTTAAGAAGAAGGATGGCACATCGAGGATGTGCATTGACTACAAGCAGCTGAATTCAGTAACTGTGAAAAATAAATTTCCCATTCCTATAATTGATGATTTGCTTAATGAGTTATATGGGGCTAGATTCTTCTCCAAATTGGATTTGCGTCAGGGATATTATCAGATTAGAGTTCAGGATAAGGACCTCTATAAGACTGCCTTTCACACACATCAGGGACATTAGGAATTCCTTGTGATGCCCTTTGGATTGTCCAATGCTCCGGTGACTTTTTAAGCTCTAATGAACTCAGTCTTCAAGCAGTACCTCAGACACTTTGTTTTGGTATTCTTTGATGACATTTTAGTTGATAGTCCCCCAAGGCCTTACATTTGCAGCACCTTGACGCAGTATGTCAACTCATGAGGCAGAATTGATTCTATGTAAAACTCTCTAAACGTTCTTTTGGGAAGAGACAAGTTGAGTACCTAGGTCATATTATCTCAGAGGAAGGTATGGCTACTGACCCCAGCAAGGTACAAGCAATGAAGAAGCAGCCGGTTCCAAGATCTCTCAAACAATTGAGGGGATTGCTTGGCATGACTGGTTCCTATAGGAAATTGATAGCAGGGTATGGTATTATTGCTGGACCTCTAACGGATTTATTGAAGAAGAGGGCCTTTAATTGGAATGAGCAAGCAGGGGAAGCCTTTAAGCAGCTTAAGGAGATCATGACAACTGGTCTTGTTCTTATCTTACCTGATTTCACTCAACCTTTTGTGTTGTAAACTGATGCAAGTGGCAAGGGGATTGGTGCAGTCTTATCTCAAAATGGAAGACCTTTAGCTTACTTGAGTCAGCTTCTAAGCTCAAGCCATCAAGCATTGTCTACATATGAGAAGGAGTATTTGGCTGTGCTCTTAGCAGTCCAGAAATGGAGGCACTATCTTAAGGGTCAGAGGTTCATCATTAGAAAAGATCACTAGAGCTTAAGGTATATTTTGGAACAAAGAATCACTGCCAGGGTGCAGAGGAAAGGCCTCATGAAGATTTTAGGCTTACAGTATACCATTGAATATAGGCAAGGCAGGGAAAATGGGGCTGCTGATGCCCTGTCCCGAAAAATGGAAGACTCTGATGCAGGCGAATGTTTAGCTATATCAGAAATTGTTCCTTCTTGGATGGTTGATGTCATAAATTCTTATGATGGAGATGCAATTACTCAAAAGTGGATCGAGGAACATCTGGTTCGAGGTAGAGATGAAGCTCATTCTGAAGTGGTTGTGCCCATGGGCATTATCCGTGTGAATGGTAAGATTTACATAGGGACCGGCATTGATTTGAGGAAACACGTGATCTTAGCTGTCTATAGCTCAACGTGGGGAGGACATTCAGGAATATAGGGCACTTTTCAGAGGTTGCATCAGTATTTCCATTGGCCTCGTTTGAAACACGAGATTCATGCCTTACTTCTTTCTTGTGAGGTATGTCAGCGTACAAAGAGTATACATCAGCCTTATCAGGGGTTATTGCAACCCTTGCCAATACCAGATCGAGCTTGGCAGCACATCAGTATGGATTTCATTGAGGGCCTGCCAAGATCTGAAGGGAAGGAGATTATTTGGGTGGCGGTTGATCCGTTTAGCAAGTACAGTCATTTTATGGCTATCCAACATCCAATTACAGCTCCGAAGTTAGCCAAGCTTTTCCTTGATCAAATTTACAGATTGCACGATTTACAGTCATTTTATGATAAGGATCGTTTGTTCAATAGCCATTTTTCGAAGGGGCTTTTCTTCTTATTGGGCACAACCTTAACCATGAGCTCTTCATATCACCCACAATCAGACGGCTAGACTGAGAGGATGAACCAATGTGTTGAGCAATACTTGAGAAGCATGACTTTTGTTCCTCCCAAAGATCGGCATAGGTGGCTTTCACTTGCAGAATTTTGGTATAACACCCATTTTCATTAAGCTTTGGTTACCACTCCCTTCAAGGCACTCTATGCGTATGATCCTCCGGCACCAATTCTGTTTCAAAGGAGCATTTCTTATGTTACTGAAGTTCATGACTTGTTAGATCAAAGGAGACAGTTGGTTCAACAATTGAAGGTTCATTTGCAAGTAGCCCAGTCACGGATGAAGTTCTATGCAGATAAAAAGAGAGTGGACAAATCCTTTGCTGTTGGAGACCTTGTTCTTTTGAAATTGCAGCCTTACAGGCAGAGCTCTCTTGCCATTCATAAGAACATTAAGCTAAGTGCACGTTTCTTTGGCCCTTAAAGGATACTTGACAAGATAGGCAAGGTTGCATATAAGCTGGAACTCCCTGATGATTGTACCATTCATCTAGTCTTCCATGTGTCTTTATTGAAGAAGTTTGACCCAGCTGATTAGGAAGTTGCAGTGACCCATCCTCAGGCTACTTTGCAAGGCATGTTGGTCTTACGGCCTCAAGCTATCCTTCATTCTCGCACTGGTGCACTAGCAGGCAGCAGGAAGTAGCAGGTTTTGGTTCAATTGAGCAACTTGAATGCTTCTTCAGCATCTTAGGAGGAGTGGACTTTCCTTCATTCCCAATTCCTTTCTTTTCATTCTTGAGACAACAATGTTTTAAGGAGGGAGAATTGTTATGAATGTGTGTTGGTAGTTAGTAGTTAGTTGCAGTTGGTCTAGCTTGGTCAAGGCTTGGCCAAGTTGAGTCCATTTTGGCAGCAATGGTGGAATAAGTTGGCTTTTGAATTGTCTAGTTACATTGTATCTTAGTTTAGTATAAATAGTTAAGATCTTGTATTGTTTCATTCATGAATAGGAAACTTGATTGATTCTTCTTCTCAACTCCTAATTCTCTCTAATCTCTCATCTCTTTTCACTTCTCTTCTCTCTCAACTCTTTCTCTTCACTTAGTTAAGGATCAAGTTGAACTAGTTCCTTAACAATTGGAGACCTTTTTACAGCTCGGTTTGCTAATTTTAAGTTTGATGAATCGATGTTTCCAGAATTGGGGGGAGAAAAGCAAAAGATGGAAAAATATGAAATTTTGTGAAATGCATCATCAACATCTCATCTTAATCCCCATAAAAATCAATGTGAACTAGAAGTTCGGAAAATCATTCATTTTTAAAACATTGCAAACCAATTGCCAGATGCATTTGTTGATACAAAGAGAGTTACTAAGTCACATATTCCAGCTGTGAATGCTCCTGCACGGATTGATATTCAAAGCAAGCAAACCCCTAGAACAATGGCAAACACAACTACTGCACGTCAGAAGCATGGTTGGCCAATCGGTTCTAAAGATAAGAATTCGAGAAAGAAAAGAGGGCAAAATATAGAAGTTGGTCCATCTATCACTCGCAGCCCTTCTGAAGAGGTAATAATGCAAACTCGGGAAAATGATACGAATGACAAAATGGCTTCCCAAGAATGTTAGGTTCCTAAAAGAAGTGATAACAATGAAAGTATTGAGAATGAGGAAATCTCGATAAATTATGTTCATACTAGAAAAAGATGGAACCGAAACAACATAGTTAATTATCACATATTTGCATATACAGGTGCTGTAGATTTGATCAACGAAAATGATGATCTTGAACCTAAGTCTGTTCAAGAATGTAAGCAAAGAAGTGACTGGCCTAAATGGAAAGACACAATGCAGGCAGAATTAGATTCACTGGCAAAACGTGCAGTGTTTGGGCCTACAGTATAAACGACTGAAAATACAAAATTCGTAGGGTACAAGTGGGTATTCGTGCAAAAAAGAAATGAAAAGAATGAGGTGGTTAGATATAAAGCACGACTTTCAACTCAAGGCTTCTCACAGAGACCGGGAATTGATTATGAAGGGACATATTCGCCAGTGATGGATGCGATTACATTCAAATTCGTAATAAGCTTGGTAGTCTCTAAAAGACTTCACATACGTCTTATGAATTTTGTAACAGCTTACCTTTATGGATCACTTGACAGTGACATCTATATGAAAGTCCTTGAAGGACTAAAAATACCAGAGGTATATAGCTCAAAACCTCGGGAAATGTTTTCAATCAAATTGCAAAGATTCTTGTAGGATTAAAACAGTAAGGGCGAATGTGGTATAATCTTCTTAGCACATATCTTCTGAGAGAAGGATATATTAACAATCTCATCAGCCCATGTGTTTATATTAAGAAAACAAGCTATGGGTTTGTTATCATTGCAGTCTATGTTTATAATTTAAACATCATAAGAACCCCTGAAGAGCTCAAAGAGGCTGTTACATATCTAAAGAAAGAATTTGAGATGAAAGATCTCGGAAAGACAAAATTTTGTCTTGGACTACAGATTGAGCACCTATCTGGGGGAATTTTAATTCATCAATCTACTTATATAAAAAAAGTGCTTAAATGATTCCATAAGGATATGGCACATCCATTGAGTACCCCAATGGTCGTCCGATCTCTTGATGTAAATAGAGATCCCTTTCGTCCTTGATAAGATGACAAAGAAGTTCTTAGTCCTGAAATACCATATCTAAGTGCAATCGGTGCACTAATGTATCTCACTAATTGCATTAGACCAGCTATAGCTTTTTCTGTTAATTTATTAGCAAGATATAGTTCGACGCCAACACAAAGACACTGGAATGGGATTAAGCATATTTTTCAGTATCTTTGTGGTACAATTGATATGGGACTATTATACTCAAAGCAATTTTACCAGCAATTGATTGGATATGCGAATGCTAGATACCAGTTTGACTCACACAAAGGTTACTCGCAAACTAGATATTTATTTACATATGGTGTTACGCTATATATTGGCGATCCAAAAAACAAACAATAGCAGCAACTTCTTCAAATCAGGCTGAGATTCTTGCACTTCATGAGGCAAGTAGAGAATGTGTGTGGTTGAGGTCATTGATTCAACATATTCAAGAAGCTTGCGATCTTCCAACAATCAAGAAGAATCCGACAATATTATATGAAGACAATACTGCATGTATTGCTCAAATTAAAAGTGGATACATTAAAGGTGACAGAACCAAACACATCTTACCAAATTTCTTTTTCATGCATGATCTAGGAAGAATGGTGAAATAAATGTTCAGCAACTACGTTCAAGTGAGAACCTAACGGACATATTTATAAAAGCATTACCAACTTCATCTTTCGAGAAATTCGTTCACAAGACTGGTATGCAATGGCTTAAGGCTGTCCGCTGTTGACATGTTTTCGTCGGGGGGGGGGGGGGGGGGGGGGGGGGAGGGGGAGTTATATACTCATTGTGCTCTTTTTCCCTTCCCCAATTTTTCGCACTAGGTTTTTTCTGGCGAGGTTTTTAATGAGGCAATGTTAAAAGGTATATATCCAGGACATTATACTCATTTAAAGTTTTTGTCTCAAAGAGCTTTCAAGATATATATCCAGAAGGAAAATATGAATATTATACTATATTTCCCTAGCTACGTTTTTATCCCACTAGGTTTTTCTTAGCAAGGTTTTAACGAGGCATATTCATAATATATGGTCAACCAAGGGGGAGTGTTGTGAATATTAGAATATTTTATGGTTGACCAATATACCCTTAACACAGTAATTAGATATATAATTGCCTACAATTTATAGTGATGAAATAGTATTCACGGGACCCAGTATTGATTTACATTCAGCTGAATTATTGACGGTGGGACCCACCCCTTGATTTCTGAGTCACATTTCCTGCGCATGTGTGTGAACAGGTGTAATGGATCTGCTTATAAATTGCAGTACCCTTATGTGAGAAACATAGATACGAAGAAGAGAAAGCATAACAGAAAAGAGTAATTTAAATTTTACTTTCTTATATTCAGTATTTTGATATTTGTATTTTTATTCTATAATATCTTTATAACACCTATAACTTTTTCTTGAAGACACATTGCTTCTTTTTAGAGGGGGGGGGGGGGGGGGGGGGTGGAAATTTGATTAACATTTGCATAAACTTTAACTTTCAATTTCTTGATTTCGTTCACATTTGTTTTATTTTATTTTTAATTTTATTTTATTTGTCAACTTGAATTCCTTGGAGTCTTTCAAACTTCCCTCTTAAGTAGATCTAAATAGGGGATTGAAAGTGATACAATTTTTTTCAATATTATTTTTTGTCAACTTGTATTCATTCATTGGATTATAATTACATTTTGTTTTGTATTTAATTTGGTTGGTCTTTGTGTTTAATCTCCTCTCAGTTTTGTAACCGATTTTGCACTTAATTTTCTTTTTATTAGTTTAGGGTTAGTTCTTTTGCAATGTTATGGGAGAAACTTAAGAAGCAGCTCAAGAGTTGCTGTTTCAAAATTCAAGATTAAGGAATTGGGTGGTTTTGGATTAATGTACTTGGCTATAATATATTGTAAGACTTGGTTTTTTCTCGTGCAATACACAAGTTGATTTTAATATTATTTTATAGTTATTGATTTACAAAGTTTACTAATTGAACTAATTTTCCCGTGCCATGAGTGTGGGCAATAGCCATTCGAGGTGGTGGTGAAGGTGTTATCGAAATTTTATTCAAAAAGATAATTGAATGAATTAATTTGACTCGTCCAGTCATGAATTAATTGAATGTCATCTCTAATATTAATAATAAACCAATTTTATTTCCTTATATTATGTATATGTAATGTTATATTATATAGTTGGGCTATTTACGCTAAAGGTCCCTATACTTTGCTCATTTTCTCAATTTAGTCATTGTACTCTTAATTGTGTCAATTTAATCCCTCTACTATTTGTATTGTGTCAATTTGGTCCCTAGAGTAAAA
Organism: Simmondsia chinensis; assembly: GCA_018398585.1. Taxonomy (NCBI): domain Eukaryota; kingdom Viridiplantae; phylum Streptophyta; class Magnoliopsida; order Caryophyllales; family Simmondsiaceae; genus Simmondsia; species Simmondsia chinensis. The sequence continues at coordinate 20,289,824 of JAGTTD010000013.1, read as the reverse complement.
TTTATATTAAGTTTTTTATGAAAATTTTTATTGAGTCAATGGGTGAATTTGTAGTAGATTACTTATATCTAACATGATTGTACCATTAAAAATTGCATCATTAACTTAACATAGAATATGATAATTGGATTAAACTGATACAATTTAAATAGTAAAGGGGCTAAATTGATATAATCAAAAATATCAGGACTAAATTAACACAATAAGTAAAGTATGGGGACCTTTGGTGCAAATTACCCTATATAATTTTATTTCCTCATATTAATAATATGACTTTTGATTATATTACATTGAGTATAAACCATATATGATTAAATAATATGTTTTATACAATATTACCATATATGAAAGTAATAAGTTTTAAACATGCATGTGAAGAAATAGAATCACATAAATTCCTTAAAAATGAATTACTTTTAAACATGCATAAAACAATTAGAAAAGATTTAATATAATTTAATTTCTTTATTTATGTGTACATTATCATCCATCTTAGGCTAGATTTTGGATGTGCTACATGTTAAGGATAAAATAAAATGAATACCAAAAAAGGAAAAATCAGAGTAACTCACGAAATAACCAAATACGGGTAAAAACACAAGTAAAGTACCACCAACAGCCATTAGGCCTCGTGGTACCCTCGCCAAGCAATAGAACCGCTAGGAAACCCAATTACGGATACAATTGTGGCTAATGGTAGAAACGCCAGGGAACCCAGTGGCAAAATATTACCACGATATCTTATATCATCATTAAACTGCAATGCCTAATAAAAAAATGCCAAGTATACACCCGCTAAGGGAATGATCCAGTCATTTAAGCCCCTACCCAAAGAAAATCTAGAACTTATCTTTAAAACCTTAACCATAATACTCCTAAATATAGGGATAAATCCCCTTAAAAGAAGGGCATACTCAAGCAAACCCAGGAAAGGTCCCCAGGACTTAAGGCTAATCCTTCCTTCTCAAACCCCAACCAAAAATCCCTAAAACAACGGGCGTCGTCTGTGGGAAAGGCAAAACCTTTCCACCATGACATATCTCAGTCAATGTACCGGTCCCTCTCACGAATCGAAAAATACCAACCACATTACTAAAACCCAGTTTGATCAACTACAGCATCAAATTGAACAACTTCTTTCGCGAATACCTAATAATGTTAGCAGTGGAGTAAATACTATGGCAAAAGCTCCGGATCCTAATCAATTTACAACAACACAAGCAAAATGGCAACACACTCAGCTACAATCCTCAGATGAGATTACGGAATCAACAACTAGTACCCGTCATAATTCTAAAAAGAATAATAATAGAAAAAATAGGTCTACCCCTACTTGTCAAGTACCCAGGACGCATTCACTTTTCACCTTAAGGATTTTAATGATCCCGGTGGGCAAAATCAAGATCTATAACATTGAGTAGTTGGATGGGACTCAAGATCCGAAGGATCATCTTGTAGGATTCACAGCTCGAATATATCTACAGGATGTTAGTGAGGATATTTGGTGCAAATGCTTCCCGTCTACATTAAAAGGAATAGCTCATAATTGGTTCTCGTCTTTACCAAATTCGTCCATCGACAGCTTTTTCAAGCTATTAGAAAGATTTGTTCGACATTTCATTAATAACAAAAGAAGAAAGAAAGTTGTTGCACGCTTACTCAAGCTATAGCAGCACGAACAGGAACCATTAAGAGGTGACATATGCCGATTTACCTCGGCCATGGTTGATGTGACAAACCCTTCGGATGAGACAGCCATCACGGCCTTCATTAATGGTTTGCAAAATTCAAACTTCAAATTTGCACTTATTGAAGGATAGCCCGCTGCGATTGATGAATGATGGCAAACAGCCAACAAATATATTTCTGCTAAAGACGTAGTACGATCAATACCTGGACCAAATTAAAGAATTTCCTCCAAAAAGGAGGAAAGTCTAAAAAGGTCGCGAAGAGGCATTCACCAAGCCACAAGATATACACAACCTCCAAACCTTCTTCCCAAACAAGGAGTTCCGTGACCTCTTATGGAAGTAAAGAAAAGGGTCTCATAGAAAAACTCTGCCAAAATTCCTTCTCCTAAGGACGAAAGATCCAAGTGGCGCCTATACCATCAGGCACCTAGTCACGACACTGCTGAATGCCGCACCCTGAAATACCATCTAAGGGAAGCCAAGCGCACCGGGCAGTGCAGAGGATACGCTGATCTAAAAAGACTAAAGACTAAAAAAGAGCGAGAAGGTGGGTCCACCAAGGGTCCTAACAACCCGGCACAAAAAGAAATTGCCACTATTTCCGGAAATGCTCCGCACATTGGCTATGCCTAACAAACTTACCAATTCGAAGAAAAGCCGGGGAAAAATTGCATAAGTTTTACCAAAGAAGGTGCCCAAGGAATCAAGACACCTCACGAAGACCAGCTAGTAATTACAACCGAAATTCATGATTACCTAGTGCACCGTATATTAATTGACCTAGGTAGTTCTACCAACATACTTTTTTCGGGAATGTTATGACAAATAATCCTACCATCAATGGATCTTACACCTGCTCCCTACCCAGTGGTGGGATTTTTGGGGGAACCCATATTACCACACGGTAAAGTAAAGCTAGCTACAACTTTTCGAAACGGTTGTAAACGGCGAACGATGAAGGTGGATTATCTAGTGGTTGACATCTTCTCCGCATATAATGTCATATTAGGAAGACCTACCCTAAATCGACACAAAGCAATAGTCTCTACTTACCATTTGACCAGAAAGTTTCTAGTAGAAAACGGGGATGTTATGTCCATTAGGGGAAATCAGGGCTTAAATAAAGAATGCTATCCAACATTCTCGGGCTCTGCTATTATGACAACCAAGTCTGCTTGTTCCAAACCAATGCCTTCCTCAACTCAGATCAAGGTTGGCAAAACCTCCTCTCCGTCATTAGAAAAATACAAGCTTGAGGCAAGACACTATGTCAACCTAGGTACAGGAATGTCTCCTCGCCTACGGCAGGAAATTGGGGAGCTTCTAGCTCAATTTTGCGATGTATTCGCATTTGCTATGGAAGAGATGCTGGGAATACCCTCAACGGTGATCACTCACCAACTCAATGTGCGAGTTGACAAAACACCAGTCAAGCAAAAAAAGGCATAATTTTTGCACCGAGAGAAACGATGCAATAAAAGCTGAGGTAAGATGATTCGTACATGCAGGATTCATCCGAGAAGTATTGTACCCAAAGTGGCTTGCTAATGTGGTGCTTGTAGAAAAACCCAAGGGAAGTTGGAGAATGTGCATAGTCGTCATTGATCTTAACACAGCATGCCCAAAGGACTCATATCCGCTGCCTAAAATAGACAGACTGGTGGATTCAGTGGTAGGAAGCGAATTGTTTAGCTTCATGGATGCCTTCTCTAGATACCACCAAATACAAATGCACCCGGATGACAAAGAGAAAACGTCTTACATAATGGCAGAAGGAACATACTGTTACACAGTCTTGCCATTTGGATTGAAGAATGCGGGGGCAACATATCAATGACTAGTCAAAAAGATTTTCGCTCCTCAAATTGGCCATAATATGGAGGTTTATGTTGATGACATGATAGTTAAATCTCGGCAGGAATCTAAGCACATGAAAGATCTAAAAGAAACATTAGGTGCCCTCAGAAAATATCGAATGAAATTAAATCCTGAAAAATGCTCATTTGGGGTGCTTGAGGGAAAATTCTTAGGATTTATTGTAAGCTCTCGCGGAATTGAAGCTAATCCCAGAAAAGTTTGCACCATCCTAGAAATGAGATCTACTAAGACCGAAAAAGAGGTACAACCGGAAGCATCGCCTCACTTAAGCGATTCATTAGCTGGTCAACGGAAAAAAGGCTCTCCTTTTTTTCAAAATATTAAGGCGAAAACAACCCTTTCATTGGAATGAGGAATGCGACGGTGCTTTTCTCTAGTTAAAACAATATCTCTTGTAGCTGCCCACTATCACTAAGCCAGAACCCAATGAAACACTATATGTATACATCACCGCATTCAAAAATGCTATAAGCGCGATCTTGGTAGCTAATCATAAAGGACAACAACTGCCTACATACTTTGTCAGTCAGATTCTTAAAGATCTAAAAAAAAAAAAAAAAAAGGGTACCCTAGCTTCAAAAGAGTTGTATTGTCCTAAGTGGTAGCATCACGCAAGCTAAGACCTTACTTTTAGTCTCATTCCATCACGAAGATTAGATTGTTCAAGAAGAATGCTAGCCTGGGCGGTCGAATTATTAGAATATGATATTGACTGCACATCTCGGCAAGCCATAAAAGCACAAGCCTGAGCTGACTTCTTAGTCATTGTACCTTTGACACTAATTCAGCTGAGTCTCAAATGTCAACTAGGGAAGAACTCGCATGGAAGGTATTTGTTGAAGGTTCTTCCAACCATGAAGGATGTGGGGTGGGAATGGTAATCATAAACCCTGAAGGAGAACATGCAGAGTATGCGGTTAGCTTAAATTTTAAAGCAACTAATAATGAGGCTGAATACGAGGCTCTGCTCCATGGAATTGATTTTGCCATGGGGGCTGGAGCACAATGCATTACTGCCCTAAGTGATTTACAATTAATAGTAAAGCAGGTACTCGGTAAATATGAAGCAAAAGACCCACATTTATCGCAGTACCTAAAACTAGTACGAAGGAAGATATCTAAGCTAGAAGACTTGGTGATACAAGGGATTTCCCATGAGGATAATAAACGAGTGGACGAGTTAAGCCATTGCGATAGCACGCAACACGAAAGGTGCATAGGTTTTCGAGAAATCAACATAAAATACTTGAATAGGTTAGAAGTAGAAAGCATAATGCAAGTGCAAAGTGATGAAGGGTGGATGGGATCCCTTCGTGATTATATCCTTAACAATAAATCACCAACCGATGAAAAAAAAAAGCACGAAAACTTCGAAGATGATCAACCCATTTTGTCATAATTGACCAACAACTCCATAAAAGACCATTTACACACCCACTGCTAAAATGCTTGTCATATGAGCAAGGGAATTACGTCTTAAGCGAAATTCATAAAGGAATTTGTGGTACACATATTGGTCGGCGTACTCTAGCCATGATGGCACTACGGGCAGGCTATTTTTGGGCAACCTTAAGAAAAGATGCAGATGCGTTAATTCAAAATTGTGATAAATGCCAAAAATTCGCACCCTTAATCCACACCCCAGCAATAGTTTAACATCCCATAATTGACCCTATACCCTTTGTGCAATGGGGAATAGACATTCTGGGACCCTTTCCGTTGGCTAGTGGATAGAGGAAATTCTTGATAGTAGCTGTTGATTACTTCAGTAAGTGGGTAGAAGCTGAACCAGTGGCCAGAATCACTGATAACGCTACACGTTAATTTTTTTGGAAAAATATCATCACACTGTTTGGAATATCGCGAGCTTTAATGGCAAACAATGGAACGCAATTTAACACATAACAGTTTTGCAAATATTGTCAACACATGGACATCGTAGTCCATTTCGCATCAGTAGCATACCACAGAGTAATGGACAAGTAGAGGTAAAAAAACAAACAACTACTTAATGGACTCAAACGCCTGCTGGATACCGCTAAGGAACAATGGGTTGACGAGTTACCAAGTGTTCTCTGGGCATGCCGTACCATATACCGAGTAGCCACAGGGAAACCCCACTTATGCTTGTGTACGGGGCAGAAGCCGCAATCCCTATGGAAGTGGGGGAACCAAGCTGCCAAATATACCATTACCGCGAGTTAGAAAATAATGAACTACGAAGGCATTCACACGATTTAGTAGATGAAATTTGGGAAGATGCGCTCCTTCGCATAATTGCTCAAAAACAAAGGATATCCCAACATTTTAACAGACATGCAAGTCCTTGAAGCCTAGAAACAGGGGACCTAGTTCTTCGACGAATCAATGAGGCTCAACAAGGAAAGATGTCCGCAAACTGGGAAGGGCCTTATCGTGTTGCTTACAAGATGGGAGATAGTAGCTATAAGTTTGAACGCATAAACGGCTTCAAGATACCATGAACTTGGAATATGCGAAACCTCAAGAAGTACAACGTATAATGATGATGCACGTAATGTCTTTACACGTCCTGCCATACTGGGTTGTTTGTTTTCACTTGTAACTTGTATTGGTAGATTACGTTTGTTATCTTTCATTAATAACAACATAACTCTGTAAATCTAGATTATGTATACTCGACATACATATTTCAAGGTTAATAACCCACCACCATCAGAGTATACTATCATAACGCTATAAAATTAGCGGGTGAGACCCATTGTTATATCAACCCATAGCATTACTTACAAGACCGTCATCCAAGACAATATTATCCATAGAATCACTTGTAAAAATAACAAAATGATCTAGATGTCAAAACAAGGATATAAGTTTTAGAAATATACAGTATACACCCAACGTCTACAAAAACAGGGGGCTCTCAAAAAACAAAGAGCTAAGCTATCACCTTCCAAGAATATGTAACACTTCATCTCATACAAAATATGTACCAAGACTATCAAACAATCAACCTAATCTCTAACTAGGATGAAGGACCGCTAGCAGCACCATCAGCACCAGCAATATCACGGTAAAGTTGATCTGCCACTTGCTGAAGAAGAGTGTGATCGAGATCTGGCCTACTTCTCACCAAATGTCGAGAAAACTTGGAGAGACAGGTAGAAAATCCCTTCCATTATTTGGAATTTAAGAGATCACGAAACTCCTTGCCTGCTTTAAAGGGGGCTACAGCCTCAGCAGCTGTTTTCACTACCGTGACTCTTTCCTTCTTATGATATCCAAGCTCTTTCCCAACACCTTCCAAACAAGCCTGGCACTACTCTTCTAAAGCTGTATAAGCATGCTCCTTGGATGCCAGCCTCTCGTTTACTTTCCAAAGTTCCTCCGCATTCTCTCCATTTCCTCGCTCCGCGGTTGCCAGGTTCTCTTTCAAACGATGAAGCACTGTCATCATTTCCCTCTTTTCTTGGTCCAAAGACGCTATCTTTTCCTTCATCTCCTTCTTTTCATATTCCACAGATATCACTTTATCCTTCAGTTGATGAAGTTCCTTCATAATTTTCCCCTTTTCATACTCTATGGAGGTTAGCTTTCCTTTTAATTGCCGAAGCTCTTCTACTACCTCTTCCTTCTAATATTACGAGGACGCCAAATTATCCTTTAGTTTTTGAAGTTCGTCCGTCATCTCTTTACCTTCATGGGCCCAAAAGGTAGCCATAGCAACAGACCAAGAGCTTATCTGTACCCAATATAATCAAGCTAGTACAAAATAACAATTATTCATCACCTTTATTTCAAGAAATTATTACCTTAAAGAGCATAGGCAACGGCAGTACCACGAGTAACAGCCTTTAGTCTCTCGGCATCACTTGCAAAAGCAAAACCAAACAAGCACGTTGACTAAGGCCTAAATTATCCTCGCTGGGAAAGGATGGCATTCCCTCATTTGCTAAAAGCTGAAAAGCAGGAATAGAAGGATCACCCATGGTAGGTACCTCATCCCGAGAGTAAAAACGAGGAAAGCTCGGCGGAGGGGAGCATGGACGACTCTGCTCAGATAAAGAACTAATCTAAAACATTTGTGAAACTATGTGGGAGCTATCGTTAGGATCACATGCCACATGCCTCGTTCCTAAGGAAGATGGGGCTGCGGTAATCTCTCGGTATCTGGCATTGCTGGCGATACCGTTGTCTCAACTTCCACCTGCACTAAATGCGGTGCCACGGCCGATTCTAATAATGGCTCCTTTATTCGAACACCTATTTCCTATGTTAACAGCTCCTCCGCACCAACTTCAGCTCGCCTTGATTATGGGTACTCTGTTCCAGCACTTGTTTGCTCTGATAACAATTCCTCCACCCTAATCCGGGATTGCTCCATCGATTGTTCTTCCGCTCTAATGCTAGCCTGTTCAGGTAATGGCTCCTCCATCTCAACTTGTGATTGACCTAACGAGGGCGCTGCCTTAACCCGGGTTAAGGTGCTTGGAGAAGAAGACGACCTCTTCGTAGCGGGGGATGTCTGCACTAAGACATGAATGTTTTCCTGGAAGGCCCTAGAAGCCGTCAATGACTTTTCTCCTGTAGAAGAGACCACCTTTTTGTTTTCTTTGTTAAAGGAGATTTCATGGTGGACTCCCCTTTTCTCTTGGTGGCCACTCACTTATCCCTTCTTTGATCAGGAGCCTTAACCGCTAGCTTTTTCGCCTTTTCCTGACAACTTACCTTAGCCAATGCAGGAATATCCACATCTGGTTCATTACTTCAAATATAAAGATAAGAATAAAAAGACCCCGTGATCATATAAATATTAAAAAAATGAACTTTCATTAAAAATAAGCTTACCAGTAATAGGTTTTAGGCACAATCCTGCCTTAACTAAAACCCTTTCTTGCTCCAGCAACTCCTTGGTTGCTAGAAAACTAGAACTAGGGTCCTTCTCAAAATAACAGATCACCTCTTTATTCGAGGAAGCAATTCGTCCTCTTGAGGAGGCCAAGCTTTATTCAAAGTAGTCCAAAAGGTAGGATAAGTAGGAGGCCGTGATGGCTTAACCCACACAAATTTGTTCTGCCAATAATTCACCTTGGAGGGTTTATTTTCAACAAATTTAGTCCCTTCATTGCTCTCAAAGGATACTACTCCTTTCATCTGCTTCACCCTAAACAAATAACCAAAACTCTGTTTGGAGGGAGGCAACCCGGCTACAAAACTTGTAACTAAAAAAACTATAAATATTCTTGAAGTCGTTTGGGCTAATTTGACCTGGGCACAAAGAATATTGTCTAAGAATCCATTCCACGAATTCGGCAATAGCAATCCAACGTCTAGCGTATCCACAGGAATGGAAAAATAGTTGGGTTGGGGTGAATACAAGGGGCTATCTTTTTCCCTACGGAGTCGAACTTCATAATCTACAGGAAAATAGTACTTATACTGAAATTTTTTCATTTCCTCTTCTCTACTCAATAACAAAAGAAATGATCCCAGAGGGAGAACCAAAGTCGCCTCGAGAAATTTGGCCCTCATCAGTGCTTCCTCAGAAAGGGATTCTACTGCCACACCCTCATCAACCTAAGGATCTTTCTCCTGACCTTCTTGAATGGAAGTGGGAGGCTAAACTCACTTAGGAGCCATTCCTCTAGAAACAAATAAAAAAGAAAACAGTTAGCAAAAAAAATTAAGGGCTTACCCTATTGATGCTCAGCTCACTCACCCAAAAGTTCAACAGCACCTAAAGATATAAGAACATCTACCATGGAGGCGGAGAGGTTATTCTCTTGGTTAGGCCATTGAAAGGTATGTAAGTTTTCGGAGTCACATAACATCCTACCCTCCTTCAATTGGGACCCCATAGGAGAGAAAAGGGGGCTCTCAGTTAGTTCGGCAACTAGTTCCTACATAAGTTGAGAATTTTCAATAGGATCCCCCACGGAAACCTTAAAAAAATTAAAAGTTCCCCAAAAAGGGAGAAAAAAACTCTTAATTCTAGCCCAAGACGAGAAAAGAATAGTCAAAAGATGAGAAATTACTTAAGTTTGTAAAAAAAGAAGGGGAAACAAAAGGTTACTAAAAGAAAAAAATGAAGTTTTCATAAATTAGGGCAAGATCGCAGAAGGAAATGAGGGAGATGAAGGAGGAAAACAGTGCAAAAAAGGAGCATTTAAAGCATTTGACAAAAGCAATAGGAGCGGCAACGCATGTCAAAGCAAATCAGAAGAAAGCAACAGTAATAATTATGCTCCACCCCAGCTCTCGGCTGAGGGTAGGGGGCTGGCAATTATCTATTCACGGTATGCTCCACCAAGCTCATAGCTGAGGGCAGGGGGCTGGCGATTGTCTATTAAGTGTATGCTCCACCCTAGCTCACGACTAACGGCAGGGGGCTGGCGATTGTATATCCATGGTACGCTCCACCCCAGCTCACGGCTGAAGGCAGGGGGCTGGTGATTGTCTATCCACGATATGCTCCACCCCAGCTCATGCCTGAGGGCAGGAGGCTAGCGATTGTCTATCCACGGTATGCTCTGCCCTAGCTCACAGCTGAGGGCAAGGAGCTGGCAATTATCTACTCACGGCATGACCCATCCCTCTTACAACTAGAAAGCTGAGAAACTAACCAATACTTACCTTTGATATATTCCAGTTCAAATGGTGGCAGAATTAGAAGGGTTATTAATCATCAACGCGATATAACCCCAGTGACATAAAAAATTAAGTATCTTAGTTATAAATTCCCACAGAACTTTAATAAGAACAACGAACATCCCTACAGGACATCCTTCAAAATATAAATCCTAAGGATTACTTTATTAAAGCACACACTCCATTTAAAAGGGAACATTACAACATAAAATACTTCCTTAAAATAATGATGATCATAGATCATACATTCCCTTAAGCTGCCTGTCACCAAGAAATATTAATATTACAAAAACATCCACCTTTTATGTTACAAAAACATCCACTCATGGTATATACAAGTGAACGATCTCACAAAAAGCCTAACTACAAAATGGTAACATTAAACAGTACGAAAACTCCCTTCTCCCAAACGGCATGCATTCCTTCAATCAAAGGCGGCAAAGGGAATTAAAGGTTCCTCCCCACAATGGAATAGGGACCTCGAATATGGAAACAGCTGCTCTTGGGTATCACACTGATGATTGCCTAGAAACAAAATACAACCCAGCGAGCTTCCATGAAGAGCACAACGATAGACTTGGTCTCGTGTGGTGAAGGCAAGGTAATCTCGAGATACGGTAAAACCAGTGATGCTTGGGTTCCATCTACCCCCAGACCAAGGAAGCCGAATGAATAGACAATGAATCTTCACCAAAGATGTTGGATCCTCCAAGTCAGGCAAGGTCCATACGGTGAACACTGGACTACGGAAAGTTATCAAACAAAGGATAGGAGGACTAGTTGAAGTGTTCCACCACTTAGAGATCTTTGCATCATGACAAGAAAGTTCTCACAAATCATGTTTGAAAAGGGCATTAATGATGAAGTCCCTAACCCCATACGCCAACACAACAGATAAGGCTGAACAAAAGTTCTGTTAAAATATTGTCCCCAATCAGACATGAAAAATAATTCTTCATCGATACACACATGGTCCATAAGCAAAATGTTTCTCAGTCCAGCATCAATAACCCCTCTAAAAGCCCATTCTCCTTCCCTAGGATAAATCTGATAATCGCTAGTCTAATAACCACCACCAATGGGATAATCTAGGTCCAACACCAGCAAAAACAAATAAAATCCAAAGTGAGAAGCTATATCAGAGCACCCAAATAGAAAATTTAAAAGAGAGTTCTAATAATTAAGGGGAATTTCCACAGGTAATCTTATGGACCTATACAATCTCAAAGCTATATTACATACAAGTAATTGACAAACATCACAAGAATTGTAATCCCTACGTAAAACCAAGACCCACAAGAACCAATCACCCTCATATTATCAGTCAACACTTCCACCACCTCGGCATCAGAGGAGAAAAATCTCCCAAAGAAGAAAACATTTCTAAATTATCACGAGCCAAATCAACCTCAGGTTGTAATAAAAAACCATCAGCTCAACATTCAAGAGATCGAAAGGATTCTTTTTCAACAAAGTCATGATCCAAAAGTAAATTTGAATATGACCGAGCAACGGAAGAAAACCTTAAGAGTAACTTGGCAGAAACCCAAGACAAAATCTCGCGAATCAAGTCATTCATGAGAAATTCCATTTCAAAAGCAAGGAAGATAAAAGAATCATCCCCTATTATTTATAGGACATCACACACACTTTGAGGCCAAAAGAAATTCTTTTAGCCTCAAAGTGGGGGGTTAACTGTTTAAGATAAAATAAAATAAATACCAAAGAAAGGGGAAATCAGAGTAACTCATGAATTAACCAAATACGGGTGAAAACATAAATAAAGTACCGCCAACAGCTGTTAGGCCTCACGGTACCCTCATCGAGCAACAAAGTCGCTAGGACACCCAATTATGGACACAACCATGGCTAACAATAGAACCTCCAGGGATCCCAATAGAAAAATATTACCGTGATACTATATATCATCATCAAACCGCAATGCCTAAGAGAAAGATGCCAAGTATACACCCGCCATGGGAATGATCCAGTCATTTAAGCCCTACCCAAAGAAAACCTGGAACGTATCTTTAAAATCTTAACCATAACTCCTACATATAGGGATAAATCCCCTCAAAAGAAGGACATACTCAAGCAAACCCAGGAAAGGTCCCCAGGACTTGAGGCCAGTCCTTCCTTCTCGAACCCCAACCAAAAATCTGTGAAACACTACATTAACCTTAAGATACACCATCTTAGGCTAGAATATTGTTTTCTTTCTTTGTTCGTAATGCTGGTAATGCAAAGGTTTCCAATTAATCCATCATTCTTTTTGGCTCTACTCGCCCACTACTTTCTCCACCATGGTTCCCTCCACTCTCCCACCCAAGGTCAAAACGATAGCAAGCATTAATTGCTAGTTCGTGGTGCAACCCCCCGCACCAAGAGTGTAGGCAATAGCCATTTGCGGTGCTGGCGAAGGTGTTATCAAAATTTTGTTCAAAAATCGTAATGGGTAGGTTGCTTACCTTTACGAAAATGTTGGTAACAACCATTGAGTCATCGCTTAAAGAAGAACACTTAGTTTTGATGTTGTTTTCTTCTTTTTGCTAGAGTTTTGGGGTCACCAAATGTTGTCGGGGTGTGAGTGTTTCAATCTGGTTGTTTTTAAAGTCAAGTGTGGTATTGATTGGTTTGTTTCCCCTTCATTTTCATTTTTATTATTATTTCATTGAATTTGATTTGTTACAGAACTTCATGGGCCTGAATAGTGCTATAATCCGCTTAATCGGCTATTTATCACTGTAATACACCTCAATTTAATTACCTTTTTATGATTATATTGACCCTCCTACAATCTTAGGCTTTACGTAATGTGTTTTTATTGAGAATTTGTTAAAAGAAGCTGGGGAGTTTTTCATGTAAATGCCTATTAATCTACGTCATAATTTGTTGCTTGAAACTAAATTTATGATGGTGAGATAAGAGCTATCTATCTTTATATATAAATTACAAGTTCTTCCCTCAAAATACTCCCAAAGCTGATCCCACCATTTCTAGATGGTTAATTGTTGTTATATGGTTCTTATATAGTCTAAAGTATGTCCAAAAACAAGGATAGAATAACCTGAGCTATTAGTTACTAAGCTCGAAACTAAAATGTGTCATTTTGGAAAATAAATGAGTAAAATGCAGCGTTTTGATTTAAGTAAAAAATATCATATTTTTGCAATGGCATTTTTGGTCAATAACTTGTAAGTTTAGTTGGGTTTGACCTAGATTTACCTAAGTGGCCCTACCCTCGGAAATCCCGCTGCCCGTGTCCTATAAGTTAGTTAGAGCTGTATCTCACCTTGCTAAAGCTTCCATAGGAAGCCTCTTTACCGTTTGAAAAGGAAAGTCCTAGATTAGGTCATGTGCCGTGAAAATTGTGTTTGTTTGGGATTTTTTGGGCTATTGATCTTTTGCATCCAGCGGCTCACGATGAGCCACACGTTAGATGAAGATTGTACCAAATTGTGTTTCTTTCATGGGACCTAAGTCATTAATTTACTTTATAATGGATGGTCCTAATTAAATGCACATGGATTAACACCTTGAGGCATATAAGCTCACTTTTTTACTGAGAAAGGTATTCATTCTGTCATTTGCTCGTCTAATTCCTTCTCGGTTGCTCTCCAAGGGTTTCTAGGGTTTTCAATTGCATCCAAGCTCCTTCAATGGTGTTTCTCCAGTTATAGAGTGTTGTGATCTATGAATGTGATCAAGATAGCCTTGATTTCTGGCCTTGTTGTATTGTAGCACCTAGCTGGAGTAGGTATATCGTTCTCTCTCTTCTATCTTTAGCTTTCATTTAAGCTTTCGTTGTTGATCGAAGAGAGGTTTTGTAATTAATAGAATAGGTTTTGATGGAAAGCACCTTGTACTGATTCTGATTTTGGTTTGTAATAATATAAATAGAGCTCTCAAGTTATAGGGGGAACCGAGGATGTAGGCCATTTAGGGCTGGGCCATGCAAATTCGTGTGTTCTGTTGTTGTTTCACTTTGATTGTTCCTTCTATAATCGTATGTGAACTCGATCTCAAATCTTAAGGCAGTAATTTTGTCAATGTTTTCAACGATCCTAAAAACAGCAACAAATTTGATAATTTTAACAAGTAAACTTTTAAGATTAAGTTTGTCAAATTGGTTTTTCTTGTCAAATGTGGTTTTCCACATTAAAGTTGTCAGATCTATTTTACAACAAGTGGTATCAGAGCCTTAGGTTACGAAATTTGTTTGAAAAATGGCTACGAAATTTGTGATTGAGTGTTTTGATGGGAAGAATAATTATGCTCTTTGGAAGATCAAGAACAAAGTGCTTTTGATGTCCCAAGGGTTGGGATCTGCTCTATTGCCACCAAAAGAACAACCTTCTCGTCTAATAGAGAAAGATAAGGTAGATATGGAGCAACATGCATATGGTAATCTTGTTATGTGCTTAGTTAATAATGTTCTTCCTCTTGTTTCCTTTGAAAAGACCGTTGCTAAGATCTGGGCTAAGCTAAAGGCGATTTATAAAACAGAATCACTTTCTAATAGGATTTTATATGTGGAAAAACTTTTTACATTTAGGATGAAAGAAAACAAGCCTTTAGATGACTCTCTAGATCAGTTTAATAGAATCTTACAGGACCTAAAAAGGGTGCATTTACCAAGCACTAAGGCACCGGATTCCATTAGAACTCCGAAATTAAACGTGCTTGGGCGAGAGTAGTACTAGGATGGGTGACCTCCTAGGAAGTCCCCGTGTTGCCAACCCTAATAGGCTGGGGGTCCTCGGAAACAACCTCTCACCAGGATTACACCCTGAAGGGGTAAGGTTGCATACAACTACCCCTCCCAGATCCTATTTATGCGGGAGCCCTTAAGGCACTGGGTATGTTGTTGTTGTTGTTACAGGACCTAAAATATGTTAATGTTTGTATAGAAGATGAGATTCTAGCTATTATACTACTGTACGCTAGAGCCTTTAAAGACACTCTTAGGTACGGGAGGAAAAAGATTTGCTTGAGTGAAGTAACATAGGCCCTTAAAAGTAAGATTTTAGAACTGAAAAGAGGGGGAAATCAGTTACACTCTGGTAGTAGCAGTGAGGGATTATCAGTGAGAGGAAGAACTACCAATAGAGAGAATAATAATAATAGGAGGAGATCTAAGAGTAGACATCATTCTTAGTATAGGGATAGAAAGGATTTTTCAAAAGTGAAATGTTATGAATGGAATAAGTTTAGTCATATGAAAAGAAAATGTCCAGATAAGAATAGAACATCAGGATCAATAGATAATACAGCTTCTTTTGAGTTAGATCATGCTGAAGTGTTACATGTCTCATGTGATATATCTGATATGAATGTTGTATGTTAGAAATTTGGTCATGCTGATGTTGTATGTGCGAAGCCTGATCATGCTGATGCCTTGTCTGTCAAATCTGATGAATTAGAACATGAATGGGTGTTAGACTTTTGATGTAATTTTCAAATGACATCTACTTGAGCAAACTTTATTGATTACAAACAGTGAACGGGAGAAGGGTATTGTTAGGAGATAACAAGGGCAATAAAATAACTGGAATAGGGTCTGTAAAAATTCGCTTAACTAACGATATTGTGTATATTCTGGAACTTGTTAGACATGTTCCTAACCTATGTAGAAACCTCATTTCCTTAGGTTAGTTTGACCTTAGAGGAATGTCTTTTAGGAATATGAATTCAGAGCTTAGGATCATGAAAAGATCCTTGTCCTAAAAGAGGAACTTAAGAACAGTCTCCATGTGTTGAAGGGTCGGGTAGTTTCGGGTGAGTCACATGCTGTAGTTAAAGTAGTTCCTACTGATATGTGGCATAGATATTTAGGTCATGTATGTGAACATGGTATGTGTGAGCTTTCAAAGCATGAATGTTGTGTGATGATTCGATTTCTAAGCTTGAATTCTGTGAATCTTGCATTTTTGGCAAACAGCATAGGTTGACATTTCAAGTAGGAAAACACAAAACTAATGAGCCACTTGATTATATACATTTTGATTTGTGGGGACTAGCTAGGGTTACCACATTAGGTGGAGCATCATATTTTCGGTCTATTATTGATGATTATTCTAGGAAAGTATGGATTTTTCTGATAAAACATAAAGATGATTGTTTCCTAACTTTCATTTAGGGAAAAATTAGATAGAGAACTTAACTGGTAGAAAAATCAAGATACTTAGGGCAGATAATGGACTAGAATACATTAATTCTGAGTTCGATGAATTATGTGCTAAAAATGATATCAAACGTCATAGCACTGTCTAGGGAACGCCACAAAAAAAGGGGTCACAGAACGAATAGATAGGATCTTGTTAGATCGAGTACGGTGCATGATGTTTGCGTGTGGTTTAAGCAAACATTTTTGGGGGGAGGCTGTAAAGACAGCCCATTATCTAGTTAACAGGACACCCTCCACAGGAATAGACTTTAAGACACCAGAAGAGATGTGGTCAGGAAAAGCTGATGACAACTTGAACATAAGAGTGTTCGGTTGTGCTGCGTATGCCCATCAATATGGGGGTAAGCTACAACCTAGAGCTGTAAAGGGAGTCTTCCTAGGTTACCCTTATGGTCTTAAGGGCTATAGAATAGTTAAAGGTGGTGACATAACCAGGATTATTATAAGTAGAGATGTCACATTCACTGATTTAGACATGCCTTACTTAACTAAAAATAATAATCAGATTCCTAAAAATAGAACATTTGAACCAGATAGGTATGAATTTGAATAAATCCACCAGAACATAACTATCAAACTAGGCTTAATATTGAACCTAAAACTAAACCAGATAACAGTTCAGAAACAGAACAGGTAGAACAACCTCGGGATGTAGAAAGTGTTGATAGGAGCACTGAAAATGAGCTAGACAACTATCAACTAGCAAGGAATAGGATAAGGAGGGATATAAGAACTCCAAACAAATTAGGATATGTAGATTCTATAGCATATGCCTTGAACACTGCTCTAGAGTATGTAAAATCAGAACCCTTAAGCTACAAACATGCCATGAACAGCCAGCATTCAGTAGAATGGTTGAATGTAATGAAGGCTGAGATGGAGTCCTTAAAGACGAGTGAGACTTGGACACTAGTGCCTAAACCTGTAAGCAAGAATCTAGTCGGGTACAAGTGAGTCTTCAAAGTTAAGGAGCCTAGTATACCATCAGAGAAACCTAGAAGGCGAGACTTGTAGCTAAGGGTTTTACGCAGAGAGAGGGCATAGATTACAACGAGATTTTCTCGTCTGTTGTTAAGCGCACAACCATTAGGATATTAATGGCTTTAACTGCAAAATTCGACCTGAACTTAGAGCAAATGGATGTCACGACTTTTTTTGCATGGGGAACTAGAAGAAGAAATCTACATGGGCGAACCTGAAAGCTTTATAGAACCTAGGAAAGAGGGTCTCATATGTAGGCAAAAAAAGTCCCCAAACTAAAATAGTCCCCCAGGCAATGGTATAGGCTCTTTGACCAATTTATGACAAAAATAGGCTTTACTAAGTCAATTCATGATGTGTGCTTCTATGCCAAGAATGTGGAGATAGATTTTGTTATTTACTTGCTTATATATGTTGATAATATGTTGATACCTTAGTAAATGCATGCTTGAGATACATAAAATAAAGACTTGGTTAAAACAAAACTTTGACATGAAAGATCTAGGATAGGCTAAGAAAATTCTAGGTATGGAGAATTATTCAATTATCTCAAACTCGCTACTATAAAACGCTTTAACATGACCGAAGCAAAATTGGTAAAAGTTCCCATTGCGCCACAATGTAGGTTTTCAGTAGAACAAAACCCTAAGAATGAGCATGAATCGGCTGATACGAGTAGTATACCACATCCAAAAGCTATAGGGTCTATAATGTATGCCATGACGTGTACCAAACCGGACTTAGCGTATCCTATTAGTGTTCTTTCTAGATTCATAGGGTATCCTGGAAAAGAATATTGGAATGGGGTGAAATGGCTATTAAGGTATATTAAGAGAATAGCTAGCCTAGGACTTACGTTTTGGTACAACAGATACTTACCTGAAACTCTTAGGTTACACTGATATTGAATTCGGTTGATACTTAGACAAACATAAGTCCACCAGCTCATATATTTTTACTTTGAATGGTAGTGCTATCAGCTGGAGATCTAAGCTTCAGTCAGTGACAGCGTTGTAAATGACTGGGGCTGAGTTCTTGGTGTAGATGGATGCCATCAAAGAAGGTATCTGGTTGAGTGGACTTCTCGGTACCAGCCATCTACACTGATAGTCAATCAGCATTAGCACTAAGAAAAAGTCCTTCATTTCAGTGTAGGACCAAACATTTAGCTGTTAGGAGGCATTTCGTGAAAGAACAGTTAGAGTTTGAAACCATAGATTTACTGAAAATTTCGACAGAGGAAAATCCGGCCGACATGGAAACTAAGGCCGTGCCACTGACTAAGTTGATCAAGTGTGTCAACTTAGTTCAGTCCTCTTGAGATCCTGGAGGAGGCTAGTATCCAAAACTGGTTTTGTCCCCCTATTACTAGAGAGCGTCCAGTAGTTAGCTTATATAATAACAAGGTGGAGAATTGTTGTTATATGGTTCTTATATAGTCTAAATTATATTCAAAAACAAGACTAGAATAACCTAAGCTATTAGTATTAACTTGGAAATAAAATGTGTCATTTTGGTAAATAAATGAGTAAAATGCAGCGTTCTGATTTAAGTAAAAAATATTAGATTTTCACAATGGCATTTTTGGTAAATAACTTGTAAGTTTAATGGGGTTTAACCTAGATTTACCTAAGTACCCCTACCCGGTTTTGCTGCCTGCTGCCCTAACCCGGAAATCCCACTGCCCGTGTCCCCTAAGTTGCTTACAGCTATATCCCACCTTCCTAAAGCTTCCAAAGGAGCTTCTTTACCGTTTCAAACTGAAAAGCCTGGATTAGGTCACATGTAGCGAATCGAGCGAGACAAATTGTGTTTGTTTAGGGTTTTTGGGGCCGTTGATCTTTTGCATCCAGTGGCTCACGATAAGTCACGCGTCAAATGAAGAGGGCACTAGATTGTGATTCTTTCGTTGGATCTAAGACACTGATCTACTTTATAGTGGATGGTCTGGATTAGATGCACACGGATTAACACGTTGAGGTATATAAGCTCACTTTTTTACTAAGAAAGGTATTCATTCAGTCATTTTCTCGTCTACTTCCTTCTCGGTTTCCTTCTAAGTGTTTCTAGGGTTTTCCATTACATCCAAGCTCCTTCCATGGCGTTTCTCCAGTTGTAGAGTGCTGTAATCCACGAGTGAGATCAAGATCACCTTGATTTATGGCCGTGTTGTATTATAGCACCTAGTTGGAGTAGGTATAACATTTTCTCTCTTCTCTCTTTAGCTTTCGTTTAATGTTTCGTTTTTGATTGAAGAGAGGTTTGTAATTAATGGCCTAGTTTTTGATGGAAAGCACCTTGTAGTTGTACAGATTTTGATTTTGGTTTGCAATAATATAAGTAGAGCTCTGTAATGATAGGGGGAATAGAGGATGTAGGCCATTTAGGGCTGAACCCCATAAATCCACATGTTCTGTTGTTGTTTCGTTTTTATTGTTTCTTCTATCGTCATAAGTGAACTCGATCTTAAATCTAAGACAGCAATTTTGTCAACTTTTTCAATGATCCTAAAAACAGTAACATATTTGGTAACTTTAACAAGTAAACTTTTATTATTAAGTTTGTCAGATCGGTTTTTTAACTATTAAAGTTGTCAGATCCGGTTTTCCACCTTAAAGTTGTCAGATCTGTTTTATAACATTGACAATTCATTTTCCTATGCATTATTTTTAAAAAAAAAATATCATTTTCCTGTGCATGATAAAGTAAAGCCAAATAATGATAAAATAAATACAATAAGTACAATGACGATTTATTTATATTCACACAAGATACCAATTTAAAACCTACTAACGGAAAGAATTGAAAACGAGAATTCTAAAAGACACTCCCACTATCAAAGCCTATACCATTACCAACACCAATTTAAAACTTACAAATTGTAAATTGTAAATGTAAGTAAAAGATCCAATCAAGGCACAAAGCCAAACAAACTTTATATATGAATTACAAGTTGTTGCATCCCTTAAAACACTCTCAAAGCTCATCCCACCATGTCTAGATGGTTGGGCATTAATTTCCTATGCATGATTTGAAAAAAGGAAAATAATGACAAAATAAATACAATAAGTACAATGGCTATTCATTTATATTCATAAAAGGTACCAATTTAAAACCTAATAACGAAAAGAATGGAAAGCAAGAATTCTAAAAGACACTCCCTCTATCACAGCCAACACTATTACCAACACCAATTTAAAACCTACAAATTGTATTGTTATTGTAACTAAAAGATCCAATCAAGCCACAAATCCAGAAAAATGTTTTTCATTATATAAATGGAAGCCATGTAGATATGAAAACACTAGGAGAAGGGAGTTGTAGGTGGTTGGTGATCATTTCTCAATCCGTATACCGATCTTCGACCATAGGAGTTGTAGGTGGTTGGTGATCATTTCTCAATCCGTATACCGATCTTCGACCATATTATGTGAAGGTAACATTCTATTAGTGTAAATCTCACAAATACTTGCAAAATCCTTGCAAACGGGTAACCCAAAGATCTCAGGTGTTGAGGCTATGTAATCAATTTCCTTAAGGCTTATTTCGGTATACGAAATATCCTCGAGGATACAACAACAACCAAATATGGAGTAAAGATGTGTATGGGGAGAGATTGACAAAGAAATAGTGAGATTGATTAAATTTAACGAACCAAACACGTGTATTCACACAAGAACACAAGACCACATGAAGATGGTCTTCTATTCCTTTTGTTCTTGTAATTTTCCAATCAATTTCATATATTCAAGTAAGTAAAACAAGTATCAGATGGGAGAATATATGTGTATCCAACGGAAGAAGACGTCCCAAAGAAAAACCAAGGAAAGAACACCAAAAACCGGGAAAGAGGCTCGAAGATTACTACCAGAAAGCAGTCCTGTGTGTCGACACACACATCGACACACAGGGTTACTGTAAGATTTTGTGTCGACACACATCCCCTGTGTGTCGACACACAACATTCTGCAGTGCGCTTCTGGAAGGCTGTGTGGCGACACACGGGCCATGTGTGTCAACACACACCTATTCCCCCGTGTTACTGTTGGATTGTGTGTCGACACACACCCCTCATATGTTTTTAACACTTAAACATATATCGGGATTATCTCATACACATTTTATACATACAATAAACAATGTTTTACATGTTTATCAATACACATTTTGAAAATGCACCAGCATATTCATCATTTTGATTTATATTGCATATAATAAATGACAACTTTCTACTACATATTCTCAATTATTTATGGTCAAATAGGTGAATGTGGACGAGTAAAGACCAACTTCATCTAAATTTCTTATCTATGGTCTTCATATGAAATTTTGTTTAGCTTAATCAAATAGAAGGGAAAATTATTATTGTTTGTGAAGGGGTTAAATGTCCTTGCATTCCATTCCCATATTCGAGCCCCCGTTCTTCATTTTCAAAAATAAAAATATTAAATTTTGAAATGCTATCACTTTTTTTAGAGAAATTTTCCTAAGTCAAACCGTAGAAAGGTTGAAGGGGTAGAGAAGTTTATGTTTCAAAATGAGTGTATGGGGTTATGGGGTTTTAGTAGTTCCATGTTTTAGATATTACATGAATTAGTTCCAATCATGTATTAAAACACATACAAAAATATTTATTTATAAAATAATAATTATTTTTAATATTATTCCTATACTTTACTAACTTTCACATTATATTGTAGAATATATAAATTCAGTGATCAAATTAAATATGTTTAACATTTTCATACCAAAAAGGAGAGCTCCTTCTTTTAATCATTTTATGGATAACTTTTAACCTACCTCAACCTCAACCTCAACAGACCAAGTACCTCAAGGGCTTCGGCAGAAGCGGGAACTGGGAGAGAGGCTGTTTCCGAGGACCCCTAACCTGAGAGTCATGCCATCATCGCATCGTAGCAACCTGTGAGCAAAAGGGGGCAACAATGCATAAGATCTGGATAAAGCATAAAGTGAGTATTACGAAGCATAACGATCTAGAGGAGACTTCAGGCAATAACATGCGCCACGCAACATGCAAATAAGCAAATAAGCAAATAAGCAAGTAAGCAAGTAAACAAATAGACGGATAGGTGCACCCTAACAGGTGCAATACCTAGGAGCACTAGTATAGCAGAATAAGCAGTGGTATGAGACCGCTACATCTACTACTCCTATGATAGTCCTCCATCTAGCTCTATCTCTATCTATCTCTATCACAGGCCATCTCCTCCTGTAGGTCTAGGTGGGTGGGTGAGGTCCTGCCCTAATGCCTGCAGTCATTATGGATAACTTTTAACCAATTACTCAAATAGTGGCTTATTAACCCCCAAAGGTCTTATAATAGCAAAATAAGTGCACTTAAAAATTAAAATATTTTTACATTCAAATATAGCTAAGGTTTAGATTATGAATTATTTTTGTATGTTCCACACACACATCTCTACAAATTTATTTGGAAGTTGTTTCTATAATTTCACCAGTTTATCTATTAAAATTTAGGGCCTTCAAAAATAATTTTCAGAATCTATAGTTATATTATAAAGAAAAAAAATAAAAAAAAATATATTCTTTTAATAAAAATTGCCCAACCCACCAACTTTAATGAGATAGAATAAAATTGAATAGAGAAATTTAAAAAAATAAAAAATATTTCAAAAAGCAATTGCTTAAAAATAATTAAAGAAAATCTAAAAAGGAAAAGAATTATATTACTTTTGTTAAATTATATTTAGTCCATTTACTTTAGAGGAACATAATAGTATGTTAAATCTCCAGATAAATTGAAGCTTAACCTTGTGAAAGAAGAGATTAGATGCGAAGAGAAGTGAAGGAGATGAGAAGTATAGAGAGAATTAGATGAGAGAGAGAAATATCTCAAAGAGATTAGATTGGATTTTCATTGAATGAATGAATTACTACACTTGATCACTACTTAAGCAACTAATACAAGCAACTGCCCTAACCGACCTTGGCGCCAAAAATATCTAATCAAACCAAAATAGCTACTTAACCCATGAAACATATTACACGGCATTCCATTGATTTAGAAACTACAATTTGATTACATTCTTATTTCAAGCCAATCATAACAATCCCTCCCCCTTGAGAACATTCCTGTCCTCAAGAATAATAACGTGGAAATTGGCTCTTTAAGAAGGAAAGTTCTTCCCATGTAGTGAAAGATTCGTCCAAGTTCCTCCAAGTGACTTTAACTTCATTCACCCCTCTGTCATCCACCTTCTTTACTCGTTGCTCCAGAATTCCAGTAGGTTGTAGCAGCATGGAACCATGGGAAGCCACTTCAAGAGGATGTGTTGAAGATCCTGTTGGAAAAAGATATGAATTTTGTTGAAAAATAAACTCTGATGCTGACTATTGGGTTCACAGTTCTCAATTATGGTCACAACAATAGGCACCTATTACAGCACTTAGAGTAGGAGACTCTTCTCTCCACCTACGTCCCCGGTCGGAAAGTCACGCTTCGTGACACCTCACGTGCGAGAGTTCCCGAGAATAGGTTTATCTCTATAAACCCTTTGCCCTAATATCGGTTATTGTAATGAATTTCAAAAATTCTCCCTAAAGATTACGCAGCGGAACAGGTTTAGAATTCATAACTCTAAACCTAGGGTTGATTTAAAATTCCTAATTTTAAATCTACTGACTTAAATTCATAATTTAAATCATTAGATCTAAATTCTTAATTTAGATCTACAAGCCTTTTTACTCTAATACATTCATAACAATACATAAACTTAAACAGTTATAATAACGAATACTATAAATAAATACAAAAGCGAAACTAAAAGAAGAAGGAAAGAAAAACATACCTGGAATTGCTCCAATAAAAGAAAAACTAGAAAGAGAATAATATTCTTCAAAATCGAGACCTCGAGACCTTGAGACCTTCTACGCAATGACCTCGAACTGCCCGGAGGGTGGGCTCCGAAAAATATTAAACTGGATCTCCGAAACAATTTCAGAAACCCCAAAGAAATATTTTGACTCTAATAATAAACCTCAGAATAAGTCCCTCTATTTATAGAAATATACCGGAGTGAAAAGTCTAACTATAATCAAAAAAGGATTCGCAGTTTAAGTCAAGAACGCACCGTTTTGTTTTTAAAATAGGTAAAACGCAGCGCTTTACCCTATTAAAAATTGCACTATTTATTTCAAACCGCGTGACACGTGTCAACGCGTGATTGGTCCATACTGGGGTACACAGATCTCCCCATAGGGCCGCCCAGCGAGCGACATGTGTCGGGAGCTGGTTGGCCCATCCGGGAATACGCGGATTGCGACTGTTTTAACTGCGGTTTTTTTCTTTGTTTTCCACATGTAAAAATTTATCGTATGAATTTTAATTTTCCAAAATTATTTTATTTTATAATTTTTAATATTTACTCATATCATGAATAATGTTTGACAAAAATTAATTTACCCATCTTATGGATGAATAATTTATCTCAGGAATTCTTTAATATTTTTTCAATGGCAATAAATACAGAGGCTTATGTAGGGACCTCGGGGACAATTTAAATCTAGCTCCAAATGGGTTAAATTAAATCATCTCATGATATTAATTTAATTACCATTGAATGAGACTTAATTCCACTAAATAAATCTCACTGCACTCCAAACTTAAATTATTTATTCTATATCTCCCTAATATACTGTATGGATAACGACAACCCCTCTACCAGATATCCATGACAAAGGATAAATATAACGACTACCATTATCCTTCTCACGGCTTCTTCATTAGTTACCGACTCGCCCTTCACTGAATAATCCATTTATACTTGAATATATTCACAGTATACATTCCAAATGTCAAACACTTGGAATACTTTGGCCAAAGTTTCCGAACCATTCAAATATTTGCGAATCAACTAAGGAGACATCTGTATCTCATAAGAGACTATCGATTCCCTATTGAATACCTGATTCTTATCACACTTCACGCTGCTACCCAGTATACGTGGGATTTCAGTTATTCGTTTTAGAACTTACTTATAGTACACCAAAGTAACTAACGCTCCATGCACAAGTCCAGAATACCCTCAGGATTTAGAGTTGTCGTTCAAACAGTACAACGTGAATCACTCATCTCTGATAGTAGTCTAGAAATAAGTAACCCACATGGTCTAACTCAGTGTGTCAAACACACTAACTTAATACTTTTGGATCTCCATCCACAGGACCAAGACAAGCCATCTAAAGTGTCACGTTATAGTCTTAACATATAAGTGGTCCAGACTTGTCTCCGACTATGAGTCTTTCAAACAACAATCCATATCTTTTGTTCCAAGTCTATTTGTGGCTTAGTCTCATAAACCACTTAGAACAAATATGTAAATTGTAGTCAGAGGACTACACCCATCTCATGGATGTCTCCCGAAAGAAAATCACATGCAGTATAAATGCTCACATGCATAAATTTAACTAGAAAATGATTGAAACTTCAATATTATTTATTAATTAAAATAATATATCCATAATAAATTTAGATTTTAGGACACTATTCCTAATAATCTCCCACAAGTCCTAAATCCAATTTATGACAAAGTCTATACTCACCCCTTTTAAGTTTGAACCAAAAAATTTACTGAGCCTAACCCTTAGTGAGCACAATTACTCTATTGTGAAGTCAACAATATAATACTGCTTGATATTCCCCTAACTAATGGCTCCCACTCCAAGGGTAAAGACATACTTAAACGTCGAATGTCTATCATATTAATCTAACTGGAAGTCTTAAATCAGTATAACCAACTGGAACCAGCTCATCACCTTGAAAGATCAGCATAGGATCCCTAGTTCTTCTCAAGAACTAGAGAAAATATTTCAATACCACCTAGTCCATTAGACCCAAATTAGACTAACACCTGCATACTATCCCATAGCATGGCAGACATCAAGTCTCGTGCACAACATGGCATAACTGAGGCTCCCACTGCCAAAGCATAAGGAATATTTCTCAATTGCTCCTCCTATTGAGGTGTCCTAGAACACTACTCAAAAGAGATAGGGACTCCATGCTATACCTTGACAACATCTTGTCAATATAAGTGGCTAAAGAAAGGACCCAACATCCTACTCTTACGACCTCGCATAAGCTTAATTCTAAGAGTAGAGTTGGCTTCTCTTATGTCTTTTATTTGGAGCTATCATGACAACCAAGTCCTTACAGCTAATGACACCCCTACATCATTCTCAATGAGTAGTATATTGTTGACATATAACACTAAGAAAGTCACTACTTTCTCTTAATGTCATTTGTACACGCATGGTTCGTTTAACCAAGTGCTCAAAAACTATAAGAATTAACTACTTCATGGTGGCTAAAAGGATCAGATTCAATGCCACGATCAACCACTAAGGCTCCCGCTATGAACCTGCCAGGTGTCCTGACAATCCTCCCACCACACCTAAGCTCTCGTGTACCTGGACCATTCTCGTTCCTATTAGTAGGTGCATCTAATGCATCCACTATGTCTTGAGTTGTGTCTAGTTGTTTAGAATTAGTGTCATCTTCCTTTAATACTATTTTTTTTTCGTTTTTGTAGCTTACTTTCAAAATCCTTCTTTAAATATTTTGCATTGTATTTACAAAAGACCTTTTAGATCAAAACTGTAGGAAAAAATTGTCCTTGTTCCTTTTATTTGTAACACCATTCCGCTGCTGTGTAATCGGAGTAGAAAGCTGAGATCTCATCTCATTTTGCAGTTTAGAAATCCAAAAACTCACCCGAAAAATATTCACCACCTCAATCTAATCGAAGTGATTTAACTTGTTTACCTAATTGCTTTTCAACTTCAGCTTTGTACTTTTTGAAGTTTTCAAAAGAGTTCGACTAATATTTAATAAGGTAAACATATACATGCCTTGAGAAATCATCACTAAACGTGATTAAGTACTCATGCCCACCTCTTGCCTGAACATGTGTTGGTCCACATACATCTATGTGAACCAGCTCAAGCAAGCCACCAACCTTGTTGCCATTACTCTTAAAGGCAGAATTGGTCACCTTTTATTGTATGCAGAATTCGGAAACTAGTAATAACCTCAAGTCCAAAGCCTCTGTCAGTCCATATTTTACCAGTCTTTGGATCATATTCGAATTAGTGTGACCTAAACGTTGGTACCATGTGTAGGCAATATCCCTTTCAAAGTGTTTTCTTTTAAAAGATTAAACAAGTGAACTTACGTTAAATTCATTTTGCTAAGGAAATAACATGAATAAACAATTTATTCAAGTACATGTGTAAATAAACAACTTATTTCTCATATTAAAAATTTCATTATCAAAATCAACTGAATAACAATTATTCATAAAACAAGATATAGAAATCAAATTTATATGCAGAGTAGCTACAAATAAACAATCTTTTAAAACAAAACTCTATTACTAAAGTCTAAAAGCTAACATCTCCTACACTTAAGACCACTATTATTGTATTGTCCCTGACCATCAGTGACAACATCCGTCGTGTAGCCTTTAGCCTAGCCTGAGCTCCTGTAACATATTACAGCTATGGTCAGTTGAACCTGAGTCCACTCACCAGAAAACTGGTGGACTCTCAACTACGCATGTCTCAACTACGTGAGATATCAACATACCTTCACCAGATGGCTTAGCAGTCTTTGTAGAAAGAGTGGCTAGGTACTTAGTGTAGTTTCTTTTTCAGTGGCCTAGTTTTCTTGCAAAAGAAACACTTTTCTTTTACTGACTTCCTTATAGACTTGATTGCTACAATAACAACCTTGCCCTTTCCTTTCTTTCTAGTAGGTCCCTTGTGAGTAATAACAAAGTCTAACTTATTTTTCAAGGCAAAGTAATTTGGTTCAGTGAGTACATTATGTATTTAAAATCAAGCAAAGATCGCCAGTCCTATCCATGTAAAATATCATTAATGCAAACATATGTGTAATCGCCTAACAAGAGTCATGAATAATGCAGTGATGTATATTCTTTCAATTTAGCATACACAATAAGTCAGATATCCACCAAACTGTACTATCATGCATACAATGATGACCCAAACACACCACTCCTTACTCCCCGGCCGCGGGGTCGCACGAAGCTAGTTCAGGTGAGAACTATTCTCAATGAACCTGTTTTTTTTTGTAACTCTTACTAAATATGATTAACTTACCACTTTACCTTAGTCTTTAACATGACACAATAGAGCTCCTCGGGGAGGCTAATGCATCATGCTAGTCAAGTGTAAACCATTACCTAAACCTCCATACAAATACCCAAAATACTCCACGGCAATGTGGTCGCATCACTTCTTTGCACTTTGGTTTATCCTAAAGAAGTCTAACCCTGTAATCTGCAAAATGACATCCTCCGTAGGGAGGTCTATAGATCTACTATACTGCTAGACCGGTAATGAAAACCGTGAGGTTACAACCATTGAAACCTCGCTCTCACTTGATTTTTATAACCAGTGATTTTTAATTAACTTGCATTTACAACCTGGATTATCACATAATCCCCTTTAGAATCTCATTCTAAAATTAACCATAATTAATTAATTAATTAATTTAAAAACGCTATCGTTTTCAAGCATAGATTATCTTATAATCTCGCACTAGAAATCTCATTCTAAAACCAGTCAATAAAATTAATTAATTAATTTTAATTAAATAATACCAACATTTAATTTAGATTATCACATAATCTACTTTTCAAAATCTAATTCCAAAATTAAATTAAAAATAATTTTTATTTAAAAACAATAGCAATTTTGTACTTAGACTATCCCATAGTCTATTTTAGAATCTTATCCTAAAAATTAAACAAGCCTAGACTATCCAATAGTCTAGTTTAAAATCTTTTTCTAAAATTTAACTTTTATTTTAAAAATAAAGTTTAACTTAGAGTATCTTATAATCTATTTCAGAATCTTAATCTAAAATAATTTCAAATAACTTTTATTTAAATTATATTGATTTACAACTTAAATAATCTCATAATTTAATTTAGAATCTTAATCTAAAAGAAAATTAATTAATAAAACATTTAACTTAATCATTATATAAATCAGTATTGACTTCTTTACGTCCCAAAATAAAAAAAATTTTTAATACCTGATGTTAACATCAACATGACGTGAGTGCTGACGTCAGCATGACTTCAGCGTCAGCCTGACGCTGACAACAGCGTCATTATTTTTTTTTTGAATTAAAATATTTAATTTTAAAATAAATTGAATCAAATCTCATTAAATCAATATCCGATTTCGTATAAAATAATTAAATCTAATCCCATTAGATCAAGTTTATCCAATATAAAAAAAATATTTAAATCTAATCTTATTAGATCAATTTTATCTGAATTCGTAAATCATGACTGAGAACGTATAATCTGATTATACGAACAACACAATCGCAAATTTATGGGTTATTTCGAATTAACGATTAATTTGTTACCGATTCAAACAGTTTAAATCGTCACTATAAACAACCTAGTTAACTATTAACTCTTTTAATTGATTCAAACAATTTAAATCGATACGTCAAATTAAACTAACTTTCGTTTTTAATAAAATCTCTATTTTATTAAATCGCAAATCTATTTATTTCGATCTTTTTATACCTAGTCACGTATATCACGAATGTAATCAGAGGCTAGCTCTGATACCAATTGACGGAATAAGGCATGAATTTTGTTGAAAAATAAACTCTGACGCCGACTATTGGGTTCACAGTTCTCAACTATAGTCACAACAATAGGCACCTATTAGAGCACTTAGAATAGGAGACTCTTCTCTCTACCTGAGCCCCCGGTCGGAGAGTCACGCTTCGTGACACCTCACGTGCGAGAGTTCCCGGGAATAGGCTTATCTTTATAAACCCTTTGCCCTAATACCGGTTGTTGGGATGAATTTCAAAAATTCTCCTTAAAGATTATACAGCGGAACAGGTTTAGAATTCATAACTCTAAACCTAGGGTTGATTTAAAATTTTTAATTTTAAATCTACTGACTTAAATTCATAATTTAAATCATTAGATCTAAATTCTTAATTTAGATCTACAAGCCTTTTTTACTCTAATAAATTCATAACAATACATAAACTTGAACAGGTATAATAACGAATATTGTAAATAAATAGAAAAGTGAAACTAAAAGAAGAAGGAAAGAAAAATATACCTGAAATTGCTCCAATAAAAGAAAAACTAGAAAGAGAATAATATTCTTCAAAATCGAGACCTCGAGACCTTCTACGCAATGACCTCGAACTGCTCGGAGGGTGGGCTCCGAAAAATATTAAACTGGATCTCCGAAACAATTTTAGAAACCCCAAAGAAATATTTTAACTCTAATAATAAACCTCGGAATAAGTCCCTCTATTTATAGAAATATACCGGAGCGAAAGAATCTAACCATAATCAAAAAAGGATTCGCAGTTTAAGTAAAAAACGCACCGTTTTGTTTTTAAAATAGGTAAAACGCAGCGCTTTACCCTATTAAAAACTGCACCTTTTATTTCAAACCGCGTGACACGTGTCAACTCGTGATTGGTGCATACCGAGATACCTGGATCTCCCCATAGGGCCGCCTAGCGCGCGACACGTGTCGCGCGCTGGTTGGCTCATCCGCAAATACTCAGATTGCAACTGTTTTAACTGCGTTTTTATTTTTATTTTTTTCTTTGTTTCCCACATGCAAAAATTCATCTTATGAATTTTAATTTTCCAAAATTATTTTATTTTATAATTTTTAATATTTATTCATCTCATAAATAATGTTTGACAAAAATTAATTTACCCATCTTATGAATAAATAATTCATCTCATGAATTCTTTAATATTTTTTTAATGGTAATAAATATAGAGGCTTGCGTAGGGACCTCGGGGACAATTTAAATCTAGCTCCAAATGGGTTAAATTAAATCATCTCATGATATTAATTTACTTACCATTGAATGAGACTTAATTCCACCAACTAAATCTCACTGCACTCCAGATTTAAATTATTTATTCGATATCTCCCTAACATACTGTATTGATAACAACAATCCCTCTACTAGATATCCATGACAAAGGATAAATATAACTACTACCATTATCCTTCTCACAGCTTCTTCATTAATTACCGACTCGCCCTTCACTGAATAATCCATTTATACTTGAACATATTCATAATATAAATTCCATATGTCAAACACTTGGAATACTTTGGCCAAAGTTTCCAAACCATTCAAATATTTGCGAATCAACTAAGGGGACATCTATATCTCATAAGAGACTGTTGATTCCCTATTGAATACCTGATCCTTGTCACACTTCACGCCGCTACCCAATGTACGTGGGATTTCAGTCATTCGTTTTAGACCTTACTTATAGTACCCCAAAGTAACTAACGCTCCATGCACAAGTCCAGAATACCCTCAGGATTTAGAGTCATCATTCAAACAGTACAACGTGAATTACTCATCTCCGATAGTAGTCTAAAAACAAGTAACCCACATGGTCCAACTCAGTGTGTCAAACACACTAATTTAACACTTTTGGATCTCCATCCACATGACCAAGACAAGCCATCTAAAGTGTCACTTTATAGTCTTAACATACAAGTGGTCCAGACTTGTCTTCGACTACAAGTCTTTCAAACAACAATCTATATCATTTGTTCCAAGTCTATTTGTGGCTTAGTCTCAGAAACCACTTAGAACAAACTTGTAAATTGTAGTCTGAGGACTATACCCATCTCATGGATGTCTCCCGACAGAAAATCACATGCAGTATAAATAATCACATACACAAATTTAACTAGGAAATGACTAGAACTTCAATATTATTTATTAATTAAGATAATATATACAGAATAAACCTGGATTTCAGGACGCTGTTCCTAACTGATCCTTGCCTTTTTTTAACCTGTCTTTTGAGGAGTGAAACTTGAAAAACAGGATGTATATAAGAATTTGTAGGTAACTCGAGCTATAGGCCAGCTAGCCAACCCTTCCAAGACCTTATCCAAAGAACCTCGCACACAACTTGACATTCCTCCTTACTACTGTTGTAGATTGCCTACATCGTTGCAGTTTCAAATAAACCAAGTCACCCACATCAAATTGCTTGTCCACACGTTTCCTGTCAGCAAAAAGTTTCATCCTAGCCTAAGCTCGATGCATATTATCTTTCAAAACTTGCATAAGCTACCTTCTTTGCTGCAGCAAGTTTGAGACCTCACTAGAAGATGATATAAGACCTCGTAACAATAATGTGGATGGTGGATCATGACCATACAAAGCCTTAAATGGTGTAGTACCAAGTGAAGTGTGAGCATGAGTATTGTACCACAATTCTGCCAATGACAACCATCTTCCTCACACCTTAGGATGACAAAATACCATACTCCTCAAATATTGTTCAATGCACTAATTAACTCTCTCTGTTTGACCATCACTTTGAGGATGGTATAAAGAGCTGAGAGCCAATGTTGTTCCTAACAAGCTGAACAACTCCCTCCAAAAGTTGCTTATGAAAAGCTTATCACGGAGACACAATGGACTTGGGAAGCCCATGTAGCTTGTAGATGGAATCGAGGAAAATTGGAGCCAATTTCTCATATGTTATTAGTCTTGCCATTGCGATGAAGTGATTGTACTTTGTAAATCTATCAATCACCATCCAAATGACCTCTTTTCCCTCTGATTTTGGCAACCCCTCAATGAAATCCATGACTATATCTTGCAACACACCATCTGAAATTAGGAGAAGTTGACGAAGTCCTTAATACCTATGATCACTAAGCTTGGTTTGTTGACAAACTTCACAAGCTTGTACAAATTCCATCACAGTTTTCTTCATGCCAGACCACTTGAAAGAAGCTTTAAGCCTTTGGTAGGTCCCTTCTATTCCAGAGTGACCACCCCAAGCTGAATCATGACACGCTCTAATTATCTGAAGCCTCAAATCAATGGTAGATCCCACAGACAATTTGTCTCTGAGTCTGATGATTCCTTTCACAACTGAAATCTCTGTATCAGAAGTCTGATTCTTGGTCATGCCACTACTGAATGCAGCTATATGTTCTTGTACAAATGAATCACCCTCATAAAATTAGTACACTTCATCAAACCAAGCTGGAACTGCTACTAAAATTGAACCACAGTAGCCTTGTTCACAACCCTAACCTACGTGATGAGGCATCTGCAGCTGCATTTTCCTGGCCTTTCTTATATTCAATCACATAATCTAGGCCCAACATCCTAAGCAACCCTTTCTTTTGAATTCTAGTTATAATTCTCTGCTCTAGCAAGTACTTCAGGCTTTGATGATCTGTTTTGATGACAAATCTATGTCCATCCAGATAATGCCTCCACTTCTCAACTGCTAGGAGGATTGCAAGATACTCCTTCTCGTATGTGGACAGTGCTTGATGTTTTGGACTTAAGGCTTGGCCAAGATAGGCTATTGCCCTACCCTTTTGCGAAAGTACTGCTCCAACTCCAACACCACAAGCAACAGTCTCCAACACAAGCACCTCAGCAAAATCAGGCATTGCAAGAACTAGTGCTTGACTCATGGCAGACTTCAAGGAATCAAATGCCTTTTGTGCTTTATCTTACCAATGGAAGGCATCCTTCGCAAGCAGGTCAGTTAGAGGCTTAGCAATTGATCCATATCCAGCCATAAACTTGCGATAATACCCTGTCAAACCCAAGAAACCCCTTAACTGCTTCAATGTCATAGGCACAGGCCAATCTTCCATAGCTTGTACCTTGGATGGGTCAGTGGAAACTCCTTTACTTGAGATTCCATGACCTAAATACTTTAGCTGAGACTGAGCAAAGGAACATTTAGACAACTTAGCATACAACTTATTTCTGTACATAACCATGAACACCATTCTCAAATGGTTCAGATGGTCCTCACATGAAGTGTTGTAGATTAGAATGTCATCGAAAAATACCATAACAAATCTCCTCAAAAACTGCTTGAACACATCATTCATCAATGCTTGAAAAGTGGCTGGAGCATTGGTTAAACCAAAGGGCATAACCACAAACTTGAAGTATCCATGATGAGTCCTGAAAACTGTTTTACACACATCATGCTCCAACCCTCTTATCTGATGGTAGCCTTGCCACAGATCCAACTTGGAAAAGACTTGTGCCCCATTCAATTCTTCCAACAGATCATCTATTACAGGAATGGGGAACTTGTCCTTCACAGTCATGGCATTAAGCTGTCTATAATCTATGCACATTCCAGTTAAGCCATCCTTCTTGATCAAGATGACAGGGGAAGCAAAAAGACTATGGCTTGGTCTGATAAAACTTGTTTTAAGCAATTCATCAATCTGCTTTTTAATCTCTGTCTTCTGAGCATGGGAATACTTGTAAGGTCTCAATCTTACTAGCTCGGAGTTGGCTATGAGGGGAATTTCATGATCCAGATTCCTCTTAGGGGGGAGCTCTTTTGGCTAATCAAATAAATCTTCAAACTCCTCAATCAGTTCCTTGACTTCAGGCTGATGAAGATGATTCAATTCAGTAGGAGAAATTGCAAACAATTGTCCAACCTACTAAATAGCATACTTTTGAATTCCCTTCTTCAAGTTCTTGCCCCTCATGAGCTGTAAGTGAGCTTGGTCTGCCATTCCCTGCAGTGTGATCTAAGACCCTTGCCTTTCAAAAGAAACTGTAAGCTTGACAAAATCAAATAGCACGGGGCTGTAAGTCCTCATCCAATCTTCTCCCAATACCATATCACAGCCACCCAAGGACAAAATTCTGAAATCATATTCGAATTTGTGATCCTGCATGAACCACTGGAAACCCTGGCATTTGTTCTGAGTTAGTACAGAATTACCATCAGTGACTGTCACTGCTAGAGGATGAGTCTTAATCACATCATGCCCAACTTTCTCCACAACTCTAGGATTCACAAAACTGTGGGCGCTCCCACTATCAATCAAGATGATTACAGATCTTTTTCTTGCCTTCCCTTTGATCCTAATCTTATTATGGAATCCATTACCAATTAATGCCTTAACTGAAATGCCAACCTCATCATCAACTATCTCCTCCTGAGATTCCTGATCTGAGCATTCTTCTTCAGCTTCAGATTCTTCACTTGCAGTTTGTTCTATAGCATGTTTACCCCTTACTAACATAAGGAATTTGGGGTTGCGTTTGTGCCCAAATTGATAAGGCTGATTGTACTTGTAACATAGTCTTTGAGTAGCTTTCTTTCTTGCTCAAGGATGTGAGGGCTTATCTGACCCCTTATGCTGCTTGGAACTACTTCCCTTGTACCTTGATCTATCGTTAGAAGCAAGAACAGTGGCTTCAATAGCTTAGCCTTAGCATAAGCCTTGGATAATGTCTTAGGATCAACTTCCTTCACAAGATTCTTAACTTTGGGCTTTAAGCCACTTATAAAACTTGAGACATAATATGATTCAGTGGGATGAGGATATTCAGTTATCATACTAGCTCTAAGGTTCTCAAACCTTGTCATATACTCTTTCACAGATGTTTCTTGAATCACCTTGTTGAATCTATCAACAATGTCACTAGAATCTTCATCTCCATATAGCTCACAAAGTTCTTTCATGAAATCAGACCAAGAGAGAGTAGGATTGCTCTTCAACAAACTGTAAAGCCATACCTCGTGATCACCAAGAAGATAAACAGCAGCAATCTGTACCTTTTCTGCTTCTTTAATGCGATAAAATTGAAAATAACGATCACATCTCCTCAGCCATGAACGAGGTTGCTTTTCATCAAAAGGATCGATCTGAACTCTTGGCTGTCTGTAGCCACTATTTTTTTTTTGGACGATACTTCATTACTGCCTGAGCGCTGCTGATTCCACTGATCAGGAGGTCGATCAAATTGCTCCTCATTCAAACTAGCGGTCAATGAATATCTTCTTGATCAGAAGGACAAACACCTTGTCCTGCATTCAAGCTTATAGGTCGTGATTGAGCTTGATCAAATGATCGATCCTGTTTGGCCGTTACGTCTACTTCCTTAGTTCGATCGTGAGCTCTAACATCAACTACCGGAATTCGAACTTGATGTGTGATAGCCTCATTAGGTACTTGAGGATCCGCCTCCTCTGTAGGCCTCAATTGGTGGCTTGTATGCAACAAACTAGCAAGTATTAATCGTTCCGGAGCAGCAGGCACATTTTGTCTGCTGAATTGCTCTCGCAGCTCAACAAATTTCTCATCAATTTGTTGCATTTGCTGACTAAGTAGACTGTTAAGCCTTTCCTCAAACTCCTGTGATTGTTGATTAACTCGATCAGAAATCTTTTCTTCAATCTTTTAAGCTCGATGATCAAACTGATCGTTGAACTGTTGATTAAACTGAAGTAAGAATTCACTTTGCTACTGCCTTAAGGCTTCACTTTGTGACTGTTGAAACTAAACAGAGAACTCCTTCATCTGGAAGCTCAATTGTGCATTCATGACAAAATCCTTGTCCGCTGCAGCACCAACACTAACAACATCAACATACGAAGGATTAACTGCTGCTATAGCAGCTCCTGACCTTGTTGTAACTCCTGGTACCGATTGACTTGCCATTGTTTTTCAAATTTTTTAATCAATTCAGTAATTATGTTTGCAATTAGGACATTTAATATCCAATCATGTTGACTTAGAAGCCAAACGAGGCTCTGATACCAATTGTTAAACCTCTAAATAAACTTAAAGCTTAACCTTGTGAAAGAAGAGATTAGATCATAAAAGAAGTGAAGAAGATGAGAAGTATAGAGAGAATTAGATTAGAGAGAGAAATATCCCAAAGAGATTAGATTGGATTTTCATTGAATGAATGAATTATTACACTTGATCACTACTTCAGCAACTAATACAAGCAACTGCCCCAACCGACCTTGGTGCCAAAATATCTAATCAAACCAAAATATCTACTTAAGCTATGAAACATATTACACGGCATTACATTGATTTAGAAACTACAATTTGATTACAATGTTATTTAAAGCCAATCATAACATGGCATTTGGTGAAAGAAACTAAATCCATAACTATAGAGAAGGCGCATAAAACATAAGATAAAAATTAATTTTTGAACAAAATAATTATTTTTACAAAAAGTAATTTTTTGAATAATCTAAACAGGACCTTCATTTTTAATTTCAGCTTAAAATAATGCAAAAAAAATCATAATAATTTTGTCACTTTAAAAATTACGTCTATATTTAGCATAAAATAAATCTGAAAAGTAAATTGAATGATTAAAAATTATTTCCATAAAATATTAAGAAGAAACATTTTACTTTATGAAAAAGAAAAAAATGTTGAGAAGACTAATAAAGACAAGTTTTGGAAAAAAGAAAATTTTGCATAAAATCAAGAAAATTAAAAGGAACAAAAATTTTGGAAAAAGATTTAGAAAAATATTCTATACTTTTTGGTATTTGTTTTAGCATATATATATATATATATATATATATATATATATATATATATATATATTCATTTTCCTAGTCTATATTTAAATTTTTAAATAAAATTAGGGCTTCCTAGTTTAGAAAAATTTTCAAAACAAAGAAAAATAGCATTCTACAACATATACATATATAATTCTAAAAGTAATTTCTCCAATATATATGTACATATATAAAATTTATTAAAAAACATTTCCCCAATATGTGTTGAACTTGTGAAAAACAGAAATCAAGAAGATGAGAACTTCATCCTTCTGCAGAGAGAAGCAAGAGAGACATGAGAGAATTGTGTACTTTGTATTCCAAGTGTCAAAAAGTGCCCGTACAATGAATGATATTTACATTTTTATATTGACAAAATAATCACATCTTAATTAACTATATACAACAAACTTGATGTTAACCAACCAATGGTAAGTAAACCTTAATTATTTAAGGTTAACTAACCAAGGGTAAGTAAGTCTAAATTTAATACTTAAGTTAATCAAGTATAAACTTAGACTTAACTCTAATATCCCCCCCTCAAGTTGGAGTGTACACATTACATACTCCTAACTTGGGAAGAACAGGGATAAATTTGGTTGCAGGCGATGGCTTAGTTAACATATCATCTAATTGTGAATCTGAACTAACATGTATAACTTTGACAATGCCTTTTTCAAACTTCTTCACGTACAAAAGAACAATCTATAGCAAAATGCTTGCTTTTCTCATGAAGACCAGCATTATCGGCGAGGAAGTTAGCTGGCTGTGGTTGATCAATATGCAAATCCCGTAGTAGAAACTTGAGCCAAATGATTTCACATATAACAGCAGCCAAGCTCCTGTATTCAGCCTCTGTAGAGGACCTTGAAACTGTATGTTGTTTCTTTGATTTCCAAGAAACCAATGAATCACTAAGAAAAATTGTATAAGCAGTAATAGATTGCCTTGAATCAGGGCAATTGCCCCAACCAGCTTCTGTAAAAGCTTTCAAATGTAAAGAAGTCGTTTTGGGATAAAAAAAAAGTCCCTGTCCTGGAGCATTTTTCAGATATTTTAACACACGACAAGCAGCATGTAAATGAGGATTACGCGGCTGAGCCAAAAATTGACAAAGCTTATGTACAGCAAATGTAATGTCTGGCCTTGTTACTGTCAAATACAACAATTTGCCAATTAACCTGCAATAACTTGTTGGATCTGGAAGTAATTCACCTTCCTCTTTGCTAAGTTTAACATTTGGATCCATGGGTAAAACTGTTGGTTTGCAACCAAGGTTGTCAAAATCGGGATTCTACATAGAATCAGTATAGGGTACTCAAGATCGGGAAAGTAGAATCGGATCGAGAATCGTAAGATTCTACTTTATATGTAAAACAATAACTTGTATCCAATAAAATTACATTACAAGCCTCAAATATATAATGAAGAACATCAAAAAAGTCCAAAAAAAAAATCAAGCTGAAAATAAATAAAATAAAATCAGAACAATTACCCAAGTAACTCAATATTCTAGAAGAATAAGAAATAAACAAAAATCAATGATTTATCAAAAAGAAAATGAGCTATGTCTGTGTCTGGCCCATGGGTCAGCGTCAAACCTCGGTGGGTGGCTGGGGCAGTCGACCGCAATGGGGGTGGCTTGGGCTACCAGTGAAGATAAGTGAAGAGTGTGATGTGAGAGAATGATTAGGGTTAGATTATAGGAGGGAGAGGAGAAGGGAAGGGGAAAAAATGAGAAAGGGGAAAGGGAAAGTAAAAAAAAAAGCTGAAAAAAATAAATTTAAAAAATAACATGTAGAATTAGTAGAATCGGAGTAGAATCGGTGTCAAACCTCAAATATGTTATTTTTTATTATTGACTCGGTAGAATCGATGTAGAATCGGCGATCCTACCGATCCTACCCCGATTCCACCAATCCTACACTATTTCGTTGCGAGTCTACTTTCTTATGATTTTTTACTCGATCCGGGTCATTAGGGAATAGTGGGATCGTAGAATCATACGATCCTACGATCCGACTCGCGATTTTGATAACCATGTTTGCAACTAAGTAAACCTGCAGACTCAAGCAATTTCAAAGTATATTGTCATTGACTAATGTAATACCAGTGTCATTTCTTGCAATCTCAAGACCGAGGAAATATTTGAGAGATCCTAGGTCTTTCAGTTTGAACTGGTGGTCTAAGACAGACTTTAAGTGCTCAGCTTCACTTAGATTAGTGCTTGCAATTATAATGTCATCAACATATACAACCATGGCAATAAATGAGTCTTTGGTGCTCCTGATAAAGACGCTACAATCTGATGGAGCTTTAGAGAATCCCAGAGTGAGTAATGTGTTTGAAAATTTAGCAAACCATTGCCTGCTAGCTTGTTTAAGACCATAAAGGCTCTTATTGAGTTTGCAAACAAGTGATGTAGTTGCATTTGACTTTGTTCCTTCAAGAATAAATCCAGGAGGAGGCCTCATGTAAACTTCTTCATGTAGATCACCATGAAAAAAAGCATTATTGACATCTAGCTGTAGTAAATGCCAGTTCTTAATAGTTGCTACAGCAAGTAATGTCTTGACTGTGTTGAGCTTAGCTACTGGAGAAAAAGTGTCAAAAAAATCTATGCCTTCTTGTTAAGTGTAGCCTTTTGCAACTAACCTAGCTTTATACCTTTCTATCGAGCTATCTGATTTTAGTTTAACTTATATACCCATCTGCATCCTATGGGTTGTTTGTTAGGTGGCAAAGGTACTACAGTCCAGGTGTTATTACTTTCTAAGGCTTTTATTTCAGCTGCCATTGCTTCTCTCCATTGTGGAAGCTTCAGTGCTTGATAATAGTGAGTTGGTTCCTCATGGACAGATACAGCTAGAGCTAAATTTTTGTATGTTTGAGACAATTTGGCATATCCTAAAACTTTGGATAGACTATAAGTTGTTGGATTACATATTTGATCTGTGATTTGACCTTATTCCAATTGTGCTAAGCTGCAGTGATAGTCTTTTAGATAAATTGGTAGTTTGTGTACTCGTTTTGACCTTCTCATGGGAGAAGAATGAGTAACATTGACAGACAATTGATCTGCAGAGCTAATGAGCTCTTCAGAACTAGAAATGTCCTGTGGGACAGAAGCAAGAGGATTAAAAAATTCCTCAGTACCAAGATATTTAGCACTAATATGATTAGTTGCATGATCTGGCATCTCAGTATTGTGCAAAGATGCAGAAGTAGAAGGGTTGGGATGATTGTCAGTATCAAAAACCTCAAATGTCTGTGTAAGTAGTTTTGGTAGAACTACATTTGTAAATGGATCTAGGTAAGGTTTATGATGCCTAAAAGGAAATATGTTTTCATGAAATGTAACATCTCTTGAGATGAAGACGCTCTTTGTTTGAAGATCATACAGTTTGTATCCTTTAATTCCAAAAGGATATCCTAGAAATAAGGCTGGTCTAGATCTAGCTTCAAACTTGTGTTTATTTGGTTTGATATTTGAAGCAAAACACAAACAACCAAAGGTTTTAAGATGCAAGTAAGAAGGTTTAGTACCAAAGAGTATCTCATACGGCGTCAAGTGCTTAAGTAAAGGAGATGGTAGCCTATTTATAAGATATGCAGCTGTAAAGACAATCTCCCCAAAAACATAAGGGAAGAAATCGAATTGCACGTGCAACACTAAGTAAGTCTTGGTGTTTTCTTTCCACAACAGAGTTCTGTTGTGGCGTACCAACACAGGATAATTGATGTATGATGCCCTTACTATGGTAGAAATCAGTTAGGACGAATTCTTGTCCATTGTCACTAAATAAACACTTAATACTAATACCAAATTGGTTCAATATAAGTGCATAAAATGTGGGAATGATAGAAGATACTTCTGACTTATGTTTCATCATGTAAACCCATGTAGTTTGACTGCAATCATCGATAATCATAAGAAAGAACCTATGCTTGTTTAATGTTTCCACATGAAATGGGCCCTAGATGTCACAATGTATGATATCAAAGATTTTAGGGGACAAATTGTTATGAGATACAAAAGGTAGTCTCCTCTGTTTTGCTAATAGACATATAGTACAAGGAAATTTTTGTTTAGTACAAATGGAATCAGTAAGTCCTAAAACCACAAGTTTGGTGTCTGATGGATGCCCAAGTCTATTGTGCCACAAGTCATGGGAATCTATCTTGCTCATGTTAACATTTGAACTACAAGAAGTTTGATCTGTTTCTCCATTAAGAATATAAAGGTCTCCTATCCTTCTACCCACTCCAATCTTTTTCGATTGGATATGGTCCTGAATACAACACAAGTTTTGTGAGAATTCACATACATAATTCTTATTCTTAAGAAGTTTTGCAACAGAGATCAGATTATTTTGAAACATAGGAGCATAAAGCACATCATAAAGATTAAATCCTGCAGCAATTTTAACTGTCCCTGTATGTGTGACAGGGGCTTGTGCTCCAGTAGGCAATTGAATATGAAATTGTGCACAAGATTTGAGTTCTTGAAACAACTGTTTGTGTCCACATATGTGATGTGTTGCGCTTGAATCAATGATCCAGGCTGACTGATTTGTAGAAGAAGTATCAAAAGTATGCATGGAAAAAGGTGAAAGACCAAGTGAAGAGGCAATACTAGACATTACGAAGGAAGCATTCACAGCAGGAAAAGATTCTTGATTGCCAATTATTGCTTTCTGACTTCCTGATGCCAGGTGAGAACTCAAAATAGACATCAGTCGTTGACATTGGTCTGCAGAGAATGGAATTGAGGCTCCCTGTTGTGATTCATCAAAGGGAGCATTCTCTGCAGCCACAAAATTTGCTTTGGGAAAATTTGTAAACTTGTTTTTCCCTTTGTAACCAGGAGGGTAGCCATGAAGTTTATAACATTTTTCATCAGTGTGGCCTATAATCCCATAGTGCGTGCGTATAGGACGATCCCTCTTTTGAAATTTGTTTTGATTCTTACCCTCATTAGCCCTTCCTAACTTGGTAATTACGCTCATGTCTTCTTGTTTAGGAGTGGACATGATTCTTTTCAATTCAAAAACCCTAGGGTCATTGTTTTGTGAAAATCTCTCTCCGATATCATCCCATAATTCTTTGGATGATTTACCATAGATGATTGTTGATCCTATTTCTTTAGATACTGAATTAAGTATCCAAGAAAAGATCATAGAATTGCATCTGGACCATTTCTCGTAAAGAAGTTCACTGGGTTGTGGCTGTGCGATTTTTCCGGTCACAAACCCCAGCTTCTTAATGGCATGCAAGGCTACTGTAATAGATTCAAGCCAAGTATTATAGTTTTCCGGTCCAATTAATAGCTGAGTAACCAAAATAGAGCCAGGATTCTCAAAATTGCTTAAAAAATAAGGAGAAGAAGCAACCTCGTTTGGCTGAATTTGGGACCTTGTTTGTGAATTGCTCGAACTTACACCTTGATGTTGATCTGCCATTTTCGCAGCAACTGGAGGCAATTACAGCAATTGAGGATGGTCGAAGCAATTTGATCAAGAAAAAGACTGATCTCCTTCGGCAATAACTCGTAGAATGAAGCCCTTGTACAACGAAAAGCAAGAATCAGAGCGATCGGAAGCATGCAAGAGCGTTTTGCTCTGATACCGTGTTGAACTTGTGAAAAACAGAAATCAAGAAGATGAGAACTTCATCCTTCTGCAGAGAGAAGCAAGAGAGAGATGAGAGAATTGTGTACCTTGTATTCCAAGTGTCAAAAAGTGCTTGTACAATGAATGATATTTACATATTTATATTGACAAAATAATCACATCTTAATTAACTATATACAACAAACTTGAGGTTAACTAACCAATGATAAGTACACCTTAATTATTTAAGGTTAACTAACCAAGGGTAAGTAAGTCAAAAGTTAATACTTAAGTTAATCAAGTATAAACTTAGACTTAACTCTAATAGTATGTACTACGAAATAATTTTCCTTTTTCCAATTATGTGTATGTACATACGCAATTTTTTTTTTTCTTTATAATATTAAACAAATGGTTTTATAGTACATA
This sequence comes from Simmondsia chinensis, assembly GCA_018398585.1. NCBI lineage: Eukaryota > Viridiplantae > Streptophyta > Magnoliopsida > Caryophyllales > Simmondsiaceae > Simmondsia > Simmondsia chinensis. The sequence continues at coordinate 20,245,984 of JAGTTD010000013.1, read as the reverse complement.
TTTTTAAAATTTCTACAATTTGTATTATGCATTGATATATTGTATTACATAATATTAAATTCATAACTTTTTTTTAATAATTTTGTAATACTTAAGATCGATATATAATTAATAATATTCCTTAAATATCAATCACTTTATTACTTTGGGGCCTTTATTTCAAACTCATTGTTAATAGAACTGCGCTTTTTTTTTTTTGGATAAATTGTGACACAGTCACCATTCAAGCAGACCACTCGCTAAGCGAGGCCCGAGTCCTACCGTAACAAGACAGGGACCAAAAACAGACAGCACAAAACAAAAGGATACAACAACAGGAAAAGACGCTCTTCCCAAACACAACATGGTAGACACGGAAAGCAAGACCGGACAAGACACAGGGAGACAGGACAAAATATCTAGCTAGAACAATTCAGATAAGGACCTCAGCAGAAGATGAAACAGAAGATTAGCACTTGAACCGAGACCAAGACCTCGACAAAATAACACATCCACATTATTTAGCAAGTATGTTTGCCACCATAGGTGGGTAGAAACCATTAAAATTAAAACCCACTCTTTTTCCATCTCTATTACTCGCTCTGCTTCCATGATCTTCACATCATAATTAGTGCTATTATTCCGATTCTCCATCTTCTGTTTTTTCTTTTTCTGGGTTGTCTTTGTCGAGTTTTCTGCACTACTCCTGAATGACATGTCCTTCAGAAATTCCTGAAACTCCCGCTTCTCTTTGTCCTTCTCTTTCTCCTTCCATTAATAGAACTACGCAATGAAGTTACAATGAAGAAAAGTGAGAGAACAAGGACATAACAATAATGATTTAATTACGAACGGTTATTCAAGTAACAATAGGGAACATTGTTTACAATAAAACATATTTTTTGTATATTACTTTGGCTATATGTAATTTATATATTGTTTATACATTCAATTTACAAAATGGGATGGACTTGTTCCTTTCCACCACGTGTCACGAATTGGCATTTTCGGGTCCCTTTTTTTAATTTAAGTCTAATTCAGTGTTACTTGATTTTTGTATTACAATTACCTACTTGTTGTGCTTATAGTATCGGACCTACAAATATCAGGCTTGTAAGTACCAAGCGAGTGGGTATCGGGCGAGTCAATCAAAATAGGTATAACCTTTAATCCTTTTATAACTAGCTGATTTATTATCCATATTATTACTTGCCTAACAAGCTACCCCTTATATTATAACATATGATCCCCTACTCCGTGGGAATTCGATCATTCCAAGTTCAGCGTAAAGTACATTATGAGTTGTTCTTTAGCCATAACTTGTTGTTGCAGAGTGTTTGTCCGAGCGATGGAGGTATTCAATGTTCTTTTGGCACTTCGTAGTCGTCATTCATGTGTGTTTTGAACTTTACCCAAAGTTAATAGAACGCATGACCTAAATAGGATGTGTAGCGGGCATCTGACACTTAATAGGGTGTTTAAATCATTGTGGCTCGTAACGGGTCCCGTAACCCACCATGAGCCTTAACAGGGTGTTTAGCCCACTGTAGATCTTAGTATGGTGATTCATGCATCGTTCACCATAACAGGGTGTTTAGCCTAATGTGGATCTCAATTGGGTGTTTCACTCATCATTCATCTTAACAGGGTGTTTAGCCTAACATGGATCTTAGTACGGTGCTTCGTGCATTGTTTACATTAACAGGGCGTTTAGCCCAACATGGATCTTAGTAGGGTGTTTCGAGCATCATTTACCTTAATAGGGCATTTATCCTATTAGGATCTTAATAGGGCGTTTTAACTCGTTATTTGTTTAAATACAACAGCTTTTGTTAGTGTAAGAATGCTCATAGGAATCTAAGCCTTTGAAGGCATTTTAGGACTGCGGTATGTAAGGTGTTCTAGTCCTTTACCCTTTTTACAAGTGTTCGTGGTGACTTATGAAAGTAGCTAAATCATACTGTCCTTGTGAATAACTATAAGGTTAAGAACTAGCAAGTATCTTAACGACAATATGTAAGAGTGAGTATAACATAGTATTCATGGAGGATATTTAGACTTGATGTGTATATCTCCCATATCTATTTGAGTGTGATACTAACTTAGATAGCCATGATGACTGTAATTTAATTGTTCAAAAATGAAGCACTCGCTTAATATGAATAAACCCTCAAATGTTGATTAAATACAGTATCTCGCTTAATACGAATAAACCCTCAAATGTTGATTAAATGCAGTATCCATAATATTGTTGTATGTATTGAATGTCTTCCAAAGACATATTTGTCATTCGTGTGCGCCAAAGTGTAAGTTTGATGTGTCATACCTGAATGAAGTGAAGGTGGTGAGCATACCTTAGCATTCTGGAGCCAAGGATGACGAATACGTCATACTAGTCCGTGATAATGAGCATGCAATGATGCAACTGTCATGTAAGTAGACAAAACTTATATTTGGCACATCTTTTAGACCTGCGGATCCTATGCATTAAAACTGTAAGTCATATGTATTGAATGGAAAGTGGATAATGGTGCTGAGTGTATTGTCCTTGGACAACCCTCGGGCATATCATGGCGATAAGTAGTGCATCCATTGCGGGTGATTGCACCAGGACAAACCATGATCGTGGGTATTGTACCCATTATGGGTGATTGTACCAGGGCGGACCATGGTGAAGAGTATTGCAGCCGCTGCGAGTGATTTCGCCATGGCAAATCGTGATGGTAAGTATTGCACCCGTTGCAGGTGATTGCACCAGGGCGGACTATGGTGATAAGTATGTATCTGGATAGTTGTCAAGTCTCATACATAAAATGTCTGGATAAAGTCAAGGTAGCAAGTATAATCGAGGTAGCAAACCAAATCATAGGATTGATATAATATACCTGTTTGAGTATGTCGAGGGCACATATCAAAGTAAAGATAAGTTGCTGGAAATAAGATATTTTGAAGGTTGTAAATTATATGCCAAACAAGGAGCATAACAAACCAAACTTGCAGTGCATCATAGTAGAAGGATGCTCAAGGCTACTTTTTTTTTTGTTCCTAAAGTTCACCTATAAACTAATGAATACGGAATAACTCACGTTGTGTGGTTATGAACAAATAATTATATGAATGGTCTTTATTACATTTGTGTGATGCAATCCATAATCGAATAATACTCACATATTGCGATTCAAAAGTGACTATAAGATCTTTTGCTAATGTTTGAAAGTCAAATATTTATGCGTAATGTCACTACAAGAAAAACGCCCTTTATTATAAAAAAATTTAGTATCGCATTTTAAAACTGATACTAATGTTTTTTTAATAGTATCGGATAACTTTAACTTGACACTATTAGGTCAATAATTTGACACTCGCCTACATCATTTTGGCAGGATGAGGCAGGAAAGTACTTATTTGTATCGGAAATTTTTTTATCCGATAGTATTGACTTTATAGTATCGGTTTATATACGATATTAATAGGGGTACAATAATAGCATAAGAAATACATTTGATACTATTGAGTTAATAATTTGAAACCCCTCACCCACATTTTGGAGGGTGAACGGAAAAATACTTTGTTGTATCAGAAAGTTTTGTATCCGATGCTACTAACTCTAGAGTATCAATTTATATACGATATTAATAGGGGTATAAGAATAGTATCGGAAATAATTTTGATACTATTAAGTTAATAATTTGAAACCCCCCACCCGCAATTTGGTGGATGAGTAAGAAAATACTTTGGTGTGTCGAAATTTATAAATCCCATACTAATAACTATATATCAGTTTATATATGATAGTATAGGATACTAAGCTTTGTATTAGCGGCGAATGTAGTTTATAGGTAAGCTTGACTATCTATTGGCATCACTTATCATCCGTTAGTTGAGTGGTACGGTACACGTTATTCATTATGCAGGTCGCGTGTTCAAGACCTGTGAATAGCGAAAAATGGCTTTATATTTATGCCTATTTATGAGCCCTTTTTTTTTTTTTAATTTATGAACCTACTGGAAAATATCTATATCTATTTCTTAGTTGTAAGTGTACATGCTTCTCAATATTAAGTATTTTTTAAAATTTTGCTTTCAAATAATTATAATATTAAAATTAAATCCTACAATTAATATAAATTTATTTTGACATGACTATATATATTTTCATTTTTTTTGGCCAACGGAAAGTGTGGTATATATTACTCGAATTAGGAACGCAAATACAAAAGAATATAGTCATATTTTTTACTTTTTAACTTGTTATAATATATATAAACATACACATGTAGTTATTATTATTTAAATTTTTATTAATATTTATTTTTATATAAATATGAGCCCCGCATCATTAAACTTCTAGATCTGCTACTATTTATATTAGTATCACATGTTGATATACGATACTAATTTATATCGTGTGCATTTTTGTTTGGTACACTTTGTTTGCATATTATACTGAATATTATACAATAGTAGATATAAATGTGTATATGTTAAGATCAAGGTAAATTATCACTTAGGTACTCTCAAGTTTTAACATTTATCATTAAGGTATCCCGAAAATATATAAAATAAGTACTTGAGTTTTAGACATTTCATTACTTAGGTACCCTAAAGTTTAAAATTTATCAATCAAATACCTTTTTTTCAAAATTCAATGGATTTTTGTTAGGAAAAAAATAAAATTTAACATGATTTTAATATATATATATATATATATAAGCATTTTTTAAAACTATTTAAAAAATAAATTTATGGGTTAAATTAATTATTTATTAGATAAATAAATTTTTTTGTGCTATAAAAATATTCATGAGATGAATACATAATACACTATATATCATATTTTAAATAAAAATGATTTTTTTAAATATAATGCGTTGGGCAAATGCCCAACACTAGAGGTGGCCATGGGCCGGGTCCGGGCCGGGCCTAGCCTGGCCTGGTCCTTGATTGGGACGGGGTCGAGCCTGGGTTTCCCCCAGGCCCAGTGAACCCAGCCCGGCCTCCTCCCCTTTTTTTTAATATATAACATATACATATATAAATATTAACATATAATACAATCATAATAGTGCCTTATAAAATTATAAAAATATATAATCATTTTATTAATCAATAATATAACATACAAATACAGTCTAATACAATCATAATTATAAATATATTTAATAGAATAAAATGTATCATAAATTGCTAAAATGTACAATTATAACAATATGATACCGCTATTTAAAATTACTAATATATTTTATAAAATAAATTGTTATAAAAAAATAGAATTATAACAATATAAATAACTTAGTCTAAACTTGCTGCGGTTGGTGCGGGACTTGTTGTACTAATGCTACGGTCGTCTTCTTTATCACTTGATGAACACAAGTTGAGTCGATCTTGGTCTGCAGCCATCTAGTCCTTCAAGCACACCGACATTTCTAAGGTGCCCAGTGCTAGCTTCACTCTTTTTGGTCCAAGTAATTTACCACATGTACTAAAAGCACACTCCGATGCTACTGAAGAAACTGGACACGTTAGTATATCGTGTGCCATAGTGGAAAGCACAGATTATTGGGTTTTATTAGAACACCACCTTTGCAAAATATCAAGATTTGGATTCTCCAGTGTCGGGTTAAAGTTGAGCATAGACGAACACAAGTAAAAATCCAACACATGATATTTAAGTGGGCCCGTTGCGGGCCCACATACAATTTAATTAAAAAAAGTATCTTTTTTTAGCCATGGGAATTAAATAAGTTGGTTTTAGGTTTTGGAACCTAATTTTCTCCCACGGAAAAAAAATTTTAAATTGTTTTAGGTTTTTCTAAATTAATATTTAGCATAATGTTTCTGAAAAGTTATTTTTTGGAAAGATTAAAAGGAAAATTTTTGTTCCGAAATTTTTTATTATTTTAGGAGCCCACACTCCAATGCTAAAAGAGGTCATTGCAGAGAAGATCTTGAGGTGTCAAGAAAATCTATTCTTCTAATTTCAAATCTTCAACTCGGAGTTTGGATTCTCGCTTCAGGTATGTCTAAATTAAGTATTTGATGTTTAATTTGTTCTTTCCTTTATTTCATTTATTTTAGGTACCATGCTTATATATGTTTTATTCGGTGTTTTTCAATTGTTATATTATGAGCCTATTAAAGTAAGATTTAGGTCTAATTAAATAGTTTAATTATATCAGGGCATTAGATTTAAAATTGAGAATTTCACTTGATTTTCCGCGACACCCGCTGTAGTTGTTTAGGAAAATTTTTTTGAAATACGTTCCTAGCAATTGGTAACAGAGCCAACTCTAAATACATTCATAATTGACATTAAAACATCAGGTTTCATAAAATTGGGGTATGTAGAATTGCGAAAAGTATGAAATTAGGAATTTCATTAAAGGAAAAAGACTATTTTGAATATTGTTGTTAAAAGAGTTTAACGGCAAGATTGAAGGTTCTTTAAAGATTTAAATTGTTTAAAATTTTATATGAGTCTGGATTCAATCAAGAATCATAGTTCTAAATTTGATCTCATGAGATTAGATATTCAAAGAGTTGAACGATTTAGAGTATTAATCTGATATGATTAAATTTGAACCTAGGTATGAATATTCTTTTTTCCTTTTTTTTTTTTTTTTGAACATTAGGCATGAAATATTCAATTGTAGAATATTTTGCAATCCAAAATAAGAAAAAGGAATACCTTATAATACTATTAAAGAGATTAATAACGAGATTGTTGTTGCCAACCCTATAATGTTGTGGGTCCTCGGAAACAGCATTTGGGCAATGTTACACCCTGAATGGATAAGGCTGCATATATCCACATCTCCCAAACCCCGCTTATGTAGAGGCACTTGAAGCACTGGGTCTGTTATTGTTGTTGTAGAATGAATTATAATCAAAGTAATGGGTGTATATTTCTAAATAATCTAATGAGATTAGATATTCAAATAGTTGAATGATTTAGATATATACAATGCCAAATAAAATATCTAATTAGATTAAATGTTCCGTTTTCAATCTAATAAGATTAAGATCGGACTGAATTAATTAATTATTTATTTATTTAACAAAAATATAAAAAAATTAAGAATATAAGTGAGGAGGTGCCCAGTGTATGGCACGCCCCTCATCAATCAAATAAAAAAATTATTTTTATTTAATTTTTATTATTTAAATATTTTAAATAAATAAATAATTGACTAGGATGGGATTCTAATTAAGATTATATGATAATCTTTTTTGAACGAGTTTAGAAAAATTTTTAATTGTTCCAACTTTTAAGCCCTTAAGTAATGTTAATTCAAACTGTGTAATAACAGGGTACTTATTAAATTTTGTTCACATAGTTTATATTATTTAAAGAGTTAAATATTATGTATGATGTGAATAAAAGTTATAAGGTCATATAACTTGGTGAAATATTTGATTTCATTGAGTGGGAGAATTTTTTAATATGTCTAATTAGATTAGATAATTCAAAAGTTGAATTATTTGAAAAGACAAATTCTCATAATGTACTGATTTTTGTTACAATATCAGTTCAACCCTCATTGAACCGATTTTTGTTACAATATTAGTTTAATTTAATCTATATCCGCTTTTTATCCTAAGGGCCTCAATTGGACAATGTTCTCTCAGTTACTCACAAGTGACCAAATTCCTCTATACACACTGTTGAAAATGAACAAAATATTGGCTTCCTTCTATAAATCTCCTATGAATCAAAAAATTCATGAAGTAATGCCATTTACTAAAAATTACATCTTCTTTTTATGTATCATCTCTGTTATTCATTTTCGTTAAGTAATTACATGAACATCAAATACAAGTTGTGCGCGAAACCTAATTGAGAAAATGTTCGCATCACCTGCCTGTCCTAAAGTATGACATGTATTTAAAATTCTTTTCTTTTAGATTGATTGATAGAGTTACAACATTCCATCTTAAATCATTTTAATCTCAATTAAATCAAAAATTGTTACAAATCTTTGCATCGGTTCACTTTAAAGGATTTTAGCTAATGGAAGGAAAATTTCTTACAATGACCGTATTGTGAGCCGGCATCGAGGGGCGAAATCTCGTCTAAAGCAGGATGTCTAGACTACATGAACACATTGAACAAATGTAGTTACAAGCCATTATACATTTAAAATTACAAGCCATATTTCATTGGAAGTTACAAGCCATGTTACATTAAGGTTATAAGCCATGTTTTTGTTTACAAGCCATGTTACTTTGGAATTACGAGCTATCTTATAGTTGAAGTTACAAGACATGCTGCATCTAAGGTTACAAGCCATGTTCATGGTTACAAGCCATGGTTAAGGTTACAAGCCACGTTTGAAGCCTACCTAGTGCATTTTAAGTTATAAGCTACGTTTAAGGTTAGGTACCTAGTTTGCATTTGCATTTGAAGTTTCAAGCCATTTTAAGTTACAAGCTTACCTATTGCATTTGTAGCTATTTGCAATTATAAGCCATGTTTAAGTTTTGGCATCACCTTTGTAATACGTTAGGAAAGCTTCTTCATATTCATTGATTACAGTACTAAATGGATAACCTACTCCTCTATAATATATCTCCTCTATGAGAGATCAAACACACTTTTTAATTGTGTCATTAGAATTCCATTCACATATCACGGGGCCAACACCTGAAAATAGTAATGCCGAATTATGGATGTCGAGAAGGCTGAATTCATGACCTATATGCGTTTTCATCAATTCATCTTTCATAATTTTGATGACTGACAAGATAAAATACCATCACATAAGTGTAATTCCAATATTGGTGCTCCAATGTGGCTTAAGAGGCATATAAGTTAAATTTGCACAAAATGGAAAACATAACAAGGTGGCCAAGATTGTACATTGTATTTCAAAAACTTTATACTAACATGCAAAAGGCGTAATAACTCTTCTTTAACCCAAAAAGCATGCCCATTAGATCTTATAATCATGTTCTTTTCTTCTTGGTAGGATCATTCCATTCATAGTTGATCTAACCACTCCATCATGAATTGGATTTCATTGCCTCAGCAGCAACATAAATTATTTTAGGACTGGGGGACTTCGCCTCAATCATGAATTAAATTTCATCTCCTTATGATGGTGGCATGAATCATTTTAGTGCTGGGGGATTTGGCCTCAGCCATGAATTAGATTTTATCTCCTTATCCTAGTGGCGTAAATCATTTTAGGATTGGGGGACTTCACCTTAGTCATGAATTAATTTTCATCTCCTTATCCTAGTGGTACGAATCATTTTAGGACTCAGGGGATTTTGCCTTAGTCATGAATCAGATTTCATTTCTTCATCTTGGTGGTGTAAGTCATCTTAAGACTGGGGGCTTCACCCCAATTCACAATATAGACTTCTTTATCTTGATGGTATAAATCACTTTGATTAGGGAAACTTCGTCTCAGTTCACAATCTTGATTTCCTTATCTTGTTAATGTATATCATTTTAGGAATGGGGGACTTTGCATTAGTCATGAATTAGATGTCATTTCCTTATCTTGGTGGTGTAAGTCATCTTAAAACTGAAGAACTCGCCCCAATTCACAATCTAGACTTCTTTATCTTGGTAAATCACTTTTGATTAATGAAACTTCACCCTAATTCATAATCTAGATTTCCTTATAAATTTCACCCAATTCATAATCTAGATTTCTTTATCTTGGTGGCATAAATCACTTTAGATCATGTAAACTTTGTCTCATTTCACAACCTCTATTTTCTTTCCTCGATAATGTATATCATTTTCGGACTGGGGGACTTCGCCTCAGTCATGAATCAGATTTTATTTCCTCATCATGGTGGTGTAAATCATCTTAAGATTGAGGGACTTCACCTCAATTCACAATTTATCTTGGTAAATCACTTTTCATCAGGGAAACTTCACCGCAAATCTAGACTTCTTTATCTTGGTAAATCACTTTTCATCAGGGAAGCTTCGCTGCAATTCACAATCTAGACTTCTTTATCTTGGTAAATTACTTTTGACCAGGGAAACTTAGCCCCAATTCACAATCTCGATTTCCTTATCTTGGTAAAATATATCATTTTAGGATTGGAGGACTTCACCCTCAACCCTGCCACGTTATACGACACTATAGCACATCTACTATTAGGAAATGTAGCCACTTATCACGATTCAATAGAACATTTCTCACTGAAAAATCCAATATGGACCGCACACGGTAACATTTGAGCAACCCACACTTGAATCAACTTTATGTTAGTTGGGTACCATTATTAGTTAATAACTTAATAAGAGAAGTGTAAGATGTCGCTTTTATCCGCTTAGCTCTTAAAGTTTATTAACTATCATCATAATTACATACATAGTGGCCAAAAGTTGTGTTTGGTGAATACACCTTATCCTTGTAATCCTTGTTATTCTTGTTCATTTATCCGCAAAACCAAATCATGTAAGGGAATACGATAATATTTTCCCTCAATAAATCTCTCAATTTTTCCTTTTTTCCAAACATTCGATGCTTGAGACATTACAATTAAGAATGAATGTAGGGGTAGGCACAGAAAAAGTCTAACATGATTTTGATACACTATGACTCTTTAGACCGAACTTTTCAGAAAATAGGGAGTTTGAGTAAAATCTTTATTAACTTACTTCAAGAAGCTAACCATCGCATATGCTCTATTGCAACATCTAATTAATATTCGAACCTATACTACGACGTCTCGACCATCACAAAATATGCCAGACGCGGGAATTGACAGCAAAAAAACAAAAGTATTTCCTTGGACATCCCGAAGATAATAAAGGTACAACTTACGGACTTAAATGATAACTCAATAGTAAAAACCTCTTCAGGAGGTGGTAATCTGAATAGATAACAACAGGAAAGAACTAGTTTAATATCCGAAATAACTTATTTCAACATAGTCTTGTATTTTCTTACAAGTAGTTCGGAAATCCTTTCATAGCCTACTTAGTTTAGCGAAGGTTATGAACAAGGTAATATACAATAAAGGATCACTGAGTCCTTAAAATTAATTCGCAATCTTAAGGTGAAAATAAGAAGATTGATATGTAATGAACAAACATTTACACCTCGACAATGGCATCCTTAGATTCCTTTCATCATTAATACACTACAAACTTACCTCATTGTGTTTTTAATATGTGGCGTCATTATAGGTGACATACTATCAAAGAATCATCATTATTAAGCCACACATTACGCATAAGTACTTGTTATCCAAACATTAGAAGTACTTGTTATCTAAACATTAGAAGTACTTGTTATCCAAACATTAGCAAACGTTCATGGGATTACTTATGAATCGCATTGTGTGAGTGTCATTAGTTTATGAATTGCATTGCTCGAATGCTAGTGATGACTACTCATGTAATTGTTTGTTCATAACTATTCAAGGTGAGTTGCACTATGTTCACTAGTGTATAGGCAAATGTCAGAAGCAAAAGAGTATTAGTGGACATCTTTTAAACAAGGATTGTACCACAAATTTGGTTTATTATAATTATTATCTGGCATATAATTTATAGCCTTCAAAGTATCTTATTTCTAGCAACTTCTCTTTACTTTGATATGCACCCTCGACATATTCATTATCAAACAAGTGTATTATATTGACTCCTTTGGTTTGGTTTGTTGCCCTACTTATGCTTGGCTTTATCCAGATATTTTATGCATGACACCTGACCACTATCCAGATACATACTCATCACCATGGTTTGCCCTGGTGTAATCACCTGCAACAGGTACAATACTGATCACCATAGTCCGCCATGGTGCAATCACTCGCAATGAGTGCAATACGCATCACCATGGTCCATCTTGGTGCAATCACCCGCAACGGGTGCAATACTCATTACCATGGTCTTCTCCAGTGCAATCACCTGGAACGAGGGCAATACGCATCACCATGGTCCACCGTGGTGCAATCACTCGCAACGGGTGCAATACGCATCACCGTGGTTCACCCTGGTGCAATCACCTGCAACGAGTGCAATACGCATCACTGTGGTTCACCCTGGTGCAATCACCGCAACAGATGCAATACACATCACCATGGCTCGTCCTGGTGTAATCACCCACAGCAAGTGTAATACTCATTATCACGATTTGCATAAGGATTATATGGGTGCAACACATTCAACACCATTATTCAATTATATTTAGCACATATGACTTATAGTTTTAATGTATAGGATCTGCAAGCTTAAAAGATGTGCCAATTTGCATGATATAAGTTCTGTCCACTTATATGACTGTTGGGTCATTGACATGCTGATTGCTATCACACCAGTATGGCACATTCATCAGTCTTTTCTCTAGAATGTCAAGATATACTCACTAACTTTACTTCATTCACGTATATTACACATTTTTCACTTTGGTAGTAAATAAGCAACACAACATATTGAACACCTTAACCTCGTCCCGGTATGTTATACATATCATCTATATATCAATAGAATATTTTGACTCAACCACCTTTGGCTCCGGCCTGACATGCCTTGCTTATTAATGTAACTTGAGCTAAATGCACATATGCTTAATGGCTAGTCATATTGCATAGAACCCAAATCACCATAAATGTTTGTAAGAATAGAGAAGCAAAATGTTTTAAATGCTTTAAGTTTCAGAAGGCCCCAAAAGCGTAAATTCCTTTAAACATTCCTACGCAAATAAAAATTGTTGCATTCAAACAAACAATCAAACAAATAAAATGCTCTACTAAGAACTACAAATGAGCTAAACGCCCTGTTAAGCTTCATGGACTACCCACCTAGTTACGAGCCATAATGACTTAAACACCATATTAATTGTCAAATACCCCATTACACATCTTGTTTAGGTCATGCACTCTATTAACATTTGGTAAATTAAAAAAATACACATTAATAACAACTACGAAGGGCTAAAACAGAACGCTTGCTGCCTTCATCTCTTGGAAAAACATGGTGCAATAGCAATTCATGGTTAAAGACAAACCTATAATATGCTTCATGGCTGAACTTGGAATGATTGAAGTTCGCCCACAGAGTAGAAGGACTATATGTTTATAATATAGGGGATGTCATGTTAGGTGAGTAATTATTTGGATAACAATTGTATAAATCGGCTAGTAATAAAAGGATTGAAGATTATACCTTCTTTGAGTTATTGGCCTGGTACTCACTCGCCTAGTACCTACATGCTCAGTACTCACTTCCTCTGTGCTACATGTATATTAAGCAGGTAACTATTATATAAATCGAGTAATAATAAGCCAGACTTAAATTAGAAAAATCAGACCTAAAAATACCAAATTAACGAGTTACATTAAATGAACCATGTGTCCATAAGAGACACGTGACTCCATTTGAAGGAAGTGGAGATGACTCCCCACATTTCTCCCCTCCCTCTATATATATAAAAGAATGAGAAGGGCAGGGAGGGGGGGAGGGGCATTCTCATCCCTTCTCACGCCTCCCTCTTCCCTCTCAGGCTAAGTATCTTTTATATACTATGTTTATTTATTACCTACTTTTATTATTATTTCATGAGATTGATACTGACTTGAGCGTCAAAAGGGTCCCCCTTTGGTTACTCCACAGGCCCCTCTAACCATTTGTTTAATCTTGCAGGGATTATTAGACCAGGAGTGTAGCTAGAGCTTGAGTTCAGCTCATCCTAACGAAATCCACCCCATACAGAACTCCAAAAATAATATATAAGCACACTGACCCCAAACGTCATAAATAACAGGATTTCATCTTTTTGATTAAATAGCGCTTGCTAGTGTTTTGTAAGAGAATGATGGGCATGTTGGCACCCGACGAGAAGCTAAAATTTACGGGCAACAATGATGCTTTCTGATCCCATTTGATAACTAATATGCTTCAGAGTTGCCCTGTTGGTGTTCAACATATGTAAATGAGAAATTCACAAAGTAGTTGGATTAGTCATGAATGAAATGATTTTATCAAAAAGAACAACACATAAGTACGAGATTACGTGGGCATGTTTTTGGGATTCAACAAGAGGTTATGAGGCCTCTTGCATGCCCAAATAAAATTCTTGGAACAAATCATGTAATTGTACCTGTCCTACTATAGATCTATTTATCGCTTCTAGCTCCAGTCTCTTATATGCACCTTTTGATTTATTTTTTATGCCTTGTATTGAATTTTGTACTTGTCCCAAGTCGTTTGGCATTTGGAACCATCAGAGGTAGGATTGATAGCTTTTGTTTCTTTAGTACCCTTAGTGAAAAATTGTTTGTCTCGTTGTTAATTTGATTATGTATGGATAAGGACTTGGTGAAATATGGTCCTTCATAAGAAAGACATATTATAAATGAGCAAGTTTGTTTCTTGATATTAGGGGTGTAAATGTGCCGAGCCGGCTCGATATAAAGCTCGTACAGCTCGGCTCATCATGAGCTCGAGCAGAGCCGAGCCGAGCTAGCTCGTTAAGATAAATGAGCCGAGCCCAAGCCGAATAAAGCTCGAACTCGTGAGCTTGCGAGCCTAAACGAGCCTAAATAAAATAATAATATAAATTTAATTTTAATTATAATAATTTTAAAAAAAAGTTGGATTTTCCCTGGAACCCTACACCTTACACCCGCGCCTCCTCTCTCTCGCTCACCCACCCAAACGAAAACCCTACCTCCTCTCCTCTTTTGCGCTTTCAAATTTGCTCACCACCCAAACGACGCTCTCCTCTCCTCCCCTACTTTGATGGCGATGACTCGTCTCTCCGACTCATACGACAACCACCACACTCTCCGCCTCTCTCTCCGCTCTTTCTTTCTCTTTTCTCTCTCTACCGACATCAAATCTATCTCTTTGATGAAATTTGCTTTTATTTCTTCTTATCTTTTTATTTATTTTCATGTTTATTCCTCCAGTTTTGCGTGTCCAGATCCAATCAGGTTAGTTTTGTTCTCTTTTGTCGCATCTTTTTTGAGATGTGATGGTGATTGGGTTTCATTTTTAGGGTTTCAAAGTGTTCTTTGAGTGTCAATGAGATAGATCTCACATTTTGTGTTGAATTTTTGTGGTTTCGAATGAGTTTTGAGTGGTGGAGGAGAATCGATCTTCTGGGTTTGTTGTAAACGCTGGGAAAATGGGTTGAAATGGTGAGAATTTGGGTTGCATTTATGGTTTGAGAGTGAAATTTGGAAAAATGGGTTGAAATAATGAGAATATGAATAACTTGACCCTACGACTTAAAATGAGCATAACTTTCAATCCGTAAAGAGCTATGGGTCAAACCACTATCAGAACGAAGCTCGTAAAGAGTTCTATGTATCTTTGGAGATTTTATGAATTTTTTGTCAAATAAAATATGTAAAAGATGAAGTAGGCGGTTTTCGGGAATAACTTGACCCTGAGACTTAAAATGAGCATAACTTTTAATCTGTCAAGAGTTACAGTTCGAACTACTATCAAACCAAATTTCTTAAAGAATTATATGCAACTATAATGATTTTTTGAATTTTTTTATCAAAGAAAGCATATGAAAGACAAAGTGGACGTTTGACCCTCATAGCGGTTATATAACTTGGGCATGTAACTTAAAATGGGCATAACTTTTAATCTGTAAAAATTTATGGATCGAATTACATATCAAAATGAGGCTCTTAAAGAGTTCTACATATTTATGATATTTTTTGAATTTTTATCAAAGAAAAGATAAATAAGAGGTAAAAAGGGTGTAAAAGTACTTGGCTTTGCCCATGCAAGTCTCTTTTATTGTTCAAGAATGTTAGGGTGTTTCTTTGGCTACTTTTGCTTGAATAGGCTTGTTCTTATCAGAAAAAATGCGAAAGAGACCCAAAATGCTGAAAGTTAACTCACCTGTTGTTAAAAATGTTTGAATCTTGCAAGAAACACCAAGCTAGGCGTGAGATTATGATCCTTCTCACAGACGACGCCAATCTATTTATGATGCTTGGGGTCAGTGTGCTTATTTATCATATTGGAATTCTATATGAGGCGGACTTCATTAGGATGAGCTGAATCCAAGCTTTAGCTACACGCCTAGCTTGATAATTCTTATAAGAACAAATAAACGGTTAGAGGGGCCCATGGGGTAACCTACTGGGGGACTCCTCTAATGCTCAAGTCGCTATCAATCTCAGGAAATAATAATAGACGCAGGTAATAAATAAGCATAAAAAATTTAAAATACTTAGCTCAAGAGGAGTGGGAGGCTTGAACGATTATTGCTTCAAAGAGGAGGTGAGAGTGCAAGAGGGAGGCGTTCCCTTGGATGATCATGTTTATCTCTTGTGGAAGAGGGTTAATGCCTTGCCAAAGAATCTCCCCCTTGTTCCCCCTTCATACTCGAACAGGTCCACCCCATTTACAAAATGGGGTGGACTTGTTCCTTTCTGCCACATGTGGCGGCTCTTTGTGCGATTGGTTTATTTAATTTACGTTTAGTTTAGTGTTACTAATTTTTATATAACAATTACCCACTTCTTGTACTTGTTTGCTAATCTCGCGTCGTTGTCTCATTTTCCTGTCTTCTGGTTAGTATTGTGTTCGATGTCCTACCTAGTCGTGTTTGAGACTCGTGTTTTGCCTGTTTTTGCTTGTCTTCCTATTTATTTGGTTTTCTTTTTTTGGTCCCCCTTATTGTACGGGTTGATTTAGGGCTCGCTTTATCGAGTTTCTTGCTTTATATCGCAACTCTATCGCTAATTATCGGAAAAAACCTACTTGTTGTACTTATAGTATTGGACCTATAAATATCAGGCATGTAAGTACCGGGTGAGTGGGTATCAGGCCAGTGAATCAAAATAGGTATAACCTTTAATCTCTATATAACTAGCCGGTTTTTATTCATATAAATTACTCGTCTTGAAAATCACCCCCATACTATAAACAAGTACCTTGAAATACTAAAATTTTATTGATCAGGTACCGTTTTTCTAAAATTTGATAAATTTTTATTGAAAAATGCTTAAATAGAACATGATTCCAACCATATATACACACACACACACATATATATTAGAATTTGATAATGTTTTGCCAAAACATACCAATATGACACATAATTTCAAAAATATATAGGTACTTTACATCTAAATTAGTGAATGTTTCATCGAATTCGTTGGATTTTCTTTGAAAATATTGACATTACTTATATATTATTATAATTATGCATTAACATCTTTTATATAAACGTGATCCAATTCTTACAAAAATTCATCAAAATCTGACATAGAGTACCTAAATGACAAAAAAATTTCAAACCTTTGATATTTTATTATATAAAATAATATTCATAGAGGCCCCCTCGAACTATTGGACAAAATTAAAGTGACCCTCCAAACTCTTAATTTCATCAGAGACATCTCTTGAACTATTATGATTCCCAACTTCTCCCCCCTGGGCGAGCTATTGGATAAAGTCGATCCATTGGATAAAGTCAATGTAACCCCCTCAAATTTCTAAATTATATCCAATACACCCCTCGAACTATTACCCAGACCCTGCTTTTACAGGAGCCCTTGAAGGCACTAGGTTTGTTGTTGTTGTTGTACACCCCTCGAACTATTAAAGAAGATTAATGTGATCTCCTAATTTAAAATTTCATCAAAAATATCTGAACTATGAAAAAATTAGAAATAAATAGGTTCAAGTACTTTGATATTTGGTAATATATTTTGCGGAGCACTAAGATTTTAAAATATTTTATAGGTACCCTAAGCTTTTGTAATTATTTCAAACATTTTCTCTACAACTCTATTAGGTTTCTATTAAATTATACTGATGTGGCAAGTAAAATAAAAAGAAAATATCTCAAACATAATTTAGCTATTATTTTGTTTAAATATTTAAAAAAATTTAAAATACCATTTTAAAATTTTAAAATATAAAATCCCTAAAACTACCTATAAATAATTTTTAAAAAAATTAAACTTATATTTTTATTTTAAAAATTATTTAAATATTTTTTTGGTAGGTAAGATTATATTATTTTTCAACTATCAAGTTAGCTTAATTTGACGTAATCCTAAAATAGTTGTGTGGATAGTATATGAAAAAAAGTTACCAAAGTTTAAATTATTGTGAAAATATTTTGAAATCTCAGGACACCTAAAATTTATATTATCATATCTAAAAATACCTTAACCAAATTTTATTTGAATTTTAAATTGTTTCCTGATGTCTTTGATGTAATTTTTGAAGTTGGGAGTCCAATTGATTTTAGTTAAAAGTTTAGCGGCGTCTTTGATGAAATTAGAAGTTTATGGGGTCACATTGATTTTGACCAATAGTTTAGGGGGTCTCTTTGATAAAATTGAAAGTTCATAGGGTCACATTGATTTTGACCAATAGTTTGGGGGGTTACTTTGATTTTGACCCATAGCTCGGGGGTCTCTTTGAATATTATCCAATATATATATATATTAAGGTACATAAATAAAAAATAGTAGCTAAATGACAATTTTTTTGACTAATAAATTAGACAATCTCTCCGGTGGTTAATGGGGACCATCTCCACTCGATCTGGATTGGCTGGGGCCTCAGGTAAGGTGATCCCCTCTCCCATTTTGTCTTCCTTCTCATTATGGAGAGCCTATTCCGACCTATCTCTAATGTGGAGGAATCCAGTCTTTGGGGTCTTTTTCATATTAGGCCTGCTTGTCCTAGTCTGTCTCACCTTCTTTTCGCTAATGATTGCGTTTTGTTCTTCCACGCCTCCCCACACACATGCTTGATGGTCAAAGATCTCTTATCCAGTTTATGCCGTGCTTCAAGCCAGGAAGTTAATTTCCAAAAATCTCATGCTTTTTGCTTTTATGACAAGCCCTTGGTTTATGAGAGAAAATTGTATGAGAATTTTGGAGGTTCAACCTTTTGAAGAGGAAGTTGCTTATTTGGGGTCCCGATTGCCATAGGCTACTCTTTCTTTCATTTGATATAAGGTAAAATCCAAGGATGGAAAGCCATGCTCCTCTCCCATGCAGGTAGAGAAGTGCTTATTAAGTTTGTTATTTCTACCATTCCTCCCTTTGTCATGAGCTGCTTCAAAGTCCCTATCCCTTTTGCAAAAAATGTTAATAGTGCCATCGCTTGGTTTTGGTGGAAAGGTGGTGGGATGGAGGAGAAAGACGTTCATTGTGCTAGTTGGACTAAGATTTCGAGTCCTAAAGGTTTGGGTGGGCTTGGTTTCCGTGATTTGGAAGGGGCTACTCTTGAATTTCTTGCAAAGCAAATTTGGAGATCCTTTGAGAACTCGGATGCTCTGTGGTTTTGCATTTTGAAAGGTATTTATTTTTGTGATGGATCAATTCTCAACGCTAAAGCTCAAGCATAATCCGTTTGGGGGGTGGAGAAGCATCCTTGAAGGTCGTAAATTCATTGAAAAGGGTCTCCGGTGGAACGTCACAAGTGGGAAGCTCATTAAAATCTGGTCTAACAAATGGGTCCCTGATACCTCGAGGTTCATCATTCCTTATCCAACCCCGGACTTGGATTGAGAGTAAACTTTCTACTGTCTTCCCTAAATAGGTTGGGGATAGTATTAGGAAAATCTCCATTAGTGATAAGTCCCTTGGGGATCTAGGGATAGGAAGTATTCGGTGAAGTCGGGACACAGCTGTTGGTTTACTACTGCTGCAGGCATGCGATTAACCAACTTAAAGCTTGGAAATTTATTTGGGCTCTTAATGTTCCTCTTAAAATCTGGCATTTCATTTGGAGAGATTGCTCAAATGCTCTAGCTACATGTGAAAATCTCTTTTTCAAGAGAACCATTGACAGCCCATTTTCCCCCCAATGTAGGGACTGTGTTGAAACTGTGGAACATCTCCTATTCCTTTGCCCCTTTGCTAGAGCGGTTTGGTTTGCCTCGAACTTGGGGCATAATCCTTGCCTAGAGGTGGCCACAGTAGCGGACCAGGCCAGTAACCCAAGTGGGCCAGGTCACGGGCCCTTTTTTTGCGGGTAGCCCTAGCCCGGGCCAGCTCGGCTCGACTCGCAGGAAAGCTCAGGGGCAGCCCCCAAGCCCGTTGGGATATTTTTTATAAAAAATCTATTTATGTTATTATAGTTGTATTTTTTTAACAAATTATAATACATTTTAGTTTATAAAATATATTTGTAATTTTATAGGGCATTATTATGATTGTATTGTATGTTATGTTATTTATTAATGAATTATAATTATTTTTTGATCAAAATGATTATTTTTATGCGCGCAAGCTCACACACACACACGCACATATATAAAGGGGGCTCGGCCCAGGGTCGATCCCGCTAGGCTAGATGTAGGCCCATGCTCGGCCCACGGCCATGTTTAGCCTTGCCTGTATGGATTCAAGTCTTTTGCTAAATGGTAGGACTCCATGTTGGATGCCTTTGTTTCTACGGATTTTGTTCTTGTAGGTGTGTGCTTTCTATGTTGGGAAATTTGGAAGGCTAGAAAAGCCTTCTCCCTTCATATTGTTGAAGCCTGCCCCCTGAGCATTACCCAAATTGCGGATCTTGAGACATTGCGCTTCCTCTTGTCCAGTCCTGTGACGGCTTTCCAAGACATCCTGGAGCCAGTGCCCCTCATCAGCGGGCTTTATGAAACTAAATGTTGATGTTGCTTTCAAAAAGGAAAATGAGTATTATGATGTTCCCGTGGTGGCCCATTCGGTTACTTGTGCTATCGTGGTTGGTGCTCATCAGGTTGCGCTCGATTAGTGCTGGCGGCGGAGGCTTTGGCCAGTCGGGGTGCTTGCCATTTGACTCTCTCTATGAAGTGGACCCATCATGTCTTTGTGGAATCCGATCATAAGGTGGCAGTTCGCTCTATTGTGACCCCCACCCATGCTCTTGGAAAATCGCTGCTATTGTTGATGATGTCAAATTGGTGGCTTGCTCTTTTTAGTCGTGCTTTCTCATTTAGGCCTGTGGGTTTGTAATGATGTTGCTAATTGGGCTACACGTGCCCACCTTTGTAATCAATATAGGCATAATTGTGGACGAATATCCCTTTTCAGTTGAACTCTCTTTAATTGCAGATATGGTTGGACATATCTTTTGCCCTTGGGATTTTTCAGTGCTCAAAAAAAAAAAAAAGAAAAACGAAAAGGAAAAATTTGGACTTTGTAATTCAACCAAAGCAGCGGCTTAAATCATCCGCAACGGCGTTGCGCCTCAAATCTTCATTGTTTCCACACGTTTCCTTCACTACAACAACTTCCTTGTCTGCCATTACAATCATCTCGCACTTGAGAGAGAGACATACAACGCAAATGGAGGGAGAAGAGGTGATTCAGAAGCAGGTCATACTCAAGGACTATGTGCTAGGGTTTCCGAAAGAATCTGACATGGAGTTGAAGACCGTCAAGATCCTTCTCAAGCTTCCAGAAGATTCCGAAGGGATTCTAATCAAGAATCTGTACCTCTCCTACGAACCTTACATGCATGGTCGCATGTTCAAGCTCAATCGCCCTACTTACTTTGATCCCTTTCAGCCTGGCTCTGTACTCTCTTTCTCCCTCTCGTTTTCGATTTTTGACATTTGTAATGGCACAGTTTCTTCCGTCCAAAAGTTTAAATTGATTGGTGAAAATCTAAAAATAATTTTATACTGTAATATATCTCCTCAAACAAATTAATTAGACTTGAAGCGTGAATAATGTATAAGCTCGTGCATACCTTATGTTTGAAATTTTTAATATTTAATATGGTGGAATTTGTGACCTATGGGCGCTAATACCACGTGAAAGGCACCAACTTTATTAAAAGCTTAAGTTGACAAGTGAAGATGCAAGAATAGTTTTGCACTCTAATATGTCCTCATGCAAATGCCAATTAGGCTTGATGTGTAGATAATACACAATACCGTCCATAATTTGTGCTTGAAATGGACTAATATTTAGAGTGAGGGTTTTTGGGATTTAAACTCACGACCTTTCGGTCAATAAGAATCTAATACCATGTCAAAAATATCAAATTTTCTAAAAGCTTAAGCTAATAGTTGAAGACTTATAAATAATTTTATATTCTAATATGTTTCTTTATATAAATGTCATTTGGAGTTGAAATATTAATAATGTACAAATTATATACTTGAAATATGCTAATATTTATAGGGGTTGGATTCGAACTATCAACTCTCACTCCACAATACTTTAATACTATAGGAAACAAAAACTTTTTTTAAATTTAACAGGTGAATAAAAAAAGAAGTTCTATAATCTAATAGTCTTTGTTAGTACTTTCTAGTCGACGCTTTTGGACTTTTGCGATTATTCTACGGTTTGGCGTCGTATCTAGGGTCTCGAATTTTGTAAAGTGAAGTGTTATTTTAAACTACGTAGTGATGATTGGGATTGCTCGAACATGCAATTTCCACCATTTTTTAATCGCACACTTTCTTCTTTTGTCTTTCTATGTACTTTTTTTAATCGACGCTTTCAGTATTCAAGTCAGATTTTTTGATTATTCAAGTGTTTCACTTATTTCTTCTCGAAATTTTGAAGGGGAGGTTCATTTTAATCCCTTAGGGTACAAAATTGTAGTATGATATTAGTATTAGAATATAAAATCATTCTTAAGTCTTCTTCTATTAACTTAAACTTTTAAAATAATTAGTTATTCGACATCGTATCAAAATCTTATTGACTAAGAGATCATAACTTTAAATTACAATAGCACTCACTTTTAATATTAACATAATATAAGCACAAGTTATGAGATAAACTTGGAGTCGGTTCCGGAAATAATGCTGAAAAATAAAAAAATAATGCTGGAAAAAAAATAATTCCAAATCTACTGTTGAACCTCGTTTACAAAATACGGTTATAGTCAACCGCGTTAATAAAACGCGTTTCAGATGAAATAAAAACGCGTTTCATTTTACGATTAGAAAAACCGCGTCTTAATATCTCGGTTTATCGTAATAAAAACCGTGTCTTATTAACGCGGTTTATCTGACAAAAAATGTGTCTTGATAACGCGGTTTATTGTATAAAAACCGGCGTTTTTAAGACGCTGTTTATCATAAAAATCCGCGTCATATGAACGCGGTTTAATATGGTAAACCGAATGAGTCGAGCCGAGCTCATTATCGAGCCCAATCAAGTTTAAAATTAACGAGCCGAGCTTTATAAGTTATTATGGAGCCATTATCGAGCTATTTTTGAACCAATACCAATTGTTATCGAGCTCATAACGAGCCCCTTAACGAGCTCTTGTCGAGCCCTTATCAAACTGTTCGTGAACATTAGCCAGCCGAGCACCCCCTATTCGAACTCGACTCGTTAAGCTTATCAAGCCTGCTTGAACTCGGCTCGTTAAGCTATCGAGCTCTCCTAATGAACACAAACGAGCCCTAATCGATAGCATATATTAAGTTCCTTGGAAGAACAACAGTTCTAATAAGTAAGGTTCTGTTCTTTATCATATCACAGAGAAATCTAATTATTTTTCGAGATACCCGCTAGGATGGTTAACCAGAAGTTAATGGAACCAAATGCTTTTATTTTATGACATGATTATTGGGGTCATTCAGGTACAAAAATGATTAAGAGAATTGTTAGAAATTCTCACACCCATTAAAAAACCAAAATATTCTTATACAAAACATAATGTGTTGCTTATGATCAAGGCAAAACGATCATTAGGTCATCCCCAACTAAGAAAGAATACAAAAGGAATATATATGGGTCAATTCTTTCATCACGTGGACCAATTTGATATTTTATAATATCAATAGAGGGCTCTACCCGTTGGTCCCATGGGTGTGGATAATACTCTTATGATGTGGCATTTGTGAAACCCCTTAGATAAGTAATCCGTCCATGAGCTCAGGTCATAGATTATGAGATGTGATAATGCAGGAGAGCTTACATCCCAAGAATTTAATGAATATTGTATGTCAATTGAGATAATGGTTCACTGCTATATAGCTCGCATTCAACCACAAAATGGTCTTGCTAATTTTTTTTATTAAATTCCTGTAGCGTATGACTAGGCCATTACTATTGCCTACTTTTATATGGGTACATGTTATAATATATGTTATAGCACTGATTTGTACTGGACCAACATATTAACATGGATCTCCCCAACATACATTCTCTTACAAGAGCTAGATATATCCCATCTATAAATTTTAGTTATGTAAAGTATGTCATAACTACTCCATCTCAATGCGAAAAGACGGGTCTAAATGAGGGACTTGGAATTTATGTTAATGGTAAAAATATATGGAGATATTAGCTGGAAACATTTTACAATATAGTTTTATGATTGTAAATTTGACGAAATTGGATTTTTAGGATAAAGAGGAGAAAAGTAAAAGTTGGAAAATGAGAATTTATGTGGAATGCATCATTGAACTAGAGGTTTAAAGAATTGTTCACTTGTAAAATGTTACAAGCCAATTCTCATATGCATTCAATAATGGAAAGAGGGTGACTAAATAATGTTCCCATTATAGATGCTTCTGCTCGAATTATTATCCCAATTGAGCGATATTCTTATATATTGACAAATGCATCCATTGCATAATAGAAGTGTGGTACACGTATCGGTTCCAAGGATATAATCTGAGAAAGAAAAATGAGCAATAGAAAAGATCTGTTCCTCTACTATGAAACTCTTGAAGAGAAAAACTCTGCATAGATAATAGTATAAGGAGGACGAAATTCTTCAAATTATTAGGTACCTAAAACTATTTAAAATTTTGATAAAAAAGAGATCTCTATGATACTTTGCAATAGGAAGTTCCCATTAAAGTTAAACTAAAAATACTATGAGGAGGTAGTTGTTTGTGATGAATTTGGTTAGTGTGCTTATTCATCATTTTAAAGTTCTGTATGAGGTGAAATTTGTTTGGATGAGCTGAACTCAAGCTCTAGCTGCGCAGTCGACTTGATATTCCCTATTTGTGGTGTTTAGTAGGTGTTTGGGAAGAAGTTCAATTCAAGCTACTTAAAGATTATCGAGATCCCCGTTATTCCTTCCTCTTTGCTCCCCTTCTTTCATTCCCCCTTCTTTCTATTTATAGTGGTAGGATAATGTTTTTAGTGTTTGGATAAGTGTCATTTTCCTTTTCTTACAAATTAATTTTCTTTTATTATTTTTAAAATGTATCTTAAAAGTAGTGAAGATGGATGAGTTTAATTTGTTTGGTTATTATATGGGTGAATTATGTGAATATTTACCTCTACTGGGCGTATAATGTTGACTTTTATCTCTACTGGGCAAATTTTATTGATTTTCCTCCTACTGGGCTAATAATATTTTTTTAACCACTACTGGGCGAGTAGTGTTATTTTTACATCTACTTGGCGAATAATATTATTTTTTTACCCCTACTGGGTAAATGGTGTTGATTTTGCGTCTACTGGGCGAATAGTGTTGATTTTGCCTCTACTAGGCGAATAGTGTTGTTTTTTTACCCCTACTGGGCGAATAGTGTTGATTTTGCTGCTACTGGGTGAATAGTATTGTTTTTTATCCCTATTGGGCGAATAGTGTTGATTTTGCCCCTATTGGGCAAATAATATTTTTTTTTTACCTCTACTGGTCGAATAGTATTGATTTTGCCTCCATTAGGCGAATAGTGTTAATTTTGCCTCTGTTGGACGAATATTATTGATTTTGCTTTAATTTTTGTCCAAATAATTGTTTGTGTAACCTACTTGCCCCTTTATAGTAGCAAGCTACTCAATTATAGCTTACCAACATATTAGTCCCCCTCCTTCGTGAGCGAACCATGGTAATTCCAAGTTCTGTCACAAAGTAATAGATATGTCTTGTTCTTAGCTTGCTACTATACATCGTTTTCCTGAGTGATGGTGATATTTATTGTTCTGTTTGGCCCTTCATAATTTTTGTCGATGTGTATTTTGATTTTTACTCAAATCCAATAGAGCGTACGATCTGAACAAGATGTATAACGTGGTATTTGACACTTAATAGGATGTTTAAGCCATCATGACTTGTACTTGGGCGCATGACCCCTCATGAGCTTTAATAGGGCGTTTAGCGTAGTCGTGGGTATCGATAGAGCATTTTATGTCGCAACTCTTATTTGTGTAAAAATGTTTAGAAGAGTCCGAGCTTCCAAGGCCTTTTTTGAAACTTAGAGTACTCAAGCATTTTGCCTCTCTATATTAGTGATCGTTCATCACGAATCAAGGTCTACGTGATAAACATGTAAGGATATCAGTATCATGATTAGTCATTAGATATGTTGCATTTGGTCAATAACAACAACAAGGTGATGAATGTGGTGTATCCATCCCATGTTATTTTGATAGACAAAGACACCTCTGGCTAGAGCCAGAGGTGGTTGAATTCATACACCTAGTTGGTATACCGGTGATAGGTGTAGCCTGCTTTAAATGAGATTAAAGTGCCAAATATATTGCGTTGTTCGTTTACTGCCTGAGTAAATAGTATGTAATATATCGTGTTGTAGTTAATGTGATGAGTATGTTCCTGAGGGATGTCGTACTCAATTATGGGTGATTGCGCCGAGATGGACCATGGTGATAAATGTTGCACTTGTTGTGGGTGATTACACCAGGGTATACCATGGTGATGAATATTGCACCCATTGCGGGTGATTGCACCAAGGCGGACCACGGTGATGAATGTTGCACCTGTTGTGGGTGATTGCACCAGGGCGGACCACGGTGATGAATGTTGCACCCGTTGCAGGTGATTGTATCAGGGCGAACCACGGTGATGAGCGTTGCACCTGTTGCGGGTGATTGTACGAGGGTGGACCATGGTGATGAATGTTACACCCATTGTAGGTGATTATACCAGGGCAGACCGTGGTGATGAATATACACTTGGTAGATGTTGAGTGTCATGTACAGAATACCTGGGTAAGTCAAGGTAGCAAGCATAATCGAGATAGTAAAACCACACAGGGTAGTATTCTTAATTGATGATAAGCATATCGAGGACATATATCGAAATAAAGATAGGTTACTAAAATTAACACACCTTACGGGTTGTTACATGCCAAGCAAGAAGTAAATTAAGCATATGGTATATCATTTCCAAAGAATATCTTCGACTATCATTGATTTACCTCTGGCATTCATCTATGAACTGATGAGCTTGATATGCGTTCTGTTTAGTGGTTGCAAATAAACAATTGCAGGAATAGTGATTACTGGTATTCATATAATGCACTTTGCACATGAATATTATTCGAAGAATTTGATTCATCATATAGACTATTGTTAATTTTTGAAGCACTTATGTCTAAATGCGACTTAACAACGAACGGCCTTCAATATCCCCCTATCGTGATGCTTATTGCTAAACAGCACCTATTGCTAAGTTGTATAGGCTATGACAGGAGTTTAAAGTGGACTGTAAGAAAGTTAAAGACCATCTTGAAGTAGATCATTCCGGATATTGAACTAGTTCATCTTACTCCTAGCTTTTTTGTTCAGACTACCACACTCTGAAGGGCTTTTTATTATTGAATTATCATTTATATTCATGTCACTAGCTTATTACTCGTCATCTTGAGTAGGTGGTTAATAAGTGCTTAGAGTTGGACAAATAAAAGCGACTTCTTGTATTGTTTTTCTTAAGTTATTGGCCAATAGTAGTGCCTAACTAACAAACAGTTAGTTGAGGTGTGGGTTGGTCAAGCACGGTAACAGGTGCGGTCTATGTTTGACCTTCCTATTAGAAATAGTTTGCAGGGCTATGACGAGCCTCCAATTTTTGTAATCGCTGTTCGGTTTCTTATGGGTAATGAAGCCTTATAGATATGTCACTATTTTGAATAATGTGGTTTGGAATTACCGATTACGTGCCACCACTGTATGTGAAGATTATAAAGGTGGCTAAGAAGATTAAGATAATACCTTGCACTGCCCTTATTAAGTTGTTAATCAGTTGTGGTATTAGATAACTTAACAAAAGGTTGGTTAGAGTGTGAGTTACTTATGCGGCTTATTTCGGATAATTTTATTAGAAATATTTTGTCAAGCTGCGATAAGCAACCAAGTTTGACAGTTGTAGTTTGATTTATGACGATTAGCAAAGCCTTCCGGATATGCCATAATGTTGTGTAACATAGCACGACTGAGGACGAAGTTTACAAGTTTTGAAAAGGATTGCCCTTTATGGATGGGCAATTCTTAACTTGTGATTGTTTTTACTTGCTTTGCATCACGCAAAAAGAATTACTTTTAACTATTGCTAATTATGAAGCTTCCTGATTTTGGAGAGGTTTACCATTTGTGATGGAGGTAATGTCTAGCCTGTGACCTGGGGGTGAAGTCCCATAGTTGTGAAAAATGATTTGCGCCATTAGGATGAAGAAGCTAAAGTTGTGAATTGAGATGAAGTCCCTCAATGCCAAAATGGTTCGCGCCACTTAAGATAAGGAAATGGATAAGGTGAAGTCTCCCAGTGTAAAAGGGATTTATTACTAAAATAAGGGAATGACTGAGGCGAAGTCCCCATTCTAAAGATGATTTATACCACCGTTGAAATGAAGTTCGGATTGTGAACAGAGACGAAGTCCCCCAGTCTTAAAATAATTTTTACCACCGCTGAAATAAAGTTCGAACTGTGAACAGGGATGAAGTCCTCTAGTCCTAAAATCATTTGTACCATCGCCGAAATCAAGTTCGGACTGTGAACAGGGACGAGGTCCCCCAGTCCTAAAATGATTTGTGCCACCGCTGAAATGAAGTTCGGACTTTGAACAGGGACTAAGTCCCCTAGTCCTAAAATGATTCATACCACTGCCGAAACGAAGTTCTGATTCGTACCACCGCCGAAATGAAGTTCGGACTGTGAACAAGGACAAAGTCTCCCAGTCCTAAAATGATTTGTACCACCGCTGGAATAAAGTTTGGACTGCGAACAAGAAAAAAGTTCCCCGGTCCTAAAATGACTTGTACCATTGCCGAAATTAAGTTCGGACTGTGAACACCGAGTCCTAAAATGACTTGTACCACCGCTGAAATGAAATTCGAACTGTGAACAGGGACGAAGTCCTCCAGTCCTAAAATGATTTGTACCTCCGCTGAAATAAAGTTCGGACTGTGAATAGGGACGAAGTCCCTAGTCCTAAAATGATTTGTACCACCGTTGAAATGAAGTTCCTACTGTGAACAACGACGAAGTTCCCCAATCCTAAGATGATTTATACCGCCATTGAAATGAAATTCGGACTGTGAACAGGAACGGAGTCCCCCGGCCCTAAAATAATTTGTACCACCATGGATAGGGAATTGCGAATGAAGGCAAAGTCTTCCAGCTCCCAATACTTATGAAGCGATTTCTGACTCGAATACATTTTTGACTTTTGATTTGGTTTGATTTAGCTAGGCTGAAAAGTATCTCTCAAAAGGTACTTAGCCCATAGCCACGTCCGATATCGAGAGATAGTAATATCTTGTACCTTATGAAATAAGTTAAGTACGGTGGAATTCCCTTTTTTTATTAAATAGCCCTTGCTAGCGTTTTGTAGGCTAAAAATTGCCACTCTAGCACATGACGAGTAGCTTGTACCATAACAGCACATTAAGTTCCCCTTGGATGAATTATTTGCTTTGGGATTTTCTTTGTAGGTGTATGGAATATGCCAATAAGAAATTCATGGAGTAATTGAATTAGTCATGAATGGAGAGAGACAAATGACATGCCCTGTGAATTCCAAGGGAGTTATGAGGTCTCTTACGTGCCTAAACAAAGCCCTTGGAATGAATTATGTAATCTAGCCGTCTTGTTATAAGTACTTTTACTATTCCAGAACTCAATATTTATATGTGTTCTTTGATTTGCACTCATGTTTTGGTGTTGGATAATGTGCGTTTTGTATTTCAAAATCATTAAGGGTGGGGTTAGTGACTATGTTCCTTTTAATGCCCTTAATTTAGAATTGTCGTATATAATTGTTAATTTAACGATTTATGGGTAAGGATCTAGCGAAGTATAACCTAGTTGAACTAGAAGGTTATAGCAAGTGTGTTGAAGTACAGCTAGTCTAGATTAGAAATCTTTAGCAAAGGTTTATTGAGCTTAAAATCCATCAGAGCGGGATTGCAACGAAAATTGATTTCCTTAGAAGCTGATTGAATAGAAATTGACATAATCAGGGCATGAGTAGGTTAAAACTCCCGCAAGTGGTGATTCAGTTGGGATTGAAATGAACCTATGATGCAACAAGAATTAGTTCAATCAGAATTTGATTTACTATAAAGATTGAACCAAACTTTAAAAAAAATTGTTTAATCAGAGTTAACCTGAAGTAGGATTGCGATGAAAATTGATCCAATTAGGGTTTCATGAGAATTGGAACAAATCAAGATTAGATCAAACTAGGATTGTAACGACAATTAATGCACTTATGATTGATTTGAGCAAGGATGGTAAAAGGTGGCTCATTTAGGGTTGAAGTACACCGAGATGGTAGCAAAAATTGACCATTTAGGGTTAAATTGAATTAAGAAAGTAAGGAAAAAAATCTTTCAAAGTCGAATTAAACTAAGATTGTAATTAGAATTGGCCCAAATTTGGGTTTGAAGGGGAGAGCAAGGGTTTGACCATGGTGATGGCCAACGACTAGTGACGACCAGTGTGCCAATGGTAGCTGTTGCGCAACCGAGGGCAGCGGTGGATATGGGTGTTATGCCGGTGGCAACATGTGGCGGGAATATTGATAGTGGTGGTGGAAGATAAAGCTCCACATGCGGTGAACGAGGCATCACGCTGTGGCGACTTTGGAGAGGATGGTGGTAGAAGTCCCAAGCATCGCGAAAGTGACGGTCGTTAGTGAGAATGATGACGGCGGCTTGGGATGGTGATTGTGGTGTGGCAGGTGAAGTGTCAAGAATAACGCTAGGTTTTAGGGATGATGCTTGGTTGTTGATATCCCCGGGCAAGGAATTCATCGGATGATGGAATTTGGCGGGCTACATAATTGGACCTTGTGACTTAAGGCGGCCACAACTTTTAATCTATAAGGAGTTACCGATACAGTTACCTATCAAAGCAAAGTTGTTGAAGCGTTTTATGTAATTATAATGACTTATAAAGCTTTTGATTGAAGAAAACATAAAGAAGAGGCGAAAAGATGAAGTGGGCGTTTTCCTCTTGTAATAGTTATATAGCTTGACCCCTTGACTTAAAATGAGCATGACTTTCGATCCACGAGTAGTCATAGAACGAGTCCGCTGTCAAAATGAAACTCAGGAAGTATCGTAGGTAGCTATAATGAGGTTTTAAGTTTTGGATCAAAGAGAATATGAAAAGGAGGTAAAAGTTCGAATGGATCGAATTCCGATTGTGGTTGCTATATAACATACCTTATAACTTAAAACACGCATAAGTTTTAACTCGTGAAGAATTATGGATTGTGTTGCATAATAAAACGAAGCTCTTGAAGAGTTATATGTGAATATAATGAGTTTTTAAGTATTTAATCAAAGAAAATATGAAAGAGAGGTGAAAAAATGAACCGGGCGAATAATGTTGGTGGTAGTAGTATAACATATCTTGTAAATTAAAAAGAACATAACTTTCAACCCGTGAAGAGTTATGGTTTGAATTGTATATCAAAACGAAGCTCTGAATAGTTATATGTACATATAATGAGTTTTTGATCAAATAAAACATGAAAGAGAGGTGAAAAGATGAATCGAGCGAATAAGGTTGGTGCTAGTTGTATAACATACCTTGTAAATTAAAACGAACATAACTTTCAATCTGTGAAGAGTTATGGATTGAATTATCTATCAAAACGAAGCTCTTGAAGAGTTATATATAAATATAATGAATTTTTGAGTTTTTGACCAAATAAAATATGAAAGAGAGGTGAGAAGATAAACTGGGCGAATAACGTTGGTGGGAGTTGTATAACATGCTTTGTAAATTAAAACAAACATTACTTTCAACCCGTGAAGAGTTATGGATTGAATTATATATCAAAACAAAGCTCTTCAAGTGTTATATGTAAATTTAATGATTTTTTTTTATCAAAGAAACTATTAAAGATAGGTGAAAAGATGAACCGGGCAAATAACATTGGTGGTAGTTGTATAACATACCTTGTAAACTAAAACGAACATAACTTTCAATCCATTAAGAGTTATAGATTGAATTATATATTAAAATGAAGATCATGAAGATTTATCTGTAAATATAATGAGTTTTTGAATTTTTTATCAAAGAAAATATGAAAGAGCGGTGAAAAGATGAACCGGGCGAATAACGTTGATGGTAGTTGTATAACACACCTTGTAAATTAAAACGAGCTTAACTTTCAATCCATGAAGAGTTATGGATTGAATTATATATAAAATGAAGCTCTTGAAGAGTTATACGTAAATATAATGAGTTCTTGATCAAGTGGGGTGAAAAGATGATCCGGGCGAATAATGTTGGTGGTAGTTGTATAACATGTCTTGTAAATTGAAACGAACATAATTTTCAATCCATGAAGAGTTATGGATTGAATTATATATCAAAATGAAGCTATTGAAGAGTTATATGTAAATATAATAAGTTTTTGATCAAAGAAAATATGAAAGATAGGTGAAAAGATGAGCTGGGCAAATAACGTTGGTTGTAGTTGTATAACATACCTTGTAAATTAAAACGAACATAACTTTCAATCCTTGAAGAGTTATGGATTGAATTACATATTAAAACGAATCTCTTGAAGAGTTATATGTAAATATCATAAGTTTTTGAGCTTTTGATCAAAGAAAATATGAAAGAGAGGTGAAAAGATGAACTGGGCGAATAACATTGGCGGTAGTTGTATAACATACCTTGTAAATTAAAACGAACATAACTTTCAATCCGTAAAGAGTTGTGGATTGAATTATATCAAAACAAAGCGATTTAAGAGTTATATGTAAATATAATGAGTTTTTGATCAAATAAAATATGAAAGAGAGGTGAAAAGATGAACCAGGCGTATAACATTAGTGGTAGTTGTATAACATACCTTGTAAATTAAAATGAACATAACTTTCAATCCGTGAAGAGTTATGGATTGAATTATATGTCAAAACGAAGCTCTTAAAGAGTTCTATTTAGCTATGATGATCAAAGGAAAGATAAGAAAGAGGTAAAAAGTAGGCTACAATACTTGACTTACTCAAACATACCTCTTTGCATGTATTGATATGCTTAAAAGTGGTTAGAGGAATAATAGATAGCTTTTTTGACTTGCTTTGCTTGAATAAGCTCGTTTTTGTTAGAAAAATGCGTTAAACACCAAAAAATGTTGAAAATTACCTCGAATAACATTAAAAATGTTTGAAT
Source organism: Simmondsia chinensis (assembly GCA_018398585.1). NCBI lineage: Eukaryota > Viridiplantae > Streptophyta > Magnoliopsida > Caryophyllales > Simmondsiaceae > Simmondsia > Simmondsia chinensis. The sequence continues at coordinate 20,212,743 of JAGTTD010000013.1, read as the reverse complement.
TTTATAAGAACACCAAGCCAAGCATGAGCTTGTGATCCTTCCTACAGACGGCGCCAATATGTTTGTGATGAATTTGGTTAGTGTGCTTATTCATCATTTTGAAGTTCTGTATGAGGTGGGTTTATTAGGATGAGCTGAACTCAAGCTCTAGCTTCGCGCTCGACTTAATATTCCCTGTTTGGGGTGTTTAGTAGGTGTTTGGAAAGAAGTTAAATTCAAGCTACTTGAAGATTAACGAGATCCCTGTTATCCCTTCCTTTTTTTCACCCCTTCTTGCATTTCCCCTTTTTTCTATTTATAGTGGTAGGACGATGTTTTGAGTGTTTGGATAAGTGTCCTTTTCCTTACAAATTAAGTTTCTTTTATTATTTTTAAAATGTATCTTAATAGAAGGGAAGATGGATAAGTTTAATTTGTTTGGTCATTATATGTGAGAATTATGTGAATTTTTACCCCTACTGGACGAATAATGTTGATTTTTATCTCTTCTAGGCGAATTGTGTTGATTTTCCTTCTACTGGGGGAATAATATTTTTTTACCAATATTGAGCGAATAGTGTTATTTTTACCTCTACTATGTGAATAATATTGTTTTTTAACCCTACTGGACGAATAGTCTTGAATTTGACTCTACTAGGCAAACAGTGTTGTTTTTACCCCTACTTGGAAATGTTGATTGTGCTCCTACTGGGAGAATAATGTTGTTTTTTCCCTACTGGACGAATAGTGTTGATTTTGCCTCTACTTGACGAACAGTGTTGGAATTGCTTTAATTTTTGTCCAAATAATTATCCGTGTAACCTACTTGCCCCTCTACAGTAGCAAGCTGCTCAATTATAGTTTGCCAACAGTAGTGAGACCGGCTATGTCTTATGGTGCACAGTGTTGGCCAATGAAGTGGCATCTTACACAAAAGCTAAAGAAGGTGGAGATGAGGATGTTGCAGTAGATGTGTGAACATGCAAGGAAGAATGGGATCAAAAATGACATCATAAGAAGCAAATTGGGCGTAGCCCCAATCGAGGACAAATCAAGGGAGGAGCGTTTGCGATGGTTTGGTCATGCTAGGAAGAGACCAACCACCGCCCCCTTGTCAAGAGATGCAAACAACTCCATTCTATGCTCGAGAGGAAAAGTAGGCAGGCTAAAGAAGAGATGGATGGAGACTATTTGACAAGACATCACCCACTTAAACCTAAATGAGGAGATGACCTCAGATAGAGCTCTATGGAGAGCTAGCACAGTGGCAGTCGATGGAGAGGTTTAAAATAGAGGATCATAATTTAGCTAACAGTAGTGCCCCTAGGCTTATACCTCTACCTACTTATATGGTTGTGAGTTGTTTTATTGCCTCATGCTGATTTATGCTTTCCATATGCTTGCTCGGTGTCGTTGTTTTTATGCTCTTATGCTATTACAATTAGATGCTTCTATTGCTTTTGATTTTATGCTTTCAGGTTGGGGGTCCTTGGGCACAACCTCTCTTTAGGGTAGTACCCTAAAGGGATAAGGCTGTGTACATGCCCCCCCCCCCCCCCCCCCCTCCCTCCTCTCAAAAAAAAAAGACCATGCATATGCAGGAGCCCTTAAGGCACTGGGTTTGTTGTTGTTGAAAAGAGATCTCGATGAATTATAGGATATAAGGGAACAAAAATGAAAACTGATCAAATATTTGTATATATAGGAGCTACTGATGTGATCAAAGAAATTAAAAATCTTGAAAGAAAGAATGCCCACAAAGAAATTATTAGCTGAAATAGAAAGATGCAATTCAGGATGAATTATTAATGTGTAGTTTTTGGACTTGTAATCCAAATCCCTAAAGAGTAAAACTTGTACGCTCTATGAATATTGGTGCAAAGAGAATGAGGTGATTTTATGGAAAGCACAATTTGTAACCTAAGATTATTTATAGAGACCAAAAATAGATGGGACACACACATCTATAAGGATTGGATGCAATTGGTATGGCGACCTCTGTATGAATTTTATGAATGTGATAACAGCTTATCTGTGTGTATATGATATTTATATGAAAATCTCTGAAGGATTAGAGATGCAAAAAGCATAGTCCAAAACCGCGCGAACTATACTCGATTAAATTACAAAGATCTTTGTATGAATAGAAACAGTCATTATTACTCCTTAAGAGATTGAAGAAGTTGTTACACACCTAAAATAAGAATTTGAGATTAAGAATCTTGGGAAAGGAAAAATTTTGTCTAGACCTATAAATCAAGCACTAATATGATAGAGTATTACTCTATTGGTCAACTTATACGAGAAATAACAAGTATTTATTCTAGAATCAAAAACCTAATTCATATCATTTTCTCTTAATTTCTTCTTCTAATTCATTTGTCTTTCTACACCTTTTGTCTCAAATACAAGCCCATTTATATCGACATGAAATAAAGCTGATTCATGGATTGGAAATCCAGGGGATGCCATGCAGGTTACACTTGTCAACCATGTAAGTACACACACACACATACGAACCCATATATATATATATATATATATATATATATATATATGGGAAAAGAATATACGAGGAGAAGAAGAGTAGGAGAGAGATCAATGAGAAGAGAAGAGCTTAGGAGAAGATTAAGAGAATTGATTTGATTCATGTTATCTATACATGAAGTAGTACATGTATTTATAACTTTGATAATAGCCTAACGACTTGTCTAACAAAGTCATTAACAAACTAACAATATCTCTAACCATTTTAACTACTCAATAATATTTCATAAGCAATTGCAAGCTAACATTTTATCATGTGATGAATATTGACTCTAACAATACCCTCCCCACCAAAACATCCTTGTCCTCAAGGATGAAATGTCAGAAAGCCGAGAGCACCGAGCTTGAATATAGCTTGAATCGCACTAGGATCAAATGGGAAGGTTAGATAAGGAAGCTTGTACTGCAGCATAGCCCTCAATATCGTGATGAAATCTATTGCACCAATGGAATCAAAGATTAGATGAGGCTTGCAAATCTCAGTGCCTTCTTCCCCTACAAAAAATATGATGTATGGAGCCTTCTCATTGAACTGAAATGTGTCATCGAGTTTGGGCAAAAAATCATCTGTATGCAAAAAGTCTAGCTTAATACAACCTAGATTGTCGAGTTCCAAGGAGGATTTGTCGATCATGACATGCGTTTGATGAACTCCGTTTTCAGCCATTATTGTTAGAATCTTGAATTCAATTTCAATAGATGCATGACCCTCATCAAGTATTGATTGTTCATCAAAAAATTCATCTGCCACAAATGGTATTCATCTTTTGCCTAGTGTGCCTCGGATATGATGTTGTATGTTGTGTACTTGGAACTCAAGATCATCTTTAGCATGAAAACCGGGAATTTCTCCAACTTTAGGAGAATCAGTATTCAAACTTTTTGCTTCATAGTGTCCCAGCTGATGCAACACCAAACATTGGTGGCTGAGTTCAAATTTGATTTTTGGTTGCTTTAGTGACTTTCTTATAAGGATTGAAAAAATTAATGTCTAACAGACAACAATTGTTATATAAATTCTTGCCATGCAAATTGGCAAATATTGAAGCCACATTTTTTCTTGAAGAAAATGTGATGTGTGATGTAAACCTCAAGGATTGATGGTGAGATCACTTCAATGGCTTCAATATGACCATAAGGAAAGAAAACTTGACGAAGAACATCTTCATTTATAGAATAAAATACCTTAGAGACCTTGACTAAGAGTGTGGCATAATTGGAGGACTTGACTTGATCCAAATTGGAGTTCATAGGTTGTATCTTCCTTATGTCAAATTGCATGATTTCGCCAAATTTGTAGTAAATCAACTCCATTGAGATGCAACTCAACCTTAGCTATCAAATTCTTTTATTGCTCATATTTTTCCCCCCTTTTTTTCTCTATCCTTGAGGCTATTATTTCTGACTGAGAATCAACTTTTTTGATAGCAATTAATACAATCTATTTAGATTGTATCTAAATTTAGGGAAAAGAATATATGAGAAGAGGATTGGAGAGAAATACGAGAAGAAGAATAGAAGATAGTAGGAGGAGAGAGATTAACGAGAAGAGAGAAAGAGTTCAGGAGAAGATTAAGTGAATTGATTTGATTCTAGTTATCCATACATCAAGTAGTACATGTACTTATAACTTTGATAATTTCCTAACAACTTGCCTAAAAAAGTCATTAACAAACTAATAATATCTCTAACCATCTTAACTAACCACTCAATAATATTTAATAACATTTCCCCATGTGATGAATATTGACACACTATATATATATATATATATATATGTATGTATATATATGTACGTATATGTATATGTGTATATATATATGTGTATATGAAAGTCTTTTACATAATTTTTAACTTTTTAGGATATTTGATAATATTTAATATAGATCACAAAATTATACTCGAAGAATATCTAATATTTACAACATATGAAGATTTCTGATGATTTTATTGCTGTTAAATCAGCAACTTAAGTTCCTATACCAAACCCAATGCTAATCATGAGCCGTTATGAAACATAGTACTGACGAGCAGAAAGAAAGATAATTAGGTTGTTTGATGAGTCTAAAAACATTTGACTAGAAGATCTGGCTAAGTGAAGATCTGTTGGAAACTTAGTAGTTGGAAACTTCGAGCGCCAGAGGTCTGAGTTCGATCCGCACTGGAGGAATTCCTCCCCCACGTCCCACTTAAGGGCCAGAGGTCCAAGTTCGATCTGCAAGGACCAAATAATTCGGTTGCTTGGTAAGTCCGAAAACATTTGACTAGAAGACCTGGCTAAGTGAAGATATGTTTGCTTATATAGGATAGGTGGCAAGTCCTTCAAGGACATTACCTAGTGGCTGGGAACTCCAGGACTGGAGGAAGGCCCCCCTTACCAGTGTAACAAGAAGGGATAGAGAGCAATCAGAGATAGAATGATTTTGAACATAAATTATAGGCACTTTCAACTGTACTCCTATCAGAACCATGCGTCCCTGGAAATTCGACCTCAGCTGTTAAGCAACGTCAAGCTGCAATTTGATTCCATATACTGCGAAATGACTATTTTAAAATTTATTATGCCAGTTTGACTCCATGTTTATTCGGTTCCCTTGATTGTCGCTTATGATAGGTACTTCCCAGAGGGCATTGACATATACTTCGAGAACGTTGGGGGGAAAATGCTAGATGCGGTGCTGCTTAACATGAGACTTCATGGCCGAATTGCAGTGTGCGGAATGATCTCCCAGTACAACCTGCGGCAGCCAGAGGTCGTTCACAACCTCTTCTGTCTCATCACCAAGCGTATCTGCATGGAGGGCTTCGTGGTGTCTGACTACTACCACCTCTACCCCAAATACCTCGACTTCATCCTCCCTTACATCAAAGCAAGGTGACATCTCTTATGTCGAGGATGTTGCTGAAGGGTTGGAAAATGCACCGGCAGCCCTTGTCGGGCTATTCTCTGGCTGCAATGTTGGGACGCAGGTCGTCGTAGTTGCCCGTGAATGACTTCAAGAGGTAAAATGATATGTATGTTTTCGTGTTATTGGATGCTGCGTAGGAAATATGATTATGTAATAATGAGATTTTTCTTGGTACATACATGATAATGTGTAATATAAGTATTATGGAAAAAAAATCAATACCAACAAGGTATAACGGGCCTGCAGCTGTGTGCACACATGAGAAAGTCTAATGGTGTATGGACCCTGCCTTGGTTCCGTCTTTTAGACATTGGATTTGTTGTACCTCGACTGATGGAATATGTTCAATATATTCTATAAGCTAGTCAAGCTACTATTTATGCTCAGAATAATTTTTTTCCCCCTCAATAGAGTTAAAAGTTTTCCTGAGTTTCAAATTTGTGCACATTCTCGTATCACTGAGCAAATTAGGGTTTTTACTCTGCATGACCCCCAAATACAAGGATGTTGCTACGTTCACTCTACTTCATTTATGGAGATGGATTTTGTAGAGCACAATATTTCCAGGATAATCAATTAAAGAAATAAAGCATTAGTATTTCTTTAGTTAAAAAATAGCTACAATCTCTGTATTCATACACTAAGTACACGAATATGTAAAATCTTTTGATTCGATCTCCAAGGTTAATCAATCGAAAAAGGGTGCAAGGTTTGTTCTTAATCAAGTGGAAGGTTTCTTTGAGGAAGGAGGGTAGAGGTGGCCAGTGGGCCGAGCCGGACCGCAACCTGGCCCGGCCCGGGGCCCCCCCAAAAGAGGGGAGCTCGAGCCTGGGACCGAGCCTGGGGGGGACCTGCCCCACCAATGGCTAGAAACTTTAATATTTAAAAAAAATTTCTATTGTTTTTTTCTATAAATACTCATCTAAATTTCTCATTTCAACACAACAATCTCTCCATCTAATTTTCTCTTCTCTACTAATCCAAAGTTCTCTTGCTTTAAATTTCTAAAGTTCAAAGTTGCAACTTGTTCTGTTCGTAGAATCTTGTACAAGTTCAAATTTCAGTGTTCTCTTTGGTAAAATTTAGTATCGAAAGAAATTTTATTTGTTTGTCATTTTCATTTACCGAACTTGCATTCTTAGTTACATTTTTCAATTAATAATCAACAATACTATCATGGCACACAGCTCTTCTTCATCTGAAACCGGTAAATCTTGTTCAAGCTCTTCACGACCGCCTAAAATTCCTAGGACGGGTAGAGTTGAATAACTTAATACCCGGGAACAAATATTTTTAGAACCCAATCCATCTCCTCCCTACACGGACACTTTAAATTGGGAGGAGCAACAACAGTACTACCATGACCGGGATTTACTTGAATCGGGGAGTGCTCAAACTTCACAATTCCAAGAAGAACCCAAACCCCCCAACACCGAGACTGAAACCCATGACGACACCACTAGTAATAGGCGTAATACTAGTGAGGTGTGGAAGCACTTCACACTAGATCGAACAGTTAATAAAGCCTATTGTAAATTATGTGATCCTCCTGAAACTTTTAGTCATTCACGTGGTGGTGGGACATGCACCTTAAAAGACACCTAGCGAGATGCCACCCCGAACTAAACCCAGATAGATCTCAACAACATTTAGTACAACAAATGACCGGTGCACTTGCTAGCTTGAGGTTTTCACAAGAAAACAATAAGCAAGAATTAATAAAATATGTCATTGGGGCTGAAAAGCCATTTAAGACCGACGAAGGCCCTAGATTCATCCACTATTGCCTAAACGCTTTAAACCGCGCCGCTGTAAAGGTTCCTCGGAACACTTTCAAGCGGGGCGCATTTAAAGAATTTTTTAGGATGAAAAATGAGCTTGCAGACATTTTTAGGACCAACACGAGCATGTTCTTATTGACGTCCGAGACATGGAGGTCGAAACCCAGTGTGCCTTTCATGTGCATAATGGCACATTGGATCGATTCTTCCTTCATCATGCAAAAAAGAATAATTCATTTTTGCCATCTAGATTATCCCCACACTACTAGATAATCACGGGTGCCATTATGCAGGCATGCCGCGAGTGGGGTATAGACCGTAGAATTTTTAGCATTACTTTTGACAACGCTACAAACAACAACGCATCCGTAAAATATTTAATTAGGCACATGAGACCCATGTTAGATGGGAAATGTTTTCATTTACGTTGCATATGCCATATTATGCATTTAAGGGTAATGGATGGTTTGGACCTAATACAAGCTTCTCTCGAGCGTTTAAAAGAAGTTACTATAGCGATCAAATCATCCGAAACTAGAAACGCATGGTATACACTATAAACAATTTAAATTAGATACACAAATTAAATGGTCATCAATAGTAGACATGTTAGAAACAATATTACCATATAAAGATATATTAATTGAATTTGTAAAGGATAGTCGTTCAGATCTTAGGTCTTTTAATTTAGAAGCAGTAGATTGGAATACAATTAGTAAAGTATGTAAATTTTTTAGTATGTTTAAAGACGCTACGACTTTTTTTTCTAGTTGTTATTATCCTACCATGCTACAAGCAATATCTAGATTGGTAGATATTGCTGCTTGGATGGCAGATAACCAATCCAACCCCTTGTAAGAGGCCTCGGTTGCCACAATGAAGCTAAAATTTGTTAAATATTATTTTGAACTACCTCTTACTTATTGTTTTGCCACCATTTTGGATCCCCGTTGTAAACTTACAGGTTTGCAATTGTTTTCTAAATTTTTTTTAACGAAAAGTTAAATTCAACATTTGATAATGCATCTTTTATTGCGACAGTCGATCGACATTTACATGAATTATTTTCCTCTTATTCTCGAAAATTATTGGCTGATAATTCTCAAGTTTTTTCCACATTTTATGGTTCTTCCTCATGTAGTAGTAGTTTCGAAGAAAAGTCATGTGTGGGAGATGTTGAGCCGATCCAAGCCCCAACAAAATCTCATGTCATATGACGAGTTAGATTATTACTTGCAGTCGCCAATGCTTCAGCTCTTCTCAACACCGGCGTGTTCGTGCTTTGACATTTTGCAATGGTGGTGTTCCAACCAAACCCAACATCCCGTGCTTTCAGCCATGGCACGGGATATACTAACGTGTCTGGTGTCTTCGGTAGTATCGGAATATGCTTTTAGTGCAGGTGGCAGTTTGCTTGGAACGAAAAGAGCGAAGCTTTCATCGTACAGCTTGCAAATGTCGGCGTGCTTGAAGGACTGGCTGCACGCAGCGGATAGGAAGCAAGAGCAGCTGAAGTTAGGTTCATCAAGCGAGGATGAAGACAACCGTACTACGGAAACGTCAAGTCCCGACTTATCAACCCCTGCCAATTTAGACTAAATAATTTTTTTTTTAATCAAAAAAGCCCCAAGGTGCATTGTAATTTTATGTCTCTATAATATATATTTTTATATAATATATTTATAATTTTAAAAGGTGTAGTTGTATTTGTTAATAATTTATGGCACATTTTATTTTATTAGCTATATTTACCATTATTTATGATGGTATTGTACTGCATATATATATATATATATATATTATTTCTCGACAAAATGAATGTGTATTTAGTATTTTTATAAGTTATATTTTAAAAAGGGGGGGGTGGGGGACTGCTGGGCCGGCTCGAGCCCGGCCAGGCCCAACCTGGCCCGTGGCCACCTTTAGAGGAGGGCTCTCAGCTTGTCGTCTTACTTGAAGGATGATTTTGTTTGGAGGTTAGAGAGAGAGTGTTCTTGGCTCTTCTCGTTACTTTTTCCAACCCTCTTTCAAATGAAGAAGTGGTCCTCTATTTATTAAGATAACTTCACCTTTAAAATGCATCGATGAGCCTCCTTTTTGGGTTGTTTCAATGGGCTTGGTTCATGAACCAAGTAGTTCTAGATTATATTGGGCCCGAAGATTTTATGGGCCTTGACTTAAAATGATGCGCATTTTTTTAGCCTACTTTTCAGCATGAGCTCGACTTTACAATCTTTGGGTTTGACTTGGTAGTCTTTGAGCTTGACTTGGAAGTTCTTGGCTCGGGCTTTTGGTTATGTGAGCCAACTTAGGCTAGTCAATCGTTGACTCTCTTTGTCTCAAACTTGATAAATTGTTGATGCTAGGGGTGTATTTGAGCCGAGTCGAGCCGAGCTCGAGCCTGCTAGGCTCGAGGCTCAGCTCGTTACCATTAAGCTCAGCTTGGTCTCGGCTCGAAGCTCGCCGAGCTTTAAAAATTCAGGTTCGAGCTCATCACGTTAAATGCTCGAGCTTGGCTCGGCTCGGCTCGATCTGAGCTCAGCAAGCTTCGCATTAAGCTTACAATATTCCAGCTCATTTAAGCTTAATATAGGCTCGTTTAAGCTTGGGCTCGACTCATTTAAGTTCCAATATGGCTTCATTGAGAAAATATTTAAGCAAATATATTATAATAAAAAAGGCTCACCTAGGCTCTTTTAGGCTCGCGAGCCTATGAGCTCGAGCTTCACTAGGCTCGGGCTCGGCTCGATAAGCTAAATAAGCCAGCTCGGCTTGGCTCGAGCTTAAAGCGAGCCGAGCTTTTTGAGCTTTATTACGAGCCAGCTGGCGAGGGCTCGGCTCGGCTCATTTACACTACTAGTTGACTCGCATTTAATACACTTCTATTGGTGTTAATCTTAGAAATGAGATTGTTAAATGATTTTTACAACCTGAAGGCCATAGAAACAACAATATAACGCAAGAAGGAAAGAAAGAGCACTAAGGAACAAGAACACCAGATTTTATGAGGTTTAAACCCAACAAAGTTAGTCTAATCCTCACTCCCTCCCTTTTTTTTTTTGGTCAATTAGCGAAATATATAAATGAAAGAAAGGAAATACAGCTACAAGAGATATACCCCAGGACACAGCCGAAGCCTACGATATGTCAAACATAGTCTAAACAAAGTCAAAACAAAAACAACCATAGCAAAAGCGAATGAAAACAAAGAAGAACTAGAACTCAAGGCCGCATTGATTAAGCAAGGAGGTGTGACGATGAGCTCCTCTGAATGGAGAAGCAGCAAGCAAGCGGCTCCTGACTAAACCCGTGATCTCCTCTCTCATGGCCTGAACTGGTTTGGATTGAGAACACTGAACCCAAAGGTTGTGCTCATACCAGAGAACATAATCGATTATTAAGAGGCAGAGTCGAGCAATAATGCTGCCAATCTCTCGACCCCTGAGGTGCCGAGTAGCCTAAGGAACGAGGTCTCTCCAAGGAAGTGCAGACCAAGAAACAAATGTATGCGGAGTGATGCGACTCCTGGCAGAGGCAGAAAAGGAAAAATCGATAAAGAGATGTTCATAAGTCTCATCGACAAGACCGCAAAGAACACAAACACTCTGAATCCCCTATGCTCCGAATAGCAGAAGCCTGTCTCGAGTCCAGCTTGCTTCAGAGAAGCGAGCCAAGGAAGAAAGGAACGCATCGGAATGTGAAGCTGAAACCATAAAAGATGGTGAATAGAGTCCTCCTCTCTCCTACTCCGTATCATTTCCCAAGCGGATTTGGTGGTAAATTTCCTCGAAGGGTCACCGACTTGATAGAATCCGCTACACCAACTTGAGGGCTAAAACCAACCATATCCCAGATAGGTCGGAGCTCCATACAACCCTGCGGAAAACTCCACCGATCACCCTCAATAATGGCTGAGACCCTAGAATCTCACAGAAAGGCGTCAGCAAGGCAGCCAATAATCGATCCATAAGGCTGTATCAAGCCCATCGCCTATGACATGATAAATCACACCACAACAAAGGCGACGAACTGATAAAATCTTATGCCAACACCATGAAGCCAAACTCATCGCCTAAATCATCCAAAAACTCCTCCCTCGAAGGCGGTTCAGATGAACCCAACACGGCCAAAGCGAGGAAGGATCAGAAAGAGGATCCAGATGGGCTTCACAATCGAAGCCTTGTTCCGCTTGGCAAGCTGATGAAGTCCTAGTCCGGCCTCACGTTGAGGATCACAAAGATGTCTGCAAGTACCTTCGCTAATCTTGGGGTCAACGAAGAGCCACACCAAAGGAAAGCTGCTAAAGTCGACTTGATCTTCCCGATCATCATCCTCGAGAGAACGAAGACCAATGACCAGTAGACCTGAATAGCAAAAAGGACTGACCTAATGAGCTCTAGGCGGCCAGCATATGATACAGGAAGAGGGTCCATAACCGAATATAGGAGAGGATGCAATCCAAAAGCGGCTTGCAGTCTACATACCTGCAGCCGAGAAGTAATAAAAGGCACTTCCACATATCAAAGTGGGCACCGCCCAAGACTGAATCCCAGAATGCCAAGAATATCACTTTTGAGTTGAAGAATCAACTCCTGCCAGAGATCAACTGATTAAGTAAGAAACTGATCAGCAATCCCAGTGCCAGAGATCAACTGCGCATCATAAGTCCTCACATCATCAAAACCAACTATTGACAAAATTCGGTTCCTGGCCTGCCTATGAAGAACATGACTTCTTACGATAGAATGCCTCCTCATCCCGACACAAGTGCGAATACTCACGGAACAAGTGGTGTTCCTCTAATCGAAGGGTAGGACACTCAGGGTCCTCATCTAAAGCTGTCTAACCTAGGGTCCGTACATCTCGACTCACTCTTCAGCAACTTCAACTTCTAAGTGAGTTGATACATCGAAGTGCCCTCAATACTAGAATCCTAGACTCTCCGAACAGTAGGAAGGAAGCCCTCATGGTCAGCTCAGAAGTTAATGAACTTAAAAGGAAGTCATATGGCATGACGTTCCCCAAGCCCTCTAATAACAATATGACAAGCAAGAACCTCAGCAGAGGCAACAGGGAAGTCGCAAAGCCAACCCTCACAGACAAGGCATCAATCAAGCTGCTTGACGATCAATCTATCACCCTCAGCATTATTGGACAATGTGAAATGGAGTCTAGAGGAAGAATTAGGCGTAAGCGTGGCCTCAACAACACACTCCTAAAAATAATCCATATGACCCGGCCAATTCTCCTGGCCGCTGCTTTGATCGGAAGGGCTGGGGATGGCATTAAAATCCCAGAGAAGGATCCAAGGCTCACCCAAAAGACTGGCGCTAAAAACTCGAAGGTAATCTCATAACGCTGGGCAAGATCCTAGCTCATTAAAGCCATAAACAAAAGTAAGGAGAAAGCCCACAACTCCAGTTAATAAGAGATATGGCAAGTAAGGAACTAATCACCTCCCCGAATCAAATAGACTCTATAGATGCCCGGGTCCCAAGCAAATGCGACACCAAGAGGAACGTACCCCACTACAGAGAAAATGCAACCCATCGGCACATCAAGTACACAACCTCTAGATTAGACGGTTATTGGTTTGGTTAACCAATAACAAATAACAGATTGGAAGATATCCAATCGCGTACAGCACATGAGGAATCGGGGTTGTTAAGGCCCCTAATGATCCAACATCCGACCACCATGATGAAACAATCAATGAAGCAGGACGACCCCCATATCGGGAAGCCGCACAAGTGCAAGGCCTGACATAAGGAGCCAACACGGGAGCCTCAACACAACGGCAAGTGGAAGCATTCAAAAAACAATCAAACCACTTCAACATATGAAGGCTGCGCACACTAGCCTCTCGGTTCAAAGTACAGATAATAGCAGTAGAGATCCCGATAATGGCATTCTGAGCTTCCTCCACCTTTGGAGGAATATCAGAAGAGTCTGAAACACAAGTGCCACGAGAAGTGGAGAGGGGCATAAGAAAATTAGTAAATGTCCTGGGAGGGAGAGAAACAGAGCTAGAAGCAGAGAGGACAGTACAGGTGGTTGAAGGAACTAGAGTAGCGACTAGAGGACTCGAGACACTAGTGGAACAGAGCTCCAAATCCCGACCGGAGATATGCATAGGGGAACCAGCACTAGGGTGGTGCTGAGCCGGGATCCCAAACGAACCAAAAGAAGGTGGGCCGGTAAAAAATGAACCAGAACGACATGAGGCACACGTCCCAGGGGCAAAAACAACTCACAGCCCATGAGTTGGGCTAAAAATGTGCGGCCCACCATTCCCAAGTGCCTCAAGAATTAGCCCCTCCTCCCTACGGCACGGCCCAGAAGGCCTAACAGTAGGCTCCCTTTCACTTGCTACAGTACGTGGCCCAGCAAGCCTAGCGACCTTTGCCTCCCTTGTACACGGCCCAGTAGGCCCAATAACAAGCACCTCCTCTCTAGCCCTAACACACAACCCAGCAGGCCCACAAATCTCCTCTCTTGTACAAGCGCACGGCCCAAGCCTTGGCCCAACATTAGGCTCATTACATCTAGAAGAAAGACCCTCCAAATTGGGCCCATTTTCCCGAGAGCTAACAATAGTAGGTCCACTAGTGGAAAGTGCCTCGAAATTGGGCCCATTCCCCCTATGGTTAGTAATAAGTGGTCCATTTAGGGAAAGTCTCTCCAAAGTAGGGCCGTTACCTCTGCTTTTGTAGGTAAGCATAATATTAATTAATATGAAAAGAAAAGTACATGAGTACAAGGGCATACCCCCAACGAGTCCAGAGGCCCACAAGATCTGCTTTTGTAGGTAAGCATAATATTAATTAATATGAAAAGAAAAGTACATGAGTACAAGGGCATACCCCCAACGAGTCCAGAGGCCCACAAGATAGGCTAAACAAACAAAGAAACCAAAGCGAAAAACAAGCAAAAGGGCAAACAAAGCTAAAAGCCCAAAACAAAGGAGAAAGAAAGAAATCAAACTCCAACAAGAAGAAAATAAAGCGAGAAGGGGAGCTATCCCCCAACAGCAGCAGCAGCTTTAGAAGCTGCTAGAGTCATCCGACGCTCAGCACGACGTAAGCGACGAGAGGAAGAAGTGACAATAATCCATCTTGGATCAACAGTACCAACAGAAGTAGTGGACTGAGGGCAATTAAGTGAAGTAGAGGAAGAAACTATTGAACTATCCGTATTAGAAGTCCAGCCCCTCAGAGCAATATAGCCGAGCAATTTAGAACATAGTGTAGCAACTCATCAATCCTAGCCAAGGGGGCCTGAGCCACAAAAGTCATTGTAGGAGTATCCAAAGAAATGCAAAAAGCAGAAAGACCCGAAGGATCTAAACAACCCCTAGCAGATCTCAGAGTAGAAACAACATCTTCATTCCGAGGCAAAGGCAAAGCAACTTGTGCCGAAGAGGGAATAAAAATCATTGAATTTCAAATTTGAGGGGAGGAACCGGGTGGTTGATTACCACCCGGATCCTTTCCAGTTGGGGGCTGCGTGCCATTAACAGCTGGGCCTCCCGAGCCCAAATATGGTAGGGGCAACGTGGGGGCCCAACTCCCCCAGGGCAGAGCGGGCTAGGGGGAAAAATTAGGAGGCCCAGTGCCTCAAAGAATAAGGCCTAATAGATGGGCCATTTGTAGCGGCTGGCCTAATGACAGAAAAGGGCCTTGTCCCAAGTGGACGAATGGGTCTTTCTATCTCAACAAATAGACCAGTTGGCCCAATAGCATTGATTCCTCCATTTCTCCCCTCAAATCAAATGGCCCATTTCCTTTATAGCAAGAAAGAGGAGGCCCACTAGAGGAAAGCCCTTGAAATTGGGCCCATTTCCTCTAGAGATAGCAAATTAGGTTGATTTCCTCTTGAGTTAGAACTTTGCTAATTTGAGGAAACCCTCTCCAAAATAGGCCCATTTCCCCTTGGATTAGAGGAAAGCCCCTTCAAAGTGGGCCCATTTTCCCTTGTAGACAAATCCAAGCCCAGCAGCCAAGTAGATTGGTCCATGATCTCAGATATGCGGTTCAGTCTAGTAGCAGCAAAAGACCCAATTATCACCTGAGGCCCATTAAAATTAGGTCCACTACAATCATGCGAGCTTATGACATTAGGCTCATTTGGAGTGGGCCTAGTAATTGCATTAAGCCCATTTGAGATGGGCCTTGTTGCAAGCCCAATACCCCCGCTAATAGCAACACCTTCCTCTGCCACCCCCTTGCTCCGTCAATTGCGCCTGCTGCTGCGTTTTCCGGCCACTCGTACCAGCTCCCCGATAATATAGCCAACAATGGCCACGGTATTGGGAGTTTGACACATATGCCCAAAAACACGACATTTTCTGCAGACTTTGGACATCCCCTCAATCTTGACCGGTATCAGAATATGACCGTCAACCGTTTTGGGGGTTAGTCCAAGCATCAATTTGGACGCAAACATGGGTGTAGCTCGCCATAGAACCCTCAAGAGTAGGTTGATCCATGAAAAGAGGGTGACCTATCCCACTAGCAATCCAGCTCAAAGATCACTCCGACCATAATGAGGTTGGGGGGGCATGCAATTGGATCCAAGTAGAGATCCATGGCAAGTCATGTGAAGGAGCAAAGTTAGGCCACCAACGATCAGGAGAGAAATAGTGCCCATTAAGAGTCCAACGTCCACCTCGAAGAATAAGATCCAACTCAGCTATCATTTTGAACCGGAAGTAATAGGCCTCTCTATCGGCAATGATACATTTGAGACCTTTTGAGCCCTAAAGTGATTTTGTTATCCCAACACATCGAGAACAAGCAACACGACCCGTAATAATTCGACCAATGAAACAATGCCCCCCCCGTTTCTTGAGACCGAGGGCTACATCCTTGTCATTGATAGTGGTAACGACTTCGTCATTCACAAGTCTCAGGGGAACGAAGTGAAGAGTCCCCTGGTGGAGCTGAGGTAGCAGTGTTGGCCCAAGAATGTGGACCCGATCTCGAAGCACCCGGGCCTGGAACACCAAAACCCGAGGCTGCACCTGAATTCGAAGCCGAAGTCAAAACAGCATGCACCGCTAGCATGATGCAAACAATTAAGAAAAGAACCACCCAAACAACTTCAACTCAAAATATCAAGAAACCAAAATAACAACAAGAAGTTTGAAACAAACTTGTAACCAACTCCACCACACTCATCCTCCTACCAAGAGGTCACATACCGACGTGCCACCTCTAACCAGCCACCACCACTCCCGACAAGATGAACAAGAATGCAATTGGCTTCAAGAAACAAGAGAAAGAAATCCCACACAACTCTACCTACAACCATAGAACGAGGAGGAGAAGAGAACAACACCAAAGCAATTTCAAGAATTAACTCAAGCAATCATCAACATCAATTAGCTAAGATTAATGGCCCAAAAAATGCAGCAAGGAGCTCCTATTTTCAGCGAAACAAGGGAGCTGAATCCGAAGCAAATAAAGACAATAAAACCACCCAAGAATCGACTCAAATCAACCATGGTAGGACCAAGAAGCAATAGAGGGTAGAGAAGATGAAAGTCATACCAACAATTGCTCCATATGAAGAGCAAACCAGATGATAATCCAGGACAGAGAGAGACAATCAGAGGAGAGAGAAACAAACACAACAACAATCGCCAGTCCGAGAAGCAAGAACACCACGAGAAACGAAGGAACCAAGATGATGGAAGATGAGATTCAGAGAAATCAACACCAGATGACGTGTCCTACGCAACCATCAACATCAAACTCAAATACCCTCACTCACATGTGTTTTCACCCTCATAAGCTTTTTTTAGGTGACGAGGGAATGGGTTGCCCCAACCTACCCCGACCCATGAGAACAGCCTACAAATCCCCATAAGCAGGTAAGTTATGAGTATATACTCAATGGGAATCGAACTCCTGACCCCTGAACGATGACCACATGAGTAGGAGACGCCACCAACTAAGACACCCTCATGATGGGCCATGATTAGATTTACATTGGTCAAGTCTTAACATGACTAGACTTTTAAAAACTATTACATTAACTTAACTATAATTTCACTATAAAACTAAATTAACATAATATAAATTATACTATAATTAAATTGACACAATTTAAGTATGACTACATTGACAAGGTGAAAACACTACAAGGGCTACATCAGTAACCGAAGAATATGTAATAAAATTAATTTATATATACACATAATAATTCAAAGCAATTTTTGTTGTCATAACAACTTTATTAAAAGTTGATTAGACATATGTCCTATTCGTTGTGACAATGACAAAAATTGTTGTTCATTTAACACTGCCGGTTTATGTATGTACGCATATGTGTCTAAGAAAGTTATACCAGATACAAATTTGGGAGTGGTCTCTCTGTTAGAAACTAGAAACATAAGAAGAATGAGGTGCGAAAAATGGAAGGGCACGCAAATCTTGCGAGTGAAGCTGGAAACCATCAGACCAACTTTTTAAAGAAATGCTGCAGGTTCACCTTTAAAGGAAATAACGTTTTAAAATTTCCATTCCAACATGTAAGTTGAAAGGTCGGGAGGTAAAGCTGCGGTACTCGCACAATCCGGTATCAATATGAATCCGCTACAAAATTTCATGCGCAATGAGAACATTGTCATGAAAAAAATCTACCCAGGAAAAGCACATTGAACATGAGTGGATAAGTCCGCTAAGTAGGGGAAGATTCATATTGGCCAATAGTTTAACGACCATTTTAACAATCGACCACAAAGCCTAATTCTTGAATTCATTCCATGACGAAGAATTGAATAATAGCAGTCGTTTTACAATACCATACAATGGGCCAAAGTTGTGGGAAAAAGGATGCACCAAAACCATCCAGCAAGGGCCTTTATGAGAGTTCATTAGAAAGATGCACACTTCACTTCTTCCATCGTGGCTACACGAGTTAGGTTATCATTTATTTCCTTAGTAATGAGAATCTTGACAGCTGAAAGATCAAAACGCGTGGACATCCGTCACGAGTTGAGGTGCAATCCATTGGATCCTGTATCCAGACCCTGGAACTATTATATGGGCCAAGAACCGAATCAAATAACAAATTGCCCACCAAAAAAGAGTTACACCATGCATCAAAAGGCAACTAGATTTGCAACAGAAGTTAAAGAGGCATGAAACACAACAATCCAAGACTCTTATCTGCTTCATGCAAATTTTAAACACATCATTATAATTTGGCACAAAAAATGGATAAAATAATTGTAAATACTGCATTTTTTTTCACGCTTTCACTCATGTTGCACTAATTTCATGTTCCATGGTACGTAAACCTATATTTAAATGTTGATTTCACAGCTTATTGGGGGGGAAAAAAAAAAAAAGAAAAAGAAAAGCCCCCAAGGCAGGCCGGCCTTGAAATTGCGGAGGTTCAATGACCAAGATATCTGCTCCGGCGACCATATTATACTCTCAGATGGTGCTCGAACAATGATGCCATCTCGATCTGCACAATGAATCAAGTTATCCATGAGAACAAACAATTAAAACAACAATAATCTACATAGGATAATTGTAGATAGCAATCCATATATCCAGGTCTAAGATACTTTATTCCATGCAGCCGGTCTTTGTTCCTATAAGGTTATTCTAGAAGGAGATAATAAAGTGGTGGTTAAGGATATTATAGATTCGTATGCGACTGGAGCAGACATTCTAACTATCGTGGATGACATTTATCTAACTAGTCAGCAGTGTATTTAGGTCTCATTTAATTATTGTATTCAGAAGCAAATAGACCAGCATCTAGCAAATTATGTTCTTAGGGATCTGGCCTTTCAGTGTGGTAGAGTCTGTCGGACAAAGCCTTCTCCTCTCTCATCAAAACTGATGCCTTGGGATTCTCAGTCCGTCGTGAACGGTCCTAAGGCTGTTATGTCATTACCTTTATAAAAAAAAAATGTATTCCACTAGCAATTGGTCCAACCATTTGAATATTAGTTGTTTCTCAAAAAACCATGAAATACCATATTCTGGAAATGACAAAAAGAATGGCATTCTTACATAGTACCGACAAATATGATAAGTGTATGCAGTTTAGGTAGTCAATGTGTGTACCCAACAATGTGGAACAAGTCATTAAATTGTAAGAAATGATACTAAATTGCTTACGATATTCTGCCATCACATTAGGTCCACAATTTGAGTATATATTTTGGATAACTATAGCATTGCTCAATTTTATACTCTGTTTGCTTTCATAGATAACAGTTTCTGTCTTGCTTAACTTCATAAGAACCACCACAATACAGAGAATGCTGTCCTCCAAAGGGGAAATTGACTCCCCTGTAACAAAATGGGAGAACATTTTTCTTTACGCAAAAACTATTCTCACATCATATGTTTCACTTCAACCACAACTTAAGCAAGCATAAAACCTCACACAAATTTATAAATAAATATATTTTCTTTAGCTAAGACAAATTTTAAAGAAAAAAAATATTCTAATTGAAAATATTTTGTCTTGAAAAATTTTCCATAAGGAAAATGTTATCCTTAAAACCAAATGGAGCCTTAATATTTAACCCCCTATACAGTATAAGCATTAAGGTTAAAAATTACACTACCATAGCAAGGCCACAAAGGAGAGAGGCCCTTCTAAGAATTTAAAAGAGAACGAAAAGATCACTAGCAATGAAAATAAGCTGGGGCTTGAATTCCAGAGCCCAACATATACCCCATGCATCTGCTGCACAGACAATAAATCACTGAAATAGTAGTAAGACAGAAAAGACGACCAAAATGTTCAAGGAGAAGACAGAGCATATGAAGAAAGAAAAACAGAAGCATAAACTAACAAGGTAAAACATTCCAATCTCCCTACAAATCAAATAAGATTGTGTCCAAAAGGCCTCTAGAACTTAATACCCATAAAAAGCCAAAAGAAAAAAAAAAAATTTGACCTTCCACCGTAATAAATCGCTTTTGAAAATTAACCCAGCATTCCGATGCTTCAACATACTCCACAACGATTCTCTTCTTGGCATTGCAAATGACCAGTGAATCATAACACAGTTCATAGTACCAATAATGGAATCAAATAAAGGTTGTTCAGCAATGTAATGGTAACAGTAATTACATAATACATTTTAATTTGGCTGTAACACGAATGGCCATTACATGATGGTACTTCCATGATTGCCTCTATATTGCATGTGTAGTGTTCTACTCGCAACCAAACGCAATACATAAATGTGTTTCACAATTTAAAAACTACCAAAGGGGTAATTACCAACAAAGACATCAAAACGGTACGAAATTAACGATTACATTGTTGGTAAAATGACATGAATGAGCAACGAAAATATAATTTTAATAAAATCAGAAGAGAACTCAAGTTTAGTAAAACGACGGAAAGTATAAAAACAGTAAGGAGAGATTAAACCAAATAATTGCCGCGCCATGGAGATCTCCACTTCCTTAAGTCATTTACGCTGCCAAAGAGGTACAATGGGACCATTGGCACTCCGACCCCAGAGTTAACACGGCGCTCAGCTCAATAGTGTACTCCAGGGAGAAGGACTAGAGCACGCGTCAACATTCTCAATAATGGAGAAGAAAGGATAAACTTTGAGAGGGAAAGTAAGATAGTGGAGACGATGTACTTCGGTGTATTTTTCAGGGTGTCGATCATCCTAACAAGGGGCTTTATTTATACGTGAAACATTGCATGTTAAGGGAAGGATCCGTAGGGAAGGATCATGGCCTAAAAATCCGGCCTCCATATAAAGTGTGGCAGATATAGAAGAGCTAAGAATCCAGCTTCAGTTACAGATAATAACAGAGTGCGCGTTTAAACAGTCAAGAAGCATATCTCGAGCTCAAGCCCCGAGTAGCAAGTAACACCTCGAGATAACACCCTCAAGGTTCACTGGAATGACAACGTGAGCTCGAGCTTGCAGCCTCAACCCAATAAGAAATAGTCTCAGGTTCTATTTCGACGACTAAAGAATATGACGATCGTAAAATTAAGAGTCTTGGTTAGAAAAAATGCACACCACGCCACAATGTACGCGCACGTTTGGCCCACCATGCCCACTCTAGGCCCATAAGAGTTTACCAAGCAAGGACAAGGGCAAGGGGGAATGTTCCTACAATCCCTCTAGGTATGACCGTTTTGGCCGCAGGTCCAACATGTTCTTTGATCCTCTTCTAGCCTTCATTGGTGTTGCTCATTGGCCTCTTTCCTCGGGACGGGCTTTGTTTGCTACAGGATCCATACGCCTAAAGATTGGATTTCACCTTGTTCCATTTTTTCCTGTACTTGTCCTTCTTTCCTACATTTCTTGATTCCACAAGGTTAGCAGCGAAGAAGAAGAGTTCAAAGGACTTCCCCTTAGCTTGTTTGCGGTTCTAATCTTCCATATTCATATGGAAGATCAGTTCCTACAGAATCATGTCCTCATGTTTAAATGATGCCCTAGGACTATAAACAATTTAAATTTTTTTAGAACATAAGTATTTCCCACACAAGTTGCCAATAAACTACAAGTGGTTGTTCAAATTTTAGTTGAAATTTCTAGCCAAATTGTTCACTCATTTCATTAGTTCCAAAACACTCCCCCCCACCCCCCAGCCCCCCCCCCCCCCCCCCCCCCCCCAAAACCAAAAACACACTTGACAAAATAAGCTTCATTCTTGACCAAAAGTAAGCTATCTTTTTCGACAAAGTATGCCCCCATATCTGACCGAGGAAATCCCTCTTTTGACTAAGCAATGCCTTCCTTTTTAGACTTGACAAGCCTCCACTTTTGACTAAAGAAATCAGCCCATTTTCCCCTTTTTTCTAAACGCTCCTAAACCTCTTCTACAAATACCAATCCTCAACTCATTCTCATTCATCCAAGTCTAATAGTTTCTTCATTTTTAAGTAAAAGTAAGAATAAGAGTTGAGAGAGAAGAGAGTCAAAGTTTGTGCTTTGGATTTTAAGAAAACTTTATTTCTTCTGGTAATTAACTTACTCATTAACTCTTCCGCCCTTTTTGGTTAAGCTTCTCAGTGTTTGATATGTTAATTGTTGACCAACTTTTCATAGTTTTCTTAAAATTCTCATAAGGTTTGTTTTTGTACACCACACATTGACCCTTTTCACCCATCTATGTGTTCAAAACCAAAATGACATGAAGCATGTTTGTTTAAGTATTTGAAATGTAGAATTTCATTTTGGTTATGTTACAATCCTTTACCTATGGCACTTTCAGTGTATAAAAAGGCACAAGGCAATAGGGGGCCCTAGTGCCTAGGCACAAGGCGCAAGACGAAACGAAGTGAGACGCATACTTTTATAATTTGCATTCATATTCTATATTTATAAAATATATTATGAGCTATAAAATTAATTATGTAATGTAACGACTCTAATTAAAAATATAAATAGTGTTTAAGAAAAATATCGCTAAAAGATATTGATATTCATCAAAACACGCTGTATTATATACCAACATAAGCTTTTTCACAAAAATTGCAAGGCACCATAAAATTCAAGGATTAGTAGTATCAAAAAGTCAAGGAATAATACTCCATCTTTTGCACACACAATAAACAAAGTACAAAAATACACACAATATAATAATATGTTCAACTTAAGGCAAAAATATTGCCTAAAAACAAAAGGCGTGCCTCAGTGCTTTGTGCGCCTTAGCGCGGCTTGTCAAAGTTTCCTCGCCTGAGGCCTGCGAGGTGAGGAAGCAAAGCCGCGCCTCGCCTCGCCTCAGGCGTGCCTTTTTATACACTGGGCACTTTTACAATACAATTTGGGTTTATGTCTACGTTGTGCAATTATGAAAAACATTTCTTATGTTTTATTATATGCGTTGTGCCCTACGATAACGGGAAAAAACATCTTTGAGCCCTCAATGGGGGATTATACCATCTTTGTTACTAGTTCACTGTTTGGAATGTTCCTTAGAACCCGTAATTAGACGGGGACCCAATTATGATAGCCAATTCCGAGGCCAGTTGCAGGAATTATGTGCATCCACAACCAAGAGGCTTAAGGCCTAAGAGTTCAGTTGATATGTTCTTAAGTTTTCCCGAATAAGTTTTTAATAAGTGACTCTAGCTATGCTTTTGAAATGTGTCTCATGTCTTTTAAATAATGTTTGATCCTTGTTTTGCTGGCGGATTTGTTATTTGTTAAGCTTTATGCTCACCCTGTTGTTTACCAATTTCAGACAAGGCATAAAGAGGTGGTTGGAGAAATTCAAGGAACTTACTTGCTACATTGATCAAGTTGCTACAACTTTACAAGATTTTCTTTTACGCTTTATGAGTTTAATAGTTCACTTATATAGGATTATGTTTGTGTCTTGGAAATCTTAGCATTTTGATTTGAGTTTTGAACTCCAAAGGACTGTAATGTGTGTTCTCTATTGTATTATAAAGCATAGCTAAAATAAATATTCTTAGTACTCCACATATAATGACCATTGGTTCTCTTGTTGGCTTATAAGTCATTGGGCCGCTGTTTGCTATGTTTGGGGTCGTGACAATAACTATCCCAAGAGGGAGGCATTTCGTCAATCAGATAGTTAGCTCGGAATGTTTCATAGAATTTTATGCCCTCATTCAGTATGTCAATAAAAAAGGTCTCATTCATGAATCTGATCTAGAATCAGTTTTTCGTCAACCATAGAAAATGACAGCCACCTACTACAAACATGTTGCTTGGTGACACTATCATCTGACCCATACTTGTTTTGCAACGCTTCCAATATCTCCTTAGATGTTTTCATATTGCTATAAATTTCATATAAGGGCGTTGTTATATAGTGGAGAAGCATCCCTCTACAAATTCTATTATCCTTCTCGAAGACCTTGTTGGACCTCAGCGGGTCTCTATCATTAAGGAGTGTAGTGCACCTCAATTTGGCCCAGGAAGAACTCCATCTTGTCAACCCACATCTTGTAGTTCTTACAATCCACATGCTCAGTTTTAGACATATAAGGAACAATAAAGCCTGCGAGAGTCATATTGTGATTACACATTTACTAAACGACTTAGATTGTTGGTAAAATCACGCGAACGAGCAACCAAAATATAACTTTAATATAATCAGAAAGAGAACTCGAGGTATAGTAAAATGAAAAAAGTATAAAAACAATAAGGAGAGGTTAAATCGAAGAATTGTCGCACCGTGGAGAGCTCCACTGCCCTAAGTCGTTTATGCCCCTACATAGGTACAACGGAACCACTGGCACTCCGACCCCCAGGGCTAACACGGCGCCCACCTCAATAGTGTACTCCAAGGAGATGGATTGGAGCATGCTTTAACTTACTCAGTGACGGAGAATAGAGTATTTAACTTTGAGAAAGAAAGTAAGGGAATGGAGAAGATGTACTTCAGTGTATTTTCAGTGTGTCGACCATCCTAACAAAGGGCTTTATTTATAGGTGAAGAGCTGCACATTAAGGGAAGGATCATGACCTGAAAATCCGGCCTCAATATAAAGAGTGGCGGATATAAAGAAGCCAAGATTCTTGCTTCAGTTATGGAAAGAATGGATATGGAAAGAGTGTGGGTGTTGAAACAGTCACGACGTGTATCTAGAGCTCGAGCTTGTAGCCTAGAGCTTGAGCCCGAAGTAGCAGGCAACACCTTGATATAGCAACCTCGAGGTTCGTTGGGAATGACAACTTGATCTCGAGCTAGCAGCCACAAGCAGGACCCAATACGAAATAGTCCCAAGTTTTATTTTTTTTGATTGAGTATTCACAAGTTCTATTTCAACAACTAAAGAATATGATGGCCATAAAAATAAAAGTTCGGGGTTAGAAAAAGTCCACAACACACCAAGAAATGACGTCCGGCCCAGCGAGGTGGGGGCGGGCCGCACCTGCGCACACATGTAGCCCCCCATGCTCACTCCAGGCACACAAAACTTTACCAAGGACAAGGACAAAGGGGGTATATAAAGTGGTTTTCCCACGTCTAGTATTCATATGTGGGATTGAGGTGTTCCCACATGTTGAACAAAATTGGAGCACCCAACCCTCAAATTTCAACATATGACTTCTTTACCTACATAAAGCTTAAAAGCAACATATCTTCCATTAAAAATCCTAACTTGATAATTGCAATGTGACACCTAGTTTCCGAAACACAACTATTGCAACACAAGTTAACCGCGGTCAGTGATTTGATTCCACGGTACCAAGTTACTATCGCTCGTACATGTTAGACATTACTGTCATAAATGGAAATGCATTATTCTTTCCATTGAATACTAGAACATGTGTATATATATACATAAGTTCCCTGTCAGTCTATGAAATTCAACCATTGGAAGCAATGAAAAAAGATTCCAGCCAACAGAAAAGAAGAGTTCCCTTGAAAAAAATTACATTTAGAACATCAACTCATCACAAACTATAAGACACAGATCTCCCAGAAAACTTACAGCTGTTAGGGCGGCCTCAGAACCTTTATTCCCAGATTTTCCACCAGCTCGATTTAGAGCCTGCACTTACCATGAAAAAATCAGATAAATCATAGTGCTAATGCACCGGCAAGTTTCATTTATAAATTAAAGAAATGGTGGTAAAACTCTGAAAGAGAATGCATAATTCTTGGAGGAGTAATTACTACCTGAATGTCATGATCCTAGTAAATGGGATATATGGGGTTAAGTATTAATAATTCGTTAGTAGAAATTAAGCAGTATTATCTTTCTTGTATAGCTTAATAAGTCTCTTGTATTGCTTAATAGGTCTTTTGATGATGTTTTCATGTTAGGTGCCAAAGTCAGTTAAGACGGTTAAAGGTCTTGGTGCATTGTATTAGTGAAGTCGGTTAGGAGAAGTGTCTTGATGCAATGTAAGGTTCTTAGTCGCCTTAAGTGGAAGGTAGTATAAGTAGCTCGAGGATTACACTTGTAAGATTCATTGAATGATAATAATCTTGATTCTCTTCTCTCAACCCTAATTCTCTCTACTTCTCATCTCTATTCTCTCTATTTCTCATCTTAATCTCACTTCTTCCTCATCCCTTATTCTCTTTCCTAGGTTATGATTCAAGATTGATCTTGAATCATAACAATTGGTATCAGAGCTTGTGAATTTGTATTTGATTAAGTTGAATTTGCATTCAATCGAGTTGAATGTGCGTTCAATTAAGCATGGCCAAAAGTAGGAAACAAGTTTCTAAGGCTGTTAGTTCAGCTGATGCTTTGATTCAGCAAGAGCAATTAGCTCAATTGCAGCAGCTGATGCAAGAGTGGAGGCTGACAATGCAGCAAATGCTACAGCAGCATTTAGCTAAGTCGCAGCAGCAAATTGAGCAATGGTTAGCAAGAACGAAAGAACAAATTAGTAGACTATATGCTCCTGCAGGAGCTGGAGTTGATGGTTCAATCGCAACACCTATTGAAGCTGGATTGGTTCAATGGCATGATCGTGGATTTAACAGCAGCATTTCTGATCCAGTACTGAAGGTTGCAGGATCGAATGTTGCAATGGTGTTGCAACAACACCATCGGATACAAGACCAATTCAATTACCAAAATGCATCAAATAGAGCTAGAGTTAGTTCGAATCTGGAAGTGGCATCAGTGAATGAGGATAATGATGCAGCATTTCGACTTGAGCAGGATGAGATGGTGCAAACACAAATTTCTGAAGTAGATTCGAAGGCTACAGCAGTAACATTAGTGCAGCAGAATGCTAACATCAAGCAAGTCTATGAGATTCAAAATAAGTCTGATTCGGTAGTTTTTAAGAAGCTCATTACAGCAAGCTCAGCCTCAATTCAGGGTGGGAATGGAGCAATGCAATCTGAAAGTGGAGCATTACAATCTGTTGTGCAAGGTGTCGTATCACCGACGGTTGCTGCAATAAAATTGCAAGTGCAAATTGAAGTTCTGAGCAACAAGTTGTTACGATGGAAGTTCACATTGCAGCAAAATGTTGAGATCAGTCTGGTCATTCACCTCAGTTGCAAGAAGTGTTATACAAGCAAGGGATTTAGAGCAAGGACAAGGCCAATTTTGGTTTACAAAGGAAGCTCGCCAGATTTGGTTTTTGAAAGGCTATACATGATCAAGAGGTTGAAATTGAAACTGCCCAAGGTGGTGATGATGTATACTGATAAACTTGGGGCATACTCTTGGATCAAAAGGACAATCAAGATGGCAAGGAAAAGGTGGAATTCTATCAGCAATGAAACAAATTCAGCAAAGAATCTAGGTGTTTTTACTACCGTACAATCAAATTCAGCAAAGAAACAGGCTGTTACTGCTGTGGCGCCCACAAATTCAGTACAGAATCGGCTTGTTACTACTCCAGTGCAAGCAAACGTTCAAATTCAGATGGGAAATATGCAAAATCAGATCAAATGGCAGGATCACTTGAGTGGAGCTAGTGCTTATTCTTCTATGAACACTAAGGACAAGCCTCGTGATCAAAGGAAAGAGGTGAAGATAGAGATCTTAGTTGGACAACAATCACATTTTTGGAGTCTAAGGTGTGAGCGAGTTCAACCCAAATCTACATATAAGTTGAGAAGGAAAAGAAGCAAGGCCCAAAGTATATTTACAATCAAGAATACTTGTTTGGACATAAATATCAATCCAAGTTGATTGTGATGTGTTTTCGTACTAAATTAGCAGGGAAATTTGGACAAGAGTTAGATGCTTGTGTTAGTCAAGCAAAAAGTAAGGGGCATCCACCAAGGGTACAAGCAAATATGAGACCTCCTGCATTCTTTAGGCTTGTACTCCAATAGCAAGAAATGTTCAGGGGGAAGCAGCGAGTTTTCCTTGGAAGCAACAAGCTAATTTTGGAATTGATTGTGAAGGGCATTATCACTTAAGTGAGGTTCAAGGTTACATAAAGGTTGAGGAAATTGATCAATTCGATAGTAAGACCCAAAATGCTTCTATTGAGAAGCTAAGCGTGAGATCTGGAACCAACTGATAAAATGAAGCAGTTCAGAAAGGACATGGGCAAATCAACAATTGTCCTAAGTGTGTTCAAGGAGGCTAAGCCGCTTGAATTGCATCAAGGTTATATTCAAGTGTACATTGAACCCAAGCGTAAGCATACCTATAAAGATGCAGCATTGGTAATCTTGAGTAGGGAAAGGGAGCTCAAAGAACTTGGAATACAGAGTCACCTGAATAATTTTAGCTGCATAGGTTCATTCGATTGCAGGAAGCAAAAGGAGGTTCAGGCAGGAACTGAGGTCTTTGAGAAGGGACTGAAACACTTGTGTTGTAGGCAAGATGAAGAAGATTGGGCTTCCTGGAGAGTTCAAAAAGTAAGCAAATCACTCTGGTATTCAGCTATTGCACTTGATAACTTGCCTTGGTTGGATAGAGTTTACAAATTTTATGCAAGAAGTCCAATTATTCGAGAACAGCAAACGCTAGTGGTGGGCATAAGAAAGCGTTCAATTGGTTTGGTTACAACTGAAGCTCTTTGGAATTCTGATTGCGGGGCCTTTGAGGGGTATGTTTACTTGTTTTTGGCACCTAAAGTCCGTAATCAGAACCACAAGTTGATGCAGATGTTAGCTGTAAGTGATCTGGATGAGTACGGTAAGGTAAGATAGGCAGCTGCTGTTGATGAATGGCCTCAAGGCTTTGAACATGAGATTGGGACATCGAATTCAGCTATTACTGCAGAGCGCGGTGATTGGTTAGGGAATGTTTGTGAATTCCATGAAGTTGATCGATCTGCTATAGATTGGTCTTCAAATTTTGGAGGGAAAATGGGCTGTGGTTCAGTTGTTGCTGCAGTATGGATGCCTTTCAATCTGATGCAACTAAGATTTACAGGAGAGATGCAAACTTTTCTTTAGTTGGAAAGACACGAAGAGGAAGATTGAGAATGGTATGCAAGTTTGTGAGACTTGTCAAGGCTCCAAGGGCATTCATGTCTTGGTCAAAAGCAATGGGAAGTTCATAGTGAAACCTCTCAAATGGGAGGAGATTTGCAAGCTCTTTACAGTCAATGATGCTGGAATAAATGCAAAACTGAAGTATGAGCTAATGATTTGAATGATGTTGATCTTCAAGATACAAGATACAAGTTGTTTGCAGTGTAAATACCAATCCAATAAGCGTCTTGAAGCTGCACAGCCAGAACCAATAAGAGTTTTTGAGCAACTTCTCTACTAAGATTCTTGAGGCAAGAATCTCAAAAGGGGGGAGTATTGTCATGATCCTAGTAAAGGAGATATGTGGGGTTAAGTACTAATAATTCGTTAGTAGAAACTAAGTAGTATAAACTTTCCTATATAGCTTAGGGCTGGACATAACCCCAAGCAAACCAAGCACCCGCTCGGGGTCCCCCGAATTTTAAGGGCCCCAGATATTTGAAGTCGTGGTTTTTAAAGTATCAATTCTTAATATTGGTAAATTTTATAGTCAAATTATTATAATTCTTATACAACATAGGGCCCCCTTTAAGAATTTTGCTTGCGGCCCCGAAAATGTCAGAACAGGCCCTGAGCTTAATAAGTCTTTTGTATTGCTTAATAGGTCTTTTGATGATGTTTTCATGTTAGGCGCCGAAGTTAGTTAAGACGGTTAAAGGTCTTGGTGCATTGTATTAGTTAAGTCGGTTAGGAGAAGTGTCTTGATGCAATGTAAGGTTCTTAGTCGCCTTAAGTGGAAGGTAGTATAAGTAGCTAGAGGATTACACTTGTAAGATTCATTGAACGATAATAATCTTGATTCTCTTCTCTCAACCCTAATTCTCTCTACTTCTCATCTCTATTCTCTCTATTTCTCATCTTAATCTCACTTCTTCCTCATCTCTTATTCTCTTTCCTAGGTTATAATACAAGATTGATCTAGAATCATAACAGTGAACTAGCCTCAAATGTGACATGCAAAAGGAATTATCATGCAGGGTGGCAAAAGATTGATGATACAGTATTCAACCATTTTCTCCTCCCCAAACAATTGGAGTTGACTGGAAATACATATATATGCTACGTACGAAAACTGTAATCCCAATGATTTACCTGCTCCATATCATCACAAGTCAAAACACCAAATATGCAAGGTACTCCTGCAATGCCATACAGTAAAAAGTCTCAATTTTGGAACAAAGTAAAGACTTTGTAAGTCCCTATATTTCTTTCAAATTAAAACAATCTAGAGATTGTTAGAGAGTATATTTCAATAAGTTCAGTACTATAAGTCCATCTTCGGTGATAACAACAAAGCTCTACATCTTTGACAGATTTAGAAGAATAATCTACAACACCAAAAGACCTAGTTCCTGAAAGGCTTCCACCAACCCTAGAAAGCAAAAATGAAATTAAAAAACGAAATAACGGCAGCAGCGCGCACTACTATGATGCCATTCACTGTAATTTATCATTCATTTCACTTCTGTTTTTATGAATAAGTGACTCTTTTCCCATAGTAGAGTGACAGGCTATAGATACCACAAATTCAACAGCCACATACACATAAAGACTAAAATGAAAGGCAAGACTATGAAGAACGCATGTCTTTTGAATCCAATCATTCATCTGCACATCAGGCATTGGATTCAAACTTTCACAGATAAGGAGACAGAAGCCCACAATTCATACAAAGCATGAAAATTATATTCCCTAAATAGATCAAGTGACCATATGAGAAGATCTTAAAAGCTTGAACCCAGTTTTGCACTTCAAAAGGGGCTAAAAACATATCACATCCTCTTAGTGAAAGCCAGAATTAAGAGATAAGTGGTCAGCCACTTCATTCCTTGCATGTGATGATATCAATCTCTGCTAATAAGAGATAACTTATTGTTCTAAGAAATACATACAATAAGTTGGAGTGACTCACTTCACCATTTTCACAATGGACAAATAGAGTTTATGAGCAAGATAGAAAACAGTTAAGATGGGAACAAGCAATCCTCTCATAGAACAAATAAAAAAAGGGAAACTATCACTTAGGTAAACTGATGTTTGAGCATTTATCGCTCGGGTACCCTAACATTTCAATATATACAATACGGTACCTCGAGGGTTTGAATATTTTATCACCTAGGTACCCTATGTCAAAATTTGATGAATTTTTATAAGAACATAAATGCTTATATAATAAATGAATACAATAATATATAAGCTAATACCATTTTTTTCATAAAAAATTCAATGAAATGTGATAAAATATTCGCCAATGTCGATGTAAACCACCTAAAAATTACACAATTATGTGCCGTTTTCGCATTTTTTGGCAAAAAATATAAAAATCTAATGAAGATACTAATATATTGTTGATATCATGTTCAATTTAGCATTTTTTAACGAAAATCTATCGAATTTTTGACAAAAGGTTATCTGATTGATAAAATTTTAAATCTTTGGGGTACCTAAGTGATAAATATCTAATACTCAAGATACCTCATTATATATATTAAAATGTCTTGAGTATCTTAGTGATAAGTGCTCAAACCTTAGGGTACCTAAGTGATAATTTCCCATAAAAATATTACATTGAACTGCTTTTTCAAGGATAGCTGAAGAGTTCAAATATTTGCCAAATGGAATGACAAAAAGCATTAAAAACAAATGGCAGCGACGCCCTAAAGATGAGAATGGTCGCAGGAAAAAGTTTAAGAGACACTAAGACATCTAAAGTCCAGAATCTTAGAAGTCAGATCTAGGCCAAGAATGCTCAACGAAAATCACTTAAGAACGGAAGTTTAGAAGCTCTTAAAGGAAGTAAGGCTTGTTAGCTGTCCATCAAGTTCCACAACCACACAGCTTGATAATCTAAGTTGATCTTCATACATAGCAGCCAAAGCAATTCACAAAGCTCTGTCAAAATATTTTATACCTGAAAATGAACTATATACCCCAAAGTTGAAAAGCTGATTTAGTTAGATACCAAACAAAAAAAGAAGTCTGTGTTTATAAGTTAACTTGGTCTCTGTTCCAACCAATCAAAATAGACTGCTCATAACATGCAAATAAAAAGGTGCAACCTGAGTTTAAACCAGCTGAGAGTACTCCAGAAGCAGCTGAATTAGCTACAGCATCATAGTGCGATGTGTCACCTCGTATCTACTAACAACAACCAAAATGGAAGCAAAATTAGTTCATTGACACCAAGAGTTTGGTAACCAATCAAAAATGTTAATGGAACACGCTTTTAAAAGTTATAAGCCTAGTTTAGAATCGTGGATTTGACCCCTTAGCATGCGCAGATATCCAGGCATTTCCTTCATATACTTTGAGAACACATGCATGTCACATGATGCTAAAACCTAACGGTTTCTATGGATTCTCTGGAGACTAGGATGATGAGTTAAGCACAAGGACCAAAAAGGTGATCCACCAGCAACTAACAGGCAATCGCATGCCTGATAACAACAGAACAAAAAGACAAGCATAGAGAGCCTAAACTTGCATCATTTTTCCATCCATGATTCCACCGACCAACATGAGATAGACAAGATTCTCTCCTCACCTCAACTCTCCACCAAACATATTCATAAAGAAATAAAGGAGAAATAATGAAAGTCCACTAAACATGCAGATGTACTAGGTCTATAACTTCAGAGGAGGAGGAAGAGAGAAGAAGATTGTGGGGGGGGGGGGGGGGGGGGGGGGGGGGGGGGGGGGGGGGGGGGTGGTTTTATTTGCCTTTGGTAATGCAAAACTAATTTGTAAACAACAACCTCTCTACATAGTAGCCCTCTGTAGGGGTAAGACTGCATACATCTTACCTTCTCCAGACCCTACCTTGGCAGTAGCCTCTTCGAGGCACTGAACTATTGTTGTAATGTAAAACTAAAAAAAGTGGGAAACAACAAGAAGTTGGATGAAACTATGAAATCGAAGTGTCAAGGACTGCATAAAAGAGGACAACAGTTTGTTACCTACAGATAACGCAGGTCCTGCAAATGTAAAGAGTAAATATGTACATGATACTTAATTTGGACATATATCACCAAGACACCATAACATTTCAACATATATAATTGCATACCCTAAGAATAATACTTACATTCACCGAAAGCCAACAGATCTATTTACAGGAAGCTGCTGATGTGAGATGTCGATTACAAACAAAGTAAAATATAGCAATTTTGCCCTCACAATGCAAAGTTATCATTTGGATACCCAGATATTTGGGTTTCTGTCACCTAAATACCCAAATGATTGCACCTTCATCACATAAGCATGCCGATATTTTATTTGATATTACGAAATACAATGAGGTTTAAAAATTAAGCAGTTAAGTACCTCGATTTGGGCTTGTATCATCAAGATACCCCAAGCTTTAGGCTTTTATCACATGATATCTTGAATCGTGGCCTTTCCTTAATTTATACAATGGAGGATCTTAAGATTTAAATTTTTATCTTAGGTACTCTATCCAAAGTATGCAAGAAAATCTATTTGAATTTGCTGATGTGATAAGTTTATTTCTAGAATAAAGAATGTCATTTATTACGTACAAAGTGAGCATTACAAGTGAGGAAAGTCCTTGAAGCGCCAAAAAGCAACCCAAGAGGGGGAAATAAACTCCATATATGGTCAATGAGAGTGTGCACTGAAATTTGAATAATAAATTATTCTATAACCAAGCCAAAGAATGGATATCCTTGTGTATAGAAATGATTGCATGATTTGTTCTTGATTTTCAAAGTCTGTCGAATGCTAATATGATAATTGAATTTTGATATTTTAAAGGAAAGAGATCAAATTTCTGTCATCATCAAACACAGGGAGACTGTTGGCCTTAGACGCCATTAACATTGTAAATCTAATGATAAATAATTATTTAGTAAGTCATTATATTTAACTGTTCTAACCTTGCAAAAAATGACTCATGGAAAAGCAAAAAAGATCAAGATCGACTCATCTCGATACAAAATGTTCAATAATGATGGATCAAGAGAACAACGTTGATGTGAAGTATGATCCAAAATCAAGAGAAAAAGATCCGTGTCCATGCGCATCAAGAAATTTTGTCAAGTTTAGGACTTAGGATTGGCGAGTTGAATATCTCACTATCAATTTGTGATGCTCTTATAAAAATATTTCATAAGATTTTGAAATTTGATTTACAAATATCTTTTAAAGAGAACTCATACAACTCCAAGCCGATTCAATACTTTAACAGCGATCTTTTCTAAATTGGCACAATTGAAGGCATGCCTTAATTAAGGAATTATGAAAAATCTCTTAGGGTCATATTTAGGCTTCATTAGAAAATCATTCATATAAAAGATGAGTTTAAAGAAAAATCCAAATCAAGTCCAATGGTCAAATTTTGTAAGAAGCACCCAAGGCATATTGAGTTTCTACACATAGAGCAGGTGTCGACACACAGACAATAGCAAAAATTGATGGCTGTGAGTCTACACGCAAATGTTGTGTATCAACACGCATGACAACGACAGTTCATAAACCACTACTTTTGAAATCCAATTTCGTTCAAAACTTCTTCAAAATCTTTGAAACGGCTAGTAGGGACTTCTAATGCCCATAAAAGGCCTTCAATGCTTCATTCAAGTCATCCAACCAACGAATTACGTTGATTTAAATTGTTGTATTCTCTTTGGCTTTCGACGTTTTAATCCCTTTGTTTTTTGTTGAATTTATCTTGAAAACCACTTGCTCTCTTCTTGATTGAGATTATTGAGCATAATTGGCATATATTCTTAACTTAATCTAAGCTTCATTGGTTATGCAATCACCCTTTCAAGAGTGCAATTTCTTTACTCAAATTCATTTTCTTGCAATGGTTGATCTTAGGTCTACATTACAAAAGGATTGGGTGTAAAGGCGATCCTAAACCTACGTTACAAAATGATCAAGTGTAAAAGGTTTGCAATTGTAAACCTGTGATACAAAAGGATCAAGTGTAAAAAGTTGGATCCAAAGCCTAAGTTACAAAGGATCAATATCAAGCTTAATGAAAAGCTTAAGTGACAAACGAGGGAGTAACTTCCAAGTTGGAAGTCAACTACTATAAAAATCGTGGTGCATTATTTTCTTCTTCTCTTTACCTATGTTTCTTACTCTCTCATATTTCTTTGATATTTTTCCATTTATCTTAATTATTGGATTTTCAAGTTTATGTTTCGAATTAGTTGCCAAAAAACCTTATCCATTCCCTCTTAGGTTGCTCTTGGACCTCTAGTCCTTACAGGTATATTGTTATGATATGGATAATTGGCTATTCTTGTCAATATTCTTGTAATATAAGCAATATCGTATTAAGAGCAAAGTAATAATTCAAGCTGGTATCTGGCAGGACAAGCTGTTATGTCGGTTAAGTGGTCAAGCCGTGGTCAATTGTGGCGGCTGCCTTCTAGTTAAGTCGGTTATCATTTGGTCTTGATGCAATGTATTGGATTGTTTAGGAATTAGTATAAATAGAGCATAATCTTGTATTCTTGAGGATATGAATGAAAATATCTTAGATTCTCTCTCTATTTTCTCATCTCCTTCACTTCTTTCTCATCCCATACTCTCTAGACCTAGGTTATGATTCAAGATTCATCTTGAATCATAACAACTATCCTAATGGGATCCTTATTATAGTCGCCACTTGGTTTCAGATAAGCTACTTGGCATTTTCCTACCTTCTTTTTTGTATAGATTGATAAATAGAACGTTTCCTCGTCCAAATACTTACCTTTTGTCCATCGGCTTAGTTTACTGCTTTGTGGGCATAAAGGATTTTGTTATAGGTATATCCATTGTATTTGTCAATTATATAATACCGCCTCGAATTATTCGTCTAGAACGCAATTGGCAAATCTTCCACATTAATGAAGTTGTTGAAATTTTCAAAAACTAATGGAATCCTATGAGTCAAGATTCAGTCTCCAAATACAAAAGCATAATATTATTATCAACTAGGTAAAATGATTGTTATGCCATTTCATATATCCAATCATCAGATTTCCATGAAGGATACCTAGGTAAAACGATTAGTCATAACAAACATTTGCATCATCCATCACCAAATTCCAGTGGAAGGTATCTGAGTGACAAACTTTTAACCTCAAGCTACCCATTGCATACATTGAATCATTAGATACCTAGGTCATAAAAGTCCAAACCTCTAAATATATAAGTGACAAATTCTCTAACAATAAATCAAACTTAGATATTCCAACGGAGGTCAAAAAAGTTCTCGAATAAATCATGTTATGCACGGAATTATCATTATAGCATTTATAATATATGTCTAACATAAGAAAACGTGTGATGATCAGTAAAAAGCAAATTAATTCAAGATTGTAGCGGGCAAAATGTAGAGTCACTTTATCACAGTACATACCACAGCTCCAATACACAATACAGCATGATATTTGCGCAACTTTCCAAGCCTTTCTGCAACAATTCCAATCTCAAAACTACCGGGCACCCAAACAACCTGCAAAAGGATAAGACAATTGCACCTCATCAAATATTGCATAGAGAAGCAGAGTTACTTGACTAATCAAAAGCCATAAAACCAATGTACACTACACTCTTAGCAAAAGTCAAGTTG
Source organism: Simmondsia chinensis (assembly GCA_018398585.1). Lineage (NCBI taxonomy): Eukaryota > Viridiplantae > Streptophyta > Magnoliopsida > Caryophyllales > Simmondsiaceae > Simmondsia > Simmondsia chinensis. The sequence continues at coordinate 20,176,028 of JAGTTD010000013.1, read as the reverse complement.
TATTATCGACAAATACTTGAAAATTACAGATTGCAGGCAATGCATTCATGATATCAACTGAGTGCAAATTGTAGGTTGTGCATGCTATGGTAAATCGCATCACGTACATCAACATCATTTTCACTGACTGAATATTTTCGGAATGTATCCAGTGCTCCCTCCAATAGCGGCTTTGTCACAATCTCATTAAACCTCGCCACAACCTTGGTGAGAGAACAAAAAGAATAAACCAAACCGTCAAACAACTTGAAGAAACAATGTGCCTCATAAGCTTATACAATGCTTAGCAAGATCATATACTCCGAATATAAATTCTTAGAGCAACAACAACAAAAACAATGAGCAATTAAAGACACACTGAGACTTATTCTCTTCCGAACTTATATGCATTACAAGGCTACGGATTTCAAGAGTCTTGGATAGCAGCCAACATGTTTAATTTTTATCTGTGCTACATAAAGCAAACGGTGATGGAAGCAAGCTCGAGCAACATCAATGACAGAAAGAACGGTTTTGACACTCAGCTTGTTGATTCATCATATGAATATGAGGAAAGATACCATAACCTTGGCTATTGGCCTGAAATCATTTTTAGGATCTAAAATCAGAAGCAACAGGGTGATACTATTAACATAGAGTAACATAAAGAAGTATATTCATCTAAATTTAAATTGGTTCTATCAAATGCCATTCAGAGCATTTTCTCCACTCTCAACACCCTTTCAGAAAAGTTCTTCAGAGACTATAAGTTGTTCGGATCATAATTTCAAAATGCAAGAGGCTATGCAAGTCCTGTTCCCATTGCAAGATTAACAATGACATTTTTCACATAAATTCGTAGCTGAATCCGTGTACATTATGTACTGAAACTCTAATATAGGGTAACTACAAAAAAGAGCATCATCAGTCGTCCATTTACAGCAAAGGTGAATCTACGTCAGCCATGGGGGGATACTTGGACCCCACCGCTTTACCACCCGACCTTTAGAAATATATGTTTGTCAGGATAGAAAATATACATGACCCATATATAAAACAATTGCCGACCACATAGCATAACTGGTCTGGCAGTAAGCATGCTTCACTACCTCCTATAGGCCACATGGTTTGATCCAGAGTTAGGCACCTCCTTGCAAGTTTTTAAAAAATTTTTGTTTTAGCAATAGTCCCCTAACACTTAAAAGTTAAGCCTTGTTTTTTTTAAAAGCAATTAGCATAATTCTCCCATCACACACATAATGTCTATTAGCTGTTGGTAGACTCAAAACCCATTATGCTTCCTCCAAACACCGCCACCAGCGTCAATTATTTTGCTGCAAGAGTGTCTAGTGTTTCTGCATTTGCTTTATTGCTGCATTCCCCCAGCCCCAGCCCCATGCCCAGTGTAAACGCTGTCAGATACATGATCATGATTGGCAACCACCAACAACTACCGTGCCTCCAACAGCCCCCATGCCCACTGCACAGGCTGGTAGCCCCACTAGGCCTGGTATATTTAATTTTCACTCATTTATACTGAAGTAATTGCAATTGGTTCCCTACCATTAATCTTTTAACTTTTTATATTTTTTCAGTTCAAAATGGAGATATATTTCAAAAAGGTTGTCACATATTCCACTAATGTTGGTTCTCCATCCCAAAAATCACCTCTGATTCAAGAAGGTAGCAATCAATCAAAAAACACTACCAGTGACAAAAACATACAGACTTATGTGCAGAGTGAGATTGATCTAAGTCCATTGGTAGATACGAAAGATTGAAAAGCAATAAGATTATCATCCAAACGATCATGATGAAAACAAGGACATATATCTACAAAGAGGACCTTATCAACACAAAAACCACAGTCTCCCCCAAACAAAAGATATGGAAGATTAGTTGATTGTATATTGTGACATTGGATGCTTCTTGTTGCCAAAGTTGTTACTTACTCAAGACTAAACATGTAGGCCATGATGAGGGGACTCATTTACAGAATCCAAGTAACAAAAGTTGTTGGTTAGGCCCCCAATTTACTCAGACCCCCTTTTGAAGATTAGTTATATTTCAGTTTGTTTCTATAACATATCATTATTCATAATAGGGAAAATAACAACTAATGTTGGATACATTATAAACGCATATATAATATAATATGAATTATCTACAAAATAGTGTGATTATTTGAGGTGTGCTTGCAGTCACAGGATGACTGTTTACCTTGTCACCCACGTGTGCCACCCAGCGTGCACACCTTGTTTGTGAAACTGAGTCGGGCTTCCCCACAAGTAAGGCACATAAGGCCTTGAGCACGCAGCCCAAATATGAAGAGAGTGAATAAAGGGACATGAAAATGAAGTATTTATATTAGACAAAGAATGCTTTACATACAAGGGACACTTCAGGCTTGAAGGTTTGATGGATGATGGCCAAATGATATTCCCCCCCCCCCCCCCTCTTTCTCTCCTCCTCCTCTCTCAAACAACAAAAACCGACATTGAGGAGTGCAGTTACCCACCGACCTTCCTTTGACTTGCCCTAGAAGCTACCTTTCCTAGCCATGTTAACCAAAGGAGCTTCTAGATGGTGCCTATACAACATTGTACAAGAATGCTCCGTAAGCTTCCGAGTGACTCTAGAACCTTACGGCACCTTAGAAAATTCCGAAAAATAATTTTTCTATACAATTGGCAAACCATGATGCTCTCCCCCACCTAATCCATTGACGCCCTTGTCAATGTTATGTGATCTTGAATGCTTCGATCACCTCCTTGAACTGTAAGAGATCCTTTTCCTTCTCCCATGTGGCTTAGGCATCAAGGAGGTTCTTCCACTGGACCAGGTAGTCCTTGTGCCTCGGAACTCCTTTACTGCCTATGACCCGCTCAATCAGTATTTCTTCAACCTCTTTGTCGAACGATGTCAATATTATCGTGGGTGCCCATTTTGAATGATTCTAGTTTGGATCCCCTGTATCACCATGATAAGCCTTCAAGAAGCTCATGTGGAACACGTATATCCAGCTTCGGCGGCAACTCTACCAGATAGGACACTTTCCCTACCTTGCTTGTTATAGGGAACGACCCCTCATATCCAATGCGCAGTCCCTTGTGCATTCTGCGCAAGGTCTTGAACTGTTGTGGTAGCAGCTTGACCCTCACCAAGTCTTTTACTTGAAACTGCAACTACCTTCTCTTCATGTCAGCCCACTTCTTCATCTTCTTGCTTACCTTGGCAATGTCTAAGTTCTCGTTCTAGCCATTCGCAACCTGGTATGCTGCTGGGCTACCCTTGATATAGCCCGACACATCCACCTGTGGACTCAAAGGTTGTTGTCCCATGACAAGCTCAAACGAAGTATGGCTTGTTGACTCACTCCTCTACAAGTTATACGAGAATTAGGTAACACACATGGAGACGCTTTCCCAAGGACGATTCGGGATGGGTAATGGTTCCAGCAACCCAGCAGGCTTTTCTGCTTGACCTCATCTTGCTGACATTCAAGGCACGTCCGCACATAGTCGCAACATCATCTCTCAACCAAGGCCAATATTACACACTCTCTACAAAGGCCACCATGTGTTCAATGCCAGGATGTCCTTCCCACCTCGAGTCGTGACAATCCCTCATCAATTCTCGTCTCAAGCTCCCTCATTTCGGCACAATGAGGTGATTGCCAACAGTGTACAGCAGGCCACCTGTCACCCAAAATTTTCGTGTTTTGCCTTCATGGCCGACTACATCAGGCTCTTCACCAACAGATCATATGTCATGCCTTCATGAATGTGGTGTAAGAAATTTCCTTAAGCCACAGCTCCCACTTGCCAACTCTGCTCTGTGACTCAGTGCATGGGCTACAACATTAGCTTTTCCCGGCTTGTACTCTATTACATATTTGAACTCCGCTAGGAAGTCTTGTTATTGGGCTTGCCTTGATGTTAACTTCTTCTGATTTTGGAAATAGTTGGTTGCGACATTGTCCGTCTTAATGTGACGAACTTACTCCCAAGCAAGTAGTGTCACCATACCCAGAGACAATGATAATGGCAATCATTTCTTTATCATACATGGCATATTAGCGCTCCATATCATTAAGCTTCCATTACTCCATACGCTATGGGGTGACCTTCCTGCATCAACACCCCACCAATGGCACATTTCGATGCATCTATGTGTACTTCAAAGAGTTAGAGAGATCTGGTAGAGACGACACTGGTTCTTCCATAACAAACCTCTTCAGATCCTAGAATGCTCTTTGGCATGCTTCATCCCAACTCCACGCGACCTTCTTCTTCAAGTTCGTCAAGAGCGTGGCCCTTGCCGAATATCCTTGGATGAATCGACGATAGTAGTTAATAAGGCCGACGAACAATCTTTTCTTGCTCACACTCTTGGGCAGCTTGGGTGCACATTGGTCCAAGACCGGACCAAACTGGACTGGACCGATTAAAACCAGGTCAGTCCGGTCCAAGACCGTTTCTAACCGGTCTCGGACCGAACCAATGTGGACCAAATTTTCATTTAACAAAGGTAATTATAAGAAAAAGAGCGTTTCCATACAAAAGTAAAAACTTAAAAATAATAGCAATGATATAATATGCACAACATATATATACAGTTTAAGAATAATTTTACAAGATATATATATATATATATATATATATATATATATATATATATATATGTAGTACTTAAATAATAAAAATAAATATTTTACAATCTAAGAATTTAATATTCTCAAATAAAAAGGACAAAGGAACATACCCAGTGCCTCAAGGGCTCCCGCCTACGCAGGGTCTGGGGGGGCGTTTCCCCTTCAGGGTGTTAACCTGAAGAGAGGCTGTTTCCCAATGCCCCCAACCTGAGGGTGAGGACTTCCTTTATATATATTAATTACATATTAAAATTATGTACCCAAAATATCTAATGTGAAATTAGTGTTAACAGGACTTCGGGATTTCCGATCTTGGACCGGACCGGACCAGACCGGAGACCGATTAAGCTCATATTCTAGGACCAAAGACCAAATTGATATATGGTCGGTCCAGTCCAATACTTGATCAAAATGGTCGGCCCGGACCGGTAAATCGATCTGGACTGAGTTTTGTTCACCCCTAGCTCCCACTCCTCTATAGCCCGGACCTTCTCCCAATCCATGCTAATCCTACCCTTACATATGCAATGCCCTAAGAACATCACCTCCCTTTGGGCGAATGAGCATTTTTCCTTCTTAACATAGAGCTCATTCTCCCGAAGAGTCTAGAAGAACTTTTTCAAGTGCTCGACATGGTCCTCCAAAGTCTCGGTATATACCACTATATCATCCTAATACAACACAACAAACTTGTCCAAGAAAGGCTTAGTCATCACTGGCTCATCACCTTGGGCAATCCTCACTTGTCAACATCCAAACCTCAAATCCAACTTGGAGAAGTACCACACCCTCCCCATTCGATTAAACAAATTAGCTATGAGCATAATGGGATACTTATTCTTCAGTGTAATCTTGTCCAATGCCCGATAATCAATGCACATCCGCAATGATTTGCCATGCTTCTTCTGAAACAACACTAAGGCACCGAACAGGACCTTAGATGGCCTAATGAACCCAGCATCCAACAGCTCTTTGAGCTGCCTCCCTAGCTCCTTCAACTCCGCGAAGCCATATAATATGGACCCATGACGGGAGGTCTGGTACCAGGCTCCATATCAATCCGTGGTCTGCCTCCCTTCTCAGCGGCAACTCCAGTGGCATCCACTTCCCAACTAGATCGGCACCCTATGCACAACTCCATCTATTGGCTTGGACAAAGAGTTCCCTGCCTTCATCTAGCCCGATTCCCTAGCATACATCAATCCTAGCCATGCTGCCTCCTTCTCAAACACGAAGATGTGCGAAGCACCCATGTCTACCAACACCTTAGTCACAACACCATTCACCGTGGCGCTGACGAACGTAAGTCTGCTAGCTAGGCTCGCATCTTTGCCCATTACTTGCGCATCCCTTTGCACATCACTCCTGAGCGTGGCAAGCGCCTCCTTGGTCACTAAATCAAGGACGCGCATTGACCCCATGCGCGTCTCCTCCGCATTGACCTGGGCAGCAATAATGGCATCAAGTGCCTTCCGCAGCAGGCACTCCCTGACATAGTGTGGCCCTCCACACAAGAAGCAACCCTACTTCCTTTCTTTGTTCTTGACCCCCATCATGCTGCCTCTCATCTTCTTTGCCCTTGGGCGGCTTGTGGGCTCGTCTCCCCCACCTTTCTCTTTGCCACCTTTCTTATCATTCCGTTTGGTGAAGTCCCATTTGAAATCCACCAAGCTCTCTACCTCAGCAATCGCTTGCACTAGGTCTCGCACACCTCAGCACTTGAGTTCCAACTCAGCCCAAGATGGTAAACATAAAATAAAGGAGGCGGGTTGCCTCCACCACGTCAAGGATCTCGAGCATCAAGGAATAGTATTCATCAATGTAGTCCTTGATGGACCCCATGTGTTTTAGCCCACGGAGCTTCTTCATGGCAACCCCCTCCGCGTTCTCGGAAAAGAATTGCCTTGTGAACTCATACCACGTGTCTATGGTGCACACACCCTTGCTAATGTCACCACAAAGCTTCCTCCACTATAACGCGATGTCATCATACAAGTACATTGTCACCGTGTTGATCTTGGAGGCATCGACGTTTAAGCGCATCAGCTCAAAGTATCTTTCCAAGCACCAAATAAAATTATCAAGTTCTTTAGCATTTCGCTTACCTCCGTACCTTAGTGGCTCAAGGACTTTGATGCGTGTCGCCTCCCCAATTACGCTGTTAGCTTTACATAAGGCGCAACCAACTTTAACGCTATCTAACTCCCCTAGAATCCACGTACAGATGCGCTTAACTTCTCAAGTTGCTCCTCCACTGCAACCTTGACGGCATTAAAAGCACCTAATATCCTCTAACCCAAGGTTGCAATCTGCGAGCACCTCAACCCAATCTCCAATGTTATCCATGGTATCAAGTTGCTCGTTGTTGCTCATGTATGTCACCCATTGCTAAACGGGTATCCAACTTGGTAAGGACGTCCCTGGAGACAGAAGATCCTTAGCCTTCCCCTTCTTCGTGCTCACCTCAGTCCTACCCCATTGCTCCTCATGGTTTTGGGTCTAGCACTCATGTTCACATCCTCCACGATCACACCACCCAAGCACAACCCTTGCGCACACAGGAGCAAGTAAATAGCACCACAGCGCAATATAAGCACGACTCAAGGGGACAACCAGGGAAACACTTGCGCACCACTAGCGCAACCTGGCGCAACACCTGCACACCACAAAGCAACACTTGCGCACACCAGTGCAACGCCTGTGCACATCAGTGCACCACTTGAGCACACCAGCGTAGCAACCTGCACACACACATGCAGCACTTACACAACCCCTAATCAACTACGCGCACCAGTTGCGCAGCTTGGCACAGCACCTCCACAACCTAGCGTAACATGAACGCACTCTAGCATACCACTTGCACAACGAGGCACAGCACCTCAGAACCTAGGCACAACGTTGCGCAACCAAGAGCAAGAGCTTCTCTAATACCATGTTGTCATGGATGACTATTTACCTTGTCACCCACGTGCGCCACCCAGTGTGCGCACCCTACTTGTGACACGGAGTCTAGAAGTGTAAACGAACAGAGCGTTCGATGAACTACTCGTGTTCGAAATCGATTAGGGTTCGTTCGTGTTCATTAGGAGAGCTCGATAGCTTAACGAGTAGAGTTCGAGCAGGCTCGATAAGCTTAACGAGCCGAGTTCGAACAGGGGGGGGCTCGGCTCACTAATGTTCACGAACGGTTTGATAAGGGCTCGATAAGAGCTCGTTAAGGGGCTCGATACGAGCTCGATAACAATTGGTATTGGTTCAAAAATAGTTCGATAATGGCTCGATAATAACTTATAAAGCTCGACTCGATTGTAAGTTTGGCTCGATTTTAAACTCGATTGGGCTCGATAATGAACTCGGCTCGACTCGATAACAAGCTCGACTCGGCTCGATAAGCCTAACGAGCCGAGCCGAGCCGAGCCAAGCATCGAACGCAGTATATTCTTATCGAGCCGAGTTCGAACAAGGGTTAGAAGAGCTCGATAAGAGCTCGGCTCGAACTCGAGCTCGATAAGCCTTATCGAACTCAAGTTCAAATAAGGGGGTGCTCGTCTCGGCTCGGCTCGTTCGCACCCCTGCACGGAGTCAAGCTTCCCCACACGTAAGGCACGTACAACCTTGAGCACGCAACCAAAATATGAAGAGTGTATAAAGGGACATAAGAATGTAGGAAAAGGTGTTCATATTACACAAAGAATGTTTCACATACAAAAGACACTTGAGGCTACGAGGTTTGGTGGGTGATGCCTAAATGACACCCCCACCCCCTTATTTTATACTTGCCCCCCCCCCCCCAAAAAAAAACCCTAGGGGAGGGCAGTTCCCCAATGACCTGGCCCCCTTCTAGAAGGTTCCCACCGAGCTTCTTTTGGCTTTCCCTAGAAGCTACCTCTCCATAGCGATGTTAACGAAGGAGCTTCTAGAATGTGCCTATACAACATTGTACAAGAATGCTCCGGAAGTTTTCGAGTAACTCTAAAACATTATAGAACACCCTAGAAAATTCCGGAAAAGAAGTTTACTCTACAAACGGTGAATGGTGAAATTATGCTAGCATGGACATCTCAGTTAGAAAGTGGTCCACTAGCGCAAACTTGCTTGGGCCACCTAAATCTCACCACTAGCACTATTTACAAATAAAGATTTAGAAGTTGGAACGAAAAAGAGAGATCTGATATGCATGTTGGTGCACCTAATAGTGCTCATAACCAGTGTTCAAAATATGAAGATCTAAAGAGGTAAAAACAAGCCAAGTAGGTCTTATGAAATAATTCGAGCAAATGAAAAGTGAGTATCGATCTCCTTAAATGCATCAACTGAAGTAGCAAGGTTGCTTGTGTCATATGGAATAGCAATTTAGGGCCATTATGAAAGTAAAACATCAAAAAATAAAACAAAATTTCAACTCTTGACATGGTATGCAAAGTGTCACAGTCCCACATTGCGCAGAGGAATAAACAACTGTACGGCGCCAAGACTCCACTGAATCAAGGCCAGCCTTACTCCAAGAGAGGCTCTTTCACCTCTCTGCACATACTTTTTCTCTTTCGTGATACACATGACTTGACAAGTGCAACCCCTCTCAGCCCGAGAGTCCCACTTTGTGTCACAAGTTCACCCCAATCCCATAACCTAGAAGGCAAACCCACTTAGTGGCATACTGATGTTCAACCCAACTTCAAGTCCTCAACCCCTGAAGCGTGACCCATCAACAGGTTCACTTGCCAACACAACACTTAGGCACATACCAGCGCACCAAGGTCACATCGTCTGCATCGATCCATGAAGCTCTTTGCGCACATACGCGCTTGCCTAATTCGTGAGCCGGCACCCTCGCCGCGCTCCACCAAATATGTCAAACCCCGCCAGTGTCCTTTGAGCCTCGTTCGCACGTCTCAACTCCCGGGACTTTCCTAAGCAGGCCGGCCGTGGCTGAACCTCAACAACTATGTCGGACCCAACAGATGCCCTTTGAGTTTCAACAACACGTCCCAACTCCTTGGGACATCCCTCAGTGGGTCATCACACTAGCCGGACACCATCGCCTATGACGAACATCATTGACTCCTTTCGAGTCTCAACCCCACGTCTCAACTCCCTAGGTCATTCCTCAAGTCACATGTCCTCCACAATGTCGGCTAATACTTAAAAGCAGCCTGGAGTAATCCTACTCCAGAGCAGCCCCCAAGGACAACCAAGTCCCTTGGGCGCACCTAGCGTTTGAGGCCGTTGTCCTTAAGGGGAATTCACTTAATCCTGCACAAGTAGCGCGCCCCTCACCTGAGTGGGCAACCATCTCGTGGCATCCTGTTGAACATGGGTGCACGTTGGCACAAGACCAACAGCCTCTAACTTTATCCACAAGCACAATGTTGCCACAACCGTGCCACCAAATCACGAGACATGTAAATAGGGCCGGTGCACACCGCCACTCACAAAGAGGCTCTAGCACCGCAAGTGCTCTTGCCATGTGAAGGTTGAACCCTGCTTACTAGAGCACTCCAACATCGCGTCCCGCAATTGAGAAGAGGGCCCAAACCTTCCTTGGACGAATTACACACATTGTCAGCCCTCGGCCCCAACATAGTGTCCACGGAGTGTCCGACTCACGTGGAGACCCCATGCCGCCCTCATGGCTGCACTGAGGCGCACCCCTGTTACCAGGGAAATCATTTAGCACCACTATTCAGGGCTAGAACATTTGATGCCCCAAACCCGACTTCAACGACCTGTGTCTTTCTTAATAAGCGAACTTCTGCAACCCAGGCGTGACTTGCGACACTGCATTCAGCGTGCGACATGCTCTCATTCACGAGCTCCCATACGCTCGCGTTGAGATGCACACAAGCACTGGCTTGTGCGCAGCGCACGACACTGGGCTGCACACAAGCACAGGGGTGCGCCCTACGGCGGCGCTGAGGTGCACGCGCATGCAACACAAAGGCGCACGAACATGCACAGTGCCATGGTCTACAACAGGACCGTGACACAAAGCGTGCTGCTAACGCAGACAATGTTGTGTTGCACAATGCTCCAAGAATCAACTATTGACTTCGGTCCATCCAAATGAATATTGTGAATGCATGCCCAAGGAAGATAGTAAATGTTATTTTAAAAGATATATGCGATAATGTTTTTAGGATATCAATTGATAAGTGTCGTGTGATATCCCACAAGGAGCAAATGGATTTTGTTTTGCAATATGTTGAAAAAAGAGGATAACAATGGAGATTTCTTGGTCTTGTTCATCTTTTGATACTTTTGTTCGGTCATTGACAAAGGCAATATGCGCGTTACTTTCTCAATATTCATTAAGCCCACATCAGACACGAGGACAATGTTATGATGCAGCTACCAATATTAAAGGACATGCCAACGGCCCTAAAACTTCGATTATTATAGAAAAGACATCGATTTCATTGTTGTTTATCAACTTCAATTAACTCTTGTTGCAACTAGAAAAATAACGATGATGTGTCTTAGCTTTTTGGCTTGCTCACTGACGTAATGAGTGCAGTTCAAGCTTCTTTTAAGCATAGTGGTATGCTTTAAGACAACAAATGGAAAGACTTAAGGAGGCATTATGTATGGGTGAGCATGAAACTGGAAGAGGCCTAAATCAAGAACTTACTCTCAAAAGGTTAAATGATACTCATAGCGGATCTCATTTAAGGCACTTGTGAATGTATTATATGAAGTAAAATGTTGGAAAAGGGCATAACAATGAAGTGCCAAACCCATCCAACAACTAACCCCTCTTATCAAGCAGCGAAGACAAGCATACTTGATCTAGAATATGGCTTAGCTGTGTAAATTCATGCATTTCCTTATAGTAGATCCTTACAAAGACGTGGTTCAAAAGATAGCGAACCACCCTACTGAAATAAAAAGAAAATAACCCAGGCACCATGTACAAAGGATAATCTATAGAAAAGTGGAAACTAATGACAAAAAAGAATTTGCCAAATCCAATTATCTTCCCAAAAATGAATATGGTCACCCAAACAAATCATGAGCTGAATATGGAGAAGAAAAGAGGGGTAAAGTTGCGAGATAAGCTTCCAAGGGGAGGAACAACACACTGCATCCCACCCTTTCTCTTGGACACCATACTTACTCTTAATCAACACGTGCCAAAGGGAGTCAGGTTCCCTAGAAAATCGCCACAACCATTTACCTAAAAGAGACATGTTCTTGGACACTAAATTACCAAAACCACCCCCCCCCCCCCCCCCCCGAGGGGCTGGGCGACCTACAGACTCTATCCCAACTGACCAAATGATCCCGACGATCCTCTTCTTCTGCTAACCAAAGAAAATCTCTCATAATCCAATCAATACACTTTGCAACTAAGGAATCCTGAAGAAAAACATGTAATATATGGGAGTACCACTAAGAATGACTAGAGATGAGTAAGACAACCCCCTTCGCAACTTTCCTAATCACAGGCTCTAAAAAGCAAGACGACCCACGATTACCACCTACGGGAACTCCAAGGTAAATAACCCGCAAATGATGTACCACACAGCTAGACAAAGAAGAGTACACATTTAAGGTCGATTCATCTAGATTAACCCCCAGAATGCTAGACTTTGAATTACATTCCCCTTCCTTAAACAGTTGAGACTTCACCTTCTGTCGACACCTAACTTCTTCCCTTACAAAAGTTTCAAGGGTCTCCTTCTATACGTCCATTCTGTTTCGAAGAAGATCTTCAGGCAGGGCCCCCCATCCTCTAACTTGTCTATTAGATCAATCTCTGAGAACAACTCCTTAAGCTTAACCCGCATGTCTCTAAATACAGCCTTATTCCACTCCATCAAATGCTCTTTTAGGAATCTAAGCTTACCTGTGAAAACAAAACCAGCCCACCCCTGACCCTAACACTTATTCCACCAATATTTTTACTAGGCTAAGAAAGTCAAGATAAGAAAGCCACATATTCTCAAAACGAAGAAAAGAAGGAACCTAAGACACCTGATTAGACTTAAGAACAAGCAGGAAATGATCAGAGGTGGGTCTAGCTAAGGTTTTTAAGAAAGGTTAAGAAAGACATCTTCCCAAAAAGAGATCTTCCCACTCATTTGTACATAAAAAGCGATCAATACGACTAACCACCACCCAATACGACTAACCACCACCCTAATCCCAAAAAGAGACCAAGTGAAGTGGACATTCTCAAGGGAAGGATCCCCAAGATTACACTCTAATAAAATTGTCAAATCTCTACATGAGATGAGTAGACGAGGTAGCGTGGCACCTTTCGGATATTGAAGTCCCCGCCCAGGAGCCAATACGGACCACGAAGGCCATAAAGCACACCTAGGTCTTCCCAAGAAGTCACTTTCTCACTAGACAAATTAAGGCCCTACATAGGGTGAACACCCCGCCCTCGAATATTAAGACAAACTGAAACAGAATGATCGCCATACACAGCATTTACTCGGGAACCAAACTTGGTATCCCACATAACCAAAACTCCCCCAAAAGAACCCACTGACAGAAGATAGATCTAGTCCTTAGTCCTAGACTCATAAACCTCTTACTACAAAACGATCAATGACATCTAATTTAGTTTCCTGTAAGAAAACTAAATCACGAAACGACTACAGTACTACACTTCTAATAACACGCCTCTTATCGCACGACCCCAAACCCCGCACATTCCAACTCAAGATTTTCATTTTGGAGAGGACCTAGCCCCTCTTCCTCTAATTCTACCCTCCAACAGTAGAACTAAAGACCAATCTAGCCTCTTTAACTCCCATTCCATATGGGACCTAGGGGTGCCAACTTGTGACCAATGACTATATTTTAAAGGATGTCCCCTACGGTTCCTAACATCAAATCCAACCTACACAATAGGACATTGAGGGTCTCAGTTGTCCCTTGCATTCCCTAATAGGTCAAAGTCATAATATTCCTCACATCCCCCTTATCTCCTAAGCACAATGACGATAAAGGATTAGCAGCAACCCCCAACGGAAGGGGAAGAATGCCTTCTTGTTCCATTCCAACTAACCCACTCCCCAAGGAAGTGTCTCTCACAAGTTGCAAAGAAATAACTACAAAGGTTAAGGGTATCATTTCCTTACAAGGTAAGGTAGAGCAACTAGAAAAGCTAGGATGACCTTTACCATCATGGTTCTTGATAGGCGCCTTACAACTAACAGAAGAAATACTTTCAAAATTCAGAGATCTACCAAGTCCTATAATTCCTGATGATCAGTCGCGCCCTCCTAGAACACACGTGAATCTGCAATATATGTCAAAAGGCATGGCTCCTCCAAAACGATCGAGCAGCCCCTGACTCATAGTCACAAAAATCCTCCAAACTTGTGCTCCTTGTCAAAATCCAACCCACCATCGGCCCTGAAATCTGAAGCAACGGCCTTCACTCCATTCTCCAAACCCAAAACATCACCCCACAGAACAGAAGTTGAAGGCAGAAGATGACCCAGAACATCAAAGGTTGGAGCTACTAAGGGTCAATAGGAAAAAGACTACCAACATAATCGAGTCAAACAACCTACTGGAACTTACGAGCATGAAGGGTTTGGGAAATCGTCCATAGACAACAAAGGAAGTGCGGAAAGTACATAACTATGCCACACACGGGACAACAACCGAAGACGAACCAACGGAAGGGCTGGAGGCCTCACCAGATAAGGAGAGCACAAAAGTTGCGCCTAGCAAGGTAAATTAGGGGCTGGGAGCAACCAGCCACACGATAGACCAATGCAACTCGATGACTGTTATGTTTCCTTCAGTCTTTCGTGTCCTTAAAGATACTGAAAATGATGCATCTAATTCTGGAGATTGAATGAAAGTTCAATGTTTTTTGGACAGTTTTCAAACGTTTGAGTTTGTTTTCTTGTTTCACTTAAATGGAAAAAATATTAGGAATTACAAATGAGATGGATATAGCTTTGTAGAGAAGAAAAAAAAATATTGCAAAATTATATGGCATATCTTGGTGTAACTAAGAAACACTTGCACATGACTAGGTAGGACGAATGGATATCTTTATGGACCGTATATCTTTACTTTATTTGTTGAACGTTATGTTGATCCCCACCATGGATGATTCATGCCTTATTCGAGGAAAATCAAAGTGTAGAGTTCTCTATAGTTATAAATGAGCATCTTTTCCGTGTTAAACTATTTTATATGGTCACTGTAATACCCGGCTTAATTAAATTAAATTCGGTATTACAATATGTGAAACTTAGGATATTTAAATTAAATTAGGCTCGATAGTATAATATATGAAATTTAGGGTATTTAAATTAGGTTAAAATTCGCTATTATTTCGATTAGGTTTCAAAATAAAAATAAATAAACAAACAAATATACAACTCAACCAAGAAAAGGTAAAAGAAAAGAAAAAGGAAAAAGGGGAAAGAAAAAGGAAAAGAAAAAAAAAGAAAAAGAAAACCCCACCCCCACCCACTTCCCTCTTTCTCTCTCCCGTACACAAAACCCCCCACCCCACACTCTCTCTCTCCCCCTCACCGGCTCTCTCTCTCCTCACCGCCTCGCCCGCGCCGGTGCCACCCAGCTCTCGCAAGTACCGCTCAAACTCGACCCACGCCGATGCCGAGCACCACCACCTCGATATGTATCTCTCTCTTTGTTCTCTTTTCTCTTCTTTACCGCCTCCACCACCACATCACCGGCGACCACCACGGCACCGCCTGACCCACGCGGTACGACCCCGACCACCACGGTACCGCCTGAACCACGCGGGACGACCCCGACCACCACGGTACCGCCTTAACCCCGGGCTACGACCCCGACCACCACGATACCGCCGAACCCACGCGGTACAACCCCGACCCACGCGGAACCGCCTGACCCACCCGGTACCGCCTCCCACCACCGAAGTACTGTCTCCCTCTCTCCCTACCGCCACCAACCACCACGGTACCCGCCTCCCACCACCGAAGTACCGTCTCCCTCTCTCCCTACCGCCACCAACCACCATGGTACCGCCACCCACCACCGTACCGCCTGACCCCCATGGGTCTATAAATACCCCTTAACCCTCAACCCCTCAACCACACACCACCACCCAACTCTCTCTCTCCTCTCGGTTCTCTCTCTCTACCACCCACGATTTTCTCTCTCCTCTCTCTCCGGTGCCGCCACCTTGCCGGCACAACTCCAACCGTCCCTCCGGTGCCGCCACCCCCGCCGGCACAGTTCCGACCAACCCTCCAATGCCGCCACCTCACTAGCACATCTCCGGCCGTTCCTCCGGTGTCGCCACCTCGCCGGAACAGCTCCGGCCACCTTGCCGGCAACACCATCTCATCAATTTCAAAGCTAATCAGCTATAGAATTGGGTTTTTGGGTTGAAAGCTAGTGGATTTAAGTATGTCATTTTCCCTACTTGATTTGTAAGTATACCACTTCCCCTCCTTGTTTGTAAAGTACGAAAATTGCTTTTAATGACTTGATTGTGAGATTTATATGTTGAATGATTTATTGGTTTGATAAAATAGGATTGGGCATATGTGTTTATGTGATTATGTGATTTATACTTTTATGAGTTAAATTATATTGGTTTATACGTTGATTTAACATGTGAATTTCGAAGGATTTGTACGAAGATGTGAATTTCGAAAGAATTTGTACAAATATGTGAATTTCGAAAGAGTTTTTACGAATATGTGAATTTCGAAGGAATTATTGTGAACTTGTGATTTGAATTTGAAAAGGTTTTATGGAGCTTACAGATAACTACGTTGACCCTCCAGGGTCTATCGACTATGGAATACGAAATACGAAAGTCGATTACGACCCTGTCGCGGGAATAATACCGGCACGTAGTCTCCGATTGTCTGTTAGTTCTTTTGAACTAACAGATACTACGTTTTGATCCTAGCGGATCTGTCGACTTGGAACCGGTTCGAATACGAAATACGAACGTCGATTACGACCCTGTCGCGGGAATAATACCGGCCGTAGTTTTTGATGCATCTGTAAGTTTACCAAAAAGCTTTGTGAAATGAACTGAGTTATGAAACAAAATGATTTTCGAAGATAATTTATTTTACTGGTTTTGATTGGGTGTTTATCCGGTTTTAAGAATATGCCTGATCCAGGTAGGGAATGTGCTATACTTACTGAGCGCGTTGTTTGCTCACCCAATTCGTTTATTTCTCTTTTTCCCAGATTAGTAGCTCATGGCAAAATTAGAGGAACAAGGAAGGCAAAGCGACGTATTATTCCAGGAATTTGGTTGATTTCAAGGTTTAGCTATTTAAATAAGTTCGTAATAGAATATGATGGACTATTTGAGGTATTGTAATTTGGAGCTTCCGCACTATTAGAATTAAGCCATTGGTAAGATGTATTTGGATTTGATATCTTGAACTTTGGAAAATTTATGGAATTTAAGGAAATTGTGATGGAATGATTCGGGCTTCGTACTATGATGAGGGATTTCATTGTAGTACGGCCATGTAGCGCCCTTTTAACTTGAGCCTGTTCGGTATCAAAGTTGGGGGCGTTACAATCACCAAACGGAAGTTCAAGGAGCTTAACAGATGAGTTGAACATAAGTTCAATCTTGGAGTGGCTTGTTGGAATCCAGTTGACTCATTTCCCAAACTTTGATAGGAATTTGACAAGAATGCCACATTTTATCCTAATGAATTTTCAAATGCTAATTTTGAAGAACTAGGCTTTCAGCTTGATAATTTCATTGTTGATATGAGCACTAATGACAGGTTCTCCAAATTGAAGGGAATCATTGATCTTTCAAGGAAAATGGTTGAATCAAAGAAGAATATAACTTAATATTATGCTTACACACTTCTAGAATAAGCTCTAATTGAAATAATCGCCAATGCAACTGTGGAGGGAGCTTATCCTATGATAAGGTTCATTAACTCAGATTTGGAAAAACGAATAGGTGATCATGTGTGAATGCTTGTTTTACTTGCTTTTATAAAAATTTAATCTATTTGAGCGTATTCATGATGCAATTATGCATTGTCTACAAAATATGAAAACTCGTCGGTGACAATTCCATTAAATAGTTGGTTCTATTTCACTGGACAGATACCAATGTAATTTTATGTTTATACTTATACAAGCGTATGTACATATATACACATATGCATGTACCTATATTGTTAATCCATCATATAGTTTATTGATCTATGAAACGGAACCCAGAAAAAGATATAATGGCAGAGCGCAATGTCACAAACAGCACCAATATAACTCATTCTTATGGTAAAGTCTTAACCCAAAAGGACCCGGTTTTATATTGCCGTCCAATTAGCAGAGAAAGAGAGAAAAGATAGAAATATTAACCACGGCAAAACGAAGCCCTTCGGCATTTATAAGAGATCCAGTCAGTTGCCGTACAGCCAATGTCGGCACAAACAACGAACGACCCTTCCCTTCAAGTGCACTATGCACAACACCAAGACCTGCAATTTCATATTACCAAATAAAAACAGGAAAAGAAAAAGCATTCAAGTTTTTATTACACAACGTAGGACTACAAAAATGGAAGTGTACTTGAGATATTACGAACCTGTGGAAGATGATGAAGTGAGGGGCGGCGCCGCCTTGAAAGAGAGAGGACCGAAATGGAGGGAGAGGTGAGAGATTTGAGAAGGTGAGGTGTTCAGAGAGGAGAATTGATGGCGGAAGGAGAGGAAGCCACACTCTGTAGTAGCACCAGTCACTGAAGCCATGTTTTGCTGTCTTTGCTGCTGCAAGTACGGGGAAGGCAATTCGCAATCCAAACCAAAGAACCCTAGGCTGTATGTTATGCGTGGGGCTTTATTTACTCAAATTATTCAAATTGAGTAAAATGGATATAATTTTATAGAAATTATTTTTGATCTTTTCTTTTATTTGAGGTGAACCCCAATATTTTTAATAGTATTAAATTGTATTATTTATTAAATAACTTTTAACGAGACGGTTGAGGCCCAAATTAAATTAACTAAGTATCTATATTGCAATTGGGTACAAGTTTCATGGAATATTCCGCCATCAATCATGCTGGCAATGTGGAGAAGAATGCAACTTCACCGCAAAATGGGCAATTCTACTGTAAGTTTTAGTTATTCAAACAAAAGAAGAACATACAAAGCTTGACTATATAGCATGAATATCATCTACAGTAACTCTGATTTCCCAAAAAATTATAGCAGCCCGAACAATTGACTTGATCAAAAGTTTGTTCCCGGTTTTGAAGATGATGTGGGACCAACAATTCAAAATGGAAAAAGAACACACAGCCCGTAATGCAAAGGCTTCAGCAATTAAATTGGATAAGGATGCTAAAGATCCACATCAACATTTAGGCTCCGTTTGTTTCAATGGAAATGTTTTCCCCCCAGAAAACAATTTCCTTTAGAAAAAATTTTTCAAGGAAAACAAAATTTTTACTTAGATTTTCCCTTTTTTGTTTTGAGGGAAAACATGATACAAGAATGCAATGTTCCCTTGTTCATTTTGAAGCAAAACAAGATTCTAGAATGTCATTTTCTATTGTTTGTTTTGGCATAAAAATTACGTATTACACATTCCCTTGTATGTTTGAATGGAAATTATTTCATACCTTGAAAAAAAAAAATGCATGACAATAAACAATCTAAACAACAACAACAACAACAATCCCAGTGCCTCAAGGGCTCCCGCACAAGCGGGGTCTGGGGGGTTGATGTACGCAGCCTTTCCCTTTCAGAGTGTTAACCTGACGAGAGGTTGTTTCCGAGGACCCCCAACCTGAGAACAATAAATCTAACCCATATAAACAATCTAACCCATATAAAATTATCATGCCAAAGTCAAAAATGATATATAATTACTCATCAATCCCATCAGAACTTAACATCAAATGCTCAAAACTAGTACCAATACAGACAACCACAACATAACATCCAAGGTACTTAACAAGTCCCTAATACCACGTTCATAGCTTTTACACAAACAAAACAATTTACATACTTGTTTTACCAAATTTTTCGAGTCACATCTTCCTGTGAGCTATGCTTTTGGCAAGAAAAGCTTTGTCAAGCATTTGGTTTTCAACCAAACAATATGGAGGTAGAAAGCCCTTTCGAATTCCATAGCCAGCATCAACAAGAAATATTTCCCTACACAAATAATTTTATTGTAGAATGATATCTTTTGAAAGAGGAAAAAAGCAAAAAAAGTTATATTTTTTAGTAATACCTTCTAGAACTTAAAGACCTTGAGGCCTAGATAATGCATCGTTCAAAATACAAGAGTCATGAACACATCCTTCCCAACCAACAAGCACATAAGTAAATCTTTTATCAAAACTCACAGTGGCCAAAACATTTTGGGTTGTTCTCCATTTCCTACAGTGAAATCTACCTTGCATATGTATAGGAACAGAAGCACATACATGTCTTCATCAAAAGCCCCCTGTCACGAACCTAAGGGTTAGTGACGGGAATATTCACGAACCTAGGCTCGTGATGGTGAAATAGAGGTTAGATGAGGAAGAGAAATAGACTTAAAATATGAGATGAGAAGAAATTAGAGATGAGGTTAGAGAAAAGAAGAGAATTTTAGAAATTAGAAGAAGGAGAGAGATTGAGAAGAGATTGAGAAGAGAGTTAGAGGAATTAGAAGAGAGTTAGAAGAGGAGGAGTTAGAAGTAGAAAGGGAAGGGGGGGACGGTTAAGAGAAGAGAAAGAGAGAGGGAAGATTTAATTTGTTGTTTGATTCATTGATGCCAAAATACAAGATTACAAGGGGTATATATAGACCTTGGGGGAGGCTCCCTACTAACCTTTCCCTCCTAATTACAAATTCAAATTCAAAGTTTAAACTAATTCAAACTAACCCCTTTGCCTCCAATTTCACCCCCAGCCAGCTCGCTCCTAAACCCAATTTCAAATTCAAAAATTTAAACTAATTAGTTTTACAATGTTTTTCATTACATAACCGTTGCAAAAAATAATAAAAGCAAAAAATAGCCGTTTGGCTCCTCGGCTCGTGAGAGTCACGGCTATGGTCGTGACAAACCCTTCCCCTTGAAAACATCCTTGTCCTCAAGGATGTGAAGTGGCTTGAGTGCTTCGTGCCGATCCTTGTTCTTGGAAATCGTTCCCATACCTTCACCTTGACCTTGATCTTTCATAGGTCTCTTTGTGTGATCTTAGGCTTGAGGTGGTGAGCTTGGTATGGTCTGGCTTTTGCTTGCTGTGGCTGCTTTGTTTGTTGCGCTATTCCTTTCTTCACCTTGGCCCGAGTGGGTAGCTCATAGTGCGGGTCCTCATTCTGCTGCTGTGCATCCGTGGCGGCTGTTTCCTTGGCTGCGCATAGCCACGACTCACTTGACTCTTCAAGGGTTGGCTGCAGCACTTGTCCCTGGGCCTTAAAACCCGAATCATGGGGCTGTTTAGTCCTTGCTTCTTGGTTGTCTAGATCTAGAAACCCAAATGGTGCTGCTTCTAGACAAGGTTCGATCCTTGACTCAGGCGGTTCTTTAAGGATGGGTTCAACCGATGGCTGCGGTTCAAGAGTCAAAGTAGCACCTAGGGATTCTTGAGGTGCCACTGTTACCATCGGTTCCTCCGGCCCTGATTGATACGGATCCTCAATGATATGTGACTCCACAAGGGGCTGCCCATCCGGTTCCTTATCTTGGGCTGACCCGCCTGATTTCTCCACCGATTCACAAGGCTCTTGAGGTGGTGGAAGTTCAAACCTCATTTCTTCCTCCAGGCTTGATTCCCATGGTTCCTCAACGTGGGTAAACCCTCCTGATTTTTCTTACCGTCTCCATCACAATGGTTGGTTTTACCGATTTTTCATCGGCCTTGACCTCGGCTTGTTCATGGGCAATGTCCATATAGCAACAACCGAAGTATATAGGTTCTCCATGCAAGGACAATGCCGAAATTGCACCAGCCCTTGATGAAAATCGGACTTGAGCCTCAACCTTTAACCCCGATGAGGATGTTATTTTGATTTCCTCAAGAGTATGTCACGAACCTAGGCCCGTGACTCGGTTAGGATTTGAAATAGAAGGGGAATTAGAGGAGAGTTAGAGAAAGAGGGTAGAATTAGAGGGAGAATTAGAAGAGTTAGAGGGAAAAGAAGTTAGAATTAGAAGGGGAAAGAAGAGAGAGAGGGAGAGACGGTTAAAGAGAGAGAGAGAGCAAATTTGATAATTTCATTCATGACCAATGCAAGGTTACAAGTGGTTTAAATAAGCATGCTTGGGGAGTTTTGGAGGGAAAGGGCCGGCCACCCTACATCCTAGGCCCTAAGGTATAGCCCCATTTCGTTAATGTAATTACATCATTGTGTTTCAACTTTCCTTGTCCTCCTCCTCCAACCGGTCCCCCCATTCAAAATTACAACAATGTTATGTTTAACTAATTCTACATTTACATTACATAATTGTTACAAAAAATCAAAAGCGAAAATAACAAAAATAACTCGTGCTTGTGACATCCCCCTTCCCTTCAATTAATCCTTGTCCTCAAGGATTGAAGGTCGGAAATTGTTTGCGAATGAAGGTCCAATCTTCCCAAGTGACGGCGTCTTCCCCCATGTTTTTCCATCGGACTTGAACTTGCTTGATTTTCCTTTTTGTTGCGGGTTACGGTTCGTTGATTGAGAACGTCTTGTGGAGTGACTTCAGTTTCGTCGTTTTGGTCAATCTGCGGAAGGTCCGAAGTGATGCGTATGTTGTCTCCTACCTTTTTCTTCAATCGGGAAACATGGAAGACTGGATGGATTTTGGAACCTTCGGGGAGCTCGAGTTTGTAGGCCACTTCCCCGATCCGGGCTTTAATTCGGTATGGTCCATAGTATCGAGCGGCCAGCTTTAAGTTTCTTCGTAATGCGACGGAGGTTTGTCGATATGGCTGCAGCTTAAGGTACACCCAGTCACCTACTTCGAACACTCTCTCGGTCCTCCGATGGTCGGCTTGCTGTTTATAGCGGTGTTGAGCCTCTTTTAAGTTCTCCTTTAATAGGCCAATCAAGTTCTGCCTTTCATTGACAAAGTCCTCCACATCCCCGGATGTAGAGATGCAAGGGACGTCGAGGGCGAGGAACTTAGGTTCATAACCGTAGAGAGCGTGGAACGGAGTCCCCTTCAATGATGAGTGATAGTGGGTGTTGTACCAGAATTCTGCCAAAGGAAGCCAGGGAGACCACTGTTTCGGTTTATGGAGGGCCATGGCTCGAAGATAACTTTCGAGACACTGATTGACCCGTTCGGTTTGTCTGTCGGATTGTGGATGATAGGCACTACTCATTCTGAGCGCGACCCGGCTAGGCGCATGAGCTCCTTCCAAAAGAGGCTCTGGAAGGATGCGTCTCGGTCTGAAATAATATCCTTGGGCAACCCATGAAGTCGTTAGACCTGGTCCACGAACAGTTGGGCTACCTTGCTTGCGGTGTACGGATGTGTCAAGGCGATGAAGTGAGCATACTTGGTAAGTCGGTCCACAACCACCATAATGACATCCTTGCCCCCGGACTTGGGCAACCCTTCGATGAAGTCCATACTAATACTTTCCCATGCTTGGTTGGGCACGGGTAGTGGTTGTAGGAGTCCCGGGTAAGCCACATTCTCGTGCTTGGTGCGTTGGCAAGTATCACACTTCTTTACCCATTCTCGGACACTGTCTTTGAGGTTGGGCCAATAAAACATGCGTTTGACCCTCATTAAGGTGCCAAAGGATCCTGAGTGACCCCCCGTGGGTGAGTCGTGAAGTGCTTGTAGGATCTTTTCTCTCATTCCTCCATCCTTCCCCACATAAAGCCTCCCCTTGTATCGGAGGAGTCCCCCTTCGAAAGAGTAAGGCTTGTTGCTTGTTGGGTCAAGAACAAGTTGCTCTATTCATTCGGTGGTATGGGCCTCATCTTCGTAGCTTTGGGAGAGCTCTTGCATCCAAAGGGGAACCGAAGTGGTCATGAAGGCGTAGGCGGCAACAGCTTCGTCTTCATCCCGTCTTGAGAGTGCATCGGCAGCTCGGTTTTCGGCTCCCTTGCGGTAAAGGATGCTATAGTGTAGGCCCATCATCTTCGACATCCCTTTGAGCTGTAATTGTGTGGTGATCTTTTGCTCGAGTAGGTGACGGAGGCTGGCATGGTCGGTCTTGATGATGAAATGGTGGTCCATCAAATAGTGTCTCCATTTTTCAACTGCCATGAGTACTGCAAGGAGCTCTTTCTCATAGACCGAAAGCCCTAAGTGGCGTGGGCTAAGGGCCTTACTGAGGTAGGCGAGGGGTCGGCCCTCTTGTGATAGGACCGCTCCAATCCCTACCCCGCAAGCATCAGTCTCAAGGACAAAGGGCTTGGAGAAGTCGGGAAGTGCCAGGACTGGGGCGGTTGTCATGGCCTCCTTCAAGGCCTCGAATGCTTGATCGGCTTCCTCATTCCAATGAAATCCCCCCTTCTTGAGGAGGTTGGTCAACGGCTTGCTCATGGTCCAATACCCACGGATGAACTTCCGGTAATATCCAGTGAGTCCCAAGAACCCACGGAGGCTCTTGACATTCTTCGGTCTTGGCCACTTCTTCATGGCCTCGATCTTGCCTTCTTCGGTTGCGACCCCTTCTCTTGAGATTACGTGTCCCAAGTATTCTACCCGATCTTGGCCGAAGGTACACTTGCTCCGTTTAGCATAGAGGCGGTGCATACGAAGGGTCTCAAGCACTTCGGTCAAGTGCCTAAGATGTGCGGAAAGGCTCGGGCTATAGACCAAGATGTCGTCCAAGAATACGAGCACAAACTTGCGTAGATATGGCTGGAAGACTTCGTTCATCAAGGCTTGGAAGGAGGCGGGGGCGTTAGTGAGTCCGAAAGGCATGACACGGAACTCATAATGCCCTTGGTGAGTCCGGAAGGCGGTCTTATGCTGGTCTTCTTCACACACTCGGATTTGATGATAACCGGCACGGAGATCGATCTTGGAAAAAATGGAAGACCCTTTGAGCTTATCTAGTAAATCGTCGATGACCGGTATCGGAAACTTATCTTTGATGGTGATGTTGTTGAGTTGCCGATAGTCCACACAAAAACGGTAGGACCCGTCCTTCTTGCGGACCAAGAGTACCGGGGAAGCAAATGGGCTTCGGGATGATGGAGGCTTCCAACATTTCCTTGACTTGCCTTTCGATCTCTTTCTTTTGCCCGTGCGGGTAGCGGTAGGGCCTTATGTTCACGGGCTTGGCTTCGGGCAAGGTGGGAATGCGGTGATCATGTGAGCGAGGAGGAGGAAGGGTCTTTGGTTCCTCAAAAACATCTTGATAGCGGTCGAGGATGCGTTCTATCTCCGGATGAATGACGGACTTGGAGGCCTCCTCGGCGGTAGCCATAAAGAGGTGACCCATCACATGTCCGGCCTTCTTGAAGAGCTTGGCGAGGCTTTTACCCGAAATTGATTGTAAGGCGGCTTTCTCGGATGTGCCTTGTAAGCGGACTGCCTTACCCTCTTTGAAGCAAGCGAACTTGAGGTTGGTGAAGTCAAATGTTACGGGCCCATATCGTTGGAGCCAATCAACCCCAAGGACCATGTCACTGCCCCGGAGTTCCAATACCCTCAAGTCATCAACGAACGTTCTGCCTTGGACTTTCCACCTTACGCCCGGGCATTTCTGATAACTAACGAGGCTCTCCCCGTTTGCCACCGTCACGGTCATGACGACGGTGGGTACGGTTTCGAGCTGAAGCTCCCGGAACACATTAGCATCTAGGAAACTATTAGTGGACCCGCTATCGATCAAGATATTTACCTCCCGTTTCTTAATCTGGCCCTTCAATCTCAAGGTGTTGTGCGTGACTCGGCCCGAAAGTGCATTTAGAGAAATCTTCATAGCTCCGTTGTCTTCTCCTTCGGTTTGCTCTTCACCTGCAACTTCCTCTTCTTGGGCTTCATCTTCGACCTCTTCTCCTTCCATACTTTGTAAGGCCTTCTTACAGACGTGCCCCGGAAAGTATTTTTCATGGCACTTGTAACATTGGCCCGGCTCTCATCTTGGGGCGCTGGAACCTGTGTTGCTGCTGCCGCTGGTTTTGGACACGGACCCGTGGGACTGGGCCCAGCCCTGGGGCGCTGCCGAGGACACTGGTCGGCTACTGGGGACAGGCCGGGCGCTAAAACTGGGTCGGTTGACAGGTCTGGCAGCATTCCTGATTTCGGCTACCGCAACCTCTTGGAGTTTGGCCTGTTCAAAGGCCATGCTAAGCTCGGTTGGCCGGCTTGCCTTGACGGATGCTCGAATGGCGGGCTTAAGTCCGCTAATAAAGCTCGAGACAAAGTATGCCTCGCTCAATGTCGGATGATGGATAAGCATCCAGCTCCTTAACTGTTCAAATTTCAAAATATAATCTTCAACCGGCCCGTTTTGTGACATCTTGCTAAACTCCTCCACTATGTCTTGGAGTGATCGGTCCCCAAAACGTTTGCACAATTCGTCCATGAAAAAGGTCCACGTCATGTGAGGGTGTCTAAGTTCCAGCCCGTGGAACCAAATGTCCCCGTGTTCATGAAGGTGGCTTGAAGCATATTCCACCCACTCAGTTTCGGGCACTTGGTACCAACGAAAGTATTTAAGGAACTTACGGATCCAGGCTCTCGGGTTCTTACCTTCAAACTTTGGGATCTCGAGCTTGGGCGCATGGGAGGTCAAGGTGCGGTTGCTTCTGTGGCTTCGGCTAAAGTCCCCTTCATCCGTGACCCGCGTTGGGGCCTGGTTATTTCTGAGTTCTGAGGAGTGTATTGGAGGCGGTAGGATCCCATTGCCGGTTCTCGGGTACGTGCCTGACCCTCCTGGCGCGGCATTGTCACGGGCACC
The DNA here is from genome assembly GCA_018398585.1 of Simmondsia chinensis. Lineage (NCBI taxonomy): Eukaryota > Viridiplantae > Streptophyta > Magnoliopsida > Caryophyllales > Simmondsiaceae > Simmondsia > Simmondsia chinensis. The sequence continues at coordinate 20,149,568 of JAGTTD010000013.1, read as the reverse complement.
CACGGGTGGTGCCACGGTCTCTACCTCGGTCCTCTTCTCCTGGGCCTTCACCAACCGACCCACGGCATCGGTTAGGGCCCTTAGGTCAGCCTTCACGTCTGCCATGTCTGCTTTTATCTCGATGTTGTTTCGGTTTTGTTGCTCCTCCAGTTGGTCCATCCTTTCCTCCAAGCGGACCATCCGATCATCAACGGCGTCGACCCACTCGTTGGTATTGGTGTGACCGGTTGAGGACATGCTTCTTGTTATAGCCGGGTTTTTTTTTTTTTTTTAATTCGGTTTAACCGGATGAGAGAAAAAGGATAGATTATGCCCTTTTCCGGATCGGAAGATGGCTCTGATACCACTTGTCACGAACCTAGGCCCGTGACTCGGTTAGGATTTGAAATAGAAGGGGAATTAGAGGAGAGTTAGAGAAAGAGGGTAGAGTTAGAGGGAGAATTAGAAGAGTTCGAGGGAAAAGAAGTTAGAATTAGAAGGGGAAAGAAGAGAGAGAGGGAGAGACGGTTAAAGAGAGAGAGAGAGCAAATTTGATAATTTCATTCATGACCAATGCAAGGTTACAAGTGGTTTAAATAAGCATGCTTGGGGAGTTTTGGAGGGAAAGGGCCGGCCACCCTACATCCTAGGCCCTAAGGTATAGCCCCATTTCATTAATGTAATTACATCATTGTGTTTCAACTTTCCTTGTCCTCCTCCTCCAACCGGTCCCCCCATTCAAAATTACAACAATGTTATGTTTAACTAATTCTACATTTACATTACATAATTGTTACAAAAAATCAAAAGCGAAAATAACAAAAATAACTCGTGCTTGTGACAGAGTACCCCATGGAGAGAAGACCTGGTGTAATACCTTCTCATTGATTGGGTAAAGAACACAAGAAATCTTCAGCAAGAGTGTAGCCGTGTTGGAAGCTTGAAGAGATTGAACATACATTTTTTTTTTTTTTTGTTACTTTGGTTCTGTAAAAGAGAGCAGGAAAAAAATTTTAATTTTTTTTTTTTTGAATTCAACAAGAACACAGGGAGAAACTCTTTTTTTTTTTTTTTTGAATTTCAGCAACCACGTACCCAAAAAAAGTTTTTTTTTTTTTTTTTGAAAATGAGATGAATGAAAATGCAAAGGATAGGGTATGCCCTCTTCGATTGAAAGATGGCTCTGATACCAATTGTCACGGACCTAAGGGTTAGTGACGGGGATATTCATGAACCTAGGCTCGTGATGGTGAAATAGAGGTTAGATGAGGAAAAGAAATAGACTTAGAATATGAGATGAGAAGAAATTAGAGATGAAGTTAGAGAAAAGAAGAGAATTTTAAAAATTAGAAAAAGGAGAGAGATTGAGAAGAGAGTTAGAAGAGGAGGAGGAGTTAGAAGTAGAAAGGGAAGGGGGGGACGGTTAAGAGAAGAGAAAAAGAGAGGGAAGATTTAATTTATTGTTTGATTCATTGATGCCAAAATACAAGATTTCAAGGGGTATATATAGAGCTTGGGGGAGGCTCCCTACTAGCCTTTCCCTCCTAATTACAAATTCAAATTCAAAATTTAAACTAATTCAAACTAACCCCTTTGCCTCCAATTTCACCCCCAATCGGCTCCCTCCTAAACCCAATTTCAAATTCAAAAATTTAAACTAATTAGTTTTACAATGTTTTTCATTACATAACCGTTGCAAAAAATAATAAAAGCGAAAAATAGCCGTTTGGTTCCTCGGCTTGTGAGAGTCACGGCTAGAGTCGTGACACCCCCGACACAATCCTATAATTTAATTATGAAACTACTAACGATAAATTAACTTTAAAATTTAATTTAAGATTATATAGATCTTTTACCTCAAACCATGGATAAAACTTTAGATTGTCTCTTATTTCAGGAGGAGTGGTTAAACTTGGCAACCTAACAACATCTTCATACAACTTGAGAATTGATTGGAGCACAATAAGAAAGTATCGAAGCATGGTCCAATTTGACCTATGAAATCTACCCCCAACTACACGAAATCTCACAGTATGTCCAATCAAATTTAGGAGTGTATAAACTTGCTCCCTCATGGTTATCTGAATACTCTCCTTCAAGAGGTCCTTTTATACAAGGATGTCATATAATCTAAAAAATGGCATAGGTCTCGTGGGTATTTAACCAAGGAAATGGGTGTCGCCACAATACAAGATACCATTGACATAACTTTCTCTTATATATCTTCTACGAATGTTGGGTTCCTTGGGTATAAAATCAATGTCTAAACTCTTACGCTTTCTAATCATTCGCTTATACATTTCAAGGACAACAATACCACAAGAAATAATAGTCGTCATTGCTCCAATGACCATTCTACAAACTTCATCTTCATTCATAGACATCTATATTCAGTGACAATAAATGAGTAATTCAAGAACATTTCCTCAAGTACTAAATAGACAACAATACCTAACATGCCCTTAATTAACAATAAATAATGCCAAATAAGCCCATTACTAATTTCACTCAAAGAGTACTTCATTGAATTATTTAAACCTCCATTATTACTTGTACTTGAAGATATTCCGAAACACTTTTTTTGTGATTCAAGAGATGGAACAGAAGTAGACCCATGAGTATTGGGCCTAATTACATAGTTCACACGTCCAGCATCATAATATATTATGACGAGCATGCCCTAATTACATAAACAAGCATCACATATCCAACATCAGCATAATTTCCTTTAGTTAGTGATAACCATATCGCAAGACCCAACATAAAAAGTAAATTACTATTGTGAAATGAACATGAGTCACACAAATTCACAATGGAGAAGAAGATATAAGAGATTCGATGCAAATAAAACCGTAAAGACTATACTCGAATGCTTGTACGATGACCAAGCATGTAATTTCAAATTAGCAAAGTGTAAAATATACAAAACCATTCCAATTGCAAAATGAAAGGGAGAGAAAGAACTTCAAACCCTAGAGAAATCGAACCTAAAGCCTATAACCCTAGCGAAAGCGATGGCGAACAGAGCCACGAGGGCAGAATCGGGAGTACAGAGAGAAAAATCTAACTTGAAGCCTACAAACCCTAGCAAAATTGAAGAATGAAGATGTGAGAGTGGAGAAAGAGAGAAACCCTAGAGAGCAGATGCGAGTGGCGATGAAAACCCTAGCGGGGAGAGAGAAACAAGGAAGAGGAGAGTGGAGAGGCATAGAGAGTGGAGAGATGGAGAGAGAGAGAGAGAGAGAGAGAGAGAGAGAGAGGTGCATGACTCCGATTTAGCAACAAGTAGGGGTCAAGAGGGCTAGAGGTAATGGGGGGATAACTTGTTACTCCTATTTCCCAAAACATAAAGACGGGTCAATGAGGGTAATGAAGGGTACCCTCCTTTACTCTCCATTACCCCTATTTTCTTTAACCCTCAAATTGGGGGAGAAAAGGGAGGTAAGGTTAATTTTTTAAAGATTTTGGACAATTTTATCCTTATTTTAACTGTAACTCTCTTTACCCTTATTCCTTTTCCCAATGGCCAAACAAGGTTGTCTCATTTACTCCTCTTTACCCTTACCCCTTTTATTTTGACATATCCAAATAAGGGTAGAATCTTACCTTACCCTCCCCCTATTTACCCTTCTTTACCCTCCCACTGTTTACCCTTTTTACTCTTCGTTACCCAGTTGCAAACAAGGCATGAAAAGGAGCGAGGAGTGCACAACACTGGTAGCGTTTGGGCTTTGTGAACAGTAAGCCTAGAATTATGACTTCCGAGCTAAAAATTTGGAATTTCTTTTTTGGCTAAGGGCCTATTTGGCTTAAGCTTATTCTGAAAGAAAAAGTGCTTTTTGAAAAAAAAAAAAAGCTTTTTTGAGATTTGAGATAATGTTGCAAACACTTCTCTTTATATGTCAATGTTGTGACGAAGCAAAATGTTCCCCAGTAAGGCAATTCAAAAAATATACTCCGCTTCTTCTAGTTGTATGGCAATTTCGGCTCCCCCTCTTGCGCTTTTTGAAGCGCATTCCAAACATCATATTGTCAAAGCCACTCAACTGTTCAAGAACATTGTCCTCGGATCGGCACTTAGGAGGAAACCTCATTTCCACAATTTCATGGAAGGATCAGCATCAAACCTCCATCTCTGATCATGCTCCAAGATTCGACAATGACCCATGTAAACCTGTTTACCAAAGTAGTTCAGTCTATGAGACGAAGTGCTTTTATTACAAAAAGAACAAGCAATCTTGCCTTTAGTGCTCCATCCGGACAAATTCGCATACGCAGGGAAGTCATTAATCATCCATACCAAAGCAGCACGAAGACTGAAGCTCCTCAATGTGCATGCATCTACGTCGCAACTTCACCTTCCCACATCTATTGGATCTCATCTATTAAAGGAGACATGTAGACATCAATATAATTCTCAGGACCTTTTTCGTCGAGAATCAACATAGACATCATGAAGATGGCTTCTTCATACACATCCAAGATGGCAAGTTGTACAACACTAATATCACCAGCCATATGAAGTAGCGATTACTCATACTGCCTTTTGGGTCGAAGCCATCACTCACCAAACCAAATCTGACGTTTTGTGAATCTGACGTAAATTCGGGATACATTTATTCAAATGACTTCTGGACCTTTGAATTGGCAGGATGTCTAAGAACATTGTCATCAACACGTCTCTTCTTATGCCACCTCATGTGGGAGTGCTATCTTTGAGGACATGAAAAACTTCTAATGTCTCGGAATGATAGGAAAATGGCGTAATATCTTTCTTGGCACCCTCTTCCCACGATTGAAACCTTCTTCACTCCATCCTCATCAACAATGGCACCATCTTGTCATCGTGAAAGACTAGAGATGGGGCAATGCTGGTAGTCAACATATTCCTTCTAGTATAGTATACAATTATTCTCACAAACATCAATCTTAGCATAATCCAATCCTAAATCCTTTGTGTTTTTTTTTTTTTTTTTTTGGCTTTGCACATGTTTTTTTGAAAACTGGCATCAATAACATAAAATTCCCTATGTAAGATTCAAGGATCTTATTGAAAGCTTTATCACTCAAATTGTTCATAATTTTTGTATGAAGAAGAGTTATAATGAACTCTAGTTCTGTGAAACTCTTACATCCGGGAAATAATGGTTCCTTGGCATCTTTTATTAGCTTGTGAAACTTCTCTGAGTACTCACAAAATTCATGAGTCTCAGAGCCGCAACTTCTATGTCGCGATTCAAGCCTCGCACGTTTCCCAGGATCGAAAGTGATTGTCCTTACATTAGTCAAATCATGGACTAAAGGCACCATATCATCACCAATCATCTATGATCACTCTCACCTATTGAGTCATTTACTAAATCTTCCTCGTCATGGAAAATCCATGGACTGTAGTCCTTTCCCATCCCATAGATCATTAAGTGATGCCACATGGAGGAAAGGAAAGAAAACTAAAAGATATTCATATACTACATATGTGAAGTAAATTAGGATACTATATGTGTCATTATACTAGCCATTCATACTTAATTTGCAAGAGAAGGTGATCTTGAGTATGTAACTAACCCCAAGTGTAAGTGATCCTTGCCCATTCAAAAATCGTGTAGTACAATTTAGCTATTTAGTTATGCGTTACATGTTTTTAGTAAAATTTCGATAGCAATTCCCCACCGTTCTCCAAGTACAACTTTAAATAGGAAGTATTTAGTATAGTATATCATTGCTCCACATATACTTCCATCTCCAAATAGTACTTAGAGAACAACATGAGGGAACAAGCCAAAATTCTACCCGAAATGTCTATTGGTTTTTGTAACCAAACAAGCAACACTACACGATTCTCAAACTGTCCAACATGGACAATTCAAGAATCCAAATAAAGCAAGCATCACTAATTTTCAATGCGAAGAACATAGGATCTATCGCAATATATGGATTCTCGAACGGATAATTCAAGCTGGAAAATTTCGATTTCTTAGTTAGATTATCAAACTAAATGTGCAACAATTATGTGTAACAATCTTCCAGAGTTGCATTTAGTAAATCTTTTATTCTTAAGCATAAAGTAATATGTTTCAATAACTAAGATCCAACACATTACAATGATTTCATGTTGAAATTAGAGGCTAACACAATTTAGGACCCAAAAAACATACACAATTAACATACTACAATGATTTCAAGGTGAAATTAGAGAATAATCATGATTTAGGGCAAAAGCCATACATAATTAATGCATTATATTGATTTCACATTGAAACTCGAAAATAATCACAATTTAGGACAAAAAAGCATACACAATCCATGCTTTATAATGATTTGAAGTTGAAATCAGAGAATAATCACGATTTAGGACAAAAAAAATACATAATCAACACATTGCAAATATTTTAAGCTGAAATCAAAAAATAATGATGATTTAGGGCCAAAAAACATACGCACTCAATGCATTGCAAAGGTTTTAAGCTAGAAAGAGAAAACAATCACTATTCATGGTACAAAACATACACATCAACACAATACAATGACTTTCAAGCTGAAATTAGAGAATAATAACGATTTGGGCAAACAACATATACAATCAACACAATACAATAATTTTCAAGCTAAAAGTCAAGACTAATCGTGATTTAGGGCAGAAAAACATTCACAATCAATACAATACAACGATTTTCAAGCTAAAATCAGACAACAATCCCGCTTGAGGGGGAAAAAACGCAATCACCAACTTAGACCTCCGGATCTAAAGTCGAGTTACTTTCTAGGGCTAGATTCAGAACATTTTCACTGAATTTAGGGTGCAACCTTACACAATCAGTGGGGAGACGTTGGGATTTCGAGCGAAGAATGAGTACGAGTGACAGTGAGAGGAAAGAAAAAAGTAAGAGCGAAAGTGATTGCGAGAGTGAGAAAAGGGCAAGGATCCTAGCACAATTTCTTATTTTTCAATTAATATTTTTCATTTTCATTGAGCTATAAGTGAAAATTTTATTTAGGCTCATATGATATAGTACATATAAAAGATAATTAAAATATAAAATTAAAATTAATTAATTAGTTATCATAAATTCATATCTTATTCTATATATATGAATTTTTTTCCCTCTTTCACACAACTTAAGCCTTTTGTTTAGAGGTGATAAATTCAATCCGACCCCAAAAATTACAAGTAAATTGACCCAACCCCTGTACCAAAAATTTTTCTTAAATAATTAAACCCAAAGTTGAAATGACGCAATCTAAAACTAACCTGACCCATTATTTGATTGATCTGAACCTATTATTTTATTAATATTTTGTATTTTAATTGAGATATAAGTGAAAATTTTATTTAGGACTTATATAATAGTATACATAGAAGAAAATTAAAATATAAAACTAAAATCAATATATATATGTTGTTGGATATTCTTCGTGTACAATATTTATGGTCAATATTGAATATTATAAAATGTCATAGAAAATTAGAAATTATGTAAAAGAACTTTATATATACATATATTATATATGTATACATGTGGATATTTTGCATGGATGACACCTAAATGTAAAAGATGCCAGAATAAAAGGCAGGTTGGAAATTCTCCTTGGTTGCATGTCAAATTCATGCGTGAGTCATACTTTTATAATTTCATGTATATATATGTATATCTTATAGAAGCAATGAGAAAGTGAATACAAGGGTGAAAAGCAATTATAACGAAATTGAGAAGGACGTGAATTATTTGTGAAGAAGAAGAGTATTTTGTGGAATAAAATACTTGCTATTTCTTTTTAAAATATTTAAGCTTGTAATTTTATTCTCTTCCTTTTGAGTGTAATATGTCCCTAGTTTTATAATAAATTATTAGCACAAGTCTCTAGCCAGCTAAAGATTATCATATACTTGTAAAACATGGATTTGGTCAAAGATGGAGATTTATGCCTAGCTCACAGTGCAACGACACACACTATCCTCAATTAGAATGTATTTTTCTCAACTACGATTAATTGAAGCAAATGTTAATCCAGTATCGGGTGTTTCAAATTTAGTTGAAGGCTTCGGAAGAGCGCATTGTATATTTCCTGGAGGAACAAAATTAAACATAAGTGATGCTCTGTTTTTTAGTAGATCACAAAGAAACGTGATCAGTTTTCAAGATAATCATCGTAACGGTTATCATATTGAGACAACAAAAGAAGGTGATAAAGAATATCTCTACATTATGTCGCTAACCTCCGAAAGAAAGAACATAGCGAAAAAATTGTCAGCACTTTCTTCTGGGTTATATTATACTTATATAAACCCGATTAAATCAAATATAGTGGTTAGCCAGAAGTTAACCGATTGCAAAACATTTACCTTATGGCATGACCGTCAGGTGTAACGATGATGAGAAAATAATTAAAAGTTCTCATGGACATTCATTAAAGAACCAGAAGATTCTTTCACATGATGAAATTTCCTGTGCTGCTTGTGATCAAGGTAAAATTATTACCCCTAACTAAAATTAAGGTTGAATCTCCTACATTTTTAAAAAGAATACAAGGGAACATATGTGGGCTTATTATTCCATCATGTGGACCATTTCAATACTTTATTGTGTTAATAGATGCCTCAACAAGTGGTTACATGCCTGTCTAATATCTACACGCAATGTGGTATTTGCGAGACTCCTTGCACAAATAATTAGATTACGGGCTCAATTTTCGGACTACACAATCAAGAGGATCCGTCTTGATAATGCAGAAGAATTTACATCCCAAGCCTTTAATGACTATTGTATGTCAATTCGGATTACAATTTAGCACCCTGTGGCTCATCAGCATATATAAAATGGTCTTGCAAAATCTTTGATCAAATGTCTGCAACTAATTGCTAGACCATTACTCATGAAAACAAAGTTGCCTAACTTTGCATAGGGGCACGCTATATTACATGCTGCAACACTGATTCATACTAGGCCAACTATTTATCACAAATACTGCCCACTATAACTTGTTTCTGGGCAAGAACCAAATATAACCCATCCACTAATTTTTGGTTGTGCTGTGTATGTTCCGATCATTCCACCCCAACGCACAAAGATGGGTCTACAAAAAAGACTTGGAATTTATGTTGGGTTTGAATCTCCGTCAATTATAAAATATCTTGAACCATAGACGGGAGATATTTTTACAGCACAGTTTGCAGATTGTAAGTTTGACGAAATAATGTTTCCAGAATTAGAGGGAGAAAAATTAAAACTGAAAAAGGGAGAAATTGTGTGGAATGCATCCTCAATATCACATTTTGATCAGTGTACAAATCAATGTGAAATGGAGGTTCAAAAACTTATCCATTTACAAAATATTGCAAACCAATTACGAGATGCATTCGTTGATATAAAAAGAGTGACCAAGTCACATGTTCTAGCTATGAATGCTCCTGTTCTAATTGGTATTCCGAACGAACAGTCTTCTAAGACATTGGCAAGTATGTCTACTGTACACCAGAAGCGTTGTAGACCGGTTGGTTCTAAAAATAAGAATCCAAGAAAGAAAAGGGAGCAAAATAAACAAGTCGGCTCCTTCTCCTGAAAAGGTACAAATGCAAATACAAGAAAAAGATATGGAGGATGAAATGGCTCTTCGAGGATAACTAAGAATTGTGAAAATGATGAAAATATCAAGAATGAGGAAATCTCGATAAAATATGCTATTATTGGCATACAATAGAACCGAAATAAGAAAATTATTAATCAAGTGTTCACATATACTGTGGCCATTGATTTGACCACAGAAGGTGAAGATCTTGATCCTAAATCTATTCAAGAATGTCAAAAAAGAAATGATTGGCCAAAATAGAAAGAAGCAATTTAGGCAGAATTAGATTCACTTGCTAAACGTGTAGTTTTTGGACCTATAGTCCAAATGCTTGAAAACACGAAACTCGTAGGCTATAAGTGGGTATTTATTCAAAAAAGAAATGAAAAGAATGAAGTGGTTAGATATAAAACACGACTTGTAGCTCAAGGTTTCTCACAAAGGCTAGGAATTGATTATGAAGAGACATATTCACCGGCAATGGATGCAATTATATTTGGATTCTTAATAAGCATGTAATCTCTGAAAGACTTTGCATTCGTCTTATGGAGGTGGTAACAATTTATCTATATGGATCACTTGATAATAATATCTATATGAAAGTTCCTGAAGGACTACAAATGTTAGATGCATATAGCTCAAAATCTCAAGAGTTGTGTTCAATCAAATTACAGAGATTATTGTATGGATTAAAACTCCAAAGTTAAGTGTACTTGGGCAAGAGTAGTACTAGGATGGATGACCTCATGGAAAGTCCTCGTATTGCCAACCTCATAAGGTTGGGGGTCCTCAGAAACAACCTCTTGGTAGGGTTATGCCCTCAAGGGGTAAGGCTGCGTACATCCATCCCTCCCAGACCTCGCTTATGCAGGAGCCCTTGAGGCACTAGATCTCTTGTTGTTGTTATTGTTATTTTTATTGTATGGATTAAAACAATCAAAGCGAATGTGGTACAATCGTCTTGGTACATACCTTCTGAGAGAGGGATATGTTAACAATCCTATGAGCCCATGTGTTTTTATTAAGAAATCGAATTTTGAATTTGCTATCATTGTCGTCTATATTGATGATTTAAATATCATAGGAACTCTTGAAGCAATTGATCAAGCTATTACTTATCTAAATGAAGAATTTGAAATGAAGGATCTTAGAAAGACGAAATAATGTCTTAGCCTACAAATAGAGCACTTATCTGATGGAATTTTAGTCCATTAATCTGCTTATACAGAGAAAGTTATAAAATATTTTGATATGGATAAGGCACATTGAGTACCCCAATGGTCGTTCGATCTCTTGATGTAAATGAGGACCTTTTTCGCCCTTAAGAGGATAACGAAGAAATTCTTGGTCCTGAAGTGCCATATCTAAGTGCAATAGGTGCACTGATATATCTTGTTAACTACATGAGACTGATATGGCCTTTTCGATTAACTTATTAGTACGATATAGATCAACTCCTGCATGAAGACATTGTAATGGAACTAAACATATACTTAGATATATCTATGGTACATCTAATATGGGATTATTCTATCTGAGACAATCAAATCCAAGATTGGTAGGATATGCAGATGCTGGATATTTGTCAGATCCACATAAAGGTCATTCACAAACAATACATTTATTTACCTATGGTGATACTTCTATATCTTGGTGATAAAAAAAAACAAACAAAGAAACAATAGCAGCAACTTCTTCAAATCATACTGAGATACTTGCACTTCATGAGGCAAGTAGGGAATGTTTGTGATTGATATCTCTTATTCAACATGTTCAAGAGAAATGCAGTCTTCCAACAATCAGAGGGAGTCGAACAATACTGTGTGAAGATAATGCTGCATGTATTGCTCAAATCAAAGGTGGATACATTAAAGGCGACAAAACTAAAAATATCTCACCAAAGTTTTTCTTTTCACACGAGCTTCAAAAGATGGGTGAAATAGATGTTCATTAAGTTCACTCAAGTAATAACCTTGCTGATTTATTTACGAAAGCATTGCCAACAATAGTTTTTGAGAAGCTAGTTTACAAGATTAGTAAGCGTCAACTCAGGAACGCCCCTTACTAATATGTTCACATGAGGAGGAGTTAATAACACACTGTACTCTTTTTCCTTCGCTATGGTTTTTTCCCACTGAGTTTTTCTTGACAAGGTTTTTAACGAGGCAAGCGTATATAACCCGAACATTATACTCTTTTAAGAGTTCTTGTCCCATAATATTTTAAAGGAGAATATTCAAAGGGGGAGTATTGTAAATATTGGATATTTTTCGAGTATAATTTTTATGGTCGAGCATTGAATATTATCAAATGTCCTAGAAAATTTAAAATTATGTAAAAGATCTTTATATATACATATATTATATATGTATACATGTGGATATTTTGTATGTATGAGATCTAAATGTAAAAGGTGTTAGAATAAAAAGGCAAGTTGGCAATTCTCCTAGCTTATGTGTCAAATTCATGCATGAGCCATACTTTTATAATTTCATTTATATATATGTATATCTTACAAAAGCAATGAGAAAGTGAATAAAAGGGTGAAAAGCAACGATAATGAAATTGAGAAGGATATGAATTATTTGTGAAGAAGAAGAGCATTTTCTGATTTCCAAGTTCTGGAATAAAATATTTGCTGTTTCTTTTTAAATATATTTGAGTTTGTATTTTTATTTATAATTTCATGTGTGTGTATATATATATATGTATATCTTACAGAAGCAATGCGAAAATGAATAAATGGGTGAAAACCAGTTTAGAATGAAATTGAGAAGGACAGGAATTATTTTTGAAGAAGAAAAGTATTTTCTGATTCCTTAGTTTTGAAAAAAAATACTTGCTTTTCTTTAAATATATTTAAGTTTGTATTTTTATTCTCGTCATGTTGAGTATAATATGTCCATAGTTTTACAACAATATATATATATATATATATTCCTTTCACAGAACTTAAGCCTTTCATTAGAGATGACAAATTCAACTTGACTCGAAAAACCGACCTGAAGGACATGTAAACCGACCCAATCTGAACCAAAACTTTGTCTTAAATAATTAAACATGAAACTAAAATGACCCAACCTAATGACGTGTTCTTTGCTTGACTTGGAAATGACCCGTTATTCCATTTGACCCGACTCGGCCCAGCATTGACCTGAACCAGCCTTACACAAAATAATATGAACCGGAATCCAATCCGATCTGAAACTCGAATTAACCCAAGGTATTTAAATAAAATAATAGTTATTACTTATTAAAACTTAAAGAGTACAACTAAACTTCATATGATATCATTAAGCACCTATATTGGTAATACAATAAACATGGTTTTAAAAATATAAAATATTTGAAATATTATTTAAACTTTTGTAAGTAATTCATATCACCAAGGCACAAAATAGTAAAATGATAACTTGAATCCCCTGCAACTTGACCTTTGATCTCGAGCACAAGATAACCAAATAAGTAGTGGCTTGAACCCGATCCAAGTATAGGTCTAAATTAAAAGTGAACCGAGCCTAAATGGATCGACCCGAGCCCGACCCAATATGAGTTTATTGTAAACTTGAAGTGATACAAACCCAATCCAAATGTCTCAATGGTGGGATGGTGAAGTCAAATTGAATATCAAGTCATTTCCAATCAAGCAAAGAACGGGTAGGGTTAGTTTTAGGTTGGGCCATTTCAGCTTTGGGTTTAATTATTTAAGACAAATTTTCAGTATTGGTTGGGTCAATTTACTTGTTTTTAGATCAACTTCCTGAGTCGGATTGAATTTGTTACCTTTAAATAAAAGGCTTAAGTTGTGTGAAAGAGGAAAAAACAATGTCATATATATAGAATAAGATTATTAATTTATGATAACTAATTAATTAGTTTTAATTTTATATTTTGATTATCTTTTATATATACTATATCATATGAGCCTAAATAAAATTTTCACTGGTACCTCAATTAAAATAAAAAACATTTGTTGAAATATGTTAAGATTCATTTTCTGATATCTTGCTAAAATCTTTCCTATGTTAAGAGGCTAGATTAACTCCATGATTTATACTAAAATCTCTACTATGTTAGAGGCCAAATTAGCTCCATGATTTATGCAATTTTTTCCTTTTATTTATCATCCTATGTTGTATATATTGTGATGCAGTGTGTAAGTAGAAATTTAGGAGAATGGGAAGGTTCTACGGTCTTCCCTTTAATTTTATTAATGAATTAACAAAACTTCAAGAGGAAAATAAAAACCTAATTCTCACAACCCGAGAATAGAGGCTCTAAAAAGGGAGAAAATTTGAAAATTATGAACTACTAAAATCCTAGATTTATCTATGTACAAATAGAGAGGCAAATCCTAATTTAAATCAAATTCTAAAAGATAAATACAAAAAATTAAATATGAAATTTAAACTTAGACAAATCCTACTCTATCTCAAACTCCCTCCTCTGCGTCCTTGTCCTCTGCATCTGCTAAAACGTTGGCGCCAAGCATGTGCTGCCAAGATCCAACGCCTTAACGCTGGGCTGCATCATCCTCCTCGGGTTGGAGAAAATTAGCCCTTGAATTCGCTTGCGGGTCAACATGATCATTCTCACCAAAGTAGGGAACGAGGTGCTTGATATTCAAGACGTTAGAGGTCCTCATGCCAGGTGGAAGCTGTAGGCGATAGGGGTCATCGTTGATCTTCTCCAGCACCACCAATGGTCCTATTTTTCAGGCCATCAATTTTTTGTACTCCTATGCTGGGAAGCATTCTCATGAGAAATGCCCAAACTTTCTCGCCAACTTGGAACTGAATTGTTCGGCGCCTCTTGTCACTTGTCGTCTTGTACTTGGCGGTGGCTTCCAATAACTAGGCCCTGGTTTGCTCATGGATGGCCTTGAGTGAAGAGATTCGGTCTTCCACCTTCCTATGCGGGCGTGTCAAATCCGGGGCAGGCATCAATTCCATCAGAGAACGGGGAACAAAGCCATAAACTATCATGAATGGGGCGAACCCTGTGCTCCTATTAACACTGTGCTCCTATTAACGGAGCTGTTATAGGTGAAATATGCTTGATGCGACTTCACCTCCCATCCCCCGGTGTTATCAGCAACAAGACACTGGAGAAGATTTCCCAAGGACCTGTTGGTGACCTCGGCTTGCCCATCCATTTGAGGATGGTGAACTATGCTAAAGGCAAGAGACGTATTCGCCATCCGCCACAATGTCCGCCAGAAGTGGTTCATGAACCTGACGTCTCGATAAGAAACTATGCTAAATGGAAGTCCATGCAACTTGTATACTTCCTGGAAGTAGTGTCCCGCCTCATGTATGGTGCCAGCAGCTCTCTTGCATCCGATGAAGTGTGCCATCTTCGAGAAACGGTCTACAACAACGAAGATGGAGTCAATGTCGCCTCAGTCATTCTCGGTAAGCCTAGAACAAAGTCCATGCTGACGTCTGTCCATGATTGACTTGGAATTGATAACGACATATATAAGCCGGCGTTGGTCTTTTCTCCCTTCGAAACCTAACAAACACGGCATCGTTTAAACTACCTCTCCACTTCCTTGCGTATGATAGGCCAAAAGTACTTGACAGTAACAAGCTGCAACGTCTTTTCTCTCCCCACATGCCTCGCATTGTGCTTCTCCTAAATGATCTTATACCGCCAGCTTGAGTTTGGGATTCAAAGCTGATTTCCCTTAAGTGGAAAGCCGTCATGAATAGGGTTTTTGGGCACACCCCCTGACTATGCTTCCCGCCATGTCCCTCCAAACGTGGGGTCATCATGGTATTGACTCGCCAACTATTCAAACCCCGTGACCTCCATCTTGCTCTCCATCATGATAAGGCTCCGCCTGGTTAATGCATCTGCCACCTTGTTCATGGCGCCTGACTTGTGCTTTATCACAAAGTGAAAGAGTTGAATGAACCCAGCCCACTTGATGTGACGGTCTGAGAGCTTCTCTTGACTGCTGATTTATTTCAAGGTGACATTGTCCATGTATAGCATGAACTCTTTATTTGCAAGATAAGACTTCCAATGCCTCAATGCATGGACCACAGCGTAGAACTCAACATCGTACGTGGAATAGTTTAGCTTGCTCCCATCGAGCTTCTCCCTAAAGTAGGCGATGGGTTTCCCTTCTTGGCTAAGTACATTGCCAATCCCCACCAGGGATGCATCCATGTGTAGCTCAAATGTCTTTTGGAAGTCTGGCAAAGCTAACATTGGCGCCGTAGTGAGCCGCCTTTTGATCTCTTTAAAGGCAGTAGCAGCCTCCGGCATCCAAGTGAAAGCACCCTGCTTCATGCAATCTATTATTGGGGCCATCACTGTGCTGAAGTGAGGCATAAACCTCCTATAGAAAGATGCCAACCCATGAAAACTTCGAACTTCCCCAATCGTCCTGGGTTGAGGCCAATCGCGGATGGTTGCTATCTTCACGGATGGCTGCTATCTTCCCCTCATCAGTTCAGATTATGTCCTAGGACACAACAAAGCCAAGGAACATCACTTGATCCTTCACAAACTCGCACTTCTTCAAAGCAGCAAATAGATGTCGCTCCCTCAAGGTATTCAGCGCTTCCTTGAGGTGCTTTAAGTGCTCAACTCGATCCTGGATATAGATTAGAATATCATCAAATTAGACGATGACAAAACTCCTAATGAATGGCCAAAGGACTTGATTCATGAACCTCATGAAGGTGCTTGACGCATTGGACAATCCGAAAGGCATGACCAGCCACTCGTAAAGCCTTCTCTTGTCTTAAAGGCAGTCTTCCACTCATCCTCGAGTGAGATTCGAATCAGATGGTACCCACTCTTGAGATCCAGCTTCATGAATACAAAAGAGTTCTCAAGTTGGTCAAGCAAGTCATCCAACCTTGGTATGGGGAATTGGTACCTTACCGTGCTCGGCTATCGACACACATCTGCCAACTCCCATCCTTCTTTGGCGTTAGTAGAGCAGGCACGACACATGGGCTCAGACTCTCGACTAGGCATCTTAGCTCTTCGTGCTCTGAAGGACTCATTTGATAGTGAGGCCTGTTTGGTAAGGAGGCACCTAGCACCAAGTCAATGTGGTGCTGAATGTCCCTTAATGGCGGTAATGTCTCTGGCAGCTCTTCTGGGAAGATGTCACTCTCAGTAATGAGGCAACTTCACTCGGCACTTCCCCCTAACTAAGCTTGCACTCCTTCCCAATCAACATAAACACGACCTTGGTGTCACCAATCTCTTTGGCGAACAAGGCTCGTCCTTATATGTTGGGATGTTGGGCTTCTACAACCCGGGCGCCTCCTCCTTCTTGGGAAGCAAGATGGTCTTGGTCCCCTCGAAGATGAAGGTGTAAGTACTTTTCCTCCCGTCATGAGCAACACTCCTATCAAACTACCATGGGCGCCCCAATAGCAAATGACAGGTGTCCGTGGTGACGACCTCACACCACACCCCGTCTTTGTACCTTGCTCCAATCAAAAAATTAACTAAGCAATGTTTCGAGATGGTCACCTGATTTCCTTTCTTGAGCCAAGACAACTTGTAAGGGCTAGGATGAGCTTTCGTCTTCAATCCCAGCTTGGCGATGGCTTCTTCCGATATAACATTCTCGTAGTTACCTGAGTCGATGGCCATGCAGCACACCCTTCCGCCAATGGTACATGTGGCCTGGAAAATGTTGTTTCATAGCCAACCATCCCCCTGATCTTCTCTAGGCACAAAACAAGCTTGCCTAATCTCCAACAAATGCCCCTCATCACCCGTTATGGCATCCTCTCCCCGACCCCCCAAGTCTTCTTGGGCTTCATCCTTCGCGATCTTGCCAACTTCATAATTGAGTTCCTCTATGTAAAGGCCCTTTCCAGCCTTGTCACCCTTTCAGCATTCAGCAGCTTGGTGCCCTACTTCTTCACACTTGAAGTAATGACTCCTCGATGCTCCCACCAAGTCTTATGCATTAGGCTTACCAGTATTGGTGATTGGTGGCCTATTTTGTATGGCCTATGTAGGCACTACCCTTGTGTTGTCTCGGCCACCAACCTGTGCTCCCCTGGCGCCACCGACTTGGCGATGCCTTTGCTAGCATTCAACATTCACAGCTCTCTGATTTGCTTCAGAGATGGTGAAGATGTCAAACATATTCAACACGTCTTGTATTGACTCCCTCAACCCGCCTATGTATTGATCCGGCAATTGCTCCCCATTTTCTGCTAAGTCCTTGACGACCAACGAATAGAACTCAGCTGTGTATTGCTCCACAGACCTCGAGCCCTGTCACAACCCTTGTAGGCGTTGTTACATAATCTTGGCGTGATTGTGATGCAAGAAGGCGCCTTGCATATGCTTCTTCATCTTCTCCCAAGATTCTATCTTGGCTTTTCCTTGGCGCATCCGAATTTGCTTCAGCTGCGTCCACCAGGAAGCTGCCCTACCCCGTAACCGAGTAGTAACAAGTGGCACCTAGGCTACAAGCCAATCTAAGAAATCCTCAGGGCGTCCTCCATCATTAAACTTCGAAATTTTAATCCGGAGTCCGAATTCCCACCTCCAATCTTCATAATCATTGGCATCTCCAATAAAAGGCCAAGCTCTCCTCTGCCTTCGGTCCA
Organism: Simmondsia chinensis; assembly: GCA_018398585.1. Classification (NCBI taxonomy): domain Eukaryota; kingdom Viridiplantae; phylum Streptophyta; class Magnoliopsida; order Caryophyllales; family Simmondsiaceae; genus Simmondsia; species Simmondsia chinensis. Next base: position 20,131,425 of record JAGTTD010000013.1, on the reverse strand, counting down.
GTAGCTCATCATCCGGGAAAGGATTCTCAAAGCTTTCATTCGTGTCTTCATCCGCACCCGGTGTTAATAGGCGTTGGGGTTGGGTTCCCGCTTCAAGATCGGGATTTGCTCCCAGTTGAATCCAGCAAAGCTCGATTCACTGGAATTTCTCCTCTAACTCCTCAAACTTCCTCACGGTTTTCCTTTGGAAGTCTCGCTCATAAACTTGCTCAATGGCTGCGTTCCTTTGTCAATGATAAGGGATCTCAAAAATCGTTCTAAGCTCTGATACCAACTGATGCAATGTGTAAGTGGAAATTTAGGGGAACGAGAAGGTTCTACGGCTTTCTCTTTAATTTTATTAATGAATTAACAAAACTTCCAGAGGAAAATAAAAACTTAATTCTCACAACCCGAAAATAGAAGCTCTAAAAAGGGAGAAAAAATCTGAAAATTATGAACTACTACAACCCTAGATTTCTCTATGTATATATAGAGAGGCTAATCCTAATTTGAATCAAATTCTAAAAGATAAATACAAAAACTAAATATGAAATTTAAACTTAGACTAATCCTACTCTATCTCAAACTCTCTCCTCTGTGTCCCTGTCCTCCGCATCCACCAAGATGTTGGCGCCAAGCATGTGCCGCCAAGATCCAATGCTGGGCTGCATTATATTGTAGCCATTGTAGTTGTGATCAGCAACGGATTTATGTTGACCTCAGGGTGGGCTCAAGCTCACCCTGACTTTAGGTTACGTATTCATATGAATAAAAAAAAAAAAAAATCAAGGCTTGGATTCTTGGCCTAGTGGTCAGCAACTATGAGATAGTTTGCACAAGATACAGGATTAATTCCCAGCTTGATATAACTTTTTTGGAGACTTTTTTTTTTATTCAATATTTTTGGAGAATTGCTCCTATCAAGTAAATTAGATTTACTATTTCTACTTTGTTTTTTTGGACAAACACTATTTCTAGAATTCTTTTCTATATAATTTTAAATATTATATATTATAATAGAAAAATAAAAATAAATAATTTTGTTATGTGACAATTGTCTCATTAGTTTTTGTTAAGGTCTGCACATAATTCACTCATATCCACTCTCAAGTGTTTTTTAGTTATATGCAAATTACTTCAAATTTTCTTTCTAACTCTTTCAACTCTATGACTTTGATCATATAAGTTGCATGTTTATAATCTTATATTTATGCATTGATTCTTATTCAAGCTTATTTGTAATATTTATTTGTATAAAAAATGTATAATATCTTACATCTTATGGTTGAAAATTAACTATAAAATTTCACAAATAATTTTAAAATTATTTCTTGAACTCCCATAAGTCACAAATTTGAATTTACCATTTAAGATTATCTTAATTTCATTAGCGTTTCAACGGAAGTATGTTGTCTATTGAGAATTTTTACAAAAATATTTTAAACAATAATAAGACCCCAGCTTAAGTATCAATTTAATTTGAAAAATTATTACTTTTTGATATACATACACACACACACACACACACACACACACATATATATATATACACCCTGAAGAGGGAAGGCTGCGTACATCCACCCCCCCAGACCCTGCGTAAGCGGGAGCCCTTGTGGCACTGGGTATGTTCCTTCCTTCCTCCACACACACACACACACACACACACACACACATATATATATATATATATATATATATATATATATATATATATATATATATATATATATATATATATATATTTGTATGGTTGGATGCCTTAAATAAAATTTTCTTATGTGTAGGGGTGACTAAGAGTTAAATGTTGACCTTGAATAAAAATATAGAACAAATATACGACTAATGAATTGAATAAAGTGGAAACTGAAAGTAATTTGTAATTCAAGCCCACCCTCAATCAAAATTCTAAATCCGGCACTGGTTGTGATTTATGCAATTGAAAACGAATTCCTCTTCTTCTTTTCATTATGGAATTAGAGCCTAGGCTTGAACATTTTCTTTATATTTTTACTAGCCTTCATTGTCGGTTTTGTAAAAATATAAACTGTTCAAGAATTAACAAACACTTGAAAGTATCTTGAATTAAGAAGAATTTGTATATTACTTGAATGATTTCTTACATGAATCAACCTCAGATTTATGCAAGTGCTAAAAGAAAATGAAGAGACATAAAAACACTAACTCCCTATTACACTTTACTACCCTATTGAATGGTAAAATAAAACCCCTAATTGAATGGTAGAATAATAAACTCCTAATTGAATGAAAAGGCCTTTAATGGCCGGTTACTAGAGAAAGAGGGGGATGAGCTCATCACCCTAAATACAAGCCTAAGAATAAATGCTAACTAAAAATACATGTAAAATGTAAAATACCATGCTAAATACAATGAAAATACATTAAGTAAAACACATTTCAACACTCCCCCTCAAGTTGGAGGATGCAAGTTTACCATGCCCAACTTGCCAATAAAAGAAGAGTGACCCGACTGGCCTAGAGCTTTGGTAAAAAGATCTGCAATCTGTTCTCCACTTCTAACATAGGCCGTGGCAATCTCCTTTGATAACAACTTCTCACGAACGAAATGGCAGTCTATCTCAATATGCTTTGTTCGTTCATGAAACACAGGATTGGAGGCAATATGAAGAGCTGCCTGGTTATCACAAAACAAATAAGCGGGACTATCAGTAGGAATAATGAGATCACATAATAATCGACGCAACCACACTATCTCACTGGTCGTGGTGGCCATTGATCGATATTCCGCTTCCGCTGAGGAACGAGAAACCACACTTTGTTTCTTGGACCTCCAAGAAATAGGCGATTTTCCTAAAAATATAACATATCCCATGGTAGATCGTCTAGTAGTAGGACAACCAGCCCAATCTGCATCACAATAAGCTCGGAGCTTCAAATCACAATTAGATGGGAGAAATATACCCTGTCCCGGTGTTCCCTTTAAATAACGCAAGACCCTCATGACAGCATCGAGATGAGGCACTCGAGGATCATGCATAAACTGACTTAGCACGCGTACAACATAACAAATGTCAGGGCGAGTAATAGTAAGATATAACAAGCGTCCTACAAGTCGTCTGTATCGACCACTATCATCAATTTGTTCACCAACACCATTTGCAAGAGAATGATTTTGAACTATCGGAGTTGACACGGGTTTAGCACCTAGGACCCCAGCCTCACTAACAATATCCAGGACATACTTCCGTTGACTAAGCATGATACCTTCCTGACTACGTGCAACCTCTATACCCAAAAAGTATTTTACCGATCCTAGGTCTTTTATGCCAAAAGACTGATTCAAGATAGCCTTCACTTTGTTAATATGTTCTTCATTATTACCCGTTATGAGCACATCATCAACATAAATAAGAACTGCAGTGAAGATTGTTTCATTCATATAGGTGAATAACGAGTAATCAGCTTTAGATTGTTGGAAACCAATCTTAACTAAGGTTGAGGTGAATTTATGATTCCAATTGCGGGAGGCTTGCTTAAGCCCATACAAAGACTTTCGAAGCCGACACACTTTCCCTTCATTGTTTCGTTCAAAACCCTGTGGCAACTTCATATAGACCTCTTCATCTAGGTCCCCATGAAGGAAAGCATTGTTCACATCAAGTTGTTGGATAAACCAATTACGAGCCGATGCAACGGCTAACACACAACGAACAGTTACAAGTTTCGCTACCGGAGCAAAAGTATCATGATAGTCTATACCTTCGACCTGAGTGTACCCCTTGGCGACAAGATGAGCCTTATACCTCTCAATCGACCCGTCAGACTTATACTTGATTTTGTACACCCACTTTGAATCTATGGCCCTTTTCCCGCCTGGTAGCTCTTCAAGTGTCCATGTGCGATTTTGCTCGAGAGCCTTGATCTCCTTCTCCATTGCTTCTCTCCAATGTCCATGCTGTATGGCCTGATCAAAACTTTTCGGCTCATCACCCGAGGTGATGGCGTTCAAAAGAGTCGAATGAGCATTAGAAAAACTTACGTTAGAGACAAAGTTTGAAATTGGACATAAAATACCAGAGTTTGCTGATGGATCGGTAGTTGGTGAATGGGCTATAGAAGAGGGCATCTCTGTGATGAAATCTTGATATTTGACCGGCATAGAACGGACCCTACTACTTCTCCTCAAACCAGTTTCTTCACTGCACGCACCACTCCCCCTTTCCTGCTGCTGCTGTTCCGGAACCGGCCCACTGACCGGTTCTGTGACCGGGTCAGTGGCCGGCTGCAGTTCACTGTCCAGAGATGGTGAGTTGTGCTGCGGCAGCAATATCGGTCCCATGTGGACCGGGTCTGTTTCGATGGGATCAATCGGGTGAAAAACTCGATTTTCCGGTATCGAATTCAACTCATTAATGTTCAAAAATGGCATGGATTCTTCGTAAAATTGAACATCCCTAGACACAATGACCCTTTTGTCATCCAAACTATATATTTTATATCCCTTTTGACCGTGTGGATAACCCACAAAAATTCCGGGTGAAGCTTGTTTATCAAACTTGTCATTGAACCGATTTTTAACATGAAAATAACACAAACACCCAAAAGTCCTCAAATGACTATACGAAGGAGTTTTACCCATTCAAACCTCATACGGACTCTTATTGGAAAGTAAAGAAGTAGGCATCAAATTAATCAAATGTGCAGCCGTAAGTACACACTCACCCCAAAACCTTTTAGGAAGACCGGCTTGAAATCGAAGTGCACGACCAACCTCTAACAAGTGCTTATGCTTTCTTTCTACCACTCCATTTTGTTGAGGTGTTCCTGTGAGCGATGTCTGGAATTGAATCCCATGCTCGGCATAAAAACTTAACAATGGCCCATACTTAAACTCTTGGCCATTGTCACTCCTCACTTCTTTGACCTGCAAACCGAATTGAGTAACCACCATACAACAAAAATTCATGAGGATCCCATGAGCTTGAGACTTTTCTCTCATGAGATAAACTCAAGTACAACGACTATAATCATCGACAATTGTCAAAAAATAACTAGCACCGGACAAAGATAAAGTTCTATAAGGTCCCCAAATGTCATAATGTATTAATTCAAAACAACAATGAGTCTCAGAAACTAATAAAGGAAAGGGTAGTCGTGCTTGCTTTGCACGATGACAAGCATCACAAACAACACTAATACCCTTGATATTCAAATGTGGAAAGATAGAAAGTTTATTGAAAGCAACATGTCCCAACCGTCGATGCCACAACACGGCTTCTTTAGTACTGCCAACCAAATGTGCCGAAGGTCCAACCGACCTAGCTTCCAGCAGATATAGCCCATTACACAACTTACCCGCTCCAGTCAGCATCCTCGATCGAGGGTCCTGAATGCAACAAAAATCAGGAAAAAAAGTCAACGTACATTTTTCATCACGAGTAAGTTTGCTCACCGACAATAAATTGCAATAAAAACCAGGCACATACAATACGTCATGGAGAACAATATTATCAAAAATTTGGACCTTTCCTATATGCGAGACTGACAAACTAGTCCCATTGGGTAACCTTACGGGTCGCACGGTCCGATTGGGCACCACATCAAACATTTGAGACAACGACGAAACCATATGATCGGTAGCGCCTGAATCAATAATCCAACTTTGATTTGAAATAAAACCCTGACCTATCAGATTTATACAAGGCGAAGCAGGAGCCGGGGTAAGCAAGGACAGAAGCTGCTGATATTGGGTTGCGGATAGACCGACAACGGGGCTATCGGGTGCTGCTATGTTCTGTTCGGCTCCACTGTGCACTGCTGCTGCAGCAGTGAGCTCGATTCCTACCCCTTTTGATTGATTGTCCTTCCAGCTGGGTGGATACCCGATCAACTTATAACACTTCTCCTTCGTGTGTCCCTGTTTCTTACAATAAGTACAAGTAACACGGTTATTACGACAAGAAAAATTATTCGAGGAGGTTGGCATACCACCTCCCCCATATGAGCCCTTCGCAACTAGGACGGCTCCCTCGGGCTGCACAACTGAACCTGCTGCTACACTTTGCTATTTTTCCTCTTGACATAAAATGGAGTATGCACTCCCAACAGAAGTCAAGGGTTTTGTGTTCATTAGTTGTGACCGAACAGTAGAAAAAGATGGGTCAAGACCCATCAGGAGATCCAAAAGCTTTCCATATCACGAATAGTAGAAAAGGGCTTGGCATGCCCACAAGTACAAGGCGGAATTTCAATGAGAGTATAAAGTTCGTCCCATAAGGATCTCAATTTTGTGAAGTAAGTCGAGATAGGCGAGTTTTCTTGCCTCAAGTGAGCAATCTCACGCTTTAACTCGTAAATACGAGGAACATTGCCTTGAGAAAACCTCTCATGCAAGTCCAACCAAATATCACGTGCCGTTTCTAAATAAGTGATGCTCTCATTGATTTCTTTTGAAACAGAATTTGAGAGCCATGTCGACACCATATTGTCACATGCGCTCCAATTGTCAAATTCCGGTGAATTTTCATCCGGTTTTGGAATACTACCATCAAGAAATCCTACTTTCCTTTTTGCCTTAAAAACCTTCAAAATGGACCTTCTCCAAGATTGATAATTAGGCCCGGTTAAAATATTTTGAACAAAGACCAAACCTGGATTATCAGAAGGGTGAAGGTAAAATGGAGAATTTACGTCCACGGCTCCCCCTATCGCTGTAGCCAGCACGGAAATTTGATTGTTGCTATCTTGTGCATTAAGAGGATTATTCTCATTGTTAATTTCCGTCATATTTAACAAAGCTAAAACACAAGATTAAACAAAAGGACAAGGAAAAGGAGACAAAAACAACTCTCTAAACTCCAACTTGTTCTCTGTTGGAGGGCCGGCCGGGATGAAGTAAAATCAACTCGAGATCGAAACACGCTCTGATACCATGTAAAAATATTATAAAACTGTTCAAGAATTAACAAACACTTGAAAGTATCTTGAATTAAGAAGAATTTGTATATTACTTGAATGACTTCTTACATGAATCAACCTCAGATTTATACAAGTGCTAAAAGAAAATGAAGAGACATAAAAACACTAACTCCCTATTACACTTTACTACCCTATTGAATGGTAAAATAAAACCCCTAATTGAATGGTAGAATAATAAATCCTAATTGAATGAAAAGGCCTTTAATGGCCGGTTACTAGAGAAAGAGGGGGATGAGCTCATCACACTAAATACAAGCCTAAGAATAAATGTGAACTAAAAATACATGTAAAATGTAAAATACCATGCTAAATACATTAAATAAAACACATTTCAACAGGTTTGCACCTCTATTTTGCCATCTGACAAAAAAAAAAAAAAAAAAAAATTCATTTCCGCTTTGTTAACCCAAAATAACATTATCACACCGCAGAGGGGTCTTGTTAATAGTATGAAAAAAATTTAGGAGCCGTTTTTACTAATATGACCAAAACTTAGGAGCCTTTTAAATAATTCAAAACGGTCGAGGTTCTTTTTATTATTTTCAAATAATGGGGGTACTAAAATGTAAATGACTCCAAAAAATCCATAAAAAATTTTTGCTTTCCCCCTCTTTGGCTAGTCATAATGTCTAAAATTTTCAAGTCGTCTATAGTTACCTATATTCTCAAGCAAATTCCAATTCAACTTGAGAGCCCTACTCTTAAAACTTCTACGATTAAATGGAAGAAACTTTATGGCGTGGTCTCAATCTGCCAAAATCTTTCTGATAAGTCGCAGGAAGTTTAACTATATTAATGGAGTTGCTATGTCACCATTAGAGAACAATAAGTCTTATGAGACATGGGAGGATGCCAATGCCATTGTCATGTCGTGGCTGCTACACTATATGCAACTTGAGATTATTGGGACATTTGGTTGACTATACATAAAACGTACTCCGAGACAGGATTTGCTTCTTAAAATTTTCAAATCAAATGACAAGTCAACAAAACCAAGAAGGGGTCTTCAAGTGTTATAGAATACTACAACAAATTGCATAGGTTGTTTACAGAATTAAATATGTATCAACACGAGGAAATGGAATCTCCTGCGGGCGCGGAAAAAGTGGAAAGCATGTTGGAAAAGGAGAGGGCGTTCCAATCGTTATTGGGATTTAGTCCTAAATTCGATCTGGTATGTGACTGTGTTCTCTGTAAAGAACCCTTTCTTGATCTTATTGAAGCTTTTATACATATGTTCGAGGGGCTGAGTCAGAAAGAGCTATTGGGTGACAAAGAACTAGATCATGGAAAGTTAACTGTGGAAAGCTCAACATTGGCGGGAATGAACTTTTTCTAATGGAGGTGATACAAGAAAGGAGGAGAGAAAAATAGAAGTTGGTGTAACTCTTGTAACAAGTTGAGACATACTAGGGAATCATGTTGGAAGTTACATGGCAAACCTCCCAACTGGAAGAACAAAGATGGAAAAGGCATGCAAGTAGCTACACACAGTTCGAAAGCAACTCATCCCAGTAATTCTGAGACACCTTTATTTAGCAAGGAACAATTAAAGCATCTGTATGGACTATTAAGTTAGTCCAAATCCAATTCCAATACCCCAGCTCCTAGTTCACTTGCTCAAAAAGGCAGTACTGCCTTCGCCCTTAATATTTCTTTTGATCTTGCCATAGTTGGGATAATTTTAATTTCGTAAACTAAAATTTCCTAAATTAATAGATCAGGTGCAACAGAATCACAATTTAAAACACTAAATTTTAACTAATAAATGATCTCCACTCTAATTAAAGCATGACAACTCCTAGCATAAGTTGACATGACATGAAAAACGAATTAAATACGAATCTACAAGAATTAATTGGAAAATATATACCTCGATGTAGACCATAGCGTAAGGATGAAGCGAGAACAACACCACCGAAGTCTTTTATGCAATTCTTCTTTACACCGGACATGTGGGTATTGTAAAATCAAGAACTTTTTAAACTATTTTAGAGAGAAAACAGGGAGAACCCTTTCTCTTCAATTCACCAATTGAAAAGGAAGTATGAATAAATTATTATTATTGTGCCAAACTCTAGCCATAGTTGTATGCCAAAATATCTAAATTGATTTAAAATAAAATAGAATTTCTAATAAGTCAAAATACCAAGAAATTTATCTAGAAAAAAATCAAAAAGGCGTTAAAAAGACCCGGCTTTCACCTAGTGGTGGCCAACGAGCCGGGTCGGCCCGGAAACCGGCTCGGCCCGGCCTGTGGGGGACCTCGGGCCTATTTTTTTCAGGGCCTGGGCCCGGCCCGGACCAAAAGAGCCAACGGCTCTTTTAGAAGAAAAGAGCCGTTGGCTCTGTTGTTGTACAGAGCCAACGGCTCTTTTTTTACCAAAAAAAAAAAAAAAAAAAAAAATTATATATTTTTTTTCTATAAATACTTAAACCTCCCTAACTCATTTTCTCACAAAATCTTCAATTCTCTCTTCTCTCTCTATACATTCATCATCTCCCATCTTCTCTAATTTGCTAATTGCAAAATTGTGCTCTAAAGTTCGAAGTTCGTAAAGTATTTGGCTGAAATGTGAATTTCATTGTTCTCTCGTTTCGGTAATTTTAGTATCATAATTTTTTTTGATTCACATTTTTAGTTATTTAATTTGCATTACTACTTGTATTTTATAAATAATAATCATTTATACTGATATGGCACACAACTCTTCATCATCTGGAGCCGGTCGTGCTAGTTCTAGCTCTTCTCGGCCACCCAGAATCCCAAAAGGACTAGAATTGTCTTACTTGATACTGAAGAACGAGCTTTTATACAACCAGACCCAACACCCTAATATACTGATGATAGCATAGATTATAACTTTTCACAACCACAAGATTATCATGAGCCAGGTAGTGGTGGGGTTGGTGACTCACAAACTGATGAGGAACCCACCCCCACCACTGATGCCCAGCCTGAAAGTAGTACCTTGACTAGTAGGTGTACAACTAGTGGGGTATGGAAGCACTTTACCCTTAATAAGACAATTAATAAAGCAACCTGTAAATTATGTGACCCACCTAAGAATTTTAGCCATCAACCCGGTAGTGGGACGGGCACACTAAATAGACATATACTTAGGTGCCACCCCGAGCAATTCCCGGAAAAGAGCCAACAACGTTTAGTACAGCAAGTGACCGGTGCACTTGCTAATTTTAGGTTCTCTCAGGAGAGCAACCGTAGGGGGCTAGCTAAATATGTAATTTTGAGTGAAAAGCCTTTTAGTACCGGCGAAAACCCACATTTCGTCGACTACCTCCAACGAAATGTGAACCCCGCAATTGTGAGGATTCCTCGGAACACCGTAAAGCGGGACGCTTTTACGTTGTACCACAATCTTAAAATTGGGATACATACACTTTTTGCGACGAACACGAGCATGTTCTCGTTGACGTCGGACGTATGGACGTCCAAACCCGGCCAACCTTATATGTGCATAACGGCACACTAGACCGATGAATCCTTCATCATCCAGAAGAGAATAAGTCATTTTGGGCTTTTAGATTGCCCCCATACTGCCGAGGTAATTACGGGTGCGATTATGTCGGCAGTCCGCGATTGGGGCATAGAACAACGTATCTTCAGTATTACGTTTGACAATGCTTCCAATAACACTGCATCCATAGCACATTTAATTAGGAAAATGAGACCCATGTTAGGTGGGAAGTGTTTTTCATATTCGTTGCATTTGTCACATTTTGCATTTAATAGTAATAGATAGTTTAGATCTTATAGACGCATCCCTTGCCACCTTAAGATCTGTAATAATATCAATTAAAGCATCCGTCGCTAGGAAAAAAAGATTTAAAAATGTATGTAGGTTGCATAACATAGAATATAAACAATTTAAATTAGACTCCAAAACTAGATGGTCGTCTACGGTAGTAATGTTAGAGCGCATTCTACCATACAAAGACGCTCTGATGGAATTCGCCCAGGAAAATCGTGTAGAATGGCGCGATTACAACCTGGACGGTATACATTGGGAGACAATAGATGAAATTTGTACATTTTTTAGCATATTTAAAGATGCGACAACATTTTTTTCGGGTTGCTACTATCCGACCATGCCTCAAGCAATATCAACATTGCTTGATATTGTAAATTGGATGGTGGGTAATCAATCCAACCCCATTTTGTTCGGATCGATTACGGCAATGAAAGAAAAGCTTGCCAAATATTTTTCTGAACTACCTCTTACTTACTGCTTTGCAACTATTTTAGACCCTCGTTGTAAACGCTCAGGTTTCAACTTATTTTGCCAACATTTTTTCACGTATTTGAATCCTTCTTTTAATATCGACACTTTCATTGCCGATGTCGATAACTACTTGCATAGTTTATTTTCTCAATATTCCCTTCAATTAGCGTCCAATAATCCTAGTACTGTTGCAGTAGGATCTTCCACATCTAGTGGAAGTAGTTCACACACGTCATATTCATGGAAATTGTTGGAGCAATTTACGCCACAGCAGCCCCCACATCATGTGACGAGTTAGATTATTATTTGCGGATACCGATGGTCCATATTTTCGGGCCGCCGGCCAACCCGAATTTTGATCTGTTACAATGGTAGAACACAAACCAAACCCAGTATCCCGTGCTTTCCACCATGGCACGTGATATACTAAGTTGTCCGGTGTCTTCAGTACCATCGGAGTGTGCTTTTAGTCTTGGTGACAGGTTGCTTGGAACGAGGAGAGCGAAGCTATCGCCGTCGAGCTTGGAGATGTCCGTGTGCTTGAAGGATTGGCTGCTAGCTGAGGCAAGAGATCAACAGAGAATGAAGATGGATTCATCGAGCTATGAAGAAGACGACCGCACAACTGATACGTCAAATGATGGCGTAGAAACCCCCCGATATGACTGATATCAAGATTCAAGACTTTTGTATGTTAATTATTTACTTTCAAATATTTACTTCAAAAGATGACCGCACACTCCATATGTCAAACTTTATATTTTTTGATAAATAAATTTGTATTTTTAAATATTAGGCCCCAACTTTGTATTTGTATTTGATACGTTATTTATTTACTGATATTTTTTTTGATAATTACTTGTTGTATATTATTTTTTATTTATTATATATATTTAGTATTATTTTTTTTGAACATGTATACTTGGAAAGAAATATATTTGTATTTCATATTATTTATCAATGAATTACAATAATTTTAGTATAAAACGACTATGTATTTTTTAATTTTTTTTTAATTTAGTTAAAAAGGCCGGGCCAGCCCTGCCCGCCCGTACTGTAGCAGGCCCGGGCCTGGTCCCGGGCCGGTCCCGGCCCTGGAGGCCCTCGGGACCGGCCCGGCCAGGTCCGGTTCTTTAGCGGGCCAGGCCCGGCCCATGGCCACCACTACTTTCACCACCGTGTCAAGGGTGTCATGTGGCAGCCCCTTATTAGCCCGCATTAGCCTACGCAGATCACTACTCTAGGAGCGCCCATCACGAGACACGTGGTTGGCTAAGGGGGCCAACAAGCGGATTGCCCCTTATGCCATTCATCTCAGCGAATTTTTGCATTTTTCCCTTTTTTTGTTTTTATTTTATTTTTCTAAATAAATTAATCTCATGAATTTTAGGTTTAGCGAAAAATAACTTGTTCATTTCATGAATTTTATTGATTTGGTAAAGGTGTATATTATAGAGGTTTTGTTGGAACAATTTAATTATAACTTCAAATGGGTCAAATCTTATTATCATCTTTAATTCTACTAAATAAGTTCTACTGCACTTTAGAAATAAATATATACTCGTTAAATTTTCTATGATTATTTACTCACAATTAACCCTCTATTGGATGTCAATGAGAAAAATAATTCAAACTACTATTATTGTTCTTTTTTACATCCATCACCTTAGTTCTCGATTCACAATTTTTGAATAATTTACTAATATAGAAAAACACTTCTGTATTAGTTCCAAATGTCGCACATATGCAATGCTCACGCCAAAGTCTCTAGAATCAGTTTATATGCTTGCGAATCAATTAAGGGGACATCCTTATGTTATAGATTCCTAGTAAAATATTTGTTCTTACTATAATTCATGCAATTACCCAATGAACATAAGATTTTAGTTACATGTTGTGACCTAATTCTTTTAGCACATCAAAGCAACAACATTCCGTGCATGAATTCAAACTTTTTTCTGGATTTAGAGTTATTGTATAAATAGAATAAAATGAGTTGCTCATTTTTGATAGTAGCGTATATACGAGCAAATCATGTGGATAGCGTATACATGAATTCAAACTATTTTCTGGATTTAGAGTTATTGTATAAACAGAATAAAATGAGTTGCTCATTTTCGATAGTAGGGTATATACGAGCAAATCATGTGGTTTAATTTAGTGTAACAATCTAATTGAAATATACCAACATAACATATTGGATTACTGTCCACATAACCAAGACAAGTTATCTAAATGTTATATTATAGCCTTAGCAGACAAGTGGTCTAAACTTGTCACTGACTACGAATTAATTTTGACAACATATCACTAGTTTGATTGAAGTTTATCTGTGGCTCAATTTTATTAATTACTTAAACCATACTTAACATGTCATCTTCGACTGCAACCATCTCATAGAACGTTTTAGAAAAACAATCACTCTTATATTTGACTGGTAAAAATATAATCGATCATTAAATAAGTTTTTTCTAATAGTCTTAAATTGATGATAAAGCGTTAGGACTTTAAAAAAAGAAGATAAAAGCTCCATTAAACTATATAGGACTATAACGCCAAGAGCAATTGCAACTACTTCGAATACCACCCAAATTGACCTCCTTAAACCCAGTCACAACATGTGACCAATTTAAGAGGCTAAATAAATCATACTATCACACAAGTGGTTCACGTAGATTGAAGAAAATGCAACTTTTCTTATTCCATTTACGACAAAGTAACGAACGAGGAAGGAAGCAAGGAATAGAAAAATCCCCACAAGAATTAGGGATCTAATCTCTGAACAATAGCCTAGAATACATATAATATTCACAAAAATGGAAGGGTTCCATTGCGTCTTTCTAGCTTGCTTGTTATCGGATAAAATAAAGCTCTAGCCATAGTTCCTTGGTAATTATATCCACCATTTGTCCATGGGTAAGAACATAAGATGTGCAAATTAATCCACTCTCCAGCTTTTCCTTGAAAAACTATAGATTTATTGCAACATATTTGGTTCTTTTAAGTTGAGCTAGATTATACACACAGATAGCTAACTTGTTCTTACAATACAATAGCATTGGTTCTTGCCGCTTGAACCTATGGTCATCCATTTTTATCCATAGAAGTTCACAAATACGTTGACCCATAGCTCTAATTTATGCTTCTATGTTAGGGGAAACTTAATGCGGAAGCGTGAAACCTTGGTAACTTGATTCAATTCAAATAATATGACTCATGTAAAACGAGAAGTAAACAAATATGGAGAAAGAAAGAACAAATAAGAACACATAATATTTATGTGGAAACCCCTCTACAATCGAGAGGAGAGAAAACCACGGGCGGAGATGGAGATTCTTTATTAACTGAATGGAAGAATTACAACGACACTTCCCAGAACGAGATATATGGAAAAATTACAATCACTCCCTCTGAACTCTAGTAGCACTCGAATATCTTGGAGGAATTACGAAATCACCTCACTCTTAATGGCGGTGCCTCACAACCTTTAATTAGATACCTAATGACGTAAATCCTACGTCGCTTAAATAGACCCGTGTCTGGGAGGGCCCGATCGATCTGAAAGGGTCGATCGATCGGCCCTCTAACTGCCTAAAATATACCAAAATTTCCTTAAATCATCCGATCGACCGAATTCCCTCTGATTGATCGGTGACCTTACGGCAATCCCATAAAATTAAAACAAGTAATTTGAGACATAACCTAACAAATCTCCACCTTGGCTCAAATTGCATACATAAAAGAATTTCCTCCAGCTTCTCCGCTAAACCCCCGCACACGGGGTTATCACAACGAAACACGAAACCTAACCGAGTCCGAGCGAAGCTTGAACTTCCTGCTAGGTAGAAACTGAGTGAACATATCTGAGAGGTTATCAGTAATGCCAATTTTCTTCTTCTCTGAATTGGCTCTTGACACACTATCTGAAACATCCACCTGCTGCTGAACTGTGTTACTTAACTGAACTCCCTCTGGCTTACTCACCTGACCTGAATCACAACTAACTGATGACATCTTCTGTGGAGACAATAACAAAGACTCACCAAACGTGACACTTCTGCTCCTCAGGAATTGCTTAAAGCGAAAACCTTTCTGCTTCCCATAAAGCCCTTGTTCACATACAACCAGTCCTCTAGACTGACCACACAAAGAGCCCCTCACACTATGCTCAGACAGACCCCTATCACCTGAATGATCCAATCTCAGACGTCCTAAATTTGTGATCTCTGGTTTTGTCAACAACAAGGATGATGAAGATACAGCACCAGATCTAACAACTGTGGAACCGACAAGCTCATACAGAGTACCCAACCTTCTGCCCTTCATAACTATCAATGCACCCTTAACGACCCTTAAAACTCCACCTTCAGCTGTGTACCTGAATCCTTTAGACTCAAGAGTACCTAAACAGATGAGATTCTTCTTCAAATCAGGAATATGACGAATATCGCTCAAAACCCTGATAGTGCCATCGAACATCCTAAAACGAATTGTTCCTAGACTTAAAACTTTGCATGAAGTATCATTACCCATCAAAACAACTCCACCTCGAACTGACTCGTACGTGGAAAACCAATCCTGATTGGGACAGACATGATAGGAGCAACCCGAATCCAAAATCCAACTATCTTTCAAATTGGACTGAGGTTCAGACACAGACAGAGACAGTAGAAAATCTTCATTCTCACCATTCACAACACTAGCTGCTATGGATCTCTGGTCAGACCTGTTATCTGCTTCTAATTTTCTCTTAAGCTTCTAACATTTTTTTTTTATGTGCCCTTTCTTATGACAGTAGTTACAGGTCAGGTCTTGATACCTAGACTTAGACTTGTTTCCACTATAATCATACTCAGTTCTCCCCCTCACACATAAACCAGTACTTGAGTTATGCACAGAATTAGATAATTCTCTATCTACTCATTCTTTACTCAGTGGGTTTCTATTAACTTCATCAACAGATATGGTTTGTCTACCTCCATAAATCATGTTTTCGACAAAACTTTTATATGAAGCAGAGAGAGAACATAACAATATTGCCTGATCTTCATCCTTAGGAACATCATCCAATTCTTTCAAATCTTGAATAATTGAATTAAATTCACTGACATGGTTCTTAAGTGATGTACCCTCTGACATACGAAACGTGAATAACCAGCGCTTCATTACGAGTTTGTTGGAGACAGACTTGAAACAGAACATATTCTGCAATTTCTCCCATAACTCCTTAGCGGTCTTCACTTCCAGAACTTTTGTCAAAACGTCATCGGTAAGATACATCTGAATTGCTATGAGCGCCTTCTCATCTAACTCCTCCCATTGTGCTTCTGTAAGATTCTCTAATTTCTTCTCTTTCCTATCTAAAGCTTTTCTCAAGTTATTCTAAGTCAAGAGACCCTTAACGCGAACCTGCCATACGCTGAAGCTCCCTTGACCACAAAACTTCTCAACTTCGGATCTAATTACGGACGTCATATTATCAAATCGAAATAAACAGGGCTCTGATACCAATTTGTTAGGGAAAACTTAATGCGGAAGCGTGAAACCCTATTAACTTGATTCGATTCAAATAATATGACTCCTGCAAAACGAGAAGTAAACAACTATGGAGAAAGAAAGAACAAACCAGAACACACAATATTTACGTGGAAACTCCTCTACAATCGAGAAGGGAGAAAACCACGGGCGAAGATGGAGATTCTTTATTAACTGAACGGAAGAATTACAACGACACTTCCCAGAACGAGATATATGGAAGAATTACAATCACTCCCTCTGAACTCTCATAGCACTCGAATTTCTTGGAGAAATTACGAAATCTCCGCACTCTTAATGGCGGGGCCTCACAACCTTTAATTGGATACCTAATGACGTAAACCCTACGTTGCTTAAATAGACCAGTGTTTGGGAGGGCCCGATCGATCGATCCTCTAACTGCCTAAAATATAACAAAATTTCCTTAAATCACCTGATCGATCGGATTCCCTCCGATCTATCGGTGACCCTACGGCAACCCCATAAAATTAAAATAAGTAAATTGAGACATAACCTAACATTCTACACTTGATCTTGCCATTATAATATGTTTCTTGCTCCTCCAATTTACCAAGCTTCCTCGGAGCAGGCAAACTTCTATCCATGACTGAACTTGCCAAATTTGCATCAGTATAAGCTTTAAATGTCTTCTTTGCATGCTTTTTCAATGTGATTCCTTTTCCATTAGTAGCTTTAAGGTACTTCATATTCTATACACTGCTATCACACTTAATATCATAGGCTTTAGCCATGTCTGTGACAAGTAGATGAGCTTGCCTACTAGGTTATTGTATCTTCCTTTGTCAACAAGTTCTTCTTTGGCCTCTAGGAATGGCAATGGAGCAGGACATGTATAGGGGATGCCTTCTCCATACCCATACCTGTCATCCAAATTCATACCCATACTTGCCCTAATACCTACCACGAGTATAAAATGGATACTGATACCCACCCTAGCAGGTACAAACTCATACACATACCTGCCTTATTACCCACGAGTATCCAACAGGTATCCTTGACCTACCCCATACCCGCCCTAACTTGGGTACAAAACGGTTATCCATAGCCTCTCGCATTAATTATTAGTACTATTTTTAAAAATTCAATTATATTTTTTTGTAGCATTGATAAATACTTTAAATAATTGAATTTAAGCACGTATTTTTTAATTTGAAAGTTAACAGTATTTAAAATGGAACGGGTATGGTAGGTATAAGGTAGGATGGGTATGAAGCGGGACGGGCACCATATACCCGTGACGGGTCTGGTGCAGGTACACCGAACTCATACCCGCTATCCGTCTCACTTATACCCATATCCGCTCCAAACGGGGTAGATACCCACAGGTAATGGGATTTATTTGCCCCATCGCCATCCCTATTGGCCTCACTCAGCTTATGGTTTGATTATGTGGGTGCATTGGCTAGCTTATGCCTGGACATTCAAGTTTCTTGTAGAAGATCTAAAAAATATTTCTGTTGAAACACAAATATCCCTCATTTTTAACGAGCTTCTTCTATTCTCACAAAGTACCTTAGTCTTCCGAGGTCCTTAATTTCAAATTGTTGTGGCATTCGCATTTCAGCCTTTGTATCTGTAAGGAATTTAAATTTAAGACTCAAGTATTTTCATACAAATTACCAATAAACTATAAGGAATTGTTCAAATTTTAGCTGAAATTTCTAGCTAAATTATTCACTTATTCCATTAGTTTCAAACATTCTCATACTTGAGGAAAATAAGCCTTTATTTTAGATCAAAAATGAGTTTTTTCTTTGAAAATCATAGCCACTATGTTGGACCAAAAATTCTCTTTTTGACTTGTAAAAATTCCCTCGGTAAAAATTCTCTTTTGAATTTGAAAAGTCAAGCCCCCAATTTGAACTTTGACAAGTCAATTTTTTTACTAGAATTCAGCTACTCTTTCCCCTTTTTGAACGCCCAAAAGCCTCGGCCACCTCTAGAAATACCCTCTTCTATCTCCTTTTTCTTAAATAATCCAAATGCAAGTTATTCCTCATTTTAAGTGAAATTAAAAATAAGAGTTGAGGGAGAAGAGAGGGAGAAGGGAGAGAGTTAAAGTTTGTGCTTGAGATTTTAGAAAATATTTATTTCTTCTATTAAGTAACATACTCGTTAACTCTTTTGCCCTTTTGTTAGAGCTTCTAAGTGTTTGATATGTTAATAGTTTCTTAAAATACTTAAAAGACCTGTTTTATACACCACATGTTGACCTTTTTATCTTTCTATGCCTTCGAAATTAAAATAGGATGAAACATGTTCGAAATTAGCATTGGCTATGTTCATTTATGGTGTTTCGGAAATATGATTTGAATCATGTTCTATGATTTGAACATATGAAATACATTTCTTACACTTTTTTATGGGTTGTGCCCCATAATAATAGGGAAAGACATCTTTGAACCCTTGACGGGGGGATCATACCATCTTTGTTAATAGTGTATTATTTGATCCGGTTGTTTTTGGGTATGCATTCCTAATGCTAATTTAAAATATCCTTATTGAAAAACTTGATTGGTTTGAATTCGACTTGAGTATTTTTTAAATAATATTTAGAAATCAAATTTCAAAAATATTTTTGTTAGCGCATCACATATAAATATTGAGATTTGACTCAACCGATCCTTAGTCCTAAAAAATAAAAATAAATGACTTGAAGCGCCTGGACTTGGATTTCATTCTCTTAATTTAGGATCAACTTTCTCTTCAACTTGGCTCAATTTTCTCTTGATCCAACATCTTGGAAAGATTGACATCAACATGATTCATCTTGATTATTTCTAGCTCTCTTATGAGTCATTTTCAAATAAGATTAAAGCAATTAAATATAATGACTCACTAAATAATTGTTATCATCAAAATTACAATGTAAATGGCCATTAGGGCCAACACTAGTCACTCTCTGTAATAGCATGAGGCACCGCTCGATATTCGGTCTTAGTCATGGATTTGGCAACAGTAGGCTGCTTCTTGTGTAAATACCTTGAAATTAGGTAAAAAAATATAAAGGAATAATATTAGTCTGGACAAATAAGCACGAGGTAGCATTTCAAAGCACGAGCACGGACTAGGTGAATTAGCATAAGGCGGCACCCGAAGCTGGTAAATCTACAGGAGGTGGCATTGAAAGGTAGTAAATCAGAAGGAAGTGGCCCCATAAGCACGAGGTGGGGTCTAATGCATGTAAACTAAGCACGAGGTGGCACCCGAAGTTTGAGGTGGAAATACCTAAGTAAGAGGTGCCAACCACCAGTAAAAGGTGGCAGCCACCAAGCATGAGGTGGCATAAAAGCAATCAACCTAAGCTTTCTCCCCTCCTCTCAGATTTGACCCTTAGCTTTGAAGAACCTCAAGTATAAATAAGAATGCAGGTTTGAGTATTTTAGACCAACTCCACACAAAAATTTCATAAGAAAATAAGAAAAAGTCATAAGTATTTTGGTATGTGAGAACATCCCTACAAAAAGTAATAGCAACAAGGTATAAATAAATTATCATCAATCTCTTGTAATTAAGCTTTATTATTGTATCTAATGTATTTTATTCATAATTTTGCTTAAGTATATAATTTGTTTGATAATATGACTAAATTAACATTTTTCTTGAAAATCCTTGGTGAAGTATGCTTTAAGTTCATATATGGATGTGTTAAGAATACAAAGATGTTATTTTAACAACTTGCATCAGATTTGAAAGTAAAACTTTACAGGGGCAAGAGATTGAATCAATCATAAATAAAAATGAGTTTTAAGCTTTGCTTTGATAAGATAGGAAAATTACCTATTTGATGTAAGATAAAACCAATTTCGTGTGATTTTCCATTAAATTTATAAAATAAAATATTTTATGTTGGAATATGCTGGATTGGCAAAATTATGTTGGTTCTAGGAGTATTTTACTTGAAATTTGGAACAATGTTGGAAAATGATGAGTTTTACATAGGTTGAGTTAGAAGCATAAGAAAAATAACCATGGTGTGTTAAGAGTTGTTTTAGAGTGGTAGTCCATGTTGCATATATTGGTGGAGAGATTGACTACCTAACTTAACTGTTAGGAGAGGTGTTGCTGTGCACAATGGTATTAAATGTCCTGAATAATAATTTGGTCATGTATGTGGTGTGAAAGTCAATCAACTCAAAGAAAATGGCTACCTTCCTTCAAAATCATTTGATTGAGAGATTGTTTGTATAGAAAGATAGAATGGGTTTTTATTTGTAATACTAAGGTCAAATTAGCTTTATGGTTAATGATGATTTGCTTATTGAGCTTTTAGCTCACTCCTTTTGTACTTTTTTTAAAATGTGATACATACTACTTGAAGACGGATCATGGGGCGCTAGATAGACTTACACAAATTTAGGAATTTTGTAATTAAAAAGACTTGGTTTCCCCTCCTTTTGTACAAGATTATATATAGTTTCTTTTCTTTAGATTGTACTTGTTTGTAATGAAGGTTATTCTATATGTAAAATTTCATGATACTTAAATCAAGACTAAATATTTTATTACTTCAGCTACATTTAAAAAAGTCTTATAGGTTCTGAACATGCCTATGGTGTGTAACCCCCAATTCTAGAAAATTTGGGGTGTTTCATTTAGTGGTATTAGTGCGTTAGGTTATAAATTAAGGACTTAGGACGTGAAAGGGGGTGACGGGATTTATTTTTCCTTATAACTATAAAATTATGTTCAAGTTGTTCTTATAGAAAACAAATATATATAAAGATGGCACAATGGAGGACAAGTAGGGACTGGATGCATGATACCGGCTCTAGTGGTGCAACGGAGCCAACAATGGCGTCCCTTCAAGCTGACATTCATGGGGTGAATTCCGTTGTCATTGAATTACTTAAAGAAAGCAGAAGGGGTGGGACAAATGACGATGAGGAAGGGAGGGAAATGGTGACATCGCATAAATTTTTGAAGTTTGATCCTCCCACGTTTGTCGGATCAACTGACCCAATTAAAGTGGAAGAATGGGTCAACTGAGAAGATTTTTTGGACAGCTAGTATTCCAGGAAATTTAAAGATGAAATTTGCTACGTATAAGTTTGCGGAGGAAGCTGAATAATGGTGGAAGACTATTAGACCTAGAGAAGAAGAGGAACCATATAGTTGGGATGAGTTTAAGATTGTTTTAAAGAAAAAATATTATCATAGAAGTTTACAAAGAGAAAAAGAGCAAGAATTTCTCTCTTTGAAGCAAGGAAATATGACCATGATTCAATATCAAGGGAAATTCATAGAATTGTCTGCATATGCTACCCGATTTCTGGAAGTCGATCATGATAGAATTGATAGATTATAGAATGGGTTGGCACTCGCAACTAGGATGCAACTATCTGGTCAAACCTTTGATAATTTCCAAGAGTTGTACCAAAGAGCTGTTAGAATTGAAAACATCCTAAAAGAGGAAAAAGAGGAGAATGAGGAGAAGAAGAACAGAAAACAGTCAAATGAGAGTTTTGGGATGACAGGCAACAAAAAGCAATTTTTAGATCAACAAGGGTCGAAAAAGGGAGAGGCTTGTACCTTTTGTAGAAAAAAATCACTGGGGAGACCTTGTTTTAGAGCAAATGGGAATTGCTTCAAGTGTGGGAAAGAAGGGCATATTATGGCAAATTATCCTCAAAAGAAGAAAACTTGTTACAATTGTAGAAAACAAGGGCACATGGCTTCTTCTTGTTATAATAAGGCTAGCAAGAGTGGGAAAAGTGGAATCGAACCAAAAGGAGGGGCACGAGAAAAGGAACAACCTGGGACTATAGCGCGAGTGTTTTCCATAGCAAAGCAAGATGCCGAGAAAGGAGGAGAAGTGCTGACAGGTACTATTCTTGTAGATTCTTTATATGCTTATGTTCTTTTCGATTCAGGTGCTACCCATTCCTTCTTATCCACTACCTTTGCTAAAAAATTAAAACATGGTTCCTCTAGACTTAAAACTGACCTAATCATTGTCGTACCTATTGGGGCTTCCACCAACGTCGATCGAATGTATATGGGTTGTCAGGTAAAGTTAGGAAATAAAAGTTTTTGGGCAAACTTGTTATAATTGGATATGAATGATTTCGACATAATATTAAGAATGAATTGGTTAACTAAATATAGAGTGGAAATTGAGTGTTATACTAAGTGTATTAAATTAAAAAGCATAGACCGGGAGGAAATAATATTTCATTAGAGTGCTCTAAATGCACCATTAAGAGTAATTTCGCTATGCAAGCTCAAAAAATGTTGAGAAAAGGGTGTGAAGGTTACATTTGTAGTACAATTGAGAAAAATCGTGGTGAATCACCTCTAGAAACATTTCATGTGGTTAGAGAATTTCCCGATGTATTTCCTAATGATATTCTTGGATTTCCCCTTAAACAAGAAGTCGAATTTTGTATCGAACTCATTCCTAAGGACAAACCTATCTCCAAAATATCATATAGGATGGCACTAGTAGAATTGAAGGAATTAAAACTACAATTACAAGAATTGCTTGATTAGAAGCAAATAAGGCCTAGTACCTCACCTTGGGGTGCACCAGTTTTATTTGTGAAAAAGAAGGATGGAAGCATGACGCTTTGCATCAATTATAGAAAGTTGAACAAAGTTACTATTAAGAATAAATACCCTTTGCCTAGGATTGACGAGTTATTTGATCAGTTACAAAGGGCATCTGCGTTTTCGAAAATCAACTTGAGGTCTGGGTATCACCAACGACGGGTTAGAGCTGAGGATGTGCCAAAAACAACATTTTGAACTCGATATGGACATTATGAATTTCTTGTCATGCCTTTTGGACTGACAAATGCACCAAATATATTTATGGATTTAATGATTAGAGTATTTAAGCCTTTCATAGATCAATTTGTGGTTGTCTTTATCGATGATATTTTGGTGTACTCAAAAAGTCATGAAGATCATGGAAGCCATTTGAGGGCTATATTACAGACACTTCGTGAAAAACAATTATATGATAAATTAAAAAAGTGTGAATTCTGGTCATCGAATGTTTCTTTCCTAGGACATTTAATATCGGGAGAAGAAATATCAGTGGACCCATAAAAGGTGGAAGCAATTGTGAATTGGCCCTGACCAACCACCATAATTGAATTTAGAAGTTTCCTAGGTCTAGCAGGTTATTATAGAAGATTCGTTAAGGACTTTTCCAAATTAGCCATGCCCCTCACTAGACTAAGGAGAAGAGATATAAAGTTTGAATGTAACCATACTTGTGAAGAAAGTTTTCTTGTATTAAAAGCTCGATTAATATCAGCCCAAATACTTGCGGTGTTGTTAGGAGAAGAAGGATATGTTATCTATAGTGATGCATCTAAAAAGGGGCTCGGTTGCTTCTTTATGCAACACGGATGAGTAATCACATATGCCTCTAGACAACTAAAGTCGTACGAAGAGAATTACCCAACTCATGACCTTGAACTTGCTGCAGTAGTGTTTGCATTGAAAATTTGGAGACATTATTTGTATGAAGTGGCTTGTGAGGTGTATACAGATCATAAGAATTTATACAGATCATAAGAATTTAAAATATATTTACAATCAAAATGCATTAAGCATGAGGCAACAAAGGTGGCTAGAATTGTTCCATGATTATGATTTACTTATAAATTATCACCCGGGCAAAGCGAGTGCAGTTGCTGATGCGTAGGGTCGAAAATCTGCTGGAAATCTTGCTTATATAATCACTACACAACCCCATATCCTTAATGATTTGGAAAGAGCGGGAATTGAGACAAGGCGACAAGGAGATAGAGCTATCTTGTTGGCTATGACCGTATGTCCAACATTGAAAAAACGTATAAAAAAATGCACAAAAAGAAGATGAGTATTTGCGAAAGATTGTTCTCGATATTGAAAAAGAGCTGTCTACACAATTCACCCAATGTGAAGATAGTTCTTTGTGGTTCGGCAATAGGATTTGTGTCCCACAATAGAGCAAGATAAGCCCTATCAAGAGTTTTTCAAAGAACTTTAGAGACAAAGGAAAAACCCTTGAGAAACAGAACAATATGAATGGTGAAAGTTCAATGGCAGTGTCATTCGAAACAAGAAGCAACATGGGAGTGTGAGGAGGACATAATGCAACGGTACCCACACCTTTTTGACCGAGGTAAATATGTGCACTCCTGATTAAAATTTTCGCATGCATTCTTAGCCATATACTTCAATATTCACAAATACACTTGTTTTATGGACGAAACACACTTTAGGGGGAAATGCCATGAATGGAATATGTGGGAATAGGAGTAAATTCATTTTTGGTAGTTAGTCTAGTCAATTGTGTTAGAATGTATTAGCTATTGTTAGTTAGTTAGTGTTGGTTGGGAGTGGTGAATTAGAGAATTGGAGGGAAAGTTAGTTAGTCAAGTAAGTAGGTAGTTAGTAGTTAGGTGAGCTCGATATTTTTCTAGTTAGATATTTTCTTCATCCACCATATGCACAAGCTTGTAGTATAAGTAGTATTAGCTCATTATTTGTAAGAATCATTTATGGAATAAAATTGACAAATATCTTCTCTTCTCATCTAAATTCTGTCTATCTTCCTCATCTCTTTCTCAATTCTTCCTCATCTCATATTCTCTCTCCTACGTTATGATCCAAGATCTTCTTGAATCATAACAATTGGTATTAGAGCTTGTGTAATTGCATTCCTTCACGATTATTCAAAAGACAAAATATAGCTATGTCTGGAGATTCATTCAATGGGACAATTTAGTCGGATCTGTGGTCTAAGGTGCTACAGCTAGCTCAGAACATAACTGTGACATTAAAGAGTATGCAGCAATCACAACGGAAGATCTAAGTGTAGCCCTCGAGAAAGCAAGATCAGTTCTAGCAGCTGGTACAACTGTGTGCAGCTGGAGTGGATTCATCTTTGAATGTTGCAGCATCAATTCAGGGTGAAGTTGCAGCATTACAATCTATTGTGCATAAAGAATTGGTTCCACCGAATGTTGTAGCAACGAAATTAAAGGTTCATAGTGAAGTCCTGGGCAACAGGCTATTACGGTCCAAGCTTACAACACAACCAAGCATTATGAGCAAGCCCGCTTTTTGCAGCAGCCGCAAGAAACAGTTCATTGGCAAGATAATTGGAGCAAGAGCGATTTTGATCTTGAGTTATAGTAGTAGTAGAGGCGGCTAGTGGGCCGGGTCGGCCCGAAACCTGACCTAGCCCACCCCGTTTGGGCCGGGCCCAACCTAGCCTGGGCTAGAACCTAGTCCCGGTTCGGGCCTAGGCCTAGGACTCCTGAGGCCTGGGCTTGGGGCCTCCCATCCCAATTTATGGCAATTTGAGGATTATTCCCATACCATTTTAGGGCAATTTTAGGGATTATTTGGACATGCTAACTTATTTTATGGGTTATTTTGTATTTATATTGTTATAATTGTAATTTTTAATAAGTTATAATACTTTAATTACATATATTTAAAAATAAAGGGGGCCCATCCGGGCCTGGGCCAGGCCAAAAACCGAGTCAGACCCGGCCTGGACTGATTTAGGCTTGGCCCGTGGCTACCTCTAGCGGTAAACCACCTGACTTCCAATTTCCTAAGCTGGATGAAAGAATTCTTGAAAAGGTATAGGTGATCAAGAGCACAAGAAATAGGCAATCCAAGACAAAGAACAAGGCACTTGATATACTTCAAACACAATCTCGGATTCAAAGTGGCGATACATACATTTGTTTCTATGACAATACTTGGATCCGAAGGTATGGAAGAAACTTTTGTCTATATGAGGTTCAAGATTTCCAAAGGGCTAAATTTGGTGCTAATTACTTACATGGAGATCAAGAAAGTATGGGTTTATAACTTGGTCCTTTGCAACCTTTCCAAATCTTGGCGGGAATTTGTAGTGGAAGTAAGTAAGGGATATGGTGATATGATAGATCAATTCGATAGTGAAGGCCAAAATGCTTATGTTAAGAAGTTTGGGTTTTGACTTAAGCATTTAAAGAGGAGAAGGATGATCATCAAGCCTAAGATCAAGAACTTTCCAAAAGTGCGAGTTACAGGAAGAGCTTATATGGAGCCTGCAACTGATCTAATGAAACAGGTCATTTTGGTTTCTCGAATTGTTGTTTTGGATGAACATTCAGAGAAGGATATAGAGGAATGCACCCAAGCTTGTAATGTGTGTCATCACACCATGAGTGCAAGAAATTCAGTGGAAGAGTATGAAGCTCGGCGTGAGTTGTTTCAAGTGTTGGGGTCCTCTCTGGGTCACTATGATCATTTCATTTTCATTGAACATATAAGGACTACTTCTAATAAAGTGGATAGGAACAAACTCTTTCAGCAAGGGAAGCAATTTTTACCACAGCTTAAAGACTAATTGCCATTAGTTCAGCTCAGAGTGAGAGTCTTTGATGTTAGGAAGAGAGCAGTGGATCTCTATACAGCAACGAATCCCAATAAGGGTTCCAACAGGGGATTAGATGCGACCAGTGTGAAGGTGGATACGATCCTATTCCAAAAAGGAAAACTGCTAGCTTTCCTCAACAAATTTTTTAGTGAAATTTTTAGTCCAAATCACCTGAGATTATCAATTAGTGAGATGGAGCACTTGACAAGTCTTATAACATATCAAAATTAGAGGCAATATTTTAAAAAACATCATTTTGTAATTGCATTAGATCACCAAAGTCTGAATGACCGTTGGGAATAGATGATAACTATAAGTGTACAGAACATTGGGCTAAGGTAGATGTTGGAACTGATCTATTACTAGAGATATAAATGTTACTGGAGATACAACAAAAGGAAGGGAAGTGTTGCAGAGGGTGTTCTATCTGTAAGGCAAGAGGAGAAAGTTTCAGTCTTGGGTTTAACTATTATAAATGTGTTGTCTTCTTATGGAGTTTCCAAATCTAATGCCAAGGATCAAATTGCTAAAGAGTGTAGCCTGAAACTTAAGCATAAGAGAGCATTCTGTTGAGGTGGTTACATCTGATGTTATTTGGATTAATGACATTGTACTAGTAAAAGGCAAGGTTTACATAGTGGTTGCATCTAAAGCTTGGAAATAGATTATCATCTTCCACTCTTCAGGCTGTGGAGGACATTCAGGAAAAGAAGACATTCATCAAACAATTAGGATGTATTTTCATTGGAAGGGTAAGAAAAAGAAGTTGAGAGATGGTACAACAAGAAGGAAAATAACGAGTACAACAGTTAAAAGACAAATTGTAGTTAGCTCAATCAAAAATACAATTTTGGCTGTCAATCAAAAGATGAATGATGTGGCCAATTTAGAAGCGCAGATGCAATTTGGCAGCATTAAAGTTCATCAAAGCTACAAATTTCTTAATAAGAATCTTGGGGCAAGAATCTTCAAAAAGGGGTGTATTGTCATGAATAATATATGTGGGATTAGGAGCAATAATTCATTAGTTTTAGTAGTTAGTCTAGTCAATTGTATTAGAATGTATTAGCTATTGTTAGTTAGTGTTGGCTGGGAGTGGTCAATTAGAGAAGTAGAGGGAAAGTTAGATAGTCAAGTAAGTTGGTAGGTAGTGGTTAGGTGAGCTAGATATTTTGCTAGTTAGATATTTTCTTCAACCGCCATATGCATGAGCTTATAGTATAAGTAGTATTAGCTCATCATTTGTAAGAATCATCTACGGAATGAAATTGACAAATATCGTATCTTCTCAGCTAAATTCTCTTAATCTTTCTCATCTCTTTCTTAATTCTTCCTCATCTTGTATTCTCTCTCCTAGTTTATGGTCCAAGATCTTCTTAAATCATAACATGAAAGAAATGCAAATACCTTGAAATTAGGTGACAAAACATAAAGGAATAACACTATTCCTGACAAATAAGCATGAGGTGGCATTTTTAAAGCATAAAGTGGTGCCTGATGCAAGTGAATCAGAGCAAGATGGCACTTTTCAGCATGAGGCGGGGCCCGAAGCTGGTAAATCAGTAGGAGGTGGACCCATAAACATAAGGTGGCCTCTGATGCATGTAAACTAAGCACGAGGTGGCACCCAAAGCTTGTAGTGGCAACCCCTAAGTAGGAGGCGTCAACCACCAGTAAAAGGTGGCAGCCACCAAGCATGAGGTGGCATAAAATCCACCAGTTTAAGCTTTCTCCCCTCCCATCAGATTTGTCCTTTGGCTTTGAAGAACCTCAAGTATAAATAGGAGTGGAGGTTTGAGTATTTCAGACCAACTACACACAAAAATTTCAAAAAAAAATAAAAAGAAGTCATAAGTATTTTGGTGTGTGAGACCATCCCAACAAAAAAGTAATAGCAACAAGGTAAGTAAATTATCATTAATATCTTCTAATTAAGCTTTGTTTGTATATCTAATGTATTTTAATCATAATTCTGCTTAAGTATTTAATTTGTTTGATAATATGACTAAATCGTCATTTTTCTAGAAAATCCTTGATGAAGTATGCTTTAAGTTCATATATGGATGTGTTTAGAATATAAAGATGTTATCTTAACAACTTGCATTAGATTTGAAAGTAAAACTTCGTCGGGGCAAGATATTGAATCAATCCTAAATAAATATGAGTTTCAAGCTTGTTTTGATAAGATAAGAAAATTACCTATTTGATGTAACCTAAAACTAATTTCGTGCGATTTTCCATTGAATATACAAAAATAAAATATTTTATGTTGAAAGATGCTAGATTGGCAAATTTGTGTTAGTTTTGGAAGTGTTTTACTTGAAATTTGGAATAGTGTTGGAAAATGATGAGATTTACATAGGCTGAGTTAGAAGCATAAGAAAAATAACCATGATGTGTTAAGAGCTGTTTCAGAGTGGTAGTCCATGTTGCATAATTGGTAGAGATGTTGACTACCTAACTTAACTGTTAGGAGAGGTGTTGCTGTGCATAGTCGTGTTAAATGTTCCGGAACAATAATTTGGCCATGTATATGGTGTGAAATCAACCGACTTAAAGAAAATGGCTATCCTCCTTCTAAATCATTGATTGAGAGATTGTTTGTATAGAAAGATAGAATGAGTTTTTATTTGTAATACCATGGTTAATTTGGTTTTATGGTTGATGACGATCTGCTTTTTAACTCACTCGTTTTGTGGTTTTCTTAAAATATTCGAGATACTTCTTGAAGACAGATCATGGGGCGCTAGATAGACTCACAAAAATTTTAGGAATTTCGTACTTAAAGAGACTTAGTTTCCCTTCCTTTTGTACAAGAGTATATGTGGTTTTTTTTGTTTAGATCGTACTAGTTCGTAATGAAGGTTACTATATGTGTAAAATTTCTTTATACTTCAATCAAGACCAAATATTTTATTACTTCAGCTAAGTTAAAAAATCCTTGTAGGTTCTAAACATGCCTACGGCATGTAACCCCCAATTCTTGAGGATTTGGTGTGTTACATCTTAGCACGCTAAGAAATCAGATTAGAGCCAAGAAAAAGAGCTTGACTAGTGGTAGAATGTTCGGTGTTAGGACAACCACCCCAATCAGCATCAGCAAAAGCAGTGATAGTGGTGCAGGATCCTGGATGAATGGTGAGACCATGGTTAGGCATAAGTTTGAGTTATCGTAGTATTAGTTTAACCATTTGCCAATGAGAAGACCTGGGAGCATTCATAAACTGAGAAACACGGTTAAGAGCATAACAAATATCAGGTCGAGTCATAGTGAGATATTAAAGAGCTCCTACAGCACTACAATACTTAATAGGGTCATCAGGTAAGTCCCCTTGAGTTTGGAACAGTTGAGCTCGAGACAGTAAGGGAGTTTGAACAAGTTTAGAGTCAATCATATTATGTTTCAGTAAGAGGTTAAGAGTATATTTGTGTTGAGTGAAAAAAAGAACTTTTTCACTACGTTTTGCCTTAATACCAAGAAAAATAGTGAAGAGAACCAAGGTTTTTCACGAAAAATTGATGTGACAGAGTTTTTATGAAAGATTGGAGCAAAGAAGCATTAGATCCAGTGAGTATTATATCGTCAAGATAAAGAAGTAAACATAGTAAACCTGTGGATGAGCGAAGAATAAAAAGAGATGGATCAACCCCACTACACTTGAACACATGACTAAGGAGAAACGTGCCAAACCTATGAAACCAAGCTCGAGGTGCTTGCTTGAGTCCATATAGGGCCTTACGAAGGTCGCATACATGGTTAGGAAACATAGGGTGGAGAAAACCTTGGGGTTGTTACATATAGACTTCCTCATTAAGATAACCATGAAGGAATGCATTCTTGACATCAAGTTGTTGAATGGGCCACTTATAGGTTACTGCAATGGTAAGAATAAACCGTACTGTTGAGGGCTTAACTACAGGACTGAAACTTTGAAAGTAGTTTATGCCATCCTGTTGATGAAAACCCTGGGCTGCAAGTCGGGCTTTGAATCTCTCCACCGACCCATGTGCCTCATACTTAACTTTATACTTCCAGATACTACCAACTACATTTTGACTTGGTGCAGGAAGAACAAGATCCCGTGTGTGATTTTGTAAAAGACCATTAAATTCCTGAGCCACGGCCTCTTGCCAATAAGGATTCTTAATTGCGTGAGAAAAGCAAGTGGGTTCTTGAACCATTGTGATTGTAGATAAGAACAAGACATGTTTTGACTTACAATACCATCCTTAAGATGAGCGCGCATGGGATGTGTGTTAGTGGGATGGGTTGGTACTGCAGTGGAAGAAGGGACCAATCGCTGTAAGGGTTAGGAGGACGATGTTAGTTGGTCAGATTGTGCATCATCATTGCTAAACATTGTACCTAAGGTGTGAGTGGGTAATGATACCGGTGTCATTGCAGACACTAAGTCAGACGCATGTGGGGCTAGGACTAGATAGGGCATGGGTTCAGGAACTATTGGTGAGGATAAAGCCTGTGAGTCACTACGTGGTGGCACAAGACCCCCAGTAGAGTGCACAGTGGAGGGGAGTGCGGGTTGTGGAGTGGGTGATAGGCATGTTATATAGTGAAGAGGAAGGACTAGAGCTACCTGCATTATAGGACATAAGAGATGAATAGGGAAACAATGTTTCAACAAAATGCACATTACGACTAACATGTACATGACTTGTTGTAAGATCTAAACATCTACACCCTTTATAACGGGCTACATAGCCAAGAGAAACACAGGGGATGGCTCGGTGTGTGATGTTAGAATAACATGCACACCTAAAGACGTGAAAAAAAGGTATAATCAGGGGTAGTTTTACATAACTTTTCAAAAGGAGAACATTATGTAAGACAGGGGTAGGTGAAAGAATAATAATAAAACAAGCAGTATAGGCCGCATTGGCCCAAAAGTGGGCAGGAATTTTAGCTTGGAAGAGAAGTGTCCGTGCCATTTCACCAATGTGCCGATGCTCACGTTCTGCCACCCCATTTTGTTGTGGGGTATCAGGACAAGAAAGACAAAGATGGATACCGTAAGTACGATAGAGAGTGGCCATTTTTCTGTTGTCGAACTCACGACCGCCATCACTTTGAAAATACTTAATTTTGCAATCAAATTGATTTTCAACAAAAGTTTTAAAATCAAAGAATAAGACATAAACTTCGTCTTTCCAAGCATTGGGTATAAACATGTAAAATGAGAAAAATTATCAATAAATAGAACATAATATTTAAATGCAGAATTCGAGGGGAGGGGGCCTTGCCAAACATTAAAATTAATTAATTGTAAAGGACATGTAGTAGTATGAACAACATGATAAAAGGGAAACAATGCGATTTTCCTAAACAGCATGGATCACAATGTCCAACAGAAGAATTATTAATAGAAACTAAACATCGTTTATGTACAATACTCAAAACATTGTTTTCTAAATGACCTAACCACCTATGCTAAACATCAACAGGTAAGGTGTGTGCAACAAGCCCGGTATGGTGTGGTGAGAATCTGTATAGCATTGTGCTATTGTGTATCCAAAGTACAGGCGTCTCCGTAGCCTTGTTCTTAACACAAAAACAGTTAGAGTCAAATTCTATAGTACAATTGCTATAACTACACAATTGCTCCATAGAGAGTAAATTATGAGTGAGATTAGGTACTAAAAAGACACGTAACAATTTCAATAGACGATCCTTAGTTGGTATGAGCGAGGATCCAACACATGTGACAAGAAGTAACAACCAATCACCAACAAGGATAGACTGTGCACCATGATAAGGGCGAGGATAACAAAGAACACCTTAGTTTGATAAACTCAAAGGAATTGACGGGGGCCCGCACAAGCGGTGGAGCGTCACTATCTTTGATAAAGTACCCTAGAAGCGGATTCAGACGTTCTATAAGAAAGAAGAATTCAAGCAAAACTGAGATTCGGTTGTTTAACCTAAGGAGATGGAAGTTTCGGGATCAGTTGATTCTGCCGATTTTACCTACTACTGGATTTGAACCAACTTCCGGACACTCATGTCCGATCGTGAGACTGCCTGTTGAATGTCTGATGGAGTTGGGATAGCACGTGTAGTTAGGCTTAGTAACAGACATGGCAGAGAAAGAAGGAGTAAGATCCAATTAAGTATGCCATTGTGCAATGAAGAGCAACATGACCAAATTGTTGACAAATCTGACAAACTCAAGGTCCCAGCCCAAGTATACTATCACCAACCCGATAAGAAAAATTACCTGTAGATCTTACCGAGGATGCATAAGACAATGGAGGAAGTCCATTATGAGGGTGACCCAAACCACCATACGGTGATTGTCCTGAAACTGGCTGTTGTCTGCGGCCTCCTTGGCCACACCCACCAGATCCTCCACGATGATTATTGTTATGGTTACCACGAACACCTATAGCCTCTTGCAGTTGGTGTTGGGCGGCAAGAGCATGAGTGGATTCGTTTGAAGAACATCCAGCTAAATGAGCTTGAGCAGCTTCCTTATTAAGGAGAGAGGTCTTCAAGTCTAAAAGAGAGATTAAGAGGGTAATTTCTCAATATGCACCATAATAACGGGGAAGCCTTAGGAGGACATAGTGAAGGAGTTCCCCATTAGAGATAGAAGAATCAATGGCAACAAGATCATCGGCTATGGATTTGAGCTCAACGAGGTAGGCATCCAGGGTTTTGTTGTCCTTGCATAGAAGGGCTAATTGAGTGCGAAGATCAAACTCTTTGGCAAGAGAGTGATCTCGGAATCGTTTGGATAGGGTATCCCACATGGCTTTGGAGGGGGTGGCGCATGACCATGGTTATCACAATTGCGATCCTACTTCGTTCAATCTACTCGGATCGTGTCAAAAATCGTAAAAAAGTAGGGTAGCAGAAAAATCTTGTAGGATCGGTAGAATCGCCGATTCTAACCGATCCTACTGATCCTACTTTAACCTGATTATAAAATTAAAAATGTATATATAAATTTTTTTTTGTTTTCCTTTTTTTATCCCCCACCCCACCCCAGCACCCGCCCCCTCTCATCTCTCTCTTACTTTCTTTTCAATTTTACCCTAACCCCCTTCCCCTTCCCCTCCCCCTCCCCCTCCCCCTCCACGGCAGCAGTTCGCCTTCGGCCTGCTGCTAGCCCACCACGTTCGCCTCCACTAGCAGCCAACCGACAGCCCCACCCAGCCAGCCACCTGCCAAGTTCGACCCACAGGCCACCACACACATTTTCTTCTTGGGTGAATCACTAATTTTTGTTTAATTTCTTATTATTCTAGTATATTATTGGGTTACTTGGATAATTATTTTGATTTTTATTTTGTTTATTATAAGCTTAGTTTAGTTATGCTTTGTTTAATTTCTAATTTTATTCAAAAAAAGTTTTGCTTTGTTTATCTAAGTACCTATTTGAATTTTTGTATTGCATTGTTGATTACTTGATTGTGGTCAATTTTATGAATTTTATTGTATTTCTTTAACTATATTACGCAATATATTAATCCCTAGTTTTAATATTAACTTGATTGTTGATTTATATTTTGTATCAAACTAAAAATTGGTTCAACTTACTAACTAATATCATATTCACTAACTATGATGCCTCCTCCTTTTAATTTTAGTCTCAAAACTTGTACTTGTGCTATTCATATATTTAGCTTATACATTTAAGATTTATCTATTATATTTAATTTTGATATTTATGAAATTAATGTTCTTTGCATTTTTTGATGTTCTTTATTATATATTTATGGCTTGTAATGTGATTTTTATGGATACAAGTTGTTGTTTTCCACAAAAAGTAGAATATTACAATTCTCGATCCGATTCTACGATTCCGATCCTGAGGACCCCTCACTGATCCTAGGTAGAATCCTGATTCTGACAACCTTGCGTATGATGTCATTAAGAACCTGTCGGGCTAAGGTAGCGGCAATACAGGAATGGATACTTTGATCTGTGCAGTTCTAGGCCATATGATCAAAGTTAGGGATAGAGGAACCATTAGTGTGAAGGAGATAGGGAGAGGGACATAGAAGAGAGCCGTTAACAAATCCCAGGAGTCAGTGAGCCCGAAGAATCATGGAGTTTTTTCACGCTCGGCAGAGTAGTCTGATGATTAGTAATAGTTGAGATTAAGAAGGATGTAGGGGAAGCTATGTAAGGGGAGGGGGAAGGCAGTGGGAGGCCAGGTGAGGATATTAGGATTAGACAGAGACACTGGAAGTTGGGACAGCAGGGTGATGTACGGTTCCAAGGATTCAGAATCCCGAGGTTTATGGAGTTGAGGTCAGGGGAGGAGGATAGGTGAGAACAACTTGCGCTAGTAGTGAACCGTAAGACGATAGGAAGGATGGCTGGACGATGGGAGAGGTTGCCGGTGATGTGGGTAGGGGGACTGACAGTCGGGCGGCCAGTGCTGGTGAGTGAGGGCACAGGGATGGTGAGTTGGGTGGGGGCTACCATTGAAAGAGAAATTAATTAATTTAGAGAAGGGGGTTGAACAGTAGCTGTGGAGAGAGGCGGAGGAGCGCACCACTGTGGAAGTGAGATTAATTTAGGTATACGGTTTCAAAATTGCTCTAATATCATGTAAATATTTCAGAGTAATTTGGCATGCTAAACCCTAGTAGCCTGGAATTGTATATATAGAAGAGAAAATATATGATGAGGTAAAGTTAAACCCAATCCAGATAAAGTTAGATTTAAATAAAAGTAAATACAACATATCTGAATATAAATATATATATTGTTCTTATGAGAGGGTGGGAGCGTGAGAGAGGCGAATCCTGGCCCTCCATTGTAATGGACGGTCAAGATTTATTCAACTTTAAGAAGAAATAATAATTTACTGTCAAGATTTGTAGAGTATTGAAAAAAATAAAATTCCTTCCCCTACTCTTTTTTTCTACCCCATGAAAGGGTATGGGCCGTAAATTGTTACTTTTTTTTGTAAATGTTTAACAAATCTTGACCGTCCATTACAATGGAGGGTCAGAATTTGCCCCTCTCATCCTCTTATAAGAACGCTACTCTATCCAATACATTACTGAACTTATATAACAATACTTATTTTTAATACTATTATTCGTTTTTTATGTGGGCGTGGAGGGGGTATTTTGTTGCTAGTGGGATTCGATATCCCAAGTGACATCTTTAACCCCCAACTACATATCATAACCACTAGACCGAGCTAATCTTGATTTATATTATTATTCATAAGTAGTAATTCTAATATATTTTTAGATATACAATTAAATAATTAAAGTACTTCCAAATAGAACTTTTCCTTCAAAAAACTCATTTTCCCAACATGGTACATATTTTTTTTACTTTGTAAGTAGTACAACAATGTCTTTCTTAAAGAGGGAACCAACACATGAGAAAAGAGATAAAAATTTTAAATTTAAGACCTTGTATTACAAGTTTAGGAGACAAACCACTAGGTCAACACTTTTAACTGTTGTCAACATAGTTACATATTGAGTCATCAATCCATTTTTGGGCAACAATATGTATATACATATAATTTTCAGTATTATATTATCTTATACAAAGAATCAGAACAAAATACCATTCTTGTTGATCAACGATACTTTGCTTATTCGTGGCTAATAGGTACATGAACACAATAAATAAGGATGAACGGATAAAACCCTTCCCTAGACAGCGAGAATATAATACACTTGGTCACCATATTTGATCCGACGAGGATCCACTACTATACATATGCCCTCTAATCATAAAAGAAAACCCAGAAAATAGGTCCCACATGATGCAGACTCTCTCTTTTTACAACCAGTATTATACAATATTGGATACTCGTAAAGTTATTTTGGTCCTTAATATGTGTTATTTTTCATAAATTGATCACTTTTTTAACTTCTATCGAAAATAATCCCTATTGCACTTTTTGTCTCGTCTTTTTCAAATTTCGATCACTTGATGGAGAATGAGTTTTGTTTGAAATCAAAGCACTAGGCACTATTTTAAAAAACATAACCATGAATGACCGGTTTCAACAAACTAATAAACTTTAAAGATTATTTGAATAAATTAAAAAATGAAGGACCAATTTAAACAGACTTACAAATATCAAGGATCAGTGATGTAAATAACTGGATCGTGATCCGACTTCATCCATATGCAATACAATATGGGGTGTCTCAGCTGGCACCTGTGATACAACTGAACATCCTATGACTCCCAAACCTTACAAGCTTCTTAGCGGGAGGACTTTTACGGAAGGAGCCTCTATTTTTGACCTCATTTTCATCGTTGAAACAGTACCCAACATTATTCACCCCATACTCCACCATAGACTTGTGCCGCCGGTGCCCCTCTCTTTTACGTATTTCCTCCGCCGTGGATGGTGGCGCGTGGGGCTTGTGAATATGATCATAGAAATCAGCAATATTGTAAGTTTGGGCAGCCCCTTCAGACAACCGCTCGTAGTTGCGGCGCGTCGTGTTTCTCTTGATGGCTCTGTACATTAGAGGTAATAAACCCTCCATTTTTGTTCCTCCTCCCCCAACTCACAATTTTTTGGGTTTTTTTTTTCCCCTCGAAAGGAAATTAGAAAAGGGGATTTGGGGAGAAGAGAGAGGGATGAGATACTGTGCTTTGGGCTAAGGACTTTCGAATTTTGTTGGGTCGGTTTCTTGGGGGGTTCTTAGCTTTGAATATTCGTTTTTTTTTTCTAAAATTATTATATATATGTTTTTTTTAAAAACAATTATCATTAGATATTTTAAAATTTGTTCCTTTATTACCTAAATATCTTTATATTTTAATATATATAATAACTTTGAGGCTTAAATATTTTATTACTTCAATATCCTATAATTTTAAAATTTTATAAGTCGGATACCTTTTTTGTCGAAATTCAATAAAGTGTTAGAAAATGTTTAAAATTTAAACATGGTTTCGATAATATACTATTATATTCATTATGATTTGTTGATTTTTTATCCAAAAATGCTAACATGACACATAATGGCAAATAGGTAGTTTTCATCAATATTTGGTAAATATTTATGCTAATTTACTAATTTTTTGGTAAAAATGTTAGTATGACTTATATATATTATTATAATTTACAACAAATTGATTATATTTTTACAAAAGTTTATCAAATTCTGGCACAGTACTTGGGTCAAAAGATATTCAAATTTGAAGGTATCTTATTGTATATATTTAATTGTAAAGATACCTAAATAATAGATGGTTAACCCTCAAAGTACCAAAGTGATAATTTTATCTTTTCAAAAATGATTATAAGAGGACCAATTCTCAATTTAATTATCTAATTTATATTTGTATGTCTAATAATATTATGATATTTTATTGAATTATGAAAACTTAATATCACAAGATTCATTTTTTATAAATTAAAAACTTATCATTATATGTATTATCACATAAATTAAATAATTAAATAATTTAATTAAATAGATATATATAACAACATGTTTTTTGTGTGTTCGGTGAAGTTGGATGCATACGAATGAGATTCTCTTTTGCGTGTGTTTCGGAAACTTCTAAGTCGCCCACTTGTTTTGACTTGAACGATGCTGACAACGGACCGCCATTTTTTTCCCTGAAATACAAGCCCATCATTTTGAATTTTTTTTTTTGCTAAATGACCTATTTTCAAAAAAAAAAAAAAATAAAAATTTATCCCTATATCAAGATTATTTAGCAAATTGGCCCATTTTACTATAGCTAAACAGCGTGCAACAATACCATTTTTTTTTACTTTTACCTCTTTAAAATTAAAAAAATTTCTTTTTAATTTAAATTGTTTTAATTTTTAAAATAAAAATATCCCAGGGGCGCACTTATCGGCTGGTTTATTTATTTAGGTTCAATCACAT
Source organism: Simmondsia chinensis (assembly GCA_018398585.1). NCBI lineage: Eukaryota > Viridiplantae > Streptophyta > Magnoliopsida > Caryophyllales > Simmondsiaceae > Simmondsia > Simmondsia chinensis. Next base: position 20,092,446 of record JAGTTD010000013.1, on the reverse strand, counting down.
ACTATTGACCTTGTACTATTTGCCTATTATGTGCCTTGTACTATTTGATGTGCCCGTGCTTATGCTTTCAGGGTGCCTGCTCCCATGACGACACGATATTCAGGTTGGGGGTCCTCGGAAACAGCCTCTCTTCCACCCGGAAGGGGGAAGGCTACGTACAATAGTTAATGTTTATGAACTTTGAAAATATATTTTATAAACATGTATCTAATAAAATAGTTCAAATAATAATGTACAAATACGTAAACTCGTGATTTTTGTTGGAAACATCAACATCTTTTCATTTAAATATGTCCCTCATTTATATCCTCCTTATTAATAGTATTATAATACCATAGTTTATGTATGAAATAGTTTAAATAATAATATACATATCACCATCTCCTCATTTAAATGTGTCCCTCATTTATATCTTCCTTATTAATAGTATTATAATATCATAGTTTATGTATGAAATAGTTTAAATAATAATATACATATCACCATCTCCTTATTTAAATGTGTCCCTCATTTATATCTTTCTTATTAATCGCTCAAATAATAATATACATATACCTTTTAATTTAAAATGTATACGTATTTAGTGATTCAAATTATAAAATTAAGAATTAAAATAATTTAACAACAACAACAGTCCCTGTGCAAAAGGCTCCCGCAAAAGCGGGGTCCGGGGAGGGTGGATGTACTCAGCCTTCCCCCTTCCGGGTGGAAGAGAGGTTGTTTCTGAGGACCCCCAACCTGAATATCGTGTCGTCATGGGAGCAGGCATCCTGAAAGCATAAGCACGGGCACATCAAATAGTACAGGGCACATAATAGGCAAATAGTACAAGGTCAATAGTATGTGATTGAACCTAAGCAAATAAACCAGTCGAAGTGCGCCCCCTGGGATATTTTTATTTTAAAAATTAAAAAGAAATTTTTTTAATTTTAAAGAGGTAAAAGTAAAATAAAAAAAAAATTGTACTGTTGCACGCTGTATGGAACGGCGTGCAACAGCGCGGCTCTGTTGCAGGACGCTCCGTACATCGTGCACCCATATGGCTATAGTAAAATGGGCCAATTTGCTAAATATTTTTAAAATAGGGCCAAATTTCTAAATTTTTTTTAAAAATAGGCCATTTAGCAAAAAAAAGTCTCAAAATATAGGTTATATTTCGTGAATCAAAAACTTTTCATTACTGTTTCACCACTCTTTTTTCGTGTAATGTATGGGTGGTGCTTACAACAACAAATCCAGTGCCTCAAGGGTTCCTTTATAAGCGGAGTCTGGGAGGGGTGGATGCACGCAGCCTTACCCCTTCAGGGTGTAATCTTGCTGAGAGGTTGTTTCCGAGGACCCCCAACCTTATAAGGTTGGCAACACGAGGACTTGCCAGGAGGTCACCCATCCTGTTACTACTCTCGCCTAAGCACGCTTAACTTTGAAGTTCTAATAAGATCTGGTGCCTTTATGCCTGATAAATGAACCCTCCACACAACACTACACCAAAAATTTTTGTACTTTATGCATTATGTCAATTTAGTCATTATACTTTTAATTGTATCAATTTGGTCTCTGTATAATTTAAAATGTGTCAACTTGGTCATTAGAGAAAATTTATGTTAAATTTTTAATGGTCCGGCAACGAATTGGGTTAAATTGAATAAATTGATGAATTTATGATAAATTACTTGCATCTAACATAATTTTGTCGTTTAAAATTATGTCATTTAATTTAAATTTAATCAAAGAACTAAATTGACACATTTTGAATTGTTTAAGGACTAAATTGACACAATTAAAAGTATAAGGACTAAACTGACACAATAGTCAAAGTGTAGAGACCTTTGGCATAAATAATCCTAATTTTAATGTATGTATTTTTATTGTCTAAAGATTTCGTATATCTTTTGAAGGCACAGAGGAAACTGCTGGGGAAATTCATAAAACAAGTATCAAAATCAGTCACTCGCTTCAAGGCGTATAACGAATCACTTTCCTAGAGATTTATTTCATGGATATTGAAATAGTCTCAGAGATACAATAAAACCCAATACAAAGTGAGAGTAAGAGCGTAGGGAGGAATGATGATTAAGAAAGAAGAGAAAGAAGGTTTTCATATATGTTTTTATAATTTTTAAGTGTTTTTTCATGAGGAGACACATCCCTTCACGAAGACACACGCCTCTTCACCCAGACACGTCTCTTCACCCAAAATATACCAAATCGTTTTTTGTTTATTTTGAAAATGCACCAATAATCGCTCATCATTTTCAAAATACATACATTATCACACCATTTTCAAAATACATATATTCTTATACATCATATCAGAATAAAAGGAAGTCTTTATTCATAAATGAGGGTGTCTTCCCATTGAACCTTCACTTAGTGAAGACACGTCACAATTAATCGGAGCGAAATGGTAGACTATGATTTGAACCACACGAGTCCATTTGACTAAACATACATGTCTCCATGAATAAGACCTAATCCCCACAACACATCTCACCGTTGACTGATACATTTTAGGCCTTGTATCTCGTATCTTTTGTGAGTATAAAAGAGTCAAATCCATGTTATTAAAACAATCCTTGAAGTAAGCTTTACACTCATTTAGGTAGACCGCATTGATCATATCCCTATAACACAATATTTAATAATTTCCTCGAGTCCATTAAGAGCATATACTCAAACTCCTTTTCCCTTTGTCACAAGTTACCAAGCACTACACTTGGGATGAAATTCTACTTTTAGAGCTTGCAATCACATAGATGATGGAACTCTCGCATTGAAGCAAAACTAGGCCTTTTACCGGGCTTTGGGTTGAGGGCACATCATGGGTGATCAAAATTGACTGGTTTTACCCATCCCTTTACTCGTACTTATTATCAAGTCTCTAGCAAGGCTTTTTGATAAGGGATCAGCTAAATTTTGACTTGCATTTACAAAGTCCATAGAAATTACTCAACGTTTTTCATGAGTTATTTCACTTAACTATGTCTCACACTAACGTGTCCATACTTTCCATTATACATCTCACTCTTAAACATTTGAAAGTGTAACCTCACTATCACAATAGATATAAATGAGTGATATTGGCTTAGACACAAAGGACTCTTATACAAAAAATCATTTGAACATTTTACTTCTTTAATAGCAGAAGCCAGAGTAATTAATTCTTCAATCATAGTAGAATTAATAATACATGTCTATTTCTTGGAACCCCAAGAGACAACATCCCCATCAAGTAAGAATACACACTTGCTTGCAGAAACATAGTCCTCCTTATTGGAGATTCAATTAGCATTCGAGTATCCTTCTACAGTAGAAGAATACTTGTTAAAAGTAATACCATAATGCATTGTTATTTCAATACCTATGTACCACATGCCAGTAAATTTACTTGAGTTGCTGGTATATCTACTTAGCTTCCAACAATTAAGGCTATATTTGGCCTCTTCATACTCTAATTGTGCTATTGGAGTACCCTGATTTGGTACTAAATATCCATACCAAATGCCAACATGTAATCGACATAAAAAACATATAATGTCTCATTTATCATTATTAAACTTGCTATATATGCATTTATCCGATTAATTTATTGTTTTTTTTTCTAAAAGTAGCATCATGAAACTTCATAGCCTCGTCTTAGAATCATATTCTATGACACAACAATATGAAACTTGATCATCTATATTGTTTCTAGTTCATTCTACTAGAAATTTATAAAATCTAGACCGAAAAATTTCTCTTTCCTTGCTCTTTTATTTCTTCTAAATTCTAGAGTCTTTTTAAGGACTTCTTCCCTCAAAACATGATTTTCATCGTATGACAAAGACAAGTCATTTTCCATCGAAATTTGAGCTTTCGATCTAGGAATTGTTCAAGAACTATTTCATCTTAATATATTTTGCTTCATAATTATAATGCAACATCATTTCATCAACATTATTCAAAATCACTTTTATGCACTCATCTATATTTACATTCATGAACTTCAATTTACCCATAATTAAATCATATGAATCATAATGCAATTTATATGCATCAAATCGTATAGGTAACATATGAAACATCCTAATTCAGTATTTGTATATTTGGCTACTTTTGAATCTAACATATTATCGTAACATGTGAAAATGAAAGCACGCATAAAATTATAATAATTTGAGTATCCAATTTATATGATATTATGTCATTGGATCAACATAAAATATAAAGTAGTCATTTAAACTTTGCCTTTCATGATCCAATAAATTTTAATTTCACTCAAATTCACACAAATTTTGTTTTAATTGAGCAAACAAAAAGCATTCATTTTCACAAATTAAAACCACAAAAATCCATGATTGTATTAACATGCATACATGCATTACTCGCATAACTGCATTAACATTCATGCTTGCACATAAATTGTATTACATATATATGAACATGCATGTATTCATTACATTAACCGTACATGCAATAATCTTGTAACTCTGTCAACATATATGCATGCTTATACTCAACTTCTTTTCCATAATTATGAACATACACGGATATACCACCCGTTAGATCATTATGAGGATGTATTAGTAACTGCATGCATGTTTTAATTTTAGTGACAATATTTACGCATGCAGTATTCAATGAGACATTACATGACAAAGTAAACATGCAAATATTACATTATATTCACACATACAAACTGAAAATGCAGTTCTCGACGATGAAAATTAAACTTTTGATTATCATTATTTTACCTTTTATTCCCACCCAGACCCCGCGCAAGTGCGAGTCCTTGCAGCACAGGACATGTTGTTGTTGTTGTATTAAAAATCTAAACTATGAATATATTTTCATATTCCACGAGAACCCATTATTTCTTTTAGTATGCAAAACTCATGGATCATTATCAACATACTTTATTATCTACATGCATATATTTATATAATTTACTTATTTATTATTATTAGTTTTGGCATCATTTTGGCGCCTGGCTTCAACTACCATCCAAAACAGGATTTATCTTTTAGGCATCGCCTCAACTTCTGATTTCAACAATCATCCAAAACAAGATTTTTTTTATATTACCAACTTGTAACAAGCATGTAGAGATGGCCATGGGCCGGGCCCCCCTTTTTCAGTATATATATATCACAATACAATCATAATGGTAACTTATAATTATAAATATGTTTAATAAACTAAAATATATCATAAATTGTTAAAAAATATAACTATAACAATATGATACCACTATTTAAAATTACAAATATATTTTATAAAAGAAAATATATTATAAAAAAATAGAATTATAACAATATAAATAACTTAGTCTAAACTTTCTGCAATTGGTGCGGTACTTACTATACTAGTGCTATAGTCATCTTCTTCATCGCTTGATGAACCCAAGTCCAGTCGGTCTTGGTCTCTATACGCTACAGCCATCCAATCCTTCCAACACATCGACATTTCTAAGATGGACAATGATAGCTTTGCTCTTTTTGATCCAAGCAATCTCCCACCTATACTAAAAGCCGGTCTAATGCTACTATAGACATCGAACACGTTAGTATATCGCGTGGGATGGTGGAAAGCACGGGATATTGGGTTTTATTAGAACACCATCATTTCAAAATATCAAAATATGGATTTGCCTCTGTCGAGCATAGGTGAACGCATGTACAAATTTAGCTCATCATATGTCGTGGGACTTTGTTTGGGCTTTAATCGGTTCAACATATCCCACGCATATAATTTTCCTTTAGAAGATGACGAAAAAGATGATGTGGAAGAATCTAGATTATCAGATGATAATCTTCGAGCATGCAAGGAATATAAATTACATAAATTTTCATCAACTTTAGCAATAAAGATGCTATTCATAAGTTAGATTCATTTTTTCGTAAAATATTTATACAAATAATTGCAAACTAGTAAATTTACAACGTGGATCAAAAACAGCGGCAATACAATATGCCAGTGGTAATTCAAAATAATGTTTTAAAAATTTTTGCCCAATGGCTGAAATGGAGTCATGCATCATGGGGTTGGAGAAGTTCTCTACCATTTAATCAGCAATATCGATTAGTCTAAATTGGATAATAACATCTTAAAAAAATGTGTACCATCTTTAAAAATAACAAAACATTTTTGACTTCAATAATTATATTCCAATCTACAAATTCGAAATTAAAAGAACTTAGTTCTGACAGATTTTACTGTACAAAATCAATTATGACATCTTTGTATGACATTATTCTTTCTAACATATCAACCGTGAATGACCACCTATTTTGTGTATCTAATTTAAATTTTTTATAAGGAATGCCATGTATGTCACAAAGAGCTTTGAATTTTCTTTTCTTAGTTTCAGATGTCTTAATTGCTTTAGCTACTTCTCTTAAAAACGTAAGAGAAGCATGTAAAAGTTGCAAATCGTCCATTACCATTAAATGTAGTTTATGACATATGCGACGTAAATGAAAACATTTCCCATCTAACATGGGCCTCATATGTCTAATTAATTATTTAACAGATGCATCGTTGTTAGTAGCATTATAAAAAGTAATGCTGAAAATTTTGCGATCTATCCCCCACTCGCGGCATGCCTTCATAATGGCATTCGTGATTACATAAGCACTACAGGGATATTCAAGTAGGCAAAAATGAATTATTCTTTTTTGCATAACATAGGAAGAATCAATCCAATGTGCTGTTATGCACATGAAAGGTACACCAGATTTCAACTTTCATGTGTTTGACGTCAACGAGAACATGCTCGTGTTCGCCTTTAAAATATCTTGAAGGTCATTTTTTATATTTATAAATTCTTGAAGTCCATCCCGCTTCAAAGTGTTCTGAGGAACCCTTACAGTGGCTGGGTTTAACGCAGTTTGACAGTATCAGAAGAATCTAGAGTCTTCGCGGGTGGTAAACTGCCTTTCAGCCACAATGATGTATCTCATTAATTCGTGTCTATTAGTTTTTCGTGTAAACCTAAAGTTGGCAAGCGCACCAGTTGCTTGCTGTAGGAGAGTTTGTTGGCTTATATTTGCATTTAATTCTGGGTGGCTTTTTAGTAGGTGTCTTTTTAAAGTGCCAGTCCCACTACTAGTGGGTGATTAAAAACTCTTGGGGGATCACATAATGTACAAAATGCTTTACTATGTTCACGATCTAGTATAAAGTATTTCCATACATCGCTAGTATTACGTCTACTACTTGTGCGGGTTTCATTTTCATCGGTGGTGGGATTGGGTTCAGTTTGAGAACATCCTGCACCACTCGATTTAGGATAATCCTGCTTGTAGTGCTGCTCTTGTTCCTAATTTAAGGTGTCTATGTAGGGAGGTGATGGACTGGGTTCTAAAAAAGTCTATTCCTAGATATTAAGCTCAACTACTCTGCCCGTTCTAGGGAATTTAAGCGGTCGAGAAGAACTAGAACTAGGTCAACAAGCTCTAGATGAAGATGAATTATGTGCCATGATATTGTTAATTTATAATTGTAAAATGCAGGTAAGAATGCAAGTTAGGTAAATAAAAATGACAAATAAATAAAATTTTGATACTAATTTTACCGAAGTGAAAACTAAAAATTGAACTTTTACAAGCTTCTATGAGCAGAACACAGTTGAAACTTCGAACTTGAGAGATTTAGAACAAATAATTATATATAGGTAAGTACAGAAGAGAGAATTAGAGAGATTGTTGTGTAGTGAAATGAGAAAATGAGATTAGTATTTATAGGAAAAAAAATGAACTTTTATTATCAATTAAGCCTCAACAGCTCTGTGTCAACACCCCGAACTTAATCGGGCTTGGCCCGGTCTCTAGGTTCGGCCCAAACGGGGCCGAGCTGAGTCGGGCTCCGGGCCGATCGGCCCATTGGCCACCTCTCCTAGCATGTCTTCACAATTTCAATTTACTTTTACACAATTCAATTAATATAATGCATGACTTTGACCTCTATAAAAAAAAATATTGTGGTTCTCTTAGTCATGAATACATTCATAATTATTATATAAAACTTTCTTATTGTCATAAAATCACAAGTGGGCAATTTAATCAATGGTAACTGCCTATACAAAATCTTTTGCTTGGGGGGCACGCAGGTTCGAAAGGCTCAGTTTGTGGAATGATTTCCTCTGTTAATAGAGACCGTTATTGTATAACCATTTTCCAACTTTAATTTTTGTTTCATGGCTTTTTCTCTCCCTTTTTCTGTTTAAATTGTCATGATACCCATGATTTGATCAAAATTCATGCGTGACTGAAAATCACATGATCAAAACTTCATGATATAAACCATCAAAACAGTGTCCAATTATATAATCATGAATTCATAACTTTGGTTTTGATTTCACATATAAACTCCATTATATGCACATAAAGCATCAATTCAGACATGTCTCATGATTTTGTTCCTAATTAGATCTATAAAATTTCACACAATTTCTTTTCATTAATTACATGCAACTCAAAAGGAAATAAAGGCATTTTCCTATTGTGCATATATATGCCCATAATCTTGACATAAAAACAATTGATCGAAATTCTTATGTGATTTGAAATCTCTTGTTCATATTTTATGATATCAATCTTAGAATTTCATGATTCTTACTTATATTTGAATAAAAAAAATACTTTAATCCATAACGATTTGTATAAAAGAAGGATCCAAAAAGACATCTCATTTCTCTCTTCATCACTTTCATTGATTTCCAAAGTTCGCCATCATCACACCAAGAGAAGAAGCCTTTTTCATAAACAAAATTAGTCTTAAGATTGTGTGGGAAATTCATAAAACAAGTATCAAAATTAGGCATTGGCTTCAAGGCGTGTAGCAACCACTTTTCTTAAGACTTATTTTGTAGATATCGAAATATTCTCAGAGATACAATGGAACCCAAACAAAGTAAGAGTGAGGGTTTAGAGAAGAAGGATAATCCATACTTAAGAAATAAGAGAATGAAGTTATCAAGTCATGTTTTCATATATGTTTGTCACGAGAATGGACAGGGATATTTATAGTTTTTCAAGTGTTTTTTCATAAAGAGATACATTCCTTCACGAATAGATACATTTTTTCATCCAAAAGATATCAAATCATCTTTTATTTATTTTGAAAATACACCAACAAGAACTCAACCATCATCACTATAGAAAAGTTTGGATGGAGTTTTGGTGCATTTGAAGGAAGAACCAACTTTGCTATAATATATAAATAAAAGATTATATTTGTTATTCCTCGTGCATAATACAGTTACATTTTATTATTTGTCTAATATACTAGCAACATAATATTTGTAACTATGTAATTTGCTATAATTTTATTCAACGATGGAAAATGGGATCAATGAATGAGAACAAATTAATGTTGGGGCCTGAAAGAAGTCAATTGAATATTAGGTTTTGAAAGATTATTCAAACAAAATTGTATAATAAAATAACTATGGTAATGTTATTGTTCGGGTATAAGTGTTATGATCGTGACAATTTTGTACTTATCATTCTATGTAAGTTTCTTCATTACTATAATAATTAGAACACTCAGTAAATGAATCATAAAATGAATCAATCTATGAATCAACCAATTGATAAATCAATCCACAATTCAAAGTAGTATAGTTGTATATATTGTAAGATATTAAAAGATTTACAGATATAAGGTATAAAATAAGAGAAAGTATGGCGAGAAAGAGACAGAATAGAGAAGGGGAGGGAGAGACCTAGAGAGGGGGAAGAGTGAGATTCAAATAGTCAAATCATTAATAGTACCTCTTTTATAGTTAAGGGAGGGGTATACTTTGGTAATAAAAAACTTAGCCTATTTATCAAAATCAAAAATATACATCATTTAACCTCTATATTTTGGTCTGTATGACAGTAAATTGGATTTCTAAAAAGAATCTTGAGAGTTCAAAAAATAGCCATTGGTATTAAATAAAGGTTTAGAGTTTTTTAAGTAGTAATTAAGTTGAATAAGTGTTTCAGATTTTTGAAGATAATAATAAAATATTTATATCAGATTAGTGTTTGACTTATTAGTATTTTTACTTTTTTTTTATCTTAATCATGTTATCCGTTTATTTTTTTTCTAGGATTTTAATTTTTTTGTTATATGACTTTTTGAACATATTTTATTTTATAGAGTTTAATTTATTTTATATGTTTCATCATTTTTATATTCAGTAAATTTTGTTTTGTGTATTTTGCATTGTAGTTCTATTTTATAGGTTTTAAGTTTAGGTTCCTTTTTTTTTTGTTTTTTTTAAAATAGAAAATCACCTAATTTTAAGTGCAGTTTCAGAAAATCACATGACTTTTCTAATTTTTAAAAGGCATACATAAACTTTTCAAAAAATTTCAATATCAGATCTAATACTGACACTATTAACTTTCTGTTAAAATAAATATGAAATTACCAAAGTATCCTTCAATAAAACTCATTTTTTATCAATGAATTATAAACAATTTTACAAATAAAAAATACTTATAAATTTATTTGGTGGCAAAAGGCTGTATCAAGGTGCCAAACCCTTAATAATTATACAAATTCATATGTGAAGGTTAATTTCATCATTTTACAGATACATTACTTAATATAATATAATTAAATTGAGTTAAACGTTGTGTTTTGATGTATTTATACTCCAAAAGTGGGGTTTCATTTGACGGAAAATGATATAATTGATTCTAGGAAGAGTATAGTTGCCCTTTGAAGATCAATTCGGCATTCAAATGAATTATAATGGAGGGAGATAAGAGAGAATTAGAAGTAGGAAGAAGTAAGTATTTGAGTGTATTATTCATTCATAGCATCCAAATGTACAAGAACAGGCTATATAAAGGAGCTACACATGCTAACAACCACAACTACTTCCCTGAATAACTCTGGGGATATTTACACTTGAGTAGAAGATCAAGAATCAAACAATAATCACTTCAACAAGTGTTCCATATACAAAAGAATTACCACTTATAGAATCAAGCTATATTAGGAAGGTAATGGTATCAGCATTAGGTGTTGAAATTTTTTTAAAAGTTTAGGTATGACTTTGAAAATTTTGAAAACTTATATAATTTTTTAAAGCCATACCTAAAATGTAAGTGATTTTCAGTAAAAAAAAAAAAAACCAATAAGTTTTTATGACATATAATATTTTCAGTAACCTTTAAGTTTTTATGACATATTATATTCTTTAAATTCTTTGTTTTATTTATATAGTTTACTTTACTTTTATAATTTTTTTATTTATTTTTATTCTTTTAGGAATTTATGTATATATCCCGTTTTACAATTATCCTATTTTTTTAATTTTTTAATTATTATTTTCTTTTATTTAATACTTGGTTTTTGGATATTTGGTTGTTCGAAGCCTTAAATTCTTTATTGTTAGGCGGTTTTTAGATTCCTTTAATTATTTTTAATGATTTTTGAAGTATAGTTATTTGGGTTGGGAAGAAAGAGAAGGACATGTACCCGTGAAACTGTATAAAACTTCGATGGGATTAGATTAATTAGGTATGCTTTTACGCCCTTTAAGAATAATACAATGTTTTTAAAATTATACTCATTTATAAATTTTGCAAATCTGATACATGTAATAACAAGACTTATGTTTAGTGCTCGGTTTTTAGATCCAATTAGTGATTTTGAATCAATATTTGAGTCAACATATAAAAGCTAGCTCTGTAACTGATTGAAGGCATCAATAAACAAACTCTTTCCTCCTCTGTCACTTCCTCTCTCTTCTTCTGCTTCTTCACTCAATTCCTAATCTCTTTCCCTTCTCCTCTAACCCTAAATTCTTTCTCAATTCTCTCCTAATTCAAGATACACTACTAAATTGGTGTATTATTTGGTATCAGATTTAGGTTCGTGCTGCGTTTGATTCGTAATATGGCTAAAGGTACTCGAAGTGCGTCAAATTTGAGGTGTTTGGAAACTCGGCTCGATAACACAGAGACACGGTTGCAGCGTACCATGGACAAACGATTCCAGATCTTCGAAGGTCATGTGCAGTCGGAAATGTCCTCGATTAAACAGGAAAAAAGCAAAATCATGGAGATCATGCGTGAAATTCAAAGTCAGCATCGTTCTACGAAACCTCGTCCGGCTGAATCCCATCCTGGTGATGGTATCTTGGGCAGACCTGTCTAGCCGCCGCTCGTTCTGATAACCACCTCGGTTCCCAGCATTGGTATAACATCTTCGGCTACTTCTCCTTACCACTTTAATACTCGTTTATCAAAAATTGATTTCCCGCAGTTTTCTGGTGGTAGTACTGTTAAAAATTGGGTGTGGAAGGTTGAACAATTTTTCACTATAGATCACACTCCGGATTCCATTAAGGCTAAACTTGAGTCAATGCACCTTGAGGATGATGCCCTTGAATGGCACCGTGCGTTTCTCACAACGCAGAGTTGACCTATTGAGAGGTCGAGCGGTCCGTTTATTCGACCATGTTAATCCAACGATTTGGTAGTGCCTACGAAAATCCCATGGCGGATTTGATGAAATTAAGGCAAGTTGGTAGTGTCCTAGAGTACCAATCGCAATTTGAACGTTTAGTGCCTCACCTGAGTCTTCCCGAGTCCTACTTGGTTTCTTGTTTCGCTATGGGGTTGAAAGATTCCATTCATTATCCAGTCCTTATGTTTCACCCAGGCACGTTAGCACAGGCTATGCATTTAGCTCGATTGCATGAGGCTCATTTGGCCTCAACTGTCTGGGTTTCCCCGAGTGGTCCTTCTCGATCTACGGGCTTTCATAACCCCTCTGGTTCCGCAGCTTATTCATCTATGCCAGGCTTAATTGTTCAGTCATACGCTGACTCCTCGGGTTTGGGATCTCGTCCCATTAAAGGTGAGGGCTACACGATTTTGGCAGTCGAAATTGAGGATGGTCGGGAGAAGGGTCTTTTTTTCTTTTGTAACGAACCCTTCACTCCGGGTCACATGAAAGTGTGCAAGGTCAAGAATCCACAATTGAGAATGATTTCTGGCAATTTGTCTGATATAGAGGATATGGACCCCGATGATTTGTTGCTTGATCTGGGTACTTTGGCAGTGGAAGACGTTCCACATATATCTTGTCATGCGTTAGCGGGCGCTTCTTCTTATAATACTACGTGGATTACGGGCTATTATCATCGTAAGCCACTCAATATCCTCATTGATAGTGGTAGTATACATAATTTCCTTGATGTGACTAAGGCCCATTGGTTGGGATGCACGGCTTCGGCCATAATGGTATTGTTTGTGGTGGTCGCTGATGGGAGTCGTATTCGGTGTTCGGAGATATGTCGTGATTTTCGTTGGAGCACTCAAGGCCATGATTACCTTAGTGACGTTTTGTTGATCGCTTGAGGCGGTTGTGATATGGTCATTGGGATCCAATGGCTATCTACTCTCGGCACGATTCTTTTGGACTTTGACCGCTTACAGATGCAGTTCAAGCGAAACTCGAAGACCCATAATTTACAGGGCTCGGTGCCTTTCGATTGTCATACCGGTAAGAAAAGTCTTCACCGCTTACATCTTATGAGTCCTTCTATTAATGTTATTCTTCTTCCTTATGATTCGTTAATGTCCATTTGCATTCCTGACTCTTCCCCTCGCTCGGTCCTGGTCACTGATTCGGAATGGGCTAAGCTTAATGCTTTACACTAGTATGCCTAGATATTTGAGGAACCTCGGGCTCTACCGCCTTGTAGACCACACTTCGACCATTGCATTGTCCTTAAACAAGGGGAGAGGCCAATTAATATTAGACCTTACCGTTATCCTTTAGTTCAAAAGGATGCCATTGAACGCATGATCCAGGAAATGCTCGAGACAGGGGTGATTCGAAATAGCAATAGTCCATTTTCCTCGCCCGTTATTCTTGTTAAAAAGAAGGACGGCACGTGGTGTATGTTTGTCTATTACCAGGAATTGAATCGTAAAACTGTAAAGGATAAGTTCCCGATTCCGGTGATTGAGGAGTTGTTGGATGAGTTATATGGGTTGGTAATTTTTTTCAAAATTAGATCTTCTTAGTGGATTTCATCGGGTTCGCGTTTGTTATGAAGTTGCATATAAGACATCTTTTCGCACCCATCTCGGTTATTATGAGTTCCATGTTATGCCATTTGGCCTTACAAATGCTCCGGCCACTTTTTAAAGCTTGATGAACACGGTTTTTCAACCATAATTACGACATTTTTTCCTCGTTTTCTTCAACAACATTCTGATTTATAGTTGGGATGTGGCCACACATTTACATCACTTGCGTTTGGTATTTCAGACAATGCAAGCTCATTCTTTATTTGCTAAAGGCTCAAAATGTGCCTTCTTTTTGGAGGAGATCGACTATTTGGGGCATCTTATATCATCTCATGGGGACTTTACAAATACTGCCAAGATTGAGGCCGTGTGTGCTTGGCCACTTCCGTCTACACCGAAGCAACTTCGGGGATTCTTGGGTTTAGCTGGATAGTACCGTCGATTTATTCACCATTTTGGAGTTATCAGTCGTCCTTTAACCGATCTTCTAAAATGGGACGCATTTACTTGGATAGCAGAAGCCTAACAAGCTTTCTCCGCTCTTAAGACAGCGCTCACGGATGCCCCGGTGCTTGCCTTGCCCGATTTTACAAAGCCATTTGTTGTTGAGACTGATGCTTTGGGTATAGGTCTGGGTGCCGTTCTTATGCAAGACAATCATCCCATTGCCTATTTGAGCAAAGCTCTCGCCCCGCACATCAGGGACTCTCGGTTTATGAGCGTGAGTTGATGGCCGTCGTTATGGCTGTTCGGAAATGGGAGCATTATCTTGCTCATCGCCCCTTTACTCTTCGTATTGACCAACAAAGCTTAAAATTTTTGCTTGAACAAAAAGTGAACACCTCGTTACAACGTGCCTGGTTAGCCAAGTTGATGGGCTTCTCCTATAGTATCGAATACAAGCGTGGTTGTGAAAATAAAGCCGTAGATGCTCTGTCCCGAATGCCGCATTCTAATATCGAGCTGCGCTCTTTACTGCTGGACTTATCATCACCTTTGCTTACTAAAATTAGAAATTATATTGCCTGTGATCCTTCGCTGCAGAAAGTCGTCACCGAATTGCAGTAGAATCCAACAGCACATCCGACATTTACATGGACAAATGAGGAGTTGCGTCCCTTTGGGCGCTTGGTTGTTGGTCCGAATGTTGATCTTCGTCGTCGTATTTTTGATTTGTACCATGGGTCCGTGATTGGGGGGGCATTTCGGGGTTGATGTAACCTTCCGAAAATTGAGTAGTTTTTTCTATTAGCGTGGTTTACGTCGTTGTGTATACAAGTTCATTTCTGAATGTCTCATATGTCAACGTTGTAAGTCCGATAATGTGGCAAATCCTGGACTCCTCCAGCCCTTAGCTTTTTTAGACACGGTTTGGACATCGATTTCGATGGATTTCATCGACTACTTACCACGTTCGGGTGGGAAGGACACCATTTCTGTTGTCATTGACCGTTTCAGTAAGTATGCCCATTTTATGTTACTTGCTCACCCATACTCAGTTGAAACCATGGCCCGGGTGTTTTTGGATACGGTGTTTCGTTTACACGACTTACCACAGAGCATCATTTCAGATCGTGACTTAGTCTTTCTTAGTCTTTTCTGGAAGGAGTTGTTTCGTGTTCTTGGGGTTGACTTACATATGTCTTTGGGTTATCATCCCCAAACTGACGGTCAAACCAAGGTCGTTAACCGTAGTTTGGAAACTTATCTTCACTGTTTTTGTTGTGACTTGCCCTCATCTTGGTCACGCTTTTTTCCTTTTACGGAGTGGTGGTACAAAAAATCGTTTCACTCCGCCGTAAAAGCTACCCCTTTTGAGATACTTTATGGCCAACAACGACCACTTCATATTCCGTACATTCCCGGGGAAACTAAAGTTGCTGCGGCTGATAGAAGTTTCGCTGCCCAGGAAGAAGCAATTCAGTTACTCAAGCATCAATGGACTTGTGCTCAAGTTCGGATGAAACAAATGGCTGACGTTCATCACTCCGAACGCACTTTCGTGGTTGGTGATTGGGTTTATCTAAAACTTCAATCGTATCGTCAATCCTCAGCTTGCTCCCACGCCAATATGAAGCTTGCCGCTAAGTATTATGGGCCGTATCGTATCATAGCTAAAGTGGGCGAGGTTGCTTACACTTTTAAATTTCCATCCAAAGTTAAAATTCATAATACTTTTCATGTTTCGCAGCTTCATCGGCGTGTTGGCTCGGTCACACATGGGGTTCCGACACTGTTTCCACACCTCGAGGCTTTCCAGTGGACACCTGAAGTAGTTCTCGATCATCGGCTCGTCAAACGCCGCAATGCTGCAGCAACGCAGATCTTGGTCCATTGGAGGGATCGTCCACTCGAGGATGCGACATGGGAGGACTATTATGAAATGTGTCTTCGTTTTCCGTTTTCTTCCTTGTGGACAAGGAGCGTCTGAAGGGGGGTAATGATACATGTAATAATGAGACTAATGTTTAGTGCTCGGTTTTTAGAGTCCAATTAGTGATTTTGAATCAATATTTGAGTCAACATATAAAAGCTAGCATTGTAACCGATTGAAGGCATCAATAAACAAACTCTTTCCTCCCGTCTCACTTCCTCTATCTTTTTCTTCTTCTTCACTCAATCCCTAATCTCTTTCCCTTCTCCTCTAACCCTAAATTCTTTCGCAATTCTCTCCTAATTCAAGATACACTACTAAATTGTTGTATCAAAATCATATAAGTTAGGGTTATTTATGATAAATGTTCATGTACTTTATCCATTTTGTCAATTCAGTCCCTACACTTTTAATTTTGTTAATTTAGCCCCATTATGATTTATATTGGGTCAATTTGGTCCGTAAAATAATTTCTTTTTAAGTTATTAATAAAAATTTAAATGGTTTGGCCATGAGTTCAATTAAATTGAGTGAATGGGTGGATGTATATTGGGGCAGTGTTGTTAAACATTCAATAATTTAAATTAAATTTCAACCAAAAGGTTTAAATTGACACAATATAAATTATAAAACGACTAAATTGACACAATTAAAGTACAAAGACTAAATTGACACATTAAGGAAACTACAGGGACATTTGATGTAAATAACCTTATAAGCTATTATTGTTTAATGGGTTTTTTTTTTTATTATTTATTAAAAATCACCTATATTTTAGATGAGATATCAGAAAATTACCTAACTTTTTTAATTTTTCAAAATCACACCTAAACTTTTCAAAACTTTTTTAATATCATACATAATACTAACACTGTGAACTTTTCATTAAAATAAATATGAAACTACCAAGCTACGCTCAATAAAACTTGCTTTTTAACAATAAATTATAAACAATTTTACAAATAATTGAAAACAATTCTTTTTTTTTTTTTTTTTTTTTTTTGTGGCGAACGCTTGTAGCAACACGCCGAACCCTTAGCAATTTTATGAATTCATAGGTGAAGGGTAATTTAGTCATTTGCAAAATACATTACTTAATAAAATTTAATTAAATTAAGTTAAACTTGGTGTTTTGATATATTTATGCCCAAAAACGTGGTGTTTCTTTTGATGAAAAGTTAATGATGTTATCATTAGGTGTGACATTGAAAAATTTTTGAAAATTTTAAGTGTGACTTTGAAAAATTGGAAATTTTAGGTGGTTTTCTAATATCTTATATTAAATATAGGTGGCTTTCAGAAAAAAAAAAAAAAAAATCCCTTGTTTAATTATATGAATGTTTAAGAAACCTAAAAAGAGTATTTTTCTAAGGTAATATTATTACTAGGGAAAAATTATTATTGTCAGAGCAATTATTATTTCCAAGCAATTTTGTCACTCTCATTTTTATAAGTTACACCACTACTTTGTCTATAGCAACTCTCCTTTTTTAGTATGAGAAGAAGAGAGAACTTATTTTTCTTTTTGCCTTTAGTGGCAGATTTGTGAAACTCCTTGGTTGGGAGAACATTTGAAGATGATCTTATAGTGTACATTCCAGTACATTGGTTTTTTGGTGAATAACATTATAATTCGAGTATATAGTAATCCAATTAATTTTTTTTTTCAATAATTAGCGAGTCTAACTCGCGATACAAAATAGTAATCCAATTATTGGTATTATTATTTATTATAGTAAAATTATAATCATCAAGCATATTTTTAGTGTTTAAATAATCAATTGTTTAAACTAATACATGATCCACAAAAATATTTTTTTGATAAAAACATATAATAACATCATAAATAACATACTAATCACTAATTATATGTATTTTGGTTAAAAAAAATTATATGTACCTTTTATTCATAAATTCATTTTTAATCTATATCCTATACTGAACTATTAAATAGAAGTATTTACTTTTACCTAAGTTCAACAAATCCTAAATCCTCAATTTTTATGGGGTGTCTATCCAATTTCCAAAGAAAGTAAATAAAAAAAAGGAAAATTTTTTTTCAATACAATCATAATGCATTAATTTAATTCAACACAATTTAATTTAAAAAACACTTGAAAACTAATTTATCTTCATAAATAGTTTGCACTTGAGATAAATTTCATATCTAATTTGATAGTATAAAAGGGACCAAAATAGCAATCGATTCATTCCGTCAAATATTATACCCATTGTACTTATATTCGAGATACAATGAAGTTTGAAAAATGGACAAGAAAACATTTAAAATAATTCAATTTCAAAGAAATAATTTACTAACCAGATAACTCAATTATTAAACCCTCAATGAAGAGCAAATATTTTTTGAATATGTGCATAGATGTTTTTGTGCCAAACAACATTAAGAACATTTAACATAACATTTTTGTAAATAAATAGTTTAACTATAAAAAAGTATTATTATATCAAAATTGAGAATATAGTGAAAAAAATCTTTAAAAAGCAAAATTAAGATTAAAAAGAAAGGATTATGTTAATAAGATGTTAGGGATGATTTATATGTTTGAAACAACCAGAACAAGTCGATATAACATATTATTTTCTTAAAATACACATTTCATTCCTTCAAAAATTATACCCAATCAAGATAAAATAAAGTAGGGTTTATTTACCAGGCACTAATTAAGGCACCGGATCCCATTAGAACTTTGCAGTTAAGTGTGCTTGGGTAAGAGTAGTACTAGGATGGACGACCTCTTAGGACGTTCTTGTGTTGTCAACCCTATAAGGTTGGAAGTCCTCGAAAACAGTCGACAGGGTTACACCTTGAAAAGGTAAGGCTGTGTACATCTACTCCTCCCAGACCCCACTTATGTGGAAACCCTTGAGGTACTGGGTCTGTTGTTATTGTTGCAAGATAAAATAAAGTATGAAAAGAAAACATACTTCCAATTTTATAGTAAAAAAATAGTGATAAAAATAGAATACGTTCCTTCGAAAATTGCCAACCCTGTAAGGTTGAGGTCCTCGGAAATAGCCTCTCGGCAAGGTTACATCTTGAAGGGGTAAGGCTGCGTACATCCACCCCCAGAAGCCGCTAAGGCAGGAGCCCTTGAACCACATAGTCTGTTGTTGTTGTTGTTGTTCCTTCAAAAATTATTCCTACTTGAGATACAATTAAAGTATGAAAAGAAAACTCAAATAATGGAAAAAAAAAATTTAAACAAATCGTATATTAAAAAAGTAGAACAAAATAAGGAAAATGAATAAAGGCAATATTTCTTAACAAATATATATATTTTTTTTAAATCAAGAAATTCGAAAGAACAAAAATTTAAGAAACTGGTCTTGAATAATATTTTGGTAAGAATTATTTTCCTAATTTAAAACAAGAAAAACACAAAATAACAATTAAAATGTATTTTGTTCCTTTAAAAATTATACAAATACTCATGATAAAATAAAATCTAAAAACAATATAAAAAAAAGGAAATGTTAAAAAATTATTTAGGAAAAAAAGTGGGAAATCGTACGGTTTGAACCCCCACCCTCACTTTATTCTTTTTTAGACCCCCTTAACCATAAATAGATCTTTTTGGACAAAAATGCCCTCCCACCTCACCCCCCCCCCCCCCATCCGTCCACTCTCTCTCTCCGTTTCTCTCTCCTCATTTAATGCAAGGCAGGCAAAAGGACACTTTTTTGACTTTTTTCACTCTTCCTTTTTTTCATTTTTTCTTTTCGAATTTTTTTGTCAAAAAAAAAAAATTATTTCCAAATTTGCCCTTTTTTTTCTTCCCTCCTAGACCTTGTTTAGGTGTGTTTCAAGTAATTAGTGGTGTCTGAAATAAAATCATACACTGCGTATGATGCATTATAATGCTGTAAAGTGAACTTATTCAGGTGTATTTCAAGTAATTAGTGGTAAATGACTTATCATACACAATGTATGATAGGTTATGATGGCATAAAATCAACTTTTGCTGTTTTTTTCAAGTAATTAGGGGTACATTGGTCTGAAATCGAATCATACACCGGGTATGATGCGTATTAATGGTGTAAAATGAACTTATTCAGGTGTATTTCAAGCAATTAGTGGTAAATGACTTGTCAGACACAATGTACGATAGGTTATAATGGCATAAAATCAACTTTTGCTATTTTTTTCAAGTAATTACTGTTACAGTGGTCTGAAATCGAATCATACAATGGGTATGATGCATTAAAATGGTGTAAAAAAAACTTATTCAGGTGTATTTCAAGCAATTAGTGGTAAATGACTTATCATACACAATGTATGATAGGTTATAATGACATAAAATCAACTTTTGCTGTTTTTTTAAGTAATTAGGGGTACAGTGGTCTGAAATCGAATCATACAGTGGGTATGATGCATTTTAATGGTGTGAAATGAACGTATTCAGGTGTATTTCAGGCAATTAGGGGTAAATGACTTGTCATACACAATGTATGATAGGTTTTAATGGCATAAAATCAACTTTTGCTAGTTTTTTCAAGTAATTACTGTTACAGTAGGCTGAAATCGAACCATACAATGGGTATGATGCGTTAAAATGGTTTAATATGAACCTTTTCAGGTATGTTTCAAGTAATTAGTGGTAAATGACTTATCATACACAAATTATTATAGGTTTTAATGGCATAAAATAAACTTTTGCAGTTTTTTTATGTAATTTCTATTGCAGTGGTCTGAAATCGAATCATACAATGGGTATGATACGTTTTAATGGTGTAAAATGAACTCATTCAGGTGTATTTCAAGCAATTAGTGGTAAATGACTTATCATACACAATGTATGATAGGTTATAATGGCATAAAATCAACTTTTGTTGTTTTTTTTCAAGTAATTAGGGGTACAGTGGTCAGAAATTGATTCATACACTGGGTATGATGCGTTTTAATGGTATAAAATGAACTTATTCAAGTGTATTTCAAGTAATTAGTGGTAAATGACTTATCATACACAATGTATGATAGGTTATAATGGCATAAAATCAACTTTTGCTGTTTTTTTCAGTAATTAGGGGTACAATGGTCTGAAATCGAATCATACACTGGGTATGATACGTTTTAATGGTGTAAAATGAACTTATTCAGGTGTATTTTAAGCAATTAGTGGTAAATGAATTGTCATACACAATGTATGATAGGTTTTAATGGCATAAAATCAACTTTTGCAGGTTTTTTAAGTAATTACTGTTACAGTAGGCTGAAATCAAATCATACACGGGGTATGATGCGTTTTAATGGTGTAAAATGAACCGTTTCAGGTATGTTTCAAGTTATTAGTGGTAAATGACTTATCATACACAAATTATTATAGATTTTAATGGCATAAAATCAACTTTTGCAGGTTTTTTGTAATTACTGTTACAGTGGTCTGAAATCGAATCATACACTGGATATGATGCGTTTTAATGGTGTAAAATGAACTTATTCAGGTGTATTTCAAGCAATTAGTGGTATGTGACTTGTCATACACAATGTATGACAGGTTTTAATGGCATAAAATCAGCTTTTGCTGTTTTTTCAAGTAATTACTGTTACCGTGGGTTGAAATCGAATCATACAATGGGTATGATGTGTTAAAATGGTTTAAAATGAACCTTTTCAGGTAATTTTCAAGTCATTAGTAGTAAATGACTTTTCATACACAAATTATTATAGGTTTTAATGGCATAAAATCAGCTTTTGCGTTTTTTTATGTAATTACTATTGCAGTGGTCTGACATCGGATCATACACTGGGTATGATGCGTTTTAATGGTGTAAAATGAACCTTTTCAGGCATATTTCAAGTAATTAGTGGTAAATGACTTATCATACACAAATTATTATAGGTTTTAATGGCATAAAAAAAACTTTTGCAGTTTTTTTATGTAATTATTGTTGCAGTAGTCTAAAATCGAATCATACACTGGGTATGATGCGTTTTAATGGTGTAAAATGAACTTATTCAGGTGTATTTCAAGCAATTAGTGGTAAATGACTTACCATACACAATGTATGATAGGTTATAATGGCATAAAATCAACTTCTGCGATTTTTTTCAAGTAATTAGGGGTACAGTGGTCTGAAATCGAATCATACACTGGGTATGATGCGTTTTAATGGTATAAAATGAACTTATTCAGGTGTATTTTAAGCAATTAGTGGTAAATGAATTGCCATACACAATGCACGATAGGTTTTAATGGCATAAAATCAACTTTTGCAGGTCTTTTCAAGCAATTACTGTCACAGTGGGCTGAAATCAAATTATACACTGGGTATGATGCATTTTAATGGTGTAAAATGAACCTTTTCAGGTATGTTTCAAGTAATTAGTTGTAAATGACTTATCATACACAAATTATTATAGGTTTTAATGGCATAAAATCAACTTTTGCTGGTTTTTTGTAATTACTGTTACAGTGGTCTGAAATCGAATCATACACTGGATATGATGCGTTTTAATGGTGTAAAATGAACTTATTCAGGTGTATTTCTAGCAATTAGTGGTAAATGACTTGTCATACACAATGTATGATAGGTTTTAATGGCATAAAATCAACTTTTGCAGGTTTTTTGAAGAAATTACTGTTACCGTGGGTTGAAATCGAATCATACAATGGGTATGATGCGTTAAAATGGTTTAAAATGAACCTTTTTAGGTATTTTTCAAGTCATTTGTGGTAAATGACTTATCATACACAAATTATTATAGGTTTTAATGGCATAAAATCAACTTTTGCCTTTTTTTATGTAATTACTGTTGCAGTGGTCTGAAATCGGATCATGCACCGAGTATGATGCGTTTTAATGGTGTAAAATGAACCTTTTCAGGCATGTTTCAAGTAATTAGTGGTAAATGACTAATCATACACAAATTATTATAGGTTTTAATGGCATAAAATAAACTTTTGAAGTTTTTTTATGTAATTACTGTTGCAATGGTCTAAAATCGAATCATACACTGGGTATGATGCATTTTAATGGTGTAAAATGAACTTATTCAGGTGTATTTCAAGCAATTAGTGGTAAATGACTTATCATACACAATGTATGATAGGTTATAATGGCATAAAATCAACTTTTGCTTTTTTTTTTTCAAGTAATTAGGGGCACAGTGGTCTGAAATCGAATCATACACTGGGTATGATGCGTTTTAATGGTGTAAAATTAACTTATTCAGGTTTATTTCAAGCAATTAGTGGTAAATGACTTATCATACACAATGTATGATAGGTTATAATGGCATAAAATCAACTTTTACTGTTTGTTTCAGTAATTAGGGGCACAGTGGTCTGAAATTGGATCATACACTGGGTATGATGCGTTTTAATGGTGTAAAATGAACCTTTTCTGGCATGTTTCAAGTAATTAGTGGTAAATGACTTATCATACACAAATTATTATAGGTTTTAATGGCATAAATTAAACTTTTGCAGTTTTTTTATGTAATTACTGTTCCAGTGGTCTGAAATCGAATCATATAATGGGTATGATGCGTTTGAATGGTGTAAAATGAACTTATTCAGGTGTATTTCAAGCAATTAGTGGTAAATGACTTATCATACACATTGTGTGATAGGTTATAATGGCATAAAATCAACTTTTGCTATTTTTTTCAAGTAATTAGGGGCACAGTGGTCTGAAATCGAATCATACACTGGGTATGATGCGTTTTAATGGCGTAAAACGAACCTTTTCAGGTATGTTTCAAGTAATTAGTGGTAAATGACTTATCATGTACAAATTATTATAGATTTTAATGGCATAAAATCAACTTTTGCCTTTTTTTATGTAATTATTGTTTCAGTGGTCTGAAATCGGATCATACACTGGGTATGATACGTTTTACTAGTGTAAAATGAACCTTTTCAGGCATGTTTCAAGTAATTAGTGGTAAATGACTTATCATACACAAATTATTATAGGTTTTAATGGCATAAAATCAACTTTTGCAGTTTTTTTTATGTAATTACTGTTGCAGTGGTCTGGAATCGAATCATACACTGGGTATGATGCATTTTAATGGTGTAAAATGAACTTATTCCGGTGTATTTCAAGCAATTAGTGGTAAATGACTTGTCATACACCATGTATGATAGGTTTTAATGGCATAAAATCAACTTTTGCTGGTTTTTTCAAGTAATTACTGTTACAGTGGGCTGAAATCAAATCATACAATGGGTATGATGCTTTAAAATGGTGTAAAATGATTTTATTCAGGTGTATTTCAAGCAATAAGTGGTGAATGACTTATCATACACAATGTATGATTGGTTATAATGACATAAAATCAACTTTTGCTGTTTTTTTCAAGTAATTCGGGGTACAGTGGTTCGAAATCGAATCATACACTAGGTATGATGCGTTTTAATGGTGTAAAATGAACTTATTCTAGTGTATTTCAAGCAATTAGTGGTAAATGACTTATAATACACAATGTACGATAGGTTATAATGGTATAAAATTGACTTTTACTGGTTTTTTTCAAGTAATTACTGTTACAGTGGTCTGAAATCGAATCATACACTGGGTATGATGAGTTATAATGGTGTAAAGCGACCTTATTCAGGTACAATTCAAGTAATTAGTAGTAAATAACTTGTCACGCACAATGTACGACAGGTTTTAATGGCATAAAATCAACTTTTGTAGGTTTTTTCATGTATTTAGTGGTACAGTGGTCTGAAATCAGATCCGACACTGTGTATGATCCCTTAAAATGTTGTATAATGAACTTGTTCAGGTATAGTTCAAGTAATTAGTAGTAAATAACTTATTATACACAAATTATTATAGGTTATAATGGCATAAAATCAACTTTTGCAGGTTTTTTCGAGTAATTACTGTTACAGTGGTCTGAAATCGATTCATACATTGGATATGATGCGTTTTAATGGTGTAAAATGAACTTATTCAGGTGTATTTCAAGTAATTAGTGGTAAATGACTTGTCATACACAATGTATGATAGGTTTTAATGGCATAAAATCAACTTTTGCTGGTTTTTTCAAGTAATTACTGTTACCATGGGTTGAAATCGAATCATACAATGGGCATGATGCGTTAAAATGGTTTAAATTGAACCTTTTCAGGTATTTTTCAAGTAATTAGTGGTAAATGACGTATCATACACAAATTATTATAGGTTTTAATGGCATAAAATGAACTTTTGCCTTTTTTTTATGTAATTACTGTTGCGGTGGTATGAAATCGAATCATACACTGGATATGATGCGTTTTAATGGGGTAAAATGAACTTATTTAGGTGTATTTTAAGCAATTAGTGGTAAATGAATTGTCATACACAATGTATGATAGGTTTTAATGGCATAAAATCAACTTTTGCTGGTTTTTTCAAGTAATTACTATTACAGTGGGCTGAAATCAAATCATACACTGGGTATGATGCGTTTTAATTGTGTAAAATTAACCTTTTCTGGTATGTTTCAAGTAATTAGTGGTAAATGACTTATCATACCCAAATTATTATAGATTTTAATGGCATAAAATCAACTTTTGCAGGTTTTTTCGAGTAATTACTGTTACAGTGGTCTGAAATCGAATCATACATTGGATATGATGCATTTTAATGACGTAAAATGAACTTATTCAGGTGTATTTCAAGCAATTAGTGGTAAATGACTTGTCATAGACAATATATGATAGGTTTTAATGGCATAAAATCAACTTTTGCGTGTTTTTTCAATTAATTACTGTTACCGTGGGTTGAAATCGAATCATACACGGGGTATGATGCGTTTTAATGGTGTAAAATTAACTTATTCAAGTGTATTTCAAGCAATTAGTGGTAAATGACTTATCATACACAATGTATGATAAGTTATAATGGCATAAAATCAACTTTTGCTGTTTGTTTCAGTAATTAGGGGCACAGTGGTCCGAAATCGAATCATACACTGGGTATGATGCGTTTTATGGTGTAAAATGAACTTATTTAGGTGTATTTCAAGCAATTAGTGGTAAATGACTTATCATACACAATGTATGATAGGTTATAATGGCATAAAATCAACTTTTGCTGTTTGTTTCAGTAATTAGGGGCACAGTGGTCGGAAATCGAATCATGCACTGGGTATGATGCGTTTTATGGTGTAAAATGAACTTTGTCAGGTGTATTTTTAGCAATTAGTGGTAAATGAATTGTCATACACCATGTATGATAGGTTTTAATGGCATGTTTCAAGTAATTAGTGGTAAATGACTTATCATACACAAATTATTATAGGTTTTAATGGTATAAAATAAACTTTTGTAGTTTTTTTTTATGTAATTACTGTTCCAGTGGTCTGAAATCGAATCATACAATGGGTATGATGCATTTTAATGGTGTAAAATAAACTTATTCAGGTGTATTTCAAGCAATTAGTGGTAAATGACTTATCATACACAATGTATGATAGGTTATAATGGCATAAAAATCATCATTTGCTGTTTTTTTCAAGTAATTAGGGGCACAGTGGTCTGAAATCGAATCATACACGGGGTATGATGCGTTTTAATGGTGTAAAATTAACTTATTCAGGTGTATTTTCAGCAATTAGTGGTAAATGACTTATCATACACAATGTGTGATAGGTTATAATGGCATAAAATCAACTTTTGCTGTTTGTTTCAGTAATTAGGGGCACAGTGGTCTGAAATCGAATCATACACTGGGTATGATGCGTTTTATGGTGTAAAATGAACTTTGTCAGGTGTATTTTTAGCAATTAGTGGTAAATGAATTGTCATACACAATGTATGATAGGTTTTAATGGCATAAAATCAACTTTTATTGGTTTTTTCAGGTAATTACTGTTACAGTTGGCTGAAATCAAATCATACACTGGGTATGATGCGTTTTAATGGTGTAAAATGAACCTTTTCAGGTATGTTTCAAGTAATTAGTGGTAAACGACTTGTCATACACAAAGTATGATAGGTTTTAATGGCATAAAATCAACTTTTGCAGATTTTTTCAAGTAATTACGGTTACCGTGGGCTGAAATCAAATCATACACTGGGTATGATGCGTTTTACTGGTGTAAAATGAACCTTTTCAGGCATGTTTCAAGTAATTAGTGGTAAATGAGTTATCATACACAAATTATTATAGGTTTTAATGGTAGAAAATCAACTTTTGCTGTTTTTTTTTATGTAATTACTGTTGCAGTGGCCTGGAATCGAATCATACACCGGGTATGATGCATTTTAATGGTGTAAAATGAACTTATTCCGGTGTATTTCAAGCAATTAGTGGTAAATGACTTGTCATACACCATGTATGATAGGTTTTAATGGCATAAAATCTACTTTTGCTGGTTTTTTCAAGTAATTACTGTTACAGTGGGCTGAAATCAAATCATACAATGGGTATGATGCTTTAAAATGGTGTAAAATAAACTTATTCAGGTGTATTTCAAGCAATTAGTGGCGAATGACTTATCATACACAATCTATGATCGGTTATAATGACATAAAATCAACTTTTGCTGTTTTTTTCAAGTAATTAGGGGTACAGTGGTCTGAAATCGAATCATACACTGGGTATGATGCGTTTTAATGGTGTAAAACGAACTTATTCAGGTGTATTTCAAGCAATTAGTGGTAAATGACTTGTCATATACAATGTAAGATAGGTTTTAATGGCATAAAATCAACTTTTGCTGGTTTTTTCTAGTAATTACTGTTACCATGGGTTGAAATCGAATTATACAATGGGTATGATGCGTTAAAATGGTTTAAAATGAACCTTTTCAGGTATTTTTTAAGTAATTAGTGGTAAATGACTTATCATACACAAATTATTATAGGTTTTAATGGCATAAAATGAACTTTTTGCCTTTTTTTATGTAATTACTGATGCGGTGGTATGAAATCGGATCATACACTGGGTATGATGCGTTTTAATGGTGTAAAATGAACCTTTTCAGGCATGTTTCAAGTAATTTGTGGTAAATGACTTATCATGCACAAATTATTATAGGTTTTAATGGCATAAAATAAACTTTTGCAGTTTTTTTATGTAATTACTGTTGCAGTGGTCTAAAATCGAATCATACACTGGGTATGATGCGTTTTAATGGTGTAAAATAAACTTATTCAGGTGTATTTCAAGCGATTAGTGGTAAATGACTTATCATACACAATGTATGATAGGTTATAATGGCATAAAATTAACTTTTTCTGTTTTTTTCAAGTAATTAGGGGTACAGTGGTCTGAAATCGAATCATACACGGGGTATGATGGGTTTTAATGGTGTAAAATGAACTTATTCAGGTGTATTTCAAGCAATTAGTGGTAAATGACTTATCATACACAATGTATGATAGGTT